>JAWNPG010000020.1:8207500-8807500 GCA_035045145.1 Drosophila meridionalis | reverse complement strand
TTGGTTTGCCCGGCATTTCCGCGGCCACAGGACACGCTCGAGAATACGACGAAGTGTTCCAAATCCGGACAGAGAATGCGAGATAGCAGATCCAAGTGCTTGGTAGCCGTCGCCTTGGGAGAGAAGCTCTGCACGAACTGTTCCACGCTCTGGTTGGCAAAGATGCCGTCGCGCAGTGCCACGGCCAGATTGAAGATGCCTCCAACTGGACCGAGCTTGACGGCCTCCAGCAACAGATTGCGGCAGCCCTCAATGGTGGATATGTCCGACGTGTTCACAACAGTCTCGCAGCCGTAGGTCTTCCAGAGTCTGTTTCGAAATACGATTGCATTAGTTAGATGTTTAGGGTTCAGCTGCATTTACGTACGCAATGCGATAGGATTGATAGTCTTTGGTGATGCCGCGGCTGGAGCTAAGCACGAGCTTCCGGGCGCCACGCAGCGCCATCCAATCGGCCAGCTCCATGCCGAATCCGCCCAGACCTCCGGGTATGACGTAGCTCATATGCGGCTTAAAGTACACCTGACTGAGGACACGCACCGGCAACGTTTCGGCTGCTTCCGGGTTGTCACGTACTTTAATTATGACTTTGCCAATGTGCTTGCCGCCAATCAGATGCCTGAAGGCCTGCTCCAGCTCGTGCGCCGGGAAGACCGTCACTGGCAGGGGCTGAACAATGCCGCTGGCAATATCCATATCAATTAGTTTCTTCAAGTGCTGCAGATAACAATTGAATTAGTTGGATTACAGTTGGACAGCCGTATATGGGGGCTGTGATTACCCAAATATCCTCGTCGGGAGCCACCAACAGGTTGTCAGCTAGCACAGCGTGGAATGTGAGTTCCTTCAGGAAACAGCTCATGCCCAGCTTGGTGTCGTTGGCCATATCGAACTTGCCAATCTCCAAGAAGTGTCCCGACATACCCAGACAGCGCACGGATGCCAGCAGCTTGTCCTCCGACAGGGAATTCAAGACAAAATCAACACCCTTGCCATCGGTCTCACGCTGCACCATCAGCTCGAACGACGTGTCACGGGAGTTTCCAATTTGAGATTCTTAATAAATATAATTATATTTTAGATAAATTTTAGAAGAAAGAGTGCTCTAGTCGGGGCTGCTCGACTAGGTGATAGCCTGAGCCCTGTGAAGAGCGAAATTTCAATAAAATTATATGCTGATTATACCTTTCAATTGTGGGAATGTATCCAACAGGAACTTCTTCTTTTGGGGCGTGCTGCACGTGGTGAACACATTCAAGTTATAGGCCAAAGCCACTCGAATGGCCGCCAGTCCAATGCCGCCGGTGCCGGCGTGTATAAGGATGCTCTTGCCCTTGCGAATATCGGTGGCCATGAAGAAGGCGTAGTAGACTGTAATGTAGACGACTGGAACAGTGGCAGCGTCCTCCAAGCTCCAGTGGTCGGGAATGTCCCAGATAAGCTTGGACGGCTTCTCCACATAAGAAGCAACGCCGCCCTTCACTACCATGCTCATAATGCGACGACCCGTTTGCATATCGATGCCGGAGTACTCGAAGCCCAGCACACAACTCTGATCGATGCGGCTCGTGCCGTAGAGTTCAATGGCCAGGCGACCTGTGGCCAGCATTACGTCTCTGAAGTTCAGCGACGAATACGCAATTTTGATCCTGCAATCTGCGGGCTCGAGGGGACCTTCAAACCAGCGCAACGAGGACAAGTCTCCGCGCTGCATCACATTGCCATAAATGTGATCCACTCGGGGTTTCACCTCATCATTCACAGGCAGATGCAGATGTCGCCGACTGCCCCAAGCACCCTATGGATATATATCAAAATGATTATTGATAAATATATCTAGATATCTAAAATTTCACTTACATGACGATAGATATTAATGGCAAGGCCCAGTGCAAACTGATTCGCATAAAATGGATTTGTCAAGTCAAACTCGGGCGCATTGGGATCATCGATGAAGAAGCAGGTGACCAAATTGCCATCGGGTTCCTTTCTCAAGCAGTTGACCAAGCCAATCAGACCATTCAGCTCCTCCTTGAATGCGTACACAACGACAGTGCTCTTGATGCTTATTGCGGCCTGCACCTGACCGATCCAGTCGAAGGTCGAGTCATTCTCCGAGACCTTAACGACAGTCGGTTCCATATGCAGTTTCTTAGAGACCTTTTGCAGTAGCAGGAAGACTTCCTCGTTGTTGTCAATCGGAATGACCGTAATCAAATGGAACTGTTCGGGCAGTTTCAAGCTACTTATGTTCGTTGTGGGTCGCTCCCTGAGCAACAGGTAGCCATTGTCCACGAGCACCTTCTGAGCGTTCGCAATCACATCCTGGTTGAGTTCTCCGCAAATGCCACCGCCCACCACAACGTGGTAATTGGTGAGGGTGGACAGCTTTCCATTTTCCACATGAATGCCGGGCATTTCCTCAATCTTTCTGCTCGTCAAGTACATGTACTCTCCGGTGACGACGGGCAGGTCCTCGATGGCATCGGTGAACTTATCCAGGACTGTTTCCCTGCCATCGGTGTCGACCTCGACCAGTTTCATCTTCAGCGTGGGCACGTTCTCCAGGGCAAGTTGCACGCAAATACGGGCCGCATTCGACAGGCTCACGGCTGGAGCTGGCAAATAGGGCACGAATTCGTATTTCTCCAGTACTGGAATACCTGGGGGTCGGCGCCTTTGCACTGGACTGGCATGCAGTCCGATTAGCTCAATGCCTCCCGCTATAACGCGATCGTACTTATGATCCACATACACATCAAACACACGATTCTCGGGATCCATTTTAGTCATCAAGTCGAAGTGATGCACGCCATTGATGCGCAGTTTACGGATTTTCGTTGGCAGTAGAAGAGAGCGCGAGTCGGTGCCCAATATGTGGATTTGAAGCATTGCATCCATGAATGTCACCCAGTTGTAGTTCCATTCGACCTGGCCGTACTGTCCATCGGAACGAGCGCTCCTTACCGCGCGGAACGCTCCATTGTAATGGTATCCGCGCAGCTTAAGTTCCTTGTAGAAATCTTTTTTCGATACCATCGGGAACTTTGATTCCTTCTCAAAGTGATAGACTTCCGGTATGGTGGGACTTTCAATCTCTCTGATTTTGCCGGTTACCACTAGGGCACCACCTTCAGTTATCTGATATAAATAATTATAGAATCAGAATATTGTTTGTATTTATTGATGATCTTTCGCTTACCTCAAAGTGACCTGTGCCATAGTGAATCATAACATTTAGCTCTACCTCTCCATTCAGTGACATATTTGTGGCCCTGAGGAATTGAACTTCCTCGAACTCGACTGGCACATCCATGTAGCTTGGCCCGTGATACATGAGCGAGAAGGTCTCCCAGACATACTGCAAATAGCACGTTGCCGGCACAAGAATTTTGCCATCTATGACATGTCCGCTCATGAATTCCTCATTATCGCTGGCCAGGTTGATGGGGAAGACGCGTTCGCCACTTGACTTGGTCTTCATGTTTTCGTATTTGGTTACAAACCAATCTTCGCTGTGATCCCAGCGGATCAGCGAGCTAATGCTCGGCGTGGAGCGCGAGACGGGGAACTCAATTTTAGGATACAAGTTGGCAACTGGAACCATAACTCCGTTTTGGTATAGTCTGAAATAAGAGAAAGTATTTGGTAATTATGATAAGAGATAAGAGACCGAATACTCACTTGCCAAGGGCAGTCATGAAGAAGAGTGCGTTGTTCTTGTTTCCTCGATTTGTCAGCGGAATATGAATGCCATTGGGCATGGATCGTTTCAATATGGCGCCCAGTAAACCGTGGGGAGCTATTTCGATAGTCAAGGCATTGTTAGGCAATTGCGCGAAAGTCTCTTCAAAGAGGACGCTGTTCAGCAGGTTGTTGGTGTGGTATTCGGCTGAGCATTCCTGATTTTCGGGCTGCTCCCAGTCGCTCTTCGGCACACTGGTGCTCAGCCATTTTTCGGTTCTGGCCTTCGCTTGTGGAATGGTTTCCTTCATGTACTTGAGCAATGGGGGACCCATGAGCTTAATGTATCTCGAGTGATATGCTATGTTCGAGCAGGGCACCTCCTTGGCAAATATGTCCTTCGATTTCAATTCATCCACAAATCGAGTAACGTCATCGATGGGCCCAGAGATGGTGCAGGAGTCGGAGCTATTGTGGCAGGCCACTTCAATGGATTCCGGCAACATATTCTTGATCGTCTTGTAGCCAATGCCCACAGCGGCCATCGCACCTCTGATTTTGTCAGTGTCCACGCTGACTCGCCCACGATAGTAGGCAGCGAGGATCATTTGCTCCGCCGTCAAACCTCCATCTGCGTAGCCACAGCCCAGCTCTCCAACGGAATGACCAATTATGTAATCCGGCTCCAAGTTAAGGGAACGCAACACATCAGTAAGGCCGATCTGTACGGCTGCAATGCCGACAAAGGAGTGCAAGATATTCTTATACACGGCTGGATCATTCGATGTGAGTATGTCAATCAGATCAAGTCCTTTCGGCACTAAGGTCTTGTGGCAGACCTCGATGGACTGTCGGAAACGAGGAATTATCATCAGTGACGAGCCCATCTCGTTCCATTGGGAACCCATGCCGCTGAATACCCACACAATGGGTCGCTTTAGGCCAGTGTAATGCTGCACATCCTTGGCCAAGGCCTTGCTGGGCTCCAGGCCGTTATTCGCAAATACGCCGTAGCCTCGGAATACCATTCCGGACACGTCTTCCTCCTGTATGTTTTGCAAAAGTCCAATAAACTCGGCATCCAAAGGTTTCTTTTCGATGGCATTGAAAATCTCATTGACAGCTTCTTCCGTTCGGCCGGCCCATGTCAAAAGTCGTGGCAGCTCATCGTTCGGTATGCCAAAGTTGACCTTTGGCTTCGGGAATGCCTTCAGGATGGCATGGGCGTTAGCGCCGCCAAAACCGAATGAATTAATGCCGATGTATGGTTTTGGCAGCGGAGTAGAGTCCTTGACCACGATTAAACGTCCCTCCGCAAGGGCCGTGATTGAAGGCTTCACTTCGGTAAAGTTGATATTGGGCGCAATCAAACCGGTTTCGAAGGCGAAACAGGCCTTAACCAGAGAACAGATGCCAGAGGCGGGTTCCGAGTGTCCAACATTTGACTTGACGGAGCCCACCAAAAGTGGTTCATTTCGTTGGCTACAGAGCACACTATCAATTGCCTTGCACTCCTCTGGATCGCCCACCACAGTACCAGTGCTGTGCGCCTCCAAATAGCCCAGGTCATTTGGTGTCAGATCAATTTCCTTGTAGAACTCCTCCAGCAACTTCTGTTGCACTTTGCCCGACGGGTAGGTAATGCCCTCCGGCTTGTAGCCATCACAGTTGGTTTTCGAGTAAATCACACTTGCGTAGACGCGCTTCGCATCGCGCTTCCTTTGAAGGAACATGCAGTTAATTGTCTCGGAACGCGTGTATCCACTTGCGTCTTTGTCGAAGGGACGACAGAAACCATCCGGAGACAAAACACCAAGTCTGTGAGGAAGATATAAATAGATATATACATATATAAATATGCTTCGAATTCTTCTGACAACAAAAGAAACTTACCGAGCAAACTGAATGGTTACAAATGGATGCAGCAACAGATTCGAGCCACCAATAATCGCAGCATCAATTTCACCATTGCGCAGGGCACTGAATGCGTTATCCAAAGCATACATTGAGCTGGAGCACGCGGTGTCCAGCAAAAATGATGGACCCTCCAATCCCAAGCAGTAGGAAATACGATTGGCCATCATAGCGCGACTGCAGCCGGTGATACCGAAACCACCCGATGAGACCTTCTCGTAGAACCAGGTTTTCTCCGACTCGGATATACAAGAGCCAATATAGACGCCCGTCTTAGTACCGCGCAGAGTTTTCGGATTGATACCCGCATCAATGACCGCCTCGTATGCCGTCTCAATCAGGATGCGTGTTTGCGGATCCATGGTATGCGCCTGCTTAAAGTGAACTCCAAAGAACGTCGCATCGAACTTTTCGATTTCGCTAATTTTGCCAGAACGCTTCGGAATCTCAGGATTAAAGTGACGCCAACGCCGCTCATCGTCATCTACCATATCAATCTGGCGATTGTGAAAATTAAAATTAAGTTCAAGAATATTATATATATTACACATATTATATCAAGATTATGGTTTACAAAATTGAAAAAGATGAAAATACAATATATTATTTGGGCAGACTTTTTGTATACTCTTAATGATTAAATTATTTCAGAGAAAAAAAACTGTGCAAATTCGGAATTCTCTTACTTAATCTTGAATATAGATTGCTTTTTTTTAGCCAAACTAAAATTAAGTAAAAATTTATTTAATTTTAATATATTCTTTTTTTTAAATATCCTTTAGACTGTTTTAAATCGTAGATAAAATTAATAAGAAATATTCTTTTAAATTTTTAATTAAAATTTAAAGGATTTTTTATAGTTTTATTTTTCACTAAAGCATTTTTTGTATTTCGCGAGAGTTTTAGAACATTCCAGAATTCACTAACGTATATTATATATGTTTAGTTATTCTTGATTTTAGACATTGATTTGAGTCGAAAGCGCACATAGTCCAAATTTGTGCAAACGTGTGTAGTTTTCATTTCAATTAATTGATTGATTGATTTTTATAAAATTTTTTACAAACTCCATTAAAAAGTTCTCATATATCTGTTGCACTTTTTTGGTATTTAGCCGTTTTTTTTTACAAACCTTGTTATAAAGATTGTATTCGTATTCCGATATATTTTTCGAGTTGGGAAATTTGCCGGCCATGCCAGAAATAACAATATCATCGCCATCCGTCTCGGGATAAGCTCTAGAGAACTTTTTGTTCTTTTTCAACAACATTTCGGTCGCCATTGCACTGAGTTTTTATTAAGCACTTGATTTGATTAAAGGGTTAAAATGTTCGATTGTTCGAATGTCCTTTGTGGGAATTATTTTCACTGTAACACTATTATAAATCACAATACGTTGAAGGCTTGCGTAATCCAGCGAGAGTGTGTGTCCGAATTGCCAGACAAATAGCAATTGAACCCACAACTTACCACTGGCTCTTTATATACCTTTGCTAGGGCATATTACAAATTCCAAGAAGGAATGAAAAACAAAAAAATATATGGTGAATACTTTGACCACAAACACTCGTAAGTAATTAAAGTCAACGAATTCCATAAATAAACAATTCATTTAACAGTGCAGTGATATTTCAACTGCTACTAGACTTAAGGTTCGCCAATTAAGGGAAATAAATTATATACTATGTTACACATTCTTATGAAAAACTTTCCCTTATCAATATATTATATATGTCTTCATATTATATATTGTACATATATATTAATTAGTCTTACAGTTCTTTGACTTTTCAAACTGCTAAAATCCAAAATAGAAAAGATTTGCATAATTTACACGCTTCCTGGCACTTTCTCTTTCTCACATACACCATCTCTTTCACTCTCTCTCTCTCTCTCTGTGTCTTTGAATGTTTATTGTCATCAAGGGAATTGAAAAAAGTCTATTACGTAAGTCATTTATAGCTTTCATAATACAGCCCTTGGCAGTTCCTTTCAGTTTCTTTATGTACATACATTGTCGACTACATTGCTTGGCTATATTTTTAGTCACTTTTTATTGGAGTTGGAAAGTTTTTTCTTGCAAATGTGAAATATGTTTTTGCTAACAACGATTTTCACATATATGCCAAGAGTATGGCAAAGCTTTGTAAAGCAGAGTGCGTAAAGGAAAAGGATTATTCGATTGTTTTTTAATATCAATGAAAATTCAATCTATATTTGATAAAGTCAAGGATCAAAGCTGAAAGGGTTAATGGGTTAGAAAATCATAATAATAATAACACAATTTAGCTAATAATTGTAAATAGATTGCTGTAAGTAAGAGAATTCATATATTTATAAACATAAATCAAGTAGATTTTATATTAGTTTTATAGTTTTATATATTTAGGCAGCAGAGTTGATTTTTATAGTTTTTATAGACACATTTATATACGAGAATATTTTCATATATCCGACAGGTGTAGGGTATTTTTGTAGAGCTGGCTATGGTCTGATTCAATTAGTTTTTTTTTTGTAGGAAAGCAATCAAGCATACGTGCCAATATATTATATATATTACATATAGATTTTACTTTTTTTATATATATATATGTATTATGTCTTTATATATATATATAGTTGTCTGGGCTTAAATTTGTGTAATGCTTTTAAAGTTAATGAACTTGAACAATCCGCTTCCACCGGCAAAATGCAAATCAATGAATCGTTCGTTGAACTTATCAAATGGAATGTGTTTGCATATGTAATTATTGCCTATCTATAACATATATACAATGTATGTTCATAAGGTACATTTCGCAAACACAAGTTGCATATTAAAGCTAAATATACTAGAATATTACAACTGGACAGAAGAAGGCGTGTCTGACCCCAATCGAATTGGATATAGCCTAGTAAAAGTCTAACACTCTTCAATGTGTCATCTCTACACGAATTACTTCCTGCATTCCCAAATGCAAATAATAGAAGCGCGGGTTTTGGTAAATATGTGTATAATTTATATCAATGTTATTAAGAACTACTAAATAAAAGATTAAGGAATGCGGGAGTCTCACAGGATATTAGTCTTTTTATCAATATCAAAATCTACAATGTTTCATAATTTACAATATAATATAAATTGAATTTAAATCTTTGAATTTCAAGATTTGCATTGTATTAGAACTAATTAAAAATATGAGAACATGTAATTCAGGCACTTTTGCAGTAAATCCAAATGACAATCCAAGAGGAGCAAACAATCTTTTATTCAGTGCTTATTAAACCTCTGATTTCTGCTGCCAACTTTTTGCCGCGCATAATTGCGAAACTTTGTTGCTTTTATCCTTGTTGTTTCTTGAAGACCTTGAGTGTAATTTGCATAGGCGTCTTTTAATTATTATTCAGACGTCTTTCACGGTGCAGCAAATGCGGCTCAAAGTTTGCGTTATTTGCATATGCTCATCTCCTACCTCAAATATAGACACATGCACACCAACAATTATCCTTAGCTTAAGAAGAAGTAAATGTACATATTTATTTATATCTACATTTGTATTTTTTGCGAGTCTTGCAATGATTGTTGCTAATAATTTGCCGAAGTAGCTTGATTGCGGCCAGGAAATGCCCCAAGGGTTTCCCACAATCAATGCCAATCAAACGCTTTAGATTTTTCATACCTTTTCTGCACATGCATGAGGCCGTCCGTGTGCACACACTCGACTATTTGCCCCCGGACAACACATTCTGGCCGACGGTGTCAATTCAAATATTTTGCAAAAGACCATTGTTAGGTATGCAAATATCGAGGTTCAGCTCAAGCATAGTTCGCTGTCGCTATGGTGAACCCTACCAACAGAGATGAGCTTTATTTTTGTTTATTTGCTTAGAAGTGTATAGTAGAATATGACTAACAATATATTGACAAACGGCTAAATGTAAATCATGATTCTAAGTAGGGGATATAGTTACAAACTGTCAACGATATTCTTATTTGGGACTTGTAGCCGGATCATCATCTAAAGTTATCTAAATGATTGACAGTTTATTGATTGTGGTTTGAATATGTAATCGTTTTGTAGCATTTGAATTTTTAATTAAAATAGATATGTTTTTTTGTTTTTATATTCATATTTAAGTTTGTATACTATATATTATATTTATTAATTTATTTATCATCTTACGGCATCACATAATTTATTAATTTTATTTTATTATTTTTTTATTTAATAACAATTTTGTTCATATATATTATTATTTTATAATTTATTTACATTAAAATATATATATATATATATATATATATATATATATATATATATATATATATATATATATATATATATATATATACATTAAATAAATATATTATGATTTTATAATATATTCATATTAAAATTTAGTTGATTTTTAATGATTATATAATTTTTTTATTAATAAATTGACTTCTGTTTTTTTTTATCACTTTAAATGTATAACAATAAATAATATTTCATTTAAATAAACTCAGTTGACTTTTGATTTCTTATGATTTAATTGTTATCATACATGTTTACATTCAATCAGCTGTTTCAACAACAATAAATATGGAATGCATTGATATATCGGTCGACATATGCACAATTGAAGATTCGACTACTGCAGCAGTAGTAGTAGTAGTAGCTGCGTGTGCGTGTGTGTGCGTGTGTATGTGCGTGTGCCATACAAACCCCCTAAACCGGTTGCTGTTAATGGGCCGATCACAAGCTGGATTGTGGTCATGCTGTGTGACTGAGCACAGAGAAGAGAGCTTGCTGGGCTGCTAGTCGCTCGCTTATTGTAAGTTCCAGATTATCTCTTATCAGACTCAAGCGATGAGCGATAGTGACAGAGCGAGAGCGAGACCGAGAGAGAGCGAGCTAAGACGCTTAAAAGCTTTTGCTTTAAAGCTCATCACTGTGCATTTCTACGAATGCGTCGCATGTATCTGGCTGGCTTGAAGCTTTTGGCGGTAGTCTTCAATTAAATTCGTACGCGTTCGCAGCTCTTGGCACTGGCTGGAAGACGGGCTTAAAGTTTGTCTGGCTTCCCATAAGAGAGATTAAAAAGAAATAAAGCATTAATCAGCCGTTGTGGTTGGGCTTTTCGACCAAAAGTCAAGGTTACCGAAACTACACAACCGAAGGTTAGTAGGAGTATCAACAGTTTATAAACTGCTATTGGCAAAAATTTCCGCTGTTAGGAAATGCCCGTAAGTTAATGTGATACAACTTGACGTCATTGATTAGTTGGAATTCCCCCCTCAGATTTAGTAGTATGTTTTGTTTTGCTCTCTACCAAGTTTATATATAATGGAACGTGTAAAGAATGAAAACTTGCTATCAAAAGTAGAAATCTTTTGTTTTCTATTTCAAATGCTGCACAGACTGACATTACAACAGTTTAGCATCATCGTCTAATCAGTGTGTAAATATTTAATTTACTTTTACTGATGATCTGTCAATACACTTGATAAGAATTCATTGATTGTGATGAAATTTGTGTTTGCACCTTATCAGGCCTTCTTGAGAATTATATTTTGAAATGTTGACCTTTTCAAGCCAAAACCCGATTAACAAGTTTTTCTATTTCGAAACAGGATGGGCCTACGTCAGAATCTCGCTTGGGCTACCCTAGCCATTATCAGCTACTCCTCTGTGTTCGCCGCTCCGCAGCAATCTTCAAATGTGGAGAAAAACATTCAGGATATATTTAACACCAATCCGAGTCTGCCCAATCAGCCGTCACGTGGTGGGTTTGCTGAGATCGTCACACCAGTTCCCATCGACCCCTCAAACCCGCTGATTGACTTCACCTCGATCAGTGGCAAGACGTCCAATTGCAACTGTGTGCCCTACTACATGTGCGATCCGTCGACGAACAGCATC
Organism: Drosophila meridionalis; assembly: GCA_035045145.1. Classification (NCBI taxonomy): domain Eukaryota; kingdom Metazoa; phylum Arthropoda; class Insecta; order Diptera; family Drosophilidae; genus Drosophila; species Drosophila meridionalis. Next base: position 8,796,017 of record JAWNPG010000020.1, on the reverse strand, counting down.
ACTGAGGACGGGGCATTCGATGGCTTCGGTGTCATTGACATTCGCTTTGGCGACGATGATCCTGTTTGCCCCTCGTCCGTGGACGTTTGCTGTGCCGGCAATCGCACTCGCTCAGAGGTTCTAAACCCAACGCCCTTGGACAAGAGGCCAAACCAGCCGCGGGGCTGTGGCATTCGCAATGTTGGTGGACTGGACTTCACACTGACCGGCGCGACGCAGAATGAAGCCGGTTTTGGCGAGTTCCCCTGGACGGTTGCGCTTCTGCATGCCAACAATTTCAGCTACTTCTGCGGCGGCTCACTCATCCATCCGCAGGTGGTGCTGACGGCAGTGCACTGCCTACTCCAGCATGCCCCGGGCTCATTCCTGGTGCGCGCCGGCGAGTGGGATGCACAGACAACGAGGGAGCGTCTGCCGTATCAGGAACAAACGGCCAGACAGCTGATTTTGCATCCACAATTCAAGATCAGGAATGTTGCGAATGACTTTGCGCTGGTCATACTCTCACAGCCATTCACAATGGACGATCACATCAACGTGGTCTGCCTGCCCGCCCAGGGCGCCAGCAGCACGCCCGGCACCACCTGCTTCTCCACCGGCTGGGGCAAGGACGTCTTCGGTGCCGCTGGAAAGTACAGCGTTATCATGAAACGCGTTCCCCTGCCCGTCGTCGACTTCCAGAGCTGTCAATCCCAGTTGCGCAACACGCGACTCGGTCCCAAATTCGCCTTGGACCGTTCCTTCATGTGTGCTGGCGGCCAGCGCGGCATCGATACCTGCCAAGGCGATGGCGGTGCTCCGCTCGCCTGTCCCATCGGATTAGCATCGGACAATCGTTACCAGCAAAGTGGCATTGTCGCCTGGGGCATTGGATGCAATGATGAGGTGCCCGCTGCCTACGCCAATGTTGCCTTAGCCCGCGATTGGATCGATCAGCAGATGCTGAGCAATGGCTTCGGCACATCCACCTATACGTCCTAACGGGTTAAAGCTCTGATATCTCCATGAAATTAAAGAAACAATATATATATACGAGTATATGTATAAATCTCTGTGTGAAACAAATGGAAGTTAATGAAAAGGAACTATTTTAGTGAATTTTCCTTTTGACCTGAATAGATTGTAAGACGATTCAACTAACAACAACAACAAGTGAAAGCAAAGAAATCCGAAGCGAATTCTAGTTCTAGAGCAGTTTCTAGCTGTGGTTGGTTTGAGCTGTAAACTGAAGCAAACGGCAAGGTTCTTGGCTCTTTTGTTTAATGTAACCGCAAACTTTGGCAGACAAAGCGTTTGGCTTTAATTAAAAACTCCGACGGCAGCAAATTAAGTTAAAGATGCAAAGAAATGCGTCCTTAGAGCGAAATGGTGTCAAAATTCTTCTCACTTCAAACAAGTCCACAAAGTGTTGCAATTATATTTGTCATGCATGCACAGCATCTGCGGGTAGCCAGCAAAGCGCACACACACAGACGAACACACACACACTCACACACATTTGTATCCAAAGTAAAAAGCAGCAAAGAGCCGGAGATGGTTGAAATGGTGACACTGGCAACGCCTGCACCTGCGTTTGAATTGCTGCATCCATCCAGATGCCTGCTGCAGTTGGCGCTGCTGCAGCAGCAGCTGGTGGCACGAAGCCAACGCCAGGCCACGACGACTCGTCTCATTTCAGTTGTGACCGCCCCCGCCCTGACCCGCGTGCACTGTGCGAAGTATAAGGTGACTGAGTCACTGTAACTGTAACTGTAACATAACATGTGCTTAACCCAAAAGCAGACGCACCCTATCACCCTAAACATGCCAGCTGCCCGACTGCCACCCAGAATTCTCCACATCTCCCACCTCTCTCTCTCTCTCTCACTCTCTCTCTCTTGGCCCCACCCCACGACATGTTACAGCCTAATTGCAGTTTTTCAAATGTTGCAGTTGCTTCCGAAAAAATTAGGGTCATGGAATTTTAAAGGCGCCTCTGCCATCGGAGTAGCAAGGGCTTAAAGGGGCATAAACGCGCATTGGCCGTGGTTAGCCTGGGTAGCGGATGCAGCATATTTTATGCCATGGCAATGTCCGCTCCAGGGAAGTGCTTGAGCGTTAGTTTAAATGAAATGCCCATTATCACAGCAGAGCAGGCAGCAGGCAACGGGCAGCAGGCAGCAGGAGACGAGCAATGCAAACGTTCATTCACATCTTAAGAAAATTAAATCCGCTGCAAGCTTAATCGCCTCCAATTCGAAATGTATCCATCGTATCTTTTAATATCGCCATTAGACTCAATCGGAGTTTGTAGACAAGTGTCGGTTGGCATTGGCTTTGATAGTTTGCGGGCTTAAGCAGTAAACTGTTTAGCTTTGACGGCTGGCAACGCACTTGAGCGCGGAATAGAAATGATTGGCATAACGTGGCTCAAGCAGCTGCGTCTGTAATAAGTTAAAGAGCATTTACCAACAGACACGCCATGCCATCCCCCCTTTCCTGGCCCACTCACATACAGATAACAGCATTACCTCGCCAATTCTCTGGCGAGGCATGACTCAGGCAATGGCGAAAGTTTCAGCATAAGGCCATCACGGGCTGCATAAATTCCATAAGGACACCGTCAAGCGTTTCACGCGTCCACCTCATCCACCACGTCCTTTCAGTCCTTCAGCCCTTCCGTCCTGCCACCCTTCGGCACTTCACGGCCTATGCGCTGATGCCGTTGCCGATGCCGGTGCCGGTGCTTAGGCGTCGTAAAATAGTTGAAATATTTGAGAAACTTTTTCTGACTTAATGAGGGCTTAAATAGCTTGCATATATGCAATTGTTGGCGCTCAGTTTTTGAAAGCCGCCGCTAATGCCTATTAATATAAATTGCTCTCTCTTTCTCTCTCTTTCGTTCCCTCTCAATGCAAAAGAGTTAAAGTATGAAATCCAAATTTTGCGGCTTCCTCAGAAAGTTGAGGGAAGCTTAAATCCAGCAAATGTCGCTGAGCCTTTAACGAAGATACTGAGTACATACATACATACATACATACATAAATACATACATATACATATGTATATATATACATAACTTTTTTGTACCACTTTATGGTTCATAGGAATAATAGTTTTTTTTCGTTTTTGAACGGGTTGATGTTCCAGCATTCGCTTAGAGCTCAGACTTACAAATGAAATAAATGAAACTTTTCAGGCGAACTAACACAAATTGGTAGCAAAAAGTGATTGGCGAACAGGAGCTGTACGGAAAATGCGGACAAGCTGCCGTGTACAAATACGTGAAAAGAAAAGATGAAATTCTCGTTGCTGGAAAATGTTCCATTAATTTTTACATACAATGACCTGAATCAGCGTTTTTGGTGGCTCGCCTCCTGGTTCTGGTCCCGACTCTGGCGCTGGCATTGGCAACGTCGTGGGCGTGAACAGGAATAGCAGCGGTAGTGACTTCGCCAATTACTGTGGGCTGAGGCGGGACGCAGACGTGAGTGCGGGCAGCGCTGGGCTCCCAATGAATTGGGACTCAGGTGGGAGTTTGCGCATTCGGATCCGCTATTGCAGCCCAGCATGCAGTGTGCTGGCGCTGAAGCTGAAAAGCGTCGTTGGGAACGTGCAGAGAATCTAAAACAATTTGTAAAAAAAAAAAAAAAACACGTATATATAGAAGGGAACTGTGGGCAGCAACAGGAACGTGCAGGATGCCTCAAATTAAATAAATTATAACACACCGATGATGATATACCCTTGGCGGTGCTTAACACATAAAACAGTTCATATCGAATGCGATTCCATTGAGCGACCCAGATGAATTATTCATGCGTATCAATAGGGAAGTTCTCGCTTTTCTACCTGATTTCGGAAATGGCCAACTCTCGCTCTTTCGAACACAAGCATAATGAGTTAGCTGGAATGCATTTTGCTGCCCTATACATGAATAAGCCGACCTGTCAGTCGCTTACAATTTTGCTGGCCTTTCATTTGCAGCAGCAGCAGAGCAGCAGCAGCACCAGCGGCAGACTAAAACAAGGCGAAACGGAGTAAATTACGTATATACTGTGTATGTATATAATATTTGGTGGCGTTGACCAAGCAGCATAGGTCAAGGGTCGGACAGCATGATGAAGCCTTCATTTCCACACATTAGGGTACATAAACTAAATTAATTATATAACTCTTTGTGCATAGGTTAGAAATTGTCTGTCTAAGCTGTTGTTGCCCGTGGAGAGACAACAACAGCAAAGTTAGTTAATGAAATAATTATAAAATTGTTAAAGATGCCATTAGAGGGTTTTTGAAGTTGTAAATATTTTAAATGATATGTTGTTTAAGTAGGAAATGGCTGTAGAATTATTGAAACTGCGTGCAGTTTTGCTATTAGTTAATGAAATAATTATAGTTTTTGTTTAGTTTTTATGATGCCTTCAACGAGTTTTACAAGTTACAAACATTTTAGTACTTATTATGTTGTTTTAGTTTATAAAGAGCAATACAATTCTTGGAATTTTCTGCAATTTCTCTGAGTAGTTCTAAATTGCTTCTCATGCCGTTTGTCTGCCAACTGCTTTTCCCTTCATTGATTTAATATGCTTTAATTAGTGATCTCCGCTTGAACATTTATATTTTGGCCGTGCGTCGAACCAATTTGAACTGCAAACATTACTATGAATACGTATAGTACGTGTGGTCCATTGCGAGGCCAAGTTGGAAGCGAAATGCTTTAACGCATTTTTGGTTTTTCATTTGATAGCTTAACGGAACGCGAAATATTTCGGCAAATCATTGTAGCTGGCCAATGGGCGGTCCGCGTCCACTGAGCCGGATGGTTATTTCGCAAATATACTTACTTGCATGCATATGTGCAGGAGCGTAGCTCTCATTTTTCCCATTTGAAAAATTTCACAACAAATTTATTCATATCCACACCGAGAGCATGCAGAGAAAAACTATGTATTTTAATCGACATATCTTTTGACCTAGTCGATAAAAACGAAAACTTGAAAAACTTTCATTACACAAATATAAGGCAGAGTTGTATATTTATTTTTTTAGAGTTGTTTTTGGGTTTTTTGAAAAAGAAAATATAGCTATAAAACAGCATAAAGTTGATTTTTATTTGGCACTTAATATTTGGCGAACAAAGCCATATCCGCATGAAATCAATACGCTTTGAAAGCAATAATAAATTGAATTTTTTTTCTTTTGCTTTTACCCCTACAGCATGTCCTTGCTACGCCTCTGAATGTAGCTGCCATATAACATACATATGTATATATCAGCCTGTATCTGTGCGTAAAAATATGTACAGCTTTATCAGCTGTTGTTGTTGTTGCTGAAGCGAATGCTGTTATTGCTGGCCATTCAAATCTTGTTTTATGGTTTTGTCAGCATTTAAACAGCGAATTCATTAAATTGTTGCATAAAACCAGCATACGCCCCGTTGTTCGTTGAATGAAACTGCGAACATATATTATCTATATATAGACAAAACACATCTCTCTATATATATGTTATATATATATGTATGTATATAAATTTATTTCTACGCCAGGCTCCAATTTCAAAGAGCGAGCGAAAAAAATAAGAATTCTTGCTGCAAACATAGATTGCATGTAATTTAAGTGTCTTGTTTGTAAGTACTTTTATGTTTTTCAATTTCGGCTTATAATTATTGTTGTTTTTAGGCAATGGCGTTTCATTAGGTGTTTTATTGTCGCCGCCACTCCATACGCAGCAGGAATTTATTGCTAAGTGCTTGTGGCTATTTAACGTTTTTAATTGAAAAACTTTTGTTTTCGTCGCAGCCTCCCAGACAATATCATCCTTCTAGAGTCTGTTCGTGATTCACAGTTCCTGGAAAGATAGCTTGGTCACTGCTGGCAACGGTGGTCCAAATTGCTGCGGCTGTCAGCGACAACTATTTGCAGCCACTTTTCATAATTAGCCCTGTGCTAGTGCTAGTGCTGCAAATGGTGAAGTTTCGCCTCAATATACTTACAAGGATCGTCCACTTGTGCCACAGAGCCATTAACAACTTATTGCCAATAGGTGGCTGGGGGGTTGAACGGTTGGATGGGTGGCTCGGGTGGTGCGGCGTCATTACCCTTAACTTTGGCCCTGCTGCTGCCAACAAAGAGAATGCTCGTGAATACATTTTCATAACGAGAGCAGTCAGTCACTCGGCATACTTATTGTTTGGTCGAGCTGCTTCATCATTATAGACAGACATAATCAATTGCAGTCCATTAGACATCGGACTTGGCTCCAGGCGAGCCAGACACGAACCGAACTCTTATTTCGTATTATTATTCGTTGTGCAGAAATTCGGTGTCCACATTTTGCTGTCCAACGGAACTCAGAGTGTGTAAAAGAGAAATGCTGCATCAGATGAAATTATGATTCGAATGAGAGCAAACAAGTCACAAACGATTCACTTAATTAAAAGTCTAGATTTTTTGACATTTTGTTGTAGATTTATCTGTGGAGGAGTCTATTAATTAACAAATGTTCGCTCTAAAAGCAGGGAATATATATAATGTTTACTTTTTTTGATTTACCACGCTCCTGAAAGAGAAGGTCTTTAGTATTTTAGATGGAAGATGTTTACATTTTAGCTGGCCCTCAACTAGTCTCCTTGATAGTCGGAAATTGTCTACATATGTAAATATTTTAGTTCGCTCTGTAAATATTTTCTCTCTCTCTTTCTCACTCTCCCTTTCTCTCTAATTCCCCATATTTACCTTCAATTAGCCTTAAATAAAATATCATAGAAATAGCTTTTTCAATGCAATGATATCAGTAGGTCAGCAGTAACTTTGTCACGTTTTAAATAAAATTGTGAACTGTTAAACTGTAGAATATAAAATTTTAGCCAATTTGCCACTCTTGCTTAGACATAACTTTTATGTATTTTTAGTCGTATGTTCGCTATACAAGTTCACATTCCACACCTTCAGCTTGAACTGCACTTTAACACACATCGTATATCAAGGATATTTTATTTTATGATTTGCCACCACTCTGCAGGAGCAGAGAGCAGCAATCACAGTAGCATACGTTTGATATTTCAATTTTCTGGCTTCGAGTGTGGTTCACACATACGGACAGACGGACAGACGGACAGCCAGGCGGAAACCAGAAACACTCACATTTGCCAATCACATTTCTATGATTCGATTTGCGTATTGAATGCGATTGCGTCGTCTTCGGCCAACACATACTCACCATATTAGAGAACACAGTTAATTTATTTAATAATAATACGTATCTTCGTTTATTACCCTGTTTCACATCTTAACCCCAAAAATTATAAACAATCGATAACAAAATGGCTCACAATTGCTTTCAATTTGTGGTCTTTAAGAATAGAAATAATCCCATTTGGTTTATTAAACAATATTTGTTCTGGTCTTTCGTTGAGCATATCTATGATAGTATTTCGCTCATGCATTCATGCATACCTAAACAATAAATTAAATTAGTTTTGGACTGAATGGGAAACATTTCCATCACCAATTGGCGCTCCGGGGTGTATGGGCGTATGTGTGTGTGTGTTTGCGTGTTTAACAATCTCTAAAGTTTTTCTCAACTATTTATTCTGGTATGTGTTACGAATCACTATGAACGATTATATTTAACATTGATAGCACATTCAATATGTGAACGGATATTTTTTTTAGTAATTGATGTATTTATTGTGCACTTGCATTGAAGCACATAATTATCTAGAAAATCAGCTTTGGGTCTTTGAAACCTGACGCTCGATTAAACTTGCCAAATACATCTGTTGCGGCTCTCACGGATCTCAAAGATTGCTCGTAGCCCTCTATTATTATGGATAAAAAGTAACAGAATTATGTTTCCTCTTCGGCGGATTTACGAATCAAATCAATTTGGTTAGCATTTCTTAGTTACAAGCTTACACATATAGAAAGTATTTCTTCTTCTTCTTCTTCTTTATACTCTTGTACTCTTGTAAGTCTATTGCACTGACATTGCAGAGTTGAAATAGATTCAGATTACAGAATTCGTGTATCGAATTTCTGTTTTAATGTTTCCTAATTCGTAACTTTGATTATTTGAGATATACAAATTTTCAGTATTTATGTTTTTTTTTTTTCATTTTTGTTTTTCATTTATAATTTACCACTTTTGGTTTTAAGGCAAATAAAATTAATCTCATGCTTGATGTAAACCTCATGCGCTTAAGACTAGAAATTCATGAAAGATGAGTATCATATATCATATATTTATATATTTATAAACTGTATTATTCTAAGTATACCAATGTATTTGAGAGACTTCAATATACGGTTTGTTCAATGGCATTAAAATTTATACTAAATATGTGGATTTCTCTAGATGCTTTAAAACGATTGGAAATGCTCGATTGCACGAGTACGTGTCGAGTATCCATGCCTACCCTAGCCCTTTGAAGGTATGTAATTTGATTTGGTTATGGTTACAGGATAGCCTCTGAACGTCTTCATTTGTGGTTAATCGCAGAAATATGCTTAAAGTGTTATCTCAAATTTTACTAACTTGAATTGGAAAACAGAGCGACAATTGAGTCTTTATGCTATTTACAAGTAGAACAGATCCTCGTCCGCCGGTCGTCCTTGGCTCTGATCAGTTTCCGAGAGACAATTGAAAACGATTGCTGAACTGTTCAACTGATCCTAGAAACATTGGCTGCGACCAGACGAGGACATTGGCATGCCGCTGTTACCGGTGGGCGTGGTCGCACGAGTGTCGGTGCCAGAGGTCGGCGGTTTCAAGTTGCCCAGCAGAATGGAGGCCGGTCCCGGCGAGGCCGTCACTGTGATTGCTGGTATATCCGTTTTGTTAGCATTGCCATTGGTGGGCGTGCCCGCACGGCTGCCACTGGAGTCCGTCACCAGGGGCGAGCCCAGACCCATGGTCGCCGACATTGGCAGCATGTTGAAGTTCAAGTGCGGCTGCGGCCGTACCGCAATGGCGATGGGCAGTGAAGCCTTGCGGTTGAGCGAGTGTCATCCCAGGAAATACTGTCCGCCGCTCTCCGTGGACATGCCGCGCGCCAGACTGCGTGGCACCGTGCTGTCGTAGTAGACGCCGCTGCCGCTGGTGGTGGCCATGGAGTGCGGCGGCAGCGCCATGCCGGCTCCAGTGCCCAGCATCGATGGCGGCGGCGAAGGAGCACTCATCAGGCCCATGCTGGTTGGTATTAGAGTGCGACGCAGGGTGCCGCCGTGCGTGTGCTGATGCCCGGGCACCATGATGGTGCCACTCAGATAAGCCGGCGATACGCCGCCCAAGCTCGAGGGGCCCAGCATGTGGGGACCTGTGAGGCCGCAGAGACGAAGATATTACGATTATATATTATCGCGATGTCGTGACAAATTTATATATAATAAACGTTATTTTCGTTTTAATTAAGTATTTAATTATATATATTTTCACTTTTCACTTGAGTATAAATATTCTTTACGCACTGCGTCACTTACCTATGGTCATTGCTCCGCTCACAGCTGGATGGCCCATGCTGGTGTAAATGTTGGGCTGCGCGGGCGGCGCCATCAGCACACTGGTTGCCGTGGACGATGGATGTGGATGTGGATGTGGCACTGGATGCGAGTGTGGTTGAGCGCCTGTTAAGCCAGCGTAGCTACAGTTGGGCGTCGGTGCGTATGTCATGTAGGAGGTCTTTTGTTTGTTTGGCCCATGCCCGACGGTTGCGAATGCCATTTTGTGCCGCATGCAGATGAGATGCCGAGATGTTGACGGCGACGACAAAGGATATGAAAGGGCAGAGCAGAGTAAAGTAAAGTTAAGCTGCTGCTCATTTATTCCTGCAATTGAAAATGACGCAGGCCCAGACACGAGACACCCCCACCTCACCTCACCTCACTTCACCTGTCCCCATTTGGTGGCCCTCAGAAAAATATATGTAGGATACGGGCAAATATGTAACCATAGCCTTCGCTGCTCGTTGCTCTCTGTACTCTGCTTTCTGCATTTTAAATCTTAATATTAAATTAATCAGAGTGCAGAGTTCGGGTTGCGTAAAGGTTCTTCCATAAATATAATTCCTTCAGTTTCATTTGATACATAAACACTCTGGCACCCATATTTGCTCAAGGACTCGCTCATCTTTCATCTTGAAAGTTGTTTATTGTCTATTCGATTCAAGTTCGTGTACTTAAGGCTGAGCTTGCTTAATGTTCTTTCAATCAAAGCGACTTAAAAATAATCTACAGGCGGTACACGGAATCGACGGGTCTGTATTGTTGCAAGCATCTTTGCATTTGCGCTTGTATTTGGTATTTTCATCTTTTATGTGAAAAGTCCCTTAGGCGGCTGTCCAAGCTGTACAGGTGCAGTAATTTTCATTTTCAACCCTTCAACACAGTCCGACAAACCATCAGAATGCTTTCACATTCATGCATATATACGTATGTATGTATATATATAGTATATATATATATATATATATATATATATATATATATATTGTATGTATGTATACATAGTACTTATGCTTGTATAAGGCGGCAATGGTTTTGTTGCTGCCCAGATCCCATGAAATAAACAACAAAAAGTACAAAAATTGTTGCAACGAGCATTCAGAGCAAGGCTACTAGCATTTTTCCCAACGGAGGTGGGAGTTAAAAGACGAGGGGGCTGGGCGTTAGGTGTTGGAGGTTTGGGCAGAAGGCGATTTAAGGACTCCTCGCTTTTGTTGGCCCAAAATGGGTTAAATGGCAAGGGAGCTTCCCTGGCGCCCGTTTCCTCTCATTTCCTTTCAACAGAACCACAACAAGCCCGTTGCTTTTGATGCGCCCTCGTTGTCTATTGTTGGCTTAAGCAAGAACAATGAAATTTCCATATTTAGAGATGTTTATTTACCTAAGGTAATGACTACAGGTAATGACCAGGCCACTAGCTCGGGGCCGACGCAGAGTAGAGTCTGGCAGTAGAATAAAGTTTAGTTGCGCCCATTGCAGCTATTGGAAGGTGATTTAGCTAATTAACGTATGCCGAGCTAACTGTAATTGCTTTTATAACTAGCAGACGACACGACAAAGACAGCTAAACCCCAGCTAAACCTCATTTCACACTGTTTATGCCCGAATCTGCATCTGGATTTTCGAAAATCATGTCCATGCCATGCTTTGTTAAGCAATTCGAATTGAAACTCACCTCGTTCCGTGATGATAGACTAGACAATGGCATCGGAGCTGTTAAGTCCACGTCGACATCGATGTCGGAGATGTCGTCACCGAAAGTATCACCCAGATGGGTTTCACCTGTTGCCATCTGTTGGAAATTGCTTCCGCCCCCCGCCCCTCCACCGGCACCGCCGCTCCCGCCTGTGCCATCGATGGGAGTCTCTGCAAAGTTTTTCGCCACGCCGCTGACACTGGAGCTCCTCTTCAAACGGCTGCCCCGACGCTGCAGGGTGAGTCGGCCGATGACAAGCGTTAGGCACAGCAGAACGCCCGCTGTCACCGATATGATTAGATAGAGGTAAAACTGTTCCTGGTGCTCTGCATGCCAAAGTGAGTGATAAAGGCAGATATCAAGAGAGAAAGGGAAAATAAGTAAAAAAAGTAATGGTAAATAAGTTATATTGAAGCTTGGTATATGGATTCCTAATTTCCGCAACAACAACAACAACAACGGCTGAACATAGTTAGTGCAAGCCTGGCGGAGCAGCATGATGAGTTTTACACATGGCTGATCTTCAGTGACTTTGTGTGCTCGTCAACGCGTTGTCTGCATTTGCGTGGGCGGAAAGTAGTGAGCTAAAGTTTTAATCGGGCGACTTTGTTTATGACTAAAACGAAATCAAAAACTTTACCATGTGGCAAGCAACGAGCTGGGTGCAACGTGCAGCACATGCAACTTTGTGTTGGCCACCGCATCCACAGCCGCAGCCGCCGCCGCCGCCGCAGCCGCAGCCTCAGCTACTGTCATAGCCCAAACGTTGTTGCCCTCCCTTTGGTTCTGTTGATGACAGCCGCTGAGCTGACAGCCGAGTCGCTTTTGAGACATGGAAATGGTAAAGCGGGAAGATGTGTTTCTATTTTTTTTTTTTTTGTCGAACATCGTCTGCAGTGCTTCGAGACGTGACATAGCTGTTGTTGTTCTTTTAGTCAGCGAACTTGTGTGCCGGTGAATGTATGTGTGTGTGTGTGTCAGCGAACAAAAACTTCGATTAGTTACACATGAAAGCCTTAACTGTACGAACGACATGCCAGGGATAGCATAAGAGGACGGGATCTCGAACTCACTTCGAATGTGCAGATAGGTGTGCAGCCAATTTGCCAAGAAACCAACCACTTCGACACGTTCAGTGGCGATGTCCTCTTCGGTGCAGTTCAAACCTATTGTACCCCAATCATCCACCATCTGGCACTTGCGGCGATAGAAGAAGTTGCCCTTCTCAATGTTCGGCTCTGTATTCTGGGCAGCCTCAGCATCGAGGCTCGAGTCCGAGCCTGCAGGCGCCAACTCAATGGTGCCATCCTCATTATCTTTAATTGGAGACCCATCGGTGGTTGTGCTAATGTGCTCAGTGGCCAGTGCTGTGGTTGCGGCCGACTCAGTTACCAATTGGTTGTTGAATGACATTTTTATGCGGTTCAGCAGTCGCACTGATGCCTGCAGTCGCTCTGCGAAATATGCCAAATGGGCGAGCACATATTTTGTGTATTTTTTTGTGTGAGCTCGCATCCATCAAGCGAAGCGAGCGCGAATATCCCAGGCGCGGCGTCGTCAGCAAACATGATTTGACGTTACTTAACGTTACTATAGATAATGCACGGCTTGGATGGATGCGAGCCGTGCTAGTGTATGGCTCAAACGCCAGTAACTCAGCTGGCTAATGAAGACGGATGGGCATGCTCTTAAAATATGTATGCGCCATGCGCTGGGGAGGCACTTTGCAGCAACTGAGCGCACATACCGATGCGACAGACTCCATTAAAGAGTGATACGAGTACGCAAAGTGAAATCAAATTATGGACCTATAGTTCGCCCCAGGCACCAATCCCAGAAATCTCTGCCAGTCCCTATATGACCTTGTCCTCCCCAAACACTTACCCTCTAACGAGCCGTCGTTGCGCGACAGTAATGGGGGCAGAAGTGTGCTCGTTGCCTCTTCTCCAGCGCTGTTCGTGTCGAAGTCGAAGGTACGACCCACGTTGGCGCCCTGAAGCTTGGGTGCTGGCGGAATAGCCTCAGATTCCTTGTAGAACTGATCTTCGTCGTAGAGCTCGTCTTGGTCCAGGTCTAGATCGGTTTGCTGCGGCTCGTCCGCCTCCGCAGCCGTCTCATAGCGATCCTTGAGCACCTTTCGCGGTACTGCGAGAAAGAAGTGAATTGGCTGACAGTTCAATTAAAAGTGAGGCTTAAGGACTTACTGCATGTGTAAACGACTTTCAGATACATCCGCACATCGGCCTTGCAGGGACGACCAAAGGTGCCGGCGTCTGCAGCCACCGAGCAGCGTCGCCGTCCATGACAGATTTGCATGACAGTCTCGGTGGCATAGGACACCAGGCAGGCTGATGAATAAGTAAAAATGGATCAGTGAGCACGTTTATGGCTATTACAGGACTGCTGCTGCTTACTGGGCTGGCTGTTCTCCTCGCGATTGATCCGAACGGTGCCGGGCGGAGTGCCCGGGCCACCGCACTGCACAGTCTCTCGCTCCGTGTGGCCAAAGGAGGCGCTGTAGATGGCGATGCGTGAGTACGGATTGCACATCAGCGGCATGTTGTCATTCTCGCAGGCCAGCTTGCTTCGGAATTCGTCTTTATCGATGGGCGAAAATGCAAAAATCAACAGCAAAAGCCATTAAAATAATTCGAAAAAAATGTTCGACGGCACAAAAACACGTTTGTGGCGCAGTCATTGGAATTCGCAGACGCGGAGTTGTGGCTGAGGCAGTCATGCGAAAAGCGCTCTCATAAATACAATATATGAATAATTAATATATATAAATAAGTAAGCAATTACATATATATTTATGCGAAAATAAATTTAAATTACTTAACAAAAAATTGGTTTCATTCTCGAATTCTTTTTTTAGACTCGAATGACATGTTAACTGATTTGTTGATGCATATGCGACTAATTGCCTACATTTTTGTGTTCGCGTCTCGATGTTATTTAATTAATGCCAGTTTTGCATGGCTGGCAACTTAAATTGTCATTTTCAATTTACAATCATTTTAACAATGCATATAAACAACTAACAAACAAAGAAATAACTAAATATTTGCTTTACAAACACAAACGTTTATATTTCACTTATATTAATTACGCATACGCCACGCTGCACCGAACTTAAGTTGTCAATTTGAATTCACAACAATTTCTATAATAAAATCAGGGATGCAAATGTGGTTATTTTGATAATTTAAGCCTAGAGTATTCATTGGCTTGGAAACGTTGCACAAATGCGACACGAAACATTTGACACTGCAAATAATTCGAATTAATACGAGCAAAAAAGTTAATTCACTTTTTATGTCGAGGAAGAGGCTAATTTTCATTAAAATATGCAGCAATAAATAAATGAAATATATTTTTCACACTTGGCAAAACAGAAATATAGTTAAATGCCGACAGATAGCTGTAATAATAGGTTTGTTGACGAAAATAAAGTGTTTTCGAAATCGATCAGGTGTCAAATTTTGAGTCAAGTCATTTTATTCTTTTAAAGAACTAATGAAAAGTCATCAGTATTCAATTAGATAATCAATATGTATTCCCAACATTTTCAATTCAATAAATTCCAGTTATGCTAACGTCTTTTGAATCGACCGCAATTTATATTTTTATTGTGCATCAAAGTTGTGCAAAAGTAATTACTCGTATGTCATGACAAAATTTATCAAATAAAAGTCTAATATCCAATTACGTTGTTTGACTATGTATCCTCAATATCTGAAGGCATTTCTCGAGCATGGATAGTCCGCACAACACATGTGCATATGTGTGTGTGTGTGTGAGTGTGTATATGTATGTGTGTGCTCTCAATTGCACATATGCTCAGTAATTTACCACTACACACACACAGCTAACGTCTCACAAAGCAAACTGTTGGAAGTCAGCCAAGTTGAGATTTGCAATTGTCGAGGTACAGTCGACTAAGATTTCCAAGATACTTGCTTCCTTTGGCTCGTTTCGCCCAAAGCAAGCAGAAAAGGACGAAACTCAAGCAATTATGAATTGGGCTGGCGGCGCTCTTTTTCTTCTGCTGTGCACTTTGACAGCCACCTTAAAATGTTTCGCATAACAAATATATGAAATGTACATACATAAACACACACACATACACACACAGATACGCATACGCATAGATGTACATTTGATGCATGGGAAGAGAAATGTCTGTGGTGAAAGCTCGGTCCGAGATGAACTTTAATAAATTTGGTAAATATTTGCATAGCCTGTTTACAGGCCTGGGCCTCTGGCATTGGCTGCATAGCCCCGGCCTTTCGGATCTGACTCCCACATGATACGTGCAGGGCTCTCGTATTGGGTACTGTGATTCCTTGCTCCTCTTAAGAGTGCGAGTGCACGTTTTATTATGGAGAGACGTGAGAAAAGTTGAAAATTGCCATATTTTTATGACCACAATGTGCCGTCTGGCACGCGCCTCTCCTGCTGTCCGCCTGCCCTGTCCATGCGCCAGCTGGGTCTGCTGTGCTGTGCTGTGCATTGCTTGCCTCGAGCTTCGCCTGTGCCTGGGCACAGGAATGGGCATGGGCATGGGTATGGGCATGGGCATGGGCTTGAGGCTTGGGGCTTGCTGTAGCTTTTGCTCCCACTCGCATAACCAGGCCGTAATTTTTCAACGTTTTCCACTCGTACTTTGCAGTTTTATTACTTGTCGCTGGTGTCCATAATGAGCAAAAGATAACAGACAATTTAGAAAAAAAAACTCGGCTCTCCTTAATTATATTACCTCAGCAAAGCCCCCCGCTCAGGGCCACCATGTGCCAGCTAGCTTCACTGTACTGAGCTATGCCGACCAAGTACAAGTTGCCCTTTTTCAACCCGCTGTGCATTTCCCTTTTCTAATTTGAATGCGGCGCTCCTCTTTTGTCTCTCTCCTGTTTGTTTCACTTCTTTGGTGTGTTTGTGTGCTTTTTAACAAGATAACATCTGCGTCACTTGTCAAAAAAAAGTACAAAAAAAAAAAAAAAGCCTGGCATAAAAAAAGAATGGAAATGAACAAACGGCCTGTCTTAATGCGAAGAGTAAATACCCTGAGAAGTGCTATCGATCGGATTCCTGTTCAAATTAGTATTTTATAAAACTGAAAACAGAATTTTAAGAGGAAATTATAAATCATAAAAAAAAATGAATTATAACAATTTCTGATAAATCTCAATTTGAATAGAACTTCCTACAATCAGTTGTATTATCCTTATGCATATATATATTTCCTATTCTCAGTTATATATCATATCATGTCATATCATTCCGTCTAGATAGAATCGATTACTTTTTCCTTATAAATATATTTATTTATGAAAGTATTTATGGACAATAGTCCATAGTTATAGATAGAATTATATGATATGATATATAACTGAGAATAGGAAATATATAAAAATAAGACTACTTAGTCAATCTTCCAGCAATAAAGTCAACTAATATATTTGAAGTCAAGAAACAAAAGACTTGAATCTGTTCAACAATATAAACACTTCTTAAGATTGCTTTTTTTTATCTTGTCCGCCATGCTACGCAAAGGAATAATGCCTGCCTCAAGTGTAGTACAAAGTATTCTAGGAAAGCTGCAAAAATGCTGGAAATGGATAAAAGGCTGACGCAAATTGCCAAAGAATTACATGGAATGCATAGGGCTGCTGGCTGTGCACTGGCAGCTTGAATCTGAATACAGTCGAATTGAACTGTCGGAGCGAGGCATTAAGAACTCGTTTAACGACTTTCGTCCAATGGCTGCAGCCAGGCCAGCTATTGGCAACGACGCCATTTCGACGACGCCGCTTTGTTCCAGGTGAATCGCAATCGAAATCTGAATCTGAAAGTCAAGTGTTTTGGAGTGAGAAGCAGCACTTAGGTGGTTCATCTGCTCGCTTATCGGCTTATGTTTGCCGAGTGATTACGATTAAACATGAATTGCTTAGTGGATCGTAAATAATCGAGTGTCATTAGCCCAATCGCCAGTGGCGCTCGCCCGTCGCGATGCCACTGCTAAAAAATGCACAGTGCAAAACTATGCAAATAACTCAGCAAAAAGTTTATTCAACTATTTTTAATGTTCGCCAAAGCCAAAGCCAAAGCTAGAGCTAGAGCAAAAGCAAAAGCAAAAGCAACGCAAAAGCGCAGCTGCATTTTTCATTATGCTTCTAGCTGAATTCGCAGCCAGTTCCCAGTTCCCATTTTCCATTTCCCATTTCCCAGCTCCCAGCTCTCATTGCCGTCCACTCTTATCGCCTCGAACTTCTATTTGAGTTGAAGTGCTCATTAATTTTGTTGTTTTTTTTATTTTATTTTTATTTCTATATTTTTTTTTTGTTTCGCCACCATTGCGAAAGTGTGAGATGAGAGATTTTAGTATATTATGATTGTGCCGTCTGTTGTGAAGTCCGTTCAACTTGGATCATTATTAATATAAATGCAGGTGCTAGTTACGTGTGACCTGTGCGCTGCCCTCTGACCCTTCTGTATATACCACCTGCATGAACTGGTCTTTATTCACTGCTGTTTAAGATTTTCTTTAAGTGATTAGAACTTTGACTTGAATAAATGCTTGAATATGTCTTTAGTTTGAAACTTGCTGCCTTCTTACTAATAGTTTTCTTTGAATAATCTCATCTAATCCTACAACCTTTTGGTTTTTACTTAGACTTTGCATATTATTGTAAAATCACTTCCATACTTTACATTGTTTGAATATAGAATATGCATAAATTCTGTGCTAAAAATAAATTTATAAAAAATATGCAAAAATTCTTAATAACTTTTGTAACTTTTCTGACTTATTTCTCGGAATAATCTCATATTATCCAAAAAATAAATCATTTTATATATAAAGTTATTCCATATTTGAAATTATTTTGAATATAGAATATATTTAAATTCTGTGCTAAAAATAAAATTTATAAAAAATATGCAAAAATTCTGCAACTTATTGAGCAGATTTCTGTAATATTTTTGGCTGCGCCTGGCTTCAATAAACGACGGCTTATTTCTTCGGGTAAAAATAAATTTGTTTGTTTGCCTGAGAACTTAAATTGATGTTTGGCACTTTTGCATCTGGCAAATATTTATTTTTGCCGCTGCGCAAATAATATATATCATGGTATGGTTAAAGCGGCAAGGACAAAAGCGCAAACCTGGTCGGCTCGGCAGCCCATCGATTATATACGCTCTTCTTCCTTTTTTTTTTTTTTTTTTTTTGTTAAATTCCATGCAAGTGGATGTAGGGACAGTGGTGGGATGGGGGTGAACTGACCTGCTAAAAGAGCTGGCATACTTACATGGACGGCATTTGTAGGCAATCTCGACGAATTTTCGAATGCCCGAGCAGGGATCGGCGCTTGTGTGCGTTTTGGAATTCGCAGCGAACTTGCAGTGCCTCTTCTTTTGGCAGGCATCCACCACAGTCTGGAGCAGGGCGTACTGTAAGAAAACAGATATACACAGCAGTAAGATATGGTGTCTGAAAATATGCTGGAAGGTGTGTGTGCATGTGTGTGTGGCTGTGTCCTAGTAGTGGATGGGGGTCGATAAGGGTGCTATTGATAGATTATTGGGCGCATATGGCAGCTGCAGCCGCATCCTTGGCAAAGCGAACCGAACCGAACGGAACTGCCAGAAGACAACAGCAGTGCAATGCGACGATGGCGCTAGCGCGGCGCCACCTCAGCTGCAGGTCGTAAATCTCTGTCCGCCTACAAGATTAAGCTATGAATGCATTTTGTATAAGCCTTGACAATTCCACAGGCGCATAAAACCGGCAGCACAATCCAGATGTTATATATATGTATGAATGTATGTACTCGATGTAATGTTGCATACGACAGTCGTGTTGTTGCGCAATTTGCAGGCAGTGTTTACATTGAATTAAGCAATTGCTCTGCCCTTGAGAGTTCTACATAGCTGAATAATTAACATCAGATTAAGCACTTTAAATTGCTTTGAGGTAGATTTAACTCAGCAATTACTTAATGGATGATTCACGCAAAATCTGTTGTAAAAATACACACCTCCTTTGGGCTTACAATTAATTACCCGAAGCAACAAAATTTAATGAGAAAACCCATGTTAAAGCCAAATGCAAGTGAGAGGCAATCACTTGGTCACAAAGCCAGCTTTAAATATCGTTGGGTCATGGGTAGACAACATTTTCCATCGATTTTTACAGCAGCTTACTTGTAATGGAAATTTATCAACTTAGCAAAATGGAAAATGTGCCAAGAGGAATAAGGATTTGTATGAACGAGGCATGTACGAGATCATAAATAAACAGTTTATGCATGCTCGAAGCAACGAAGAGTCTTAGTGAAACAAGTACATGATGTACATTAAAGGATTCCCAGTCTGTGTTCTGTTTGTATCTATATGTACCTATATGCAGTTCAAGAATTAATCTGAAGCACGAAATGCATATTCTGATAAATGAAATCGACAAGATGAAGGCTTGAAATGTTCGCACATGTTATAATGTTTCCATATGTACTCAAATGTATAGGTAAAGATATATAAACACGTTAAATATATATTTAATTTATGTCTTGTAAATTTTACATTGAAAGGAAATGAATTAAAATGATCAACTTATTGAACTAAGAAATTATTGAGAATTTGGTCAAATTAAAACCTTATTTGACAGAAAATAACCGCTTTGGGCAATGGCCACTTAAATATGTGTCAAACATTTCAATTTGTGATTAATTAGTCAGGTATTCAATAAATCGAGCACCGCACACACACTCACACGTGCAGATAGAGCCTTAATTGCGTTTTGAGGTTTTACTCTCTCAGGAATTCGATTGTCTGTCTGTGAGCGTGTGAGTGCCGATGAGGGCAGCTCTCCTTAGTACACACAACAATAATTTGTTTATGCTCGTTGGCATTTTCATTCGAGCGTATACGCAATGCTCGTTCAGTGGTCTACGGCTGACCCGCAACCGCAGTGGGCGACTGGCGTGAGCTGGCCTAACTGCAATGAGTCAAAGGTCGAGATTGTGGCTGGGCACAATTCAGTTCCGCTTTAAGAAGCCACCGGAAATGAAGCGTGAGTATCATGTCCCGGACCGTATGTCCGTTGCGGTTACTCTCCACCGCATGTCACACATCACACATGAGACATAAAGTCATCGTCTTACTTCCAATTGATGTGCGCAATGAAACGCAACGGGCGACCAGCTCCGTCGCACGAGCTACTTTTGAAGGATATGGTTCAATGAAAAATTAACCCCACTAAAGCTGCCAACTTTGCTCGATGCGAGGACCAAACGACCTCATAAATGTGACAAATTGCACTATACAAACAAACATGCACGCTCACGCACACACACGCACATACACTGCACACACAAGTATGTTGTGGTAACTTTTGCTGAACTAAATTATGTTGAACAATGTATGGAATTTTTCTGGTTTCTGTGTTTGGTACAGTTTTTCCATGATGCCCTAGCAAGCCATATGTTGATTCATTTCAAAATTGGAATTTTCACTCAATCGATAAATCATTATTTATGACTCTTTAGTCAAGGACTTGGTGATTTCCTGATTACATGAACTTTTTTGGATAATTAATATTACTGCAAACAGTTACTGAAAAATCACATATATATTGCTCTAATGATGGCCCAAAAAGATTGGACTAAACGATTTTGTGAGTTCGACCATAGATTGGCACAAACATAGATGTTTGTGTGTGTAGTTATAAATACTTTACTGGGTCGGTTTAAGCTTTGACTGGGTAAGTAACTAAAAATTTTATATGATTTATGCCTTCAGCTTGGCCAAAGTGAATCGAATCGATTTTCATTATGAATTATTGCTGTTTTTATGGCATCGTTCTACTTCACTGATTTATTTCAACTGCCTTCTTTCACATGTGCTGTGGAGGTGTGTGAGTGTGTGTGTGTGTGTGTGTGTTGACCAAAAGGGAGCTATTTTATCGCGCTTGTATATATGGCAATGTCTTTGAATGCACACTGTGGAATCGTGCGGAAAATGGGAAAAATACATTTAGGAAAAAAGGTAAGCCGAAGCAGAACCTGAGTCGATGAAGCAGCCTGATGTCGTTGCAGTATGTAATAGGTAGGTTTATACATATATGAATAAGTGGACGTCTATGTGTGTGTGTGTGTGTGTGGGTGTGTGGATGTGTGTGTGAGGCTGTGTGGGTCCAGCCGTGTGCTGAACATGGCTGAGCCTTCTTTCGATGATGAGTGCGACGATGATGGAATTGCAATTATACTGATTCAGCTTACCTGTAATCCGCTTACGGTACACGTTTCCGGCGGTTTGACTTCGATTTCTGTGCCGCTGTGGATGACAGCATCGCCGGCACTTCCGGTCGTGGTGAGGTCCTCCTGCGAGACAGGCGGACACAAGCTGTGGTCGGATAAATCTGTTCAAGTGGACGAGAGGGCAAATTTTTGTTGTTGTTGTTGTAAAAGTGAACCATTGTTGTTGTTATCGTCGTCGATTTTTCGAAGTGCGCTGAAGTGGTGCGAAGCGGTGCGAAGTGGGTAGCGCCAAAGTGGAGTGTAGTGGGTCAGAGTGGTCTTTGGAGGTCGAGTGGCATGTGGCATGTGGCCAGGGCCGAGTGGAAATAGCATTCAATGCAAACGCAACTCAATTCGTGAGCATCTCCGAAAATCGCCACGGACGTCCATCCGTACGTATACTTGATATGGGCGTATGCGGAGCACGGCTCGCTTCTCATTTGCTTTCATTGTGATTGTCTGCTTGTTTGCGTGCATACTACCACTGCTACTACAACTACTGCCACAACTAGTGCCACTCGAGGGGGCGTCGACAAGTACACAGAGAGAGCCAAAACATGGCCACGTGCGCACACAAATAAGTAAAATACAATGCGTACAATCGACGCGTGTAACGGACAAACTTTAGGCAACAATCAATCAATTGCGATATTGGCAGTCGCTCCAGACAGTCGAAGGGCCCGACCATTCGTTGTTCTGTTCACTTGGCGCTCGATGGACCCAACTGCATCCCCGCCAGCGCCAACGCCAGCGCCACCTTCATCGCCTCACTTCGCTGATTCGTACGTGACAATCGAACTTACCGCCCGCCCGGCCGTACTGGGCCAGTTCTATGGAAATGCTAGTGCCACGTGGACAGCTGAGTGACAGCTGTTCTGAATCGCATCCGGCACGCTGGTATGTCCGCAAGGTGGCCGCTAGCAGGGCTGAAAGCAAACATGGCCAAAGTGAGGCTGCATTAATACATGAATGAAGCAGAAAGCAAAAGTCGAAAACAAAAATAATGAAACTACAAAAAACTCATTCACAGAACGCATATCAAATGCAAACATTGATTCAACTACATGTAGAGTTTCGCATTGTTAGCTAAATTAAAGATTGCCAGGCGCAGATCCAGCTCAAAGTGAATTCAATGCCAAAATGCCTTTGGCACTCGGACTCCCATGGATTAAAAAACTACAATAAACAAAAATACACTTTTGCTCTTTTCACAATTTGGGCATTTCGATAAAAACATATTGATTCGTTTGCCTGCCTTAAATCGGGGTTGGCTTAGTTTCTCATGAAGGATGATAAAGGATGTAATGTAAGGAATATTTATTGCTGATCCTTCAATTTTATACTATATGTAAAAGTTTTCTTCTTTTACAGAATTATTCGGTACATCTTGCTCCCTACTTGCTACAGTAGTTATAGATATTCTTCATATATATAGTCATATTAGTCATACATAGTCATATCAAATCGGTTAGAAAATATCTGCTTAAATCTTCGGTACTCATAAAAGCACTTTAAAGTTCAAAGTTTATCAAAGGACACTCTTCGGTGACATAAACTGTGCCTCTCTTACTTGTTTTTCCAACCATATTCAATGGATTTTTGTCGTTTGGTATTTTTAAGGCAAAATAAATTCATTTAATTAAATTCGGCACACATGTATATAGAAATTGCGTTATTTTTTAAGGAATTGCATTTGACATTAATAAACTCTATCAGACTAAATTTAATTATAGTAGCTCGTTCTGAAATTGGCAACCAGCTGTGCCAGTCGAAGATGAATTTTCCCATTTTCCTATTTTCCAATATGTTTTCATTTCGCCCTACTCCAATGCAAGTCTTACACAATGGCAATGTATTATTCAATTGAAATGTCATCTGGCGCAATGGTTTTGAATTCTTCGCTTTGTCGGTGGTTAAGGAACAGAAAAATACAGATACAAAAATAAAATTAATTGTATTTGTTATGAACGTTAAACGAAATCGAATTGATACGCACTGAAGTGTGGCAGGTAATGCCGCAGTGTCTAATGGAAAAATAGTCTTGAAGTAAATTGAATTTCCATTATGCAATCGCTCAGTCTTCTAACTTAACTGACACTTGACACCTAAGCAAACTCAGACATTCAATTTCATGTGAAATTATTTTTCAAGTGTTTCTCGTTTTTTTATTTTGCTTTTCCAGCGGAAAAAATGGTGTGCCATTTGTTTCTGTTTATTGTACATTTCTCTTATCCACTTTAGAGGCGACAACGTTGATGGGGCATCCTCTGAGCCACTGACTTCATTACCCAAATTGTTTGCCCATGTGTGTGTCTGTGTGTGTCGGTGTGTGTGTCGGTGTGTGCGCGAATGTGTGCGAAAATGTGTGTATGCATGAGTAAGTGTTTACACTACAAAACAAATGCCTTACAACGGCTGCCAAAAAAGGGGGTAATACGGGCATTAGGGGGATAGAAGGTGGTTTGACAATGTGTGCTACGAGTGCGACTAGCAATTCGAGTATAAAATGCCAACAGAGCAGCAGTGTGTGTGTGACACATGTGCTGCACACACATGAATAATACACAATGTGTGTATGTATTTGTATATATTTGTATTCATTTCTATATGTTCATCTAGTATTTCTATTATTGAAAACCAATTTTCCACACGAAACACGCTCTGGCATACGGTTCGATATTGTGTGTTGAATAGTGAATGTTGGAGTAACAAAAGCCGTATCATATTCTTATCATAAAGCTGTCAAAACTGCAATTGTAATAGGATTTGAATGGGGTCCTTATGTATGTATGTCGTATGTTGCTTTCTATTTCGGGCCTTTACGTAATCTGAACTTGATAATTGTGCTCTAAGCAAATTTTAGATGGCAAGCATTTTATAAGCCCTAACAAGCTTAAGTAACAATCCCTTTCGAGCATCTTAATAATTGTAATTGCGCACTGGTTGCGGCCATTAGAGAGGCAGAGATGCTTCGGCTAAGGAGTCTCAGCTACAGTCTCCACGGCAGCAGCATCGGTAACCGGGCACAAAGTACGCATTACACGTATGCACGTTTATGGTCCCCCTAAATCAGCCGCGCGACGTTCGCCCAACAGTTTACGACCGCTAAGGAACGCCCCTCCTCGGGCCCAGTCCCAGCAGGCACTCCACGTGGACGGCTCATGCAAATTTATGCGACATAAAATGATAATAACTCTTTCACTTTTCATAATTTTGGTAAGCATTTACCTGGTTGTTTAGCTGCACAAACCTCAACAGCGACCGCAACCAGCCAAACACAAGTGTTTTAATATTGAGAGCAAGAAAAAGGAGGCGACTCAGGAGATACCCTGCATTGCAGCTAAAGGAATGTTGGCAAAAGCACTTTAAATGAATTAAAATATTCTGCGAGTCTGAATAAATCTCTGAATATGGAGCTTATAAAAACTCTTTTATTTTTGGATTTTCACCCTAGCATATCCACTTTTTATTGCTGTTGTTCAGAGGGTATGCCGAGTGGAGGATACAAAAAGAAGAGTATTAACGACCCTGCGGCTTCTGTTGCGCGTGTGTGAGGCCGTAGAGTTGAACCGGCTGAGAGTTGAAGATGCTGCCGCCTACTCAGCCATTGTTAAGGACTGTCGAGTCACTCGTGTGCGAGTGTTCAGCATTCTGTCGCCCCCAGTTAAATTTTACAGCTCAAGCAAGACACTAAAAGGCATCGCATATGACAAAGGCACAAGGACAACAACATGCCACCGACACCTCCACCTCCACCTCCGCCTCCAGCTCCAGCTCCGTTCCCCTGGTCTTCTGTTGCCGCCTAGCCTGGCCCAGGCCCAGCCCAGCCACAGATGAAAGATTAAAGCACATCTTAATGCGAACCGACGCTGGGAAATGTGAAACAAGCGCGTAGGCCGTGAAAGTTTCCGTTATCAACGTTACCCAAGGCGCCAGTCGCACTCGCAAGTGCGGGAGCTCGCCCCAGCTCGGCTGACTCTATGATTAGGTGGGCGGGTCCGCCTGGCATATGTATACTACACCAATGCAGACGTGTGCCTTATCTATCTAAAAATATTAAAAAAATAAATAAAGAAAAACAACACGCACACATACGCTCACACATGCACAGACATCCGCGCAGCAATTGAATATTTATGGCAAGTGTGAGACGCTAAAGTTCGCTATTAACGGCGCGCCGTTTAATGGCTGCTGTGACAACACATAAATCGGAAGTTTCGACCGAGTTGGTATAGCTGACATGTTTATCTACCTCGGCCTTGAAATTAATGATCCAGACCGTTAAGCACTTGAAAAGAAAGTTGGTAAAAATATTTATTAATTACACGCGTAGCCAAGTTCATGGCTTTGCCCTGCTCATGTGAGCGTGAAATTTGTCGATGCCTGCGATTTTGCTTTAAGTGCACTCGAAAGTTGTTGCCAGGACTCTTATACGAACAGTTATACGACGCGTGCAGTATAAGAGAGGCGTGTTGACACAGCGTTCCGCTTGCGAATACTTCCAAATAAATATTTCTGCGCGAGTGTTAAGTGAATAAAATAATGAAATAAATGCTCTGAATATTTTCATTAAATTTTCATTTCAGTTTCTATCAACATGACGCGAATAATTAATTTTGAGAAACTTTTTCAGTCTGACGTTGGCTTCAATCGATAAATTCAGCGCATATTGAAAGCTGCTGACGGATAGCCAAAGACGACGAAGTGCGTCATCTTTTGCAACGGCTGCGATAAAAAAAGATTCTTATGGCAAAGCACGGGCTTATATACTACGAATATATGTATTTGGCAAACTATATAAAGAAAATAAAACCAATGGAAAGCGAAACATGAATATTATATGGTGACAGCTATTAAAGATTTGTCTTTGGAGGATGAAGAAAGATGTCAGTGAATATTTGGTACTCTTGCATAGAACTTTGATGTAATGTGAAGAGTAAAAGATATTGATTCATATTACTTAAGGATATAGGATAATATGTATTGGTGATTTAAGGTTATCAAATTACATTTAGACAATAACTTAATAAGTGATTCCTATAAAAGATATATGGAAAAATATTCCGATTCAGTCAAATTTAACTATAGATCTCTCTTAAACTCTCTTAAACTCTCTGAAACACTTGTTGAACTGATCGATATATGTTACAAGTTCAATGAAAAAATGATAATACCCTCAATATATGTAATCTAATTAGAAGATACCCGCCCTGCTACATGCTACGCACACATACATACATATAAATACACTTATACATACACACATCAATACATGTGTATTCGAGATAAGTAATCGGAAAGTAGTTCATGGTCATGATTCAACATTCATGACAATGGAACGAAGATTGGCAGGCATCTCTATTCAAGTATCTACTCTTGACGGGCAGTTAATTAATGCGGTTTAATTTATGAATGTTTGCTTCGGCTACCCTATTAATCATTAATGACGAACATAAATATTTGGTCGCTTTCGCTTTCGCTTTTCAGATCATTTGCGAAACTTTGCCCGTGGAAAATATTTGGTTTTGGCCGCTCTCAACAGCAACTGGACAGCAGGAGAATACACAAAGGCCATAAACAGCCACTTTCAGTGTGTATTTGTGCTTAATTATGATTTATATACAAATACATAAACATTTCTATATATATAAATTACTATATATATGTATATACATATATTTGGCTGCGGGAAAAGTGCCAGATGAGTTCATCTGACGGGCGAGGAGGGAAGTGTAGGAGGGGCTGCTTGGCGCCTGCATCTGCCGGGCATTAGCTAAAAAGCGTCACAGCATCCCAGCTGGGGGGGTGCGACGTGGCGATAGGGGACGGTTATTGCTGCAGATAAAACACAAAACCGACGCGAATTTCTACATGTAGATGTGGCTGAAATGTGAACAAAATAAAAAGGAAACGCAAAAAAAGAAAATAAAACAAAACATTTACCCAAAGGATCAACTCGATAAATAACTTCCGGCATGACGGGCCGCGTCAGCAGGCACACAGCAGCCAGCAGCCAGGCGACTCTGCTCCAGCCATGGCCCCAGGAGCACTCGTTGTGCACGTGCCGACATTTGCTAGGTTGCTGCTGTTGCTGCTGCTGCTGCTGCTGTGGTCGATCCAGAGCAGGATGCTGGCAGCGCTGCCACTGCAGATGCTGTGCGGGATTTGGCTCCGGCTCGGCCATTGCCACCGGCCAGAGTTGATTTGCTTGCTGTTTGTTGTTGTTGTTGTTGTTGTTGTCGTTGTTGCTGCTCCTATTGGTTGCTGTTGGTGTCGACTGTTTGTGCGTGTGTGTGTTATCGTTGTTTAGCGTCCGCTGTTGATTTGATGTTCTTTATGGTCGATTTTATTGTGCACCCTCAGATTTTGACAATTTGCATTTTTTGAATTTTCATATTTTATTGTTATCATCATCAGCGATGGCGTCGTATGTGTCGTCTCTCACTGCTGGCTGGTCAATGTATGTGCTCGCATTCATGTTCATGTTCATATTCATGTTCATACTCATATTGGCATTCAGGCTCGCCGTATTCATGGCGTTGTCATCGCCGGATCGATCAAAGGCCATCTGCTTTCGGTGGGAAGTTGCAATGAATAACACTTTGTTTTATGTACTTTTCAAATTTGTATTTCGAGCCATTAAATATTTATTTTATAGCGTAATTGTATGACGCTCCATTGTGTGATTCTGCATTATACTCGCTGTGCTTTAAACTGTTACGCGTTTGTTAGCTGCTATTTGTTCTGCTGCCAAAACAATTAATTGCATTTTATCCGCGTTTCGGGCGTGGTTTGGTGTTTATTTTCATTTATTTGCTTAAAGTGCATGTTTTTATTTTACTTTTTTATTAATTTATTGCCGCACTATGTACATTGTTGTTTCACATGAAAACAAAAAAACAAACCGAATTTCATTACCCGTTACTGATAACTCGATTATTGAACAAGCGAAAAAGGCAGCCGCAGCATTCGCTTTGAACATTTTTTATTTGTTTAACGATGGAATAAATTATTAAATTATATGTATATTTTTTCAATTGCCCGCCGCGTCTTAATTGGGTTTGAGGGCATTTATTGGATTCGATATTAATTTGAAATTAAAACAAATTTCGCCACTGAAATCACAATTAATTAGTTCGGTTTCAACTCAGTTTGTGTTGTTTTTTCGCTGCTTTTTTTATGCACACCCGAAAGCGATTCGTTAGCAATTATAATAGCAAATAAGTAGAGCAGGATTATGGACAGAGTCCTCCTGTTTCTGGCACTTTCGCTTTAATCCCCTTCGGGCTTAGGGCTTGTTTCATCATACAAATTTAACCGCCACTTGAAATGGGCTCTAATTAATTTGGCTAATGGCGACAAGACTTTTTTGGCTAATAAGCTACATCTCTGCTGCATATTAAGATAAAAACTCGATTTCATATGAAATTATCTCTGCGTGACAAGCTGGAAGTTGGAAGATGGAAGATGGAAAGCTTGTCACCTCTCCGAGTCTGAACTTTTTAAGCGATTTTTTGGCTTGGGGCTTGCCTAACATACGCAATTTAAATGAAATAATAAAGGCAGCCTTCTAATTCCAACTCCAAACAAGAATGCAAATATTCGCTTTGTGCTTTTCCCTTGTTTTCTTACACTCAAGCCTAGAACAGATTTTCTGTTTTTAGTTTGAGCAGCAAAAAAAATATACATTTTTCCTTTGCATGTTGCAATTTTGTATTTTGTCAGCTGGCAACATTGTTAGAGAGTTTACAAAATGGTTCTTTTTCCTGACTTCCCGCCCAGTTTAGTGTCCCAGGCAACGGTCATTCAAAGTTCTTGCCCGAATGTGGGCTGTGGCCATACTGGCTAGATTAAAAGTACACAAAAGGTATCAATTGTGTTCATTTATCCATGAAATTCTAACAGTGATGTGCGGCTAGCCAGCAACAGCAACCCTACGAGATGAGTAATGGGCATCTATCTAGAAAACACACATACATATAGACAAGCATACACACGCCCAAAATTGACAAAGCAACAGACACACGCACCACAAAATGCAAGGCTCAGTATTTGTTGTTTGGTTGGTTTTTTGGTTGGTTTTTTTTTTTTTTTTGTGCTTTTGGGAAGCTGTACTGGTTACATCGAGTTAGGGGTTTTTGTTAAGTCTGTAAAAGATGCGAGCTGTTTGACAAAACATTCATTAACTGACACTTTTGGACGTCAGGCCCAAACATGGTCGAGCCGGAAAGCTGATGCCCCGCTTGGAGGAGTGACGCCTGAGCACAAACTGATGAAAGCCGAACCCGAGAAAATGGGTTTGCCAGCTTGGGGAACGGGTTGAGTATTAAGCGTGTAGAGACCAAACAAATCCCTTGTTATACTGAGAGCTATGACTGAGTATGTTGGCTGAAAGCACACACTAGCACACACTTAGACAAGCACTCGCACTCGCACTCACACTCGCACTCACACTCACACTCACACCAACACTAAACACACGCACACACGTGCATATGCTTAGCTGGCCCCGCTTGGCTGGCAAATGCTTCTTTATGTTGGCTTAATGTATTTCTCAACGTTTTCTTATTGTTCGCCAGCAAGAAGCCCGAAAACCGCAAACTTTCGAAAGCAAACTTCATATTTTGCAAACTGAGCGGAAAGTGCTTCTTGCCCTGCCCGCACTCGCCGCACACGCCGCACACGCCGCACATGGCCAACGCCACAGGACCCTCTGCTGCCACTAGTGACACCATTATAGATCCTTCTAGGAGCTGCAGCTGCAAACGCTTCGGCATCAGCATCGGCTTCGCTTCGGCATGGGCAGCGCAGTCGAGGCTTGTCTTTGGTCCGCCTTTGTATCTGTATCTGAATCTGTCGGATTTTGACGTGCCGTCGCAGGCGTTTTTAGTTGATTTTGCTTTTGGCCATTGGTGCTTGTTGAAGGTTTTGTAGTGGTTGTTGCAGCCACCACTCATGATGATGAACTTTCCGCCGAACTTTGGTTTATGGCTTTTCCATGTTTTTCTTTTGCAGCTACAGAAATTAATATATACGAATATTTTAACTTTCATCTTGGTCGGCATCCGCTGCCGCAAGCTGCAAGCAAGTCCACTTGAGGGCGAAGCATGTTGTTTTTTTTTTTTTGTTGTTTCTTATAGGGTTGGGCGTTGAGGCTTGTGAGGGCCGCTGGGAGGCAAGAACTAGACGGATGTTAGCTGTTGCCACTAACAAGTCGAGTTGCGTACAGTTTATTTATTTGAATTTATTTAAGCGTAAACTTGCGCTCGTAATTTGCTCATCTTTTGTGCTCAGTTCAATTTAGCGGAAAATTGAATTCATATTGAAATTTGTCGGTCAGCGAACTTAAACGCTGCCACCAAAATGCCATGGAAATCCGTCTGTCTGTCTCTCAATCGCTTTTTTGCTGCTGCTGCTGTTGTTGTTGTTGTTGTTGTTTGTTTGTGCAATTTGTATACAGAACCGATTGAAATCAATCGCGCTTTCAACACATTCGCACGCGCTGAACTAGTTAGCCGCAAAACACAAATATTCAGAGGCATAAAACTCATCAGCGGTTTCTGGCCGCAGCCAGTTGAAATTACATCGAAAAATGTGCAGAATTTAGCAACGGAGCGACGTGATGTGACTGTAAATTTAAATTAGAGCCGGCGCACAGTTGGCTGATTCAGTTCATCGTTGCAGCTAACACGTCGAGTGCAATGTCAAATTAGGCAGAAGCCAAGTTGGTGCGCATCAACGGCAATTTACCTATGTATGCATGTACCGAGTGCAGCTAGTTTTGGCCAAATTATTGCTGGCCGACAAGGTGAATGGAAATGTTTGTTTCGTCTTCAGTCAGTGCTCATAAATCTCTTACAACTGGGCAAATTGGTCCAAAATACAAAATTCATATTCGCCTGCTGTGATTGATGGCCTCGGCAGATAGGAATCCGAATATGGTAATTTTCGTTGTTTCAGATAGACAGATGGAAGAAGCAGCAAAGCCCTTTCTGCTATGCCGGCTGTCGACAACAGTGTTCGAAAGAGATAAATGCACGCTTAAGGAATCTGAAACGGCTTTCAGAGGTCTAAATCAAAATTATGGCTTAACGTCAGCAGACCCAACGGGGATTGAAAACTTTTGGTAGGTTGGTTAAAGTGAAAGTGCGTGTGTGTGCTAGAGAGAGAGAGAGAGAGAGAGAGAGAGAGGGGTAGTGGGAGAGAAAGACAGAGTGTGGGTGTGGTTGCATGGGGCTTCTGGGCAGTGAGCAAGGTAAATATTTATTGGCTCAATAATTTGGCAACATTTCGCAGGATTAATGTGCAAATTCCAGCGCCATAAATTATTTCCAGGCATATTCCTAAATTTTATTAAATAAATAACGAAAAAAGCCCGTCGCAATCACGAAAAGAGACGTGTGCGTGTGTGTGAGTGAATGAGTTGGGGGCGTTGCTTTTTCGATGTGTTTTTTTTTTTTTTTTTGGCTTTTTTGTGCAAGGACACGCAGCCATAATAAAAACTTGTTGAAAAATTTACGAGCCGAGCAGCATCAAAGGACAAATCGGACAAAACAGGCCCAGGCAATTGGCCACGTGAGCAACCGCTGGCCGGCTTCTGGTCACGTTTCGGTCGCTCGACAGATCCCTGCGCCTATGCGATGCCCAGGCCCAGGCACGAGGATTTGGATGTGGATGGGGGAATGGGTCGTGGGTGTGGGCATGGGCATGGGCATGGGGCAACGACAAGGGCGTGTTTATTTATGTCCTGCCCACCGCTGAAAACTTTAGTCGTTGTACGTGTCAAAAACTTTTGACAGTGCAATGCCTTTCCGACTCAAGGAGCCGCCAGCTGCAACTTGGGGCCCCAGCTGCGGGCCTATTAAACGGCACAGAGCGTAGTCGACTGTGCTGGGGGAGGGGGGCACTGGAGGTGCCAAAGTACGGACACTGACTAATTTGGTTAGCGGGTCTCGTACAGCCTTCATTGCTAACTAGAATGTGTTATTAAATAATGTTTGGTACATGCTCCACGTAGACAAAAATCACAAAACCGGCCACGTGACAAGACCAGAGACAGAAACAGAGGCAGAGGCATAGATGTCTCCCGCCTCCCTCACTAAATAATTGATCAGGGTTCGTGCAAATCTCGGAGCATCTGCGCCGTGCGGAATATGTCCCATATTAAATGTGGCCTAGCGGACTAACGGACTAGCGGACTAACGGCCCGGGCTTAGCCTTGATGAGGGCATAGTTAGTCCAGTCATGCTGACCACAATTGCCTTTGTCCTTTATTACTTTCGCAGCGTTTCTTTTTATGCACGGACTCAGGCATTAATCTCTCGCTCCGCCAAATGAAAGTGTGCCAGAGCTTTGGCATGATATTTCAATAAAGGTAGCGGCGGGCTTTACTTAATTTCTGAACAATTGTAATTAATTTCGGTTGAAATTCTTGTGGTGGTATTTTTTGAACGCATCTATTGAATTATTTGGCATCTCCGCACAAAGCAGACGGAAAACTCATCTTAAAAAGTGCACCAAAATGTTATTCATGCCAAAAATGTAGCTACCTTCGCCCTTCTGGGCACATCTTACACATATTATATGAAAATATACGCGCTCATATAATAAAGTGCGTGAGCCACAAAATAACATAAAATGAAATAAAATAAAAAGAAACAAGAAGAAAAACAAAACAAACGAGTGAAACTTAACAAAAAGTGGTTCGTGGCATCAAGGGCAAAAACATACATTTTCCGCTTTACGATGGCATTTGGCGAAAGTAAAATGAAAGGGGCCCGGAATGGCCATAAGATGGCGTGAGGCGATGGTCATGCGGACGCTGACGCTGACGCTGCGCAGCTGCGTCAAATGGCGAAAGAACAAAGCGCCAGCAGCCGCACTGGTGGAGCAGCCGAACTACTACATATTCGAAAGCGCCGAGTCGAGGACAAACACCACGAACTGCCAGCTAACAGCTGAGGCAGACGGCGGGCGGGATGTGGCGGGGCCAGACGTGGAAGCCGGCGGTGAAATGTTGGCTCTGTTGAAGGCAATAAAATGAAATTACAACTTAATTGTCATAAATAATTCAGGAGATTCCTTGGCAGCGTCGAAAACTCTGCGTTGCGAACGAAATCAGAGCGACCCGCAAATACACCCCGTCCTCGACTGCCGCCCCGCCTCTGCTCTGCTCCTCTGCTCCACTGTTCGACTGCTCCATCTAAAAGCAAAGCTCGTCCACCTTCTACACTGGCGCTTAACGAACATTTTAAAGCCAGCTGCTGCTTAAAGTGAGCAAATTCGTTCACGGCAGCTGCAGAAGCAATATTATGTGTTTTATTATTAACAAAGTTAATCCCCTGACCTAGTTACGTTGACTCAACACACACAGAACACACACATACAACCCGATGGGGAATCGCTGCGGAGTCTCTATCAGATCAACTGCATGAATATAATATTAGCAGAGCTTCACAAAATAAACAGCTGATTACAAGCTGATCAAATCGTGGTCAGAGTCCAGAAGCCAAAAGTCAAAAGTGAAGAGTGAAAAGGGAAAAGCGAAAAGTCAAGAGTCGAATGGCAATTGGAATTAAATTAATTTAATTGCAATCAATTTACGGCATACTCAATATTGCTTATCCAGCCACATGTCAGGCCATTTCATTATTTTCAATTGGCCTTATTTAGCACATTTTGGACAGGAATCAGAGCCGCATGCGAGCTGTCCCCTGGCTGTTGCATATTCCTCTATGACAGATTCCCTCAATTATGCAGAGAATATTGTTTGGGCTGATGCCAAACAAAACAACAAGTAAATAATGGTAAATTAGCAAAATGACAAAAGTTCTACAACAATCACACACACACGCATACACCCACACGCACAGTCGCCCACTCCGTAGGCACGCAATTTGGAGGGGTTCGGTAAGCAGCTCCTGATTGCCAGTTAAGAATGTGCAAACAAGCAAACAAACCAACCGTCGCGACGGCAGGGTCTGATTGTGATTGTTAGAAGCTGGGGCGAGCACCAGCAGCAGCAGCAGCAGAATCGAGCATAGAACCAAGAAGGCATAGAATTGGTAAAGGACAAGAAACTGCTTACGAAAACAAAAAAAAAAAAAAAAAGAAGCAAAGAATATAACATGTGTTCAATGCGATGCGAACACACTGCGGGTCCTGCCCGCCACCAAAATGAGGAACATCATATTTCTATGCTCTTGCCTTGTGGTGCTGCCTGGGACTGGTGGCCAGCACTGGAGGCCTTTAAAAAGTAACACTCTGTTGAGCAAACAATCGAACAATTTATTTTGGTTTAATAATAATAAAGAAGGCAGAAAAAAGTAAGTAAGAGGAGAATGTGAAATGAGAGCAAATGGGGAACGGAACGAGGAAAAGTGCAAACCAAGTGAAAGCCCGGAAAATGTATATAAATGCCCAACAGGAGCTGGAAGGCGACTCCTTTACTTCGCCCTGAACGCATCCACATGCTGTGTGTATATTAAAAAAGTAAAATATAAAAATAAAAATAATGTAAATAAACCATTCGCAAATGTACAATGAAAGAAAAACAATGTTAAAAGGAGCACACCACAAAAACAGAACTGTGTGTATAAGTAAACGAAAGCAAGAAGTAAACTCGGCTGCATTGTATGCGCCTTGAAGATACCCTAGATTAGGAGACTTTAGAGGTTTCGTTTAAAAGAGAAATAATCTATAAATATGTAAAGGAATGGACTATAATACATTTTGCTTGCATGTAAGATACTAAAGAGAGGTAGTTCAGATGTTCAGTTTAAAAAAAGAGAATCAGGTTGAAGAACAAATAGAATCAGGTTGAAGAACAAATACTTGAAAAGTTGAAGATGAAGTTAAAGGTAGCTAGAACTGAAATATTTCAGATAGCTTATAACTTGAGAATCAGTCATATAGAGGGGGTCTATGTACATACATATATACAAAAGAACTCAACTAATAAACTAAGATCCATTATTCTCGCTTTATTTCCAAGATTATTAATCTTGAGATTTGATTTGAGAGCTGGAGAATTGGTCTGCTGAAGCAAGGCTTTATATATACAGTAGGTACGTAAGTAACTCAATTTAGTAATAATCTATGCTAACTTATGCTTATCTAGACTTCATTGGGCAACTTTTTTGTTGATAATTACCCAAATATTGATAAACAAACTTCAGTCATCCCAAAGATAACATATATTAAGATTTTGTGTAAATCAAAGGAACTTTTCGTATATATAATTAATATGTATATATAAATAAATCCTATATCAACAAATATTTCGGATCTAGCTACCCTCCGTTTATTTAATACATTTACAGGGTATTTGACTTGCATACGTATCAATGCAAGCATTAAGCTCGGGTTAAAAACATGTTTAAAATAACCAAAAAAGTATTTTAAAAACGGTATTTTACTTTTGCAGTTATTAAAAATGTAATATAAAATATGGATGTGCTGCAGGAGTTTATTTTAAAGGGAAATGCATTTATTAATTCCATTTGATATTGCTTTTAAATTTATAGAAATCAACCATATTTCAAAGGAGAGGAAAGTGACAGGATTGTAGATTGTGTGTGAATATCTATTGTCTTGCCAGCAATTTGCAACATCTAAGTCGAGCTAGTGTGTCTATTGTCTTGTTCGAGAGCCATAATAATAATTAGTTGCAGCGTTATCTGAGTAGCTATCCGAGTATTATTATAATCATAATTCGTATCCTGGCAACTAATCTTCTAAGTCAGACACGCTGAGTCGCTCTCTAATTGCATCTCATGTCAGCTCGAGCTCATTAACACACTTGACTGATATCTGATGCCTGCAGATGCATAAGTTTCATTAACATATTAAATATATATATGAATATATAGATGTATATATAGTAAATGCATGTATATACATATATCTAGGGGATAAATGAGGCGCTTAAGTTGTAAGTTGCCCTATGATCCCATTTGAGTTCAAACAGAATTTTTATTAGCTTGTTGAAAGTTGCAAGTTGCATGTTGCATGCTTGCAGCTTAGCTACGGATTGCCTGTCCGTCCGTGAAAAGTTTGTTCGGGGAAGCATGATATGATTAAGTTAAAGTTGCTGAAAATCTAAGCACGTAATTAACTCAGCACTGACTGAGATTTCTGTTTGGCGCCCAGACATTTTGGCTTTAGCGGCAAACCTCCCCATTTTCCGCTGGATACTTTCTCATCTTTCGCGATAAACTTGCGATAATTTAATTACACGCGCAGCTCGAAACTGATGCTGGCCGCGATAAATTCAGTGGAAGGCGGGGCCGATGGGGCAGATGGGGCAGATGGGGCAGACAAGGCAGATGCAGACTGGAGAAAGAGGGTGGCCGTCCGGATTTGTGACAGTGACAGAGACATGACTGGGAGTGGCTCGAGTGCCACTGCCGCTGGCAATGGCAAAGCGCCTGCTACGACAGCGACAGCGACAACGTTTTGCTACTGCGGTAAGTGGCAGCAATGTAAATTACGCGTATTAATATCAATTTATAATCTGAATCCAAAAACCGAACGGGAAATAAAAAACGAACGCATTTCTGCACAGTCAGTCAGGATGCCGGCGATGATGCTGCAAATCCGTGATAAATCCTTAAAAATTACTTTTAATTTCGCAACCGAGAATGCAAAGCCTCAAATTGATGCCGCAGCCAGACGGGGCTTCTTCTTCTGCTTCCCCTGCCTTCTACCCTCCCGCTGCTGCACTGTGCACAGCGAAACTGAGATTGAGACAGCCAGAGAGAAGCAGAAGAAGCCCTCTGTACCGCCAGTTAGCCAGCCACTTGGCCGGAGTATGAAGTGTGGAGGGCCGCATCTAGATTAAAATAAGTCGAGCGATGAAAATAGATTACGCGCGTATTTTGCGAATGATGCGGCGCTGCGAAGCAACGCAGACGCCGACTGCGACGTCGACGGCGACAGCAAAGTCTATGCCGGCAA
The DNA here is from genome assembly GCA_035045145.1 of Drosophila meridionalis. NCBI lineage: Eukaryota > Metazoa > Arthropoda > Insecta > Diptera > Drosophilidae > Drosophila > Drosophila meridionalis. The sequence goes on along the minus strand of JAWNPG010000020.1, from coordinate 8,758,587 downwards.
CGTCAGCAGAGGCGTGAAAAATCCCCCCAATTTAATTTGAGTTTTCCGTTGTTGGCGTCCCTTTGTTTGATTAGTCGATTTTGTGGACTTTGGCGCTAATTGTGCACAACGCAATCACACACCAACTCAGCTGTGAGTGTGTGTGGGAGAGTGTGTGTGTGCGTGAGTGTGTTTGTGTGTTGCATATACAATTTGTTAAAGTGCGTTGGGCAGGGGTAAAAAAACAGGCAGGACCGCATCCGTTTATGCTAATCAATTCGAGTTGGCTAGCGCATATAAGGGAACTCACATTCATTCACACTTACACATGCCCACACACTCACACACACACACACACACAAGCACACTTGCACAATGAAACATTCTGTTGCCGTTATTTTTGCAATATTTGCATAATTGCTTTTGTTGCTTTCATTTTGTCGGCTTTGGCTCGACGCTTGGCGCTCGTTGTGTGCCAAATATTTATACATCGTCCTCTGCCGCCGTCGCCGCCGCCGCAGCTGCTTCCACGGCCACAGCAGCCACTGTCGCTGGCTGAGCAGGCAGAATGAGTGCCTCAGTCTAGGTGGACGCCTCTGGGCTGCGGTCGCACAATTTTTGGCCAATTTCACAAGTTGCACTCTGCGGCGATGGCGCACACACACACAATGGCACACACACACACAATAGCACATACACAGACACACACAGTCACACACACACATTAGCATATTATAATTAGCACGTTTCCACTGGGCCGAGTGGCATATTTTATACGCATTGCACAAATAACACGGCAAGGCGCACCGCACCGCACCGGGCGGAGGCAGTTGCCGCATTGCGTTTATTGGCAGGATTTAAGGCGACGCCGGAACGGAACGGAAGGCACGGCACGGCAGGCATGGAGGCGGACGCGAGTGTGGAGATGCCGATGGAGACGGGCAAAGATACGCGGCTCTCACGGCATTTTGGCGCTCTACTTTTGAAATTCGCGACCGCAAACGCTTTGCTTGCCAAAAACGCCGAACGCCGAACATTCACGAGCTTTGGCCACCCCCCGCTGCGCCAGCCATTGCCGATGGCCTTCGAACGTGTCAACAGCATCTGTGGTGATGCTGATGTCACGCCAACAGCGGCGGAGGCAGCGACGATGGCAGCGGCGATGGCAGCGGCGGTAGCAGCAGGAGTAGCAGCAGGAGCAGCATCAGCAACACAGCCAGCGGATAGGCACTCTACACTTACAGTACGAACGATGGGAACGTCGGGCGCCCATTACGAACGCATCAACTAGAAGAGCAGCAACCGCGCGTCGATGTCTACGTATCCACTGGTCCCGATAGACTGGCGCGCGCTTTGCTCACGAACATGCACAATGAGCCGTGCGACACTAGCAACAAACTTGCCAGCGTTCGTTGGCTCTCGGCGAGAGAGACAGGGAGAGAGAGAGAGAGAGAGAGAGTCGAACGGTGTTTTCAACCCTCAGCAACATCGGCACGGCAACATGTTGCTAAGGCTTGCTATGATCCAAGAGTGAAATCAAGAGATCAATTGAGTGGGGAAATGAAGTGAGGGCAGATGAATGGGAATTATTGTAAGTTAATTTATTTTATTTGAGTTAAGGTATGAAATATATTAATAATAATATTGTATATATACAAATATATTAAATTGAAAATTAAAAGATGTAAATTTTCTTATTAAATCTGTATTTTACTTTCGAATTTACCATACTCTTTCTCTATTTAAGTTTCTAATATCAATGGGGATTATTAAGCACACAACAAATTGAGTTCAATAAATGTTAAAGGTAACCATCTCTACATAGCAATTGCAATAACAAATGCGCAATACAACTAAAGTCTTTAAGAAATGCATTTATTTATGTATGTATAGAGAGGGATAGATTTAAAGATCGAGGCATTTATAAATAATTCAGCTAAATTGTTGACTATTTAAAACACTTTTAGCCCAGTTTTGTTGTGCAGGTCAGAGACAAAATATTTAAAGCTCACGCAAGTGCTTGGCATTTTGTCTTATTCCTCTCCCCTCCCTCTCTCTCCCTCTCATCTTCTAGCACAATTACTGTAAGTGCTGCCAGCAACATGTTGCTAAGCGCAGACATCAGACAGCATGTTTATAAGCGATGGACACTGAGAGAGAGTTTATTGAGAAACTCTTATACGAAAATGCGCAACACATTTACTAACGGTCACTCCAGCCTGCCATATTAGACGCTTTGAAGACCTAATTTAATTCTAATTTATGTAACTATTGACAACAACAGGGTGTCAAGAGAAACTCTTCGCACTTGTGCGTCCTGTAAACAACCAATTGGACCGATGTGAATTAAATGAAGAGCTCCGAGTGCCTGCCAATGCGAGCTCAAGTCTTCATTCATTAAACTAAGTTAATAGAGTGCCATTGTTCGTTTTTATTTTTTCCATTTTATGTGCAATTATTCATTTGAGCGAAGGCCAAACTCAAGAAAAATGTATGCCAATAATTGATGTTGACAGTGCTTCTTCTTATTCACATGCAATTTATTAGCAAACGTGTTTTATGAATCAATGCAAACTTCATTTTGGCCGCTTTTCAATATGACTGCTAAATAGTAAGTACTACTTGGGCACACGTTGTTGTTGCCACATGTAAACAGGACTACACAGCAGTGTCCTTATGCGCACTTGGGCGACTGCATGTGTGCGTAAGTGGAGGACTCGAGAAAATGAATTTGAATCATGTCTAAGCAGGCGATTCTCATGACTATCAGACGCTCCGGGCCATTTGCATAAGACCAAGATAAATATATTCCGATGGCCGACCCACAGACAATGTCAGACGCTGATCGACCGGTTAAAGGTTAACATGCCGCCACGCACGCATATATATGTATGCATATTCAGATATATACATATGTGTTTGTTGAACCTGAGGCCAGGCCTTTAGCCTGTTTATTTGTGTCGCTGGGTCGATTGAGCATCGGCGATTAAATCGATGCGGTGTTACGTCTGATTGAAATTTCGCCATCTGATATACGTCGAGTGGTTGGTTTGGCAATTGTGATTGTGAGATGCGGATTTTAATTGCGATTCGACATTCATTTGACCATGTGTGTGCTGTGATTGAAGTAAATGCACTTATTCTGAATTTAATTCGAGTGACACGTATTTGCATATAACATATGTATGCATGCGTGGACTCAATATATAGACGATGTATATATATATGTAGAGGATCTGAAACGTACTGCCTTTCCGTATGAAGGTCGAGAGCCCTGGCCCAGTTAAGCAGATGCGTGAATTTATACTCAGCCCTAAATGTGGAGGGAGCAAATGAAAACTGTGACCAAGTCGAACTCACTGAGCGCTCAATCGCATCGAGTGATTCCATGTTTAAATGTACATATAATGAATATTCAACGACAGCCACCTATTTAAATGTTCATTTTGAATAAATTAATGTTTGGTAAACAATTGAATGTGGCGCCTACGCGTTCAGCCCATCGACTGTCCTTGTTGTCCCTGGCTCTCGCTGCCTGACTCTGGTCCTGGCTCTGAATCTGGCGCCGGAGTTGCCGTTGACGACGCGTCGTTTATCTTGGTGAAGCGGAAATTGCGGTTGAGTTCACGCTTAAAACTTTTGTTGCCAACTGATTATCGCTGACACGCCGTGAGCTCCAGCTCTCGCAACAACAAGTTGCAAGTATAGCTTACCCAATTTACAACACACACACATAGGCATCGGTATGAGTGTGTCTGTGTGTGTGTGTGTGTATGTGTTGTGTTTGCATGGATAACCCACATCGGGCACATTTGCCGTCTACTGTCGCAGAACGCCAAAATCAGGCAGCCAACTCTTTGCCAGTGGCCCGTCAGCTCGACAGTTTGGCGATAATTAATCAAGACCATCTGCATTCACAGGGCGTAAAAATGAAATGTCACAATAAAACCATTTGCGAGTCCTTTCCCATAGACATGGACAAATCACTCACACCCACACACACACAAAGTCGAATAGCCGACACTAGCGACAATTAGCTTTTGTCAGAGGGCATGACAAACGGATTATATAAACGCCTCAATCATTCTGGCCGAGCACAGAGTCCGCGACAAGCAGTCAAGGCAATGCCAGGACAGACAGACGGACGGACAGAGGGTAAAATAAATGATTTGCACAGAGAGAAAGATCGTATACATAATATAACTTAAGACCACCCACAGTCACACCACACACACACAGACACAACTTTGCTTTATTGTCAACGGACAAACAAGTTTTCATATTTCGATTTAGGAAACAATTACCGAAGGGAATACGTCTGCCATTCAAGCAAATTGAGCGTATGCCAAAGTGTTATATTTGATATTTATGTTCTGTATACCTAGTCAACAAGCTTTTAGTGTACTGCACACACACATACATAAGTTTGTATGTGTATCAGACAACTGTTTGTGTAAATGATGAATCCCTTTGCGAACTTTGGCCTCGCTGGCGCTGCGACTGCTCGGGGCGCGACACTTGTAAAGCTGTCACAACATTAATCAAATCGGGGACTGCAAAACAAATGCATGCCATAAATTTACAGTTCAGTCGCCATGCGGCAATTGTGCGGTCCGTGTGGCTGGCCAGTGAAAGTAACAGTGAAAGTATGTCCTGATGAGCTCTATAGCTCTGTTGCTCCGCAGCTGTGCAGCTCTCAGCAGCTCTTGCCATGAACTTGTGATAAATATACTCTCGTGCATACTGAATCGTTTAGGCAAGTAAAATCGCAGTTAAATTTACATGCCAGAGCTTTACTGTTGCATGAGTCCCACACACATACAGACATATATATATATATACATATATCCACATGTGTGCCTGTGAATGGCTGTGCTGACGGTAAACAGCAATTGGGACTGCGATCAGCCCGTTGATGCGCAAGGACATTTGACTTTCCGGCTGTTGAACATCTCGTTTAATGACGCAATGTCGTTGGCAATGATAATGATGCCGCTGCCGGCATCAGTGTCGACTGTGCCACAAATTTGCAGCTGCCTGCCCGCTGGCTTGGCGGCGCGACAAGTTTTCCGCGAAATTGAAGCTCACGCTGCAGGCTGTCTATGCAAACGCTTTCCGTGCCTCCCCGACTCCAAGGTCTTAATAAAAGATGAATCGAGTGCAGCTCAATTTTCTAAAAATGGACGCACATTTGGCCGAAAGCTATATAACACGCGCGCATCAGTATCCTCATTTAAACAGGAGTTCAACACGTACAGCAAAGAGTAGACAGCTCGCCGCCTCCTGACACAGTCGACAAATAATTCATGTTTACTTAACATTTCGCACAAATTTGCAGCCATAAAATAAACAAATTGGAAACAGTTCGTGTTCGAGCCAAATGCATTGTTAACGATAAGTCCCACCGCACACAAAATGGCCATGCGTAAATAATGAAAGCGTATATATATATATCTATATATATAAACATACTTTTATATACATATACCTATATATATATATATGTTCAGCATATTAAACACACGATTATAATATATTATGCAGCATCGACCTAGTGCTCACATAGAATAATTGTTAATCATCTATTGTTTGCCCGCTGTTCACTTTTTATATATTATTTCTATAATTTTTGATGTTCGATTCATTATCATAATGCAAAAGTTGATAATTTGCATTTTATTCAAAGGCACATCTGTTTCTATTAGAGCGAATTAGCTCTCAATAGAGCTTAAATTTGTTCGTTAGCTGATTTAATTTGATTGGATTTTGATATTTGCTTTTATCCACCGACAAAAAATATGTGAAATTCATCCTACTATAAAATTCATATACAATCAAAATTCCAATAATAGTACAGAAAGCTGCAAAGCGGAATTTGACTATATATTTTTTTGGTGAAGCAGAACGCATTGAACCAAAAAATAAGTAAATAAATAAGTAAGAAAACTCCAGTCGGGGGTGTCAACTGAGAAAACTTTTATAAAATATTAGGTAACTTCTGGTATGTTTTAATACAATTTTCAGTATTATCTATTCATAATGAACGTATCTCATATTTGCAAATTAATTTAAATTCAAACAAGTAAGAGTGCTCTAGCTGAGACTGAGCTACTAAGAGATACCTTGAGTCCTGTGAAGCGAATGGGGCGTTGCATCCAAAATCTAAAGATTACGCAATCTCCGTATGCATTACACGAAACTTCGCTATTTACATAGCGAATACGTTTTATTTTGTTTTCTAGGTAATCTATACAAATAATATATAACAATAAATTACTGAAAGCACAGCTATATTTAAACAACTCAGAGTTAGAGGGGAAGTCAAAGTGCTAGTCGGGCTTGCCTGACTAAAAAATAGCTTTAACGCAGATATGACTTCTAAAGTCCGTGATATTTGTACATATAAAGACTTGCTTTGCATTTGCTAAATAGTCGTTATCTTAATGATCGTTATAATAATTAATAATATTTAAATTTAAAATATATTATTTTTACATTAAATAAACATTAAAAGTATAACTTTTACATTTTCGCTTAACATACTTAACAATATTATCACTTACCAGCATACAGAAGAAGAGGAGAAGCACCGCGCTGCACTGGACGACTGACCACCAGAAGATGAAGAATACGACTGAAGCTGCGCTGCAGCAGGCTTGCTCTTATATAGGGCAGCGACAGCTCCACTTAAGTCAAGCTCAACTCTTGAGCCTCTTTCTGAGTCAGTCTTCACTCTCGATCATTAGGCGACCAATCAAAGCACTTTTTGCTGCTGCTTCTGCAAGCAGCAGCTCTTCTGATCTTCCGCTGCCTTTATATGAAGAATGCGACTGAAGCTGCGCTGCAGCAGGCTTGCCCTTATATAGGGCAGCGACAGCTACACTCAAGTCAAGCTCAACTCTTGAGCCTCTTTCTGAGTCAGTCCTCACACTCGATCATTAGGCGACCAATCAGAGCATTTTCTGCTGCTGCTTCTGCAAGCAGCAGCTCTTCTGATCTTCAGCTGCCTTTATATAGGGCAGCGAGACTACCACTCGAAGTCAAGCTCAACTGTTAGAACTCTCTCTGAGTTAGCGTAAGCTAAACTCTCTTTCAGTTAGCGACCAGAGTATTTTCTGCTGACTCTTCTGCATACATATGCAAATTAACATCTCCTCATTAGAACCTTAACTCTTTTTCAGCTATTTTTGACAAATACAAAAGTAAAGAAGCTGAAGAAGCAGATCAATCGTAATTGTGATTCTTAGAATATGCTGAAATGCGCGCATATGCGCATATGTGTATGTGTACATAAAAAAACGAAGGACGAAATGTAATAAATTTGGAAGTTCCAGCTCAAAAGATGTGGAAGATACAATACTTTCGATAAGGTTTAAAATCGATAACATTACAACAAAAATACTTGACCTGCGCGTGCTATACACGACCCAACAAACAAAAATTCAAGTCTCTTCAATTGACGCATTCAAACATACGGACAGACGGACGGAATTAGAGAATATGCCAATAGTTTTTGTAGAATGAGATATTTAATAATACTCAATGTTTCACTTAGCTTACCAGCTACTGCAACTGATTATTGGATTCATTAATAGCACTCACTGATCTGCAATGGAACCCTGGAATGAATGTAGACATATGCTGAAGTAAATCACAGAATTTTATTGAGACAAAATGCCAACGGGTATGCGAAGCGACTTGATAATGACATTAATGTTTCGTCATTGACGTTTTAAGCTCTCTTTTGCGTAGGTGCATCCATCCTATCAGCACGAGAGTGGAGTGTCAAACGGAGTTTGGAGTAGGGACGGCAGACAGCCGCAAGTGATTTCTCTTTGAACCAAGTTAAACACCTAACACGCTGTGAATCGCGAATCTCGGCAAATCCACTCATGTGGAATACACTTAATGCCCTCACATGCTGCCATACAGGGAGAGGGAGAGATGAAGAGAGAGGGAGAGAGAGTTAGAGAGTGCGAGCGCTGCGAAGGTTGACTGCAGTCAGCGTCCTGGTCCTGGTACTGGTACTGTTACTGGTGCTGGTACTGGTCCTGATGTGTTGAACACAAGAACGGTGTGGCTGGTGCTGCCTTCTCTTCCACAATTGCGCCAAAAATAAATTACGTTGTGCAGGGCGACACCGACACCGACACCGTCAACCGCTCAACCGCTCACAAAGAAACAAACGAACAGTTTTTTATACATTCTCACACACACACATGCGTGCATATATGTGTATGTAACTAAGGCGACATGCTCCGAATCCTGCCGATCGACGTGGAGGGTAATGGCACATGACACGGACACAGGAGACGCGAGACGCGACATGCGAGGCGGCAGCCAAGCAAAGGGTGACAGCAGGGAAGGTAGAGGCGCGTCGGGCTATGGTGGCACACCGCCTAATTCAGATTTCTGGGCCTGTCTGGGCTCTTCCTTTCGCTTATATCAGTCCCGCCCTGCCGCCTGTTGATAAGGCGGAATACGCTTGACGTTGAAGCATGCCATGTAGTTTTTCTTACCCAACAACGGCACCCACATGTGAGTGTGGGTGCGGTGGTGCGTGTGTGTGTGCGTATGGCTGCGTGTGTGTGCGTGTGTGTCTGTATGTGAGACACACTTTCACTACAATGCGACACCACATACAGTGGGCTTGTCTGCTGACTTTTTTCAAACATATTTCGGCTGCTCCGCTGCCTCGCTGTAACGATGAGCGGGAGCGTCTTGTTGGCGTTTTTTCCTTCCCTTCCGCTGTTCCGTAGAAGCCACGTGCGGCAAACTTGCCACTTCCATCGTCTGGCCCACACGTGCAGCTGCGGTTAGTTTTCTGTTGCTCTATCCATGGCATAGAGCACTGCGTCCCTTTGAGCATACTCGTCTGGCTGCCTTGGTTTTCCTATGTAATTACGTCCGTGTGATTGTGTGGTATCTCTGCGTGTGTCTGTGTGTGTCTATGTGTGTCTGTGTGTGCGTTTATGTGTGGTGAGTGTGTGGGGCATTGGTGCTGGTGAGCGCGGTTTCTTTGTCGCACCAACAAATGTGGTGGCGCTCATTGGGTGGAACAGATTGGTTTAGAGTTGATTTGATGGGTCGGGGAGCGTCGCACTGAGCAAAAAATAGAGTCTCATTTAACACAAAGTTGATGTTTCAATTTATGCGATTCGTTAAGTTTATAGAGGAAAAAATGATTTATTTTTTTTCGGCTACAGCAGAAAATATACGAAATTTTCAAAGCAGAGCAAAGATTTAAAGTTCACTTAATGCTTTAGAGAAATAATCAGAAATTGGTATTAATGTTATTGTCATTAAGTTGTTGCATATAGATTTTTATTGTATTTATGTTTAATTTCTATTATATATTTTTAATCTAGTTAGCCTATTATTGTTAATATAATCTTGATAAATATTATATTTATTTTTCAAGTATTTTATTTATATATTAAAATTATTATTTAAAGTCAAGATATTATATCAATTTTCGTTATTACTAATACTGTTTATGATTATTATAATAATTAGTATTATTTTTGTTACATATTATAATAACAATTTTTAGCTGTGTTTTTATTTATATTCATAAAATTCTAAATTATTTTAAATATTATTCTTTTAATTACTGTCAAATTATTCCTGTTTTTCCTATTATTACCTATTATTTCTGTTGTCATTACCATTATTATCATTAATTCATATAAATAAATACCAATAATTTATTTCATAATTGAAATTCAATTCAATGAAAATTTTAAAATTATTTAGTTATATTTAATTGAACATTTTTGATGATTTATTTCTGTGTTCTCTTTTGCCTTGCAGTGCTTTAAGTTAATTGCTTTAAAGCTAATTATATTTTTAAATTAAGCTTATAATTATGTTAATGCAAGTACACATATTCAAACTGTTTAATCAGCACGCTCCGACACCATTGCCGTCAATAAAGCCCACTTGTCAACTAGCCAGCAACTGTTGTGGCTTGCCGTGCGCTCCACACACACACACACAGAAACATATATTAATATATACATATATATATACATATGCATATATATAGAGTAATATATATAAAGTCACATATGCATTTGCGCTTGCATACATTGTATTTCACCCTATTATAGTGCGCCCGCTATGGGCTTGGCACTATGAACCGGCGCACACGCCTTTGTTTGAGCCGCCAACGTTGTCAGCGCCCTTTGTTTGGCCAAGTAGGGAAGCAGGAGAGTTAGAGGCGGAGGCAGGAGTCGGGGAGGCAGCAGTGGGTTGGCCTGGTGCGAATTCGATGACTGCGTCTGCGGTTTGTCGTAGGTCTGCGAGCGTTGTGCTACTTGCTACTTATGGAGCATGCCGCACCTCTTGTGTGATGGTGTTGCTGCTGTTGCTGCTGGTGCTGCTGCTAGTAATAGTCGTTGTTTTCGGCGGAGCTGTCTGCCCCAGCTGCGTTCGGTAGGTAGGCAGCAACACCATGCATGGCACTTTGTACCATTGTCGCCTGGCATACATCTTCTGACTTGGTGCTTGCCGGCAGAGTCGAACCCCGGCACGCAATGGCGCAGCACGCTGAGAAATTGGCGGAACATTGTGTACAAGGTGGTCCTAATGGCGCATGCATACACACATGTGCACATATGTATATTAGCTACCCTCTCCCTCTCACTCACTCACTCACTCACTCCATGTGTCATTTGACGCATAAAACGCATAATTTTCGCATAAAAGCCCAAAGCTGCAGCTGATACTAATCAGCGGCGTTTGATTATGAGTTTAAAAAGTTGGCTCGTTCGAGAGTGATTCAAGTACTTTGTAAATTAGTTTCGAGTCTCGCTGTGTGCGAAGTTCTTTGCAACTGCTTTGGCAATTATAAAGTTTTCGCCGACCGCAATATGGAAACAATATGATGATCATGTTAAGTTTCGAGTCTATTGAATACATGCCGTAATAAAAACGGCCGCAGGACTGTTCAAGCATAAGTGGTTGCAACCCCTGGCAGTGAAGCACACGTGAAAGTGCTAACGTTTATGTTGGCTTGATTGTGGGCGGTATTTGTGGGCATGAGAGTGGGAGGGGCAGGAGGCGAATAGGGGGAGTGTGCGTGCGAGTATGTTTGTGTGTGCGTTGCCCTAGGGTGCGAACTGATTGCGAGCTATTTTTGTGTGTTTCAAACAAAATGGGTGTTAAATTGAATTTATCGCTTGACCAAAATGATTTTGCGCCTTTTGCCTGGCGCAGGGCACCTTAATTAAATTTCACAGTTTTAGTTTATTTTTAAACGAAGTTGACAACAAAAACAGGTCATTAGGAGCATTATCGCATCATAATTCTGTCAGTGCGATAACAAAGCTCTCAATTCAATTTAACTACCACACATGGCCCTCTGCTGCCGCATCTGCCTCTGCGCCCCACAGATGCTGCTTATGTGGATTTTGAGGCCCGGTAAAGCTCCGTGCGTATACCGAACACGGGTTGCGATGGGCCCCGGGGACAGTCAATGGGTAATGGGTATGGGAAATGCATGTACTATGTATACAGACAATACATGTATGTGTATCTGGGCACTGGGAGCGGACCAGATTCGTTGTATTCATATGTAGTTGGCCAACTGAGACTGTTTCAGATTGCCATCCCCCCGAGACCGGAGCGGGGCTTGGGCTACAACTGTTATAGTATATATGAATGCAGGCGACAAGCGATATTGTATCATGTTCGATGTTGTTGTTGTTGCTGCTGCTGCTGCTGGTGTAATATATAATTTGGGCAGTAGCACAATCAAACATCTGTCAAGTGCTTTACAAAATTGGGGCCTTGTTTACTTTTTATCAACGTTGCCATAAATGAACTTGTCCAAACGGCAAATGGCTCCTGTTCATGTGCATACGAATATGTTTGCATGCATAAATGCCAACTTTTGAATATATTAGTTGGATCGTTTACAGCAATCAGCGTGCGGCTGCCACTCAAAAGTGTCTGTGAATGTTCGACCCCCTCCCGTGCCCCTCCCGCGCTCCCCTCGATCCCTGCCATCGTCCTTGACAACTGTCTGTTGCCCAAAAGTCTGCGTCCGATTTCTGGTTCGTTTCGCTCTGCTCGACGCTCAGGCGGCATTTCAAACGTAAAATGCCAAGTAGGCATTTCGGCCATAAGAATTTGCATAATTTACTTAGTTGAATATCCGACAACCCGCAAAGGGACACTCGCCAGCAAGCAGGCAATAGGATCAACCATACAGCATACAGCACACAGCACACAGCACACTAGCCAGCCGACCGACATCAATGGAGATGTATTCTCTGCTCTTGTCTGCCAGCAGTGCCAGCAACAGCTCTTTATTCAAGTGATTCAGCAGGGCGGAGCCAGGGCGAAAACTCTGTTGATAAAGTTTTGCAACTTAAAGTGTCGCAATTCGAACTGCGAAGAGTGATTCCCATTAAGTGTGTCAGTTGATCCCTGTTCATCGACTGCTGTAATAATCCATTTACATGTCTACCTTTAAGTCGTTATTGTCATTGTGTTTGTGGGTGTGTGGGTGTGCGTGTCTGGTATGCACAATGTAATTTGCATAACATTCGAAAACTGTCCCAAAAAGTGACACATTTCAGTAGCCAGCACGTTAAAGCGACTTAAATGATTATGTGATTGTTATTTATTTAACCTAATTAGAATTTACACTCGATACACTCAGTCTCTCAATGGATTTGAGGATGGTGTATGAGCGCCATTGTGTTTGGGTATTTTGTGGAATTTCATGAAAATAATTAATAATAAATCATCAGCCGTGCAAACTTATGCAATGCATCAATATCTTTTGTAATTTCGGTAATCAGAATTAAGCTCTATTTAATGGTTAGCTAAATGCACTAAATTCTTATTGAAATGAAACCTTGGCAGGCTTCAGCTCAAGTTCTCCTCCTTCTGCAACCGCCTGTGGGTGTCTCAAGTATTCGAAATTTCGTAGGTGTTCAATGTGTTGATTTTATGGTACTCAATAAGAGCATGTAAAATCCACTTGAATGTTTGCTTGCTCGACTTACTGTATGCTCTTACTCTACTGCCGATAGAGTGTCTGGAGCTTGATTTACGCCTGGCCATGAAATTAACATCTGTTTACTTATATCGAGCGTCACTAATTGCTCCAGGCATTCCCCACACACGCTCTCGCTCTCCTTCTCCACAAGACGCTATCATCCTAAACACTCATACAGAGACACATACACACACACACAGTTCCACACATACATGTGCATCCGCTGCGCTTCACAATTCTGATTGATTTTATGTGACTTGTAAGTAGATTGTCATAGATGGTCGCTGCCCTCGTCTGGCTGAAGCTACCCGAAATATTTGTTTTTATGACACTTGGTCGCCCCTCCCGTGCGCCTCATGAGTTTGAATAATTTGAAAACGAAGCGCACACAGAATTTAAAGTGAAACAGAATCGAATCTAGGGGAAATAGCTAATGCCGCTTTAAATGAGTCGGGACGCGTCTACACATATGTGTTAAATATGTATGCATGGATGTAACTATATATATATATATTCGTAGACTTCCTATGAAAGACTTTCGAAGTCGGCGACTGTGGACTATGTTTGATGTGGCTGGCATTCAGCAGGCGGGGGCGAAGTCGTGCAAGTCGTATTTCTTCTTTGTTTTCTTGCATTTCAGATATGCAGGCGCCAGGAATTTACAAAATATGAATACCAAACGAAGTTCATTATCAAATCGATTGCAGGTCTATTTACTGAATCTATTTATCGGGCATAGGAGAACGGCTTTTCATACGACTTTCTTCGCAATATTTTCTGTAATACCATAGGTTCAATGGAAATTTAGTAAAAGCTTAACAGACACGGCAAATATGTAATAATTCAGCTATTTACAACACTACAAAAGTATAAGTTGGACACGTACCCAAACGAGCTTAAAAGCTGGTTATGAAATTCGTTAATATTCGAGCTTGCAAAACTTTTGGCACAGGGTGTCACAGGTTGCAAGGATTCGATATTTCAGTGAAGGTTGGAACCAATTTCGTTTGCTTGACTAAATATTTAAAAAATGTTGTATTTATTGAAGCAAACTCTAAAATTTCTTTTTACTGCATATATAGAACCTTCTAATATATATATTATATATTTATATTCTGAACTCTTATACTCACAAATACAAGCTAAATTTCACTGTTATCTGATCAATTTTTGTTTTACGTTTTATTTCGTCTTTTAATAAATGTTATTTCTCTAGATGTAAACTCTTTGGATTGTTACTTTACTTTTTACTGTTCATATGCAATATACTCTATATATCTTATATATATATATGTACATACAAACGTGATCATTGCTTTACGTATCTATTGTTAACATTTATAGTCACAAATATGAGCACTTAGGTACGATTCGCTCTCTCAAATACAATACATTTTTAAGAATATAATTGTGGTTCGTAATAAACTCCACTAAATACTTAAATGTTTTTTGTCACGAATTAAACTCTTTTGATTGCTGCAGCTTGAATAACTCACCTTGGTTTTGTGGGCTCAAAATGCTTTGAAGCGCATGAGCCAGCATGGCTTCAGTCATCAACCATAACAAGATAAGAGGCATAATTGAATTCACTTCTTGAAATACACGCACAAAAAATCACTGTCCCCGAGCAAGGAGCTGTACATGAAAGCGCTGGTTTAAAGGAGACGCTCCGCGTTGGTAGGTAGGTCTGCCACGGATGGCGTTGGCCGAAGAAATGAGCAACTGCGTCAGGCAAAGTGCAGCTCAAAGGATAACCAGCATATGTATTGTTTGCGTGCTGGCGCATGCAGCGGCAAAGTTCTCGGTCCCCATATGTGTGAAAGGACAGTTGCCCCCGTGATTCGGTCGTCTAGACAACTCCAAAAGAAACAACGACACCAAGAGGAGGCCAACCATCTATGGTAATGTGTGCACACACGAGCTTTTGCATATGCCATATGGGCTTGGCCAGCAACAGCTACCAGCTAACAGCTACCAGCTATGAGCTCCAGCTGTAGATGGTTAAACCTATGGGCAGTAATGGGCGGGTCCGTTTACTTATGTACGAGCTTCGATGCTTTGCCGCTTTGCTGGGCAGGAAAAGGTGCAGCAGCGTGAATGTATTTTAAGCGCAGCTCCTAACAAACAAATCGTTTTTTAACCATTCGCCATTTCTGTTAAAGTTTCAGATTTAAAGACTTGAAACAATGTGCCTAATTTGAAAGGATTCGCTAGATTTTTATAGGACATTTACTTAAATTGTTGAGCACAAAAGAAGCTTAAGTCCACACAAAGTGACTGTGCTTTGCATATTGAAAAAAATGTGAATATATATGTAAGAAGGAACGTAACAGAAGTGCTATCGATACGGGGTACACGATATTCGTATCGATAGGCTTAACGATAGTTGAAGATGGGCGATCACCAGCACAGTCGAAGAGCAGCCGTCGTTGTCGTCGCCACGGAGTCGTAAGCTGTCTGCGCGAAAATAGTCGAAATTCGTTGTTCACATATTATTACTACATATTTTATAATTCTTCCTTCGGGTATCACTTAATATTCAATAAACTATATATAATATAATCTTACATTTGGGGGCTCAACCGGGCCTGAATGCGCAAGAATATTTTAAAAATCGTGGTAATAAAGCGTCGAAATATAAAAGTAACGGCACTTGCATTTGAGTGGAAAAGTTGCAGACACACACATACGTGCCTAGAATTCGCAGAAAACGTTGAGATCGGAATGTTGAGCACAGTTGGTTTTTTGACTTTGTGTTGTGCGTAGTTGACATTGTTGCAAAAATAAAAAGCACCAGAAAAGTGTGGTATAGTTGACTGAACTTTTTATTGTAGATCAAACATCGTATAGTTGTTTAGTTGTGATCTGACAATAGAAAAAGCAGTGCCACAAGAGTTGAACAGTGCATTTTTGTAAAGACATGACAAAGCGAAGGTCAACGGTAAAAAAGGGCAAAAAAGGAAAACAACTTTTTAATTCTGAAGACGAGTGCAGTGACGTGAAGACAACAGCAGACACCCCGAGTAAAATTAATATAATGGAGCCTACAAATAACAGCATAGTTGGTGCAGATAGTTGTGCACAGTTGCAGCAGATAATTCAGCTATTGACGCTCAAAATACAAGTAGACGAAAATCGCGAAAGCAAAGTAAAAATAACGGCCGAAAACTTCGAGAAGGTTGTGAGCGACTTTAACGGCAGTTCGGTGCCAGTGGCGAAATGGTTCGAGATTTTTGAGCGCAATGCCGAAGCGTACGAACTTACACAGAAGCAAATGTACGTACAAGCGAGAGGCAAAATGTGTGGCGCCGCCAGACTGTTCTTAGAAGCCGAATGCGTGAGTGACTTTGCTGAGCTCAAACAAAAACTATTCGCCGAGTTTGAGTGTAAACAGAACAGTGCCGATATACACAAACTGCTGAGCGAAAGGAAAAAGAATAAGGGTGAGTCGTTTCACGAGTACATACTGCAAATGAAAAAGCTTGCAAGTGTAGGTGATATAGAGGAAGCCGCTGTATTACGTCACATTGTGAACGGCCTGCAAATAAAAAATGAGTATAAAGTGGCCATGTACCGTTGTAAAACATTTAAGGAGCTGAGAGAGGAGTACGAACTACTACAGTTGGTAGATGGAGCAGGAGAAAATGGAACAATACGAACAAACTCAAATACACGCTGGCCAGTGGAGCAGAGAAAGGAGTTTAAGAGCCATAAGAAGGAGTCGTGTTTTAATTGTGGTTCATACGATCATAAAAGAAAGGATTGTACTTCGCCGACAAAATGCTTCGCTTGCAAAAACGAGGGACATACTTCTCACAATTGTCCAACTAAAACAAGCAGTGTGCAAGTAGTGGTAGACCAGAGTCGTATCAAATCAGCAAATATAAATGGCCTTGTTGTTGAATGTTTGATCGACACAGGCTCTGATGTGTCGATGATTACGGAAAACGTGCTGAAAAAGTTGGGAAATGTAGATATTTTGCAGAGCATCTCCAAACTACGTGGTCTCGGCAACAAGTTTACACAGCCAATTGGCGAGATACAGGCTGAATTACAAATCGATGGTATAAACTCAACGCAGAAATTCCTTGTAGTTGCGAACAACACAATGAGCCACAACGCAATCATTGGTTACGATTTCATCAAAAGGTTTCGCCTATCCGTTGGTCCAGAAGGATTCATATTTGCTAACATAGAAGAGGAAAGCGAGAAACAGGAACCAGAGCTGCCCTACGATGTCTTCAATGTAGTTGATAGTTCGAGCTGTGCATCAGTACCGCTGCAGTTCGAGAAGAGCCTCGAGGCGGGCAATCGCTACAAGCAGGAGCAGCTGCGCGTCCTCGAGCTGAGTCAACAGTTGGAGCAGCTGCGTCAGCAGAACGATGCGCTGCACGCGGATCTGCGTGCAATTGGCTGGCAGGAGGAGCAGCAACTGGAAGAGCTTCGGGGTCTAATTAAGCAGAAGACGCAGCAGCTGGAGCAGCTGCAAGTGGAGCACAAGACGCTGCAGGCGGACGCACAAGTCACAGAGCTGGAGCTGCACGAGGCGCATCAACAGATCTTGGCAATCGAAAAAGAGAATCAAACAAAGCTCGCAGAGATGCAGCTGGAGGCATCGCAGCGCCTGGAGACACAGCAGCGTTTGCAGCAACAGGAACTGGAACGCAATTGGATAGCTTTGGCCAAATACGAGGAGCTAAGGAGCCAGTTGGTCCAGTTGCAAAGCAACCTGGAGTTCTACCAGGACAATGAGAAGGAGCTGAAGCAGACTGTCGTGGAGAACGAGCTGTCGGCGCGTGCGCTTAAGAACGAGCTGGACGAGAGCACGCTGCAAGCGTCGAAGGCCATCATGGAGCGCACCAAGGCCTACAATGACAAGCTGCAGTTGGAGCAACGGCTGGACAAGATGAAGCATGTTGATTTCCTCAGCCGTTACTCGTTAGATGTTTGTGTGGTCTCGTCGGAGGTTGCAGCAAGGCTGAAGCAGACGCAGCAAAATGATGATCACATCAAAGCCGTTACGAGTATACTTCAAATCAAGCCGTACGAGAACTTCAACGCACACAACATGGGTCTTTTTGCTGTACAGAAAACTATGCACAATATTCGCCAACAGTTCTGGATACCGCATTTGGAGGGTAAAGTTGGAAAACATATTTCTAATTGCATTATTTGTATTGTTCACAGTAAGAAGACTGGCAAGCGAGAAGGCTTGCTACACTGTATTGACAAGGGCAAGACACCACTCCATACGCTGCATATTGATCATTTGGGTCCGATGGATGCAACTTCTAAGCAGTACAAGTTCATCCTAGCGGTTGTGGATGCGTTTTCAAAGTTTGTGTGGCTGTTCCCAACCAAGTCAACAGGCCAGGAAGAAGTTGTCAGAAAGCTGAGCGATTGGTCGAGCGTGTTTGGATTTCCCAGACGAATCATTAGCGACAGAGGCGTCGCTTTCACATCAAATGCGTTTGCAGATTTCGTTGCTGGGAATAAAGTTGAACATATATGGTCGACAACCGGAGTAGCCAGAGGCAATGGTCAGGTAGAGCGCGTTAATCGTTCTATTGTGTCCATTTTAGCTAAGCTATCTGCAGATGCGCCGTCGAAATGGTTCAAGTTCGTACCACAAGTCCAGATGGCTATAAACTCTCACGTACATGCGTCCACAAAGAAGTCACCATTTGAAGTTATGTTCGGAACGAAGATGAATGTCAGCCCTGAGGGTCGAGTACTGGAGTCATTAAACCAGGAGTTAGTAGCAGACTTCGACCAGGAGCGGCAGAAGTTGCGTGAAGAAGCCAAGCGTAACATCTTTAAGGCGCAGCAGTCGTACAAGCACAACTATGACAAGAAGAGACAAGCAGAGCATGTCTACAAACTGGGCGATTTAGTTGCTATAAAACGAACGCAGATTGTTGCGGGTCGAAAGCTAGCAAGCGAGTATTTGGGACCATACGAAGTGGTCAAAATAAAACGAAATGGCCGCTATGATGTTAAAAAAGCTGCCGTAAACATCGAGGGACCGAATATCACAGCCACCAGCTGCGATAATATGAAGCTGTGGAGATTTATTGCTGAGAACGAGGAACTGTTGTCATCCGGGACGGATGACGAGGATCAGGAGGGCCGAATGTAAGAAGGAACGTAACAGAAGTGCTATCGATACGGGGTACACGATATTCGTATCGATAGGCTTAACGATAGTTGAAGATGGGCGATCACCAGCACAGTCGAAGAGCAGCCGTCGTTGTCGTCGCCACGGAGTCGTAAGCTGTCTGCGCGAAAATAGTCGAAATTCGTTGTTCACATATTATTACTACATATTTTATAATTCTTCCTTCGGGTATCACTTAATATTCAATAAACTATATATAATATAATCTTACATATATATAAATCAATATATATATGTACATATTTATATTTAAATTTATATTTATACTTCTGTTTACACAAAGGAATATCGCTTAAAATATTTGGGCTTATGACTGTTTAACAGCAGTTTGTTTTATTAATTTGCCCGAGTGTAAGAACACAAAAGGACATTGTGGTACATGCCATCGGCTTTCCGCCCGTTTGAGTTCCAAAAGATGCTGGAACTTCGTTAAAATGACAAAGCGAAATAAAACTGACAATTACTCGATGGGTGCCGTGGTTATCGCGTCCATCAGCCTTGTTGTTGTTATTGTTGTTGTTGCTGTTGTTGATTGCCAGAGACAATTGAAGACTCATTTACATTTACCAAATGAATGCGAATGTGTCGGCATGTCGAGGACGATGCCTGGCATTCGGTGCCACCTTCCATTCATATGACAGCATTGTTCGTCCAAATGCCTATAAGCCGTGCAAATTGAATTGCCACGGTTACGAAAGGATCGTCAACCTTGCTGCCACGATGACTCTTCAATGAGCTTTCAAAACTTGACAAGCTGCCCTTCGCATTCGCATTCGCCTCGGATTCCCATTCGCTGCTCAGACAACAGCTGCTTCAATCGCTTTATGACAAATTCCATAATTTCCTGCCAAATGAACGCACAATTATAGCCCAAACGAGAATGTACAACTACGAAAACAAAGTTTATTCGAGATGAAATCAATCAAATAAAAAAGCCAATTCACGGCAAATAAAATATAATTTGTATGTATTATTGTACTAGTTGCTGACCCAGTGTAGTTCGACATAGAACTATATATACAAGTTCTTATTGTTATATAAATATATATATGTATGCTTTAATAACAAGGGATAATGATAGGGATAATAACACCATGAACTGGACAATTAAATATGTTTATATAACAAAGCCTTAGAATTTGCCATTTGATATTAGGGGGAAGGTCTGTCAAATTGGAAATATTTGTATAACTTGTAAATTGGCTGCAAGAGCCCAGAGGCCAGAGCTGAATATTTAATTTATGATTATGCTTATCAACTCATTCAGTCATCGATTCCCATCAATAATAAGCAAATGTTCTTAGATATTGACAAAATTGAGCTGCTTATAGTAGATAGTATAAGGATTTATTAATTCAAAACAGGAACTCCTTTTATTTGTCGTTGACAAGATCTCTGCTTCATGGACGGACATGTGAGCAGATTGACAGACAAATGGACAATTCATTTTTGTTTCTAGCTGGCAGCAGCAACGATTGTAAAACATTAGTCACATGAAACGGCACTCGAATTGAATGACAAAAGGACATAAATTTGATTTGGAAAATGACTTTTATTTAATCAAAGTAAAGACAAAGCACAAAACAAATTCAAAATATAAAATAAATTCACATGTTCAACAAAGTTTTGTAATTTTAAATACCGTAGGAAATTACATTTTTCTACATAATAGGATCAAATGTACAAAAAGCTTTTAATACATCTGTCGTTCTTTGAGTTTATTAACAGAAATGAAAAGGATATGTAACTGAATATACACATATATATTTACTTTTAAAACTAAGCTTCAATTTGGTTTAATATGCATAGGGTTGAAATTGCTTGCAGACAGCATATGCAATTACACATCTCTTGTTCCACTTTCTATAGATAATTTAATCAGAGCTTATAGCTTAGAAGAAGAGCCTTGCTTAATCAATGTTGAATTTACTAACACATTTGTTTGCTGCAGGCAGTCTTATGTATGTATATTTACTAAAAAAATATACTATGTAAGCTTTGTATACATGCATATCTCACTTTACTAATAAGATGTTTGTAAGGTTTCGTACATATCGATAATAATAAAGATCTACTGTCGAATATATATATAATGAGATATATATATATGTATATATAGGCGATGTTTCTTACATATCGATAAAGACGAACAATGATCAGCTGTCGAAGAAGAACATTATGAAATAAATATCTAAAGAAAGTTCTATAGAGTGAATATTGAATGTGAAAATCTAGTGCTAATCCAAATATTCCAATAATTTAATAATTAAGTGATGTATTAACTGGTAGACGAATAAGTGAATGAACATTTAATTGTTGATTCCCTTTTTATTTTGGTTCGTGAAAAAAAGCTCTTATGTTAGACAAATCAAATTTTGTTGTTGCTTTAAGAAGGCCTCATCTTATTATATAAATATATATATACATATGTACATGCACAGGCCTACGTTTAAGTCCCTCGTATCCTGCTGTCAGTGTAGGGAAAAAATTCAATTTTGTAAATTGCGGCCATCACAATGAATACGTTGAGCTGAAAGTATGCAAAGCGGCAAACATTTGGTTAAATGCCAACAAGGGATTAATAGAGTGAACCAAAAGCGAAGCAGCCACAGAAATATCGCCGACGGTATTTTTATTTAACGAGAAACAATCACAAAATATCACAAAGTTTCCGCCATCCTTTATTAGGTGTCAACACATGCAGCCCAGCCATGTGCCCGGAGAAGGTCTTCAGCTTGAAGTTTTTGGGTTGTGCCAGCTCAACTGTCCTTATTTTGTTAAGAAACTATTTAATGGGTTTTGTTCGCCGCCGTTCGTCCATTGCGAAACCCCAACACTTTAGAGTTTAAGACCAGTCCCAAGAGTGCACCATGAATTTCATTATGCAACTTGGCGTTGCTCCTGCTGCTGACAAGGACACAATCAAACGACCGATTTATGTGGAATTTCTGAATATTCTTCTTCTTCTTCTCCTTTTTTTTTTGTTCTGGTTTGTTCCTTTCGGTGAATAGCTGAAATATTCGTAAATAGTTGAACACTTGGGGGGTGACCAATTGATTGGGTTTTTATTGTCAAGTAATGCCAACACGAGCTCACTGAAGCTGTTTGCCCACAAAAATTATTGCGCAGTAAGCCAATCAATTAGAAAAAAAGTTCGAATATGTGTCAGAGGCGAAACTTATCTAATGTATCTCAACTAATTTAACTCAACTCTTAACTAAGTTTTCTCTATGCATTAATGTCTACATAATTTCAAGAGCAGCTCCTTCTTGGAACTGTCTATTCGATTCCCTAATTGTTTTTTGAGTCTGCACGCAATTTACATATTTAAAGAGCCCAAAGAGGAGCCGCTCGCAGGTGGCTTGCCAATGGGGAAAACCATAAGAGGAAGTCGGATCCTGCGTGTGCTCCAAGGTCGACTGCGTTAAATGAGATATTCTATCATAACGACATTGCTGCTGATAGCGTTTGTAATACAAAACATGGCAATACTCAGACATGGACAGACTTCTCGGTAGTTAGCCTTGTTAGGGACTTGCCAGCGTGTCAATGTCATTTATGCTGTTAAACGGGCATTAAGCGAACAGATACGTTTAGATAAACAAGGTACAGGGCAACGTAAGCCCCAAAGTTTTCCCACAAAGTTGCGCTGGCTGCCTGCCACGGCCGTGACCAATAAAACTTTAGACGCTTAATGACTTAAATCGGTTTAAGACTCAATCAGCATCTCGCTGCTGAATTATAATGATATGAGTGGGAGTTTGATCTGCTCAGGGGAGGGGGAGAGGTATTAAAAAAGGATGCGTGTGATGTTCATTCCATTAATTGGTTTATTGTTCATCAATTAATAAATAATTTCATTAAACAAAGCCAACATAATCCCTTTTAATCTCACTACATCTTGTGTTTGCTTAAGCCTCATTCAATTTGCATTTTCGAAAATGCTTTGTTTAGTTCAAATCTAAGAAAAATTTTTAATGCCATATTTTGCATCTAAAGGCGAACAATGGCATTTCGATGTTGTCATTGTTCATTGGCGACTGCTGCGTGTGTCCAACTATCCACAGCGTCAGGATGGAAAGCTCTGGCAGCCTGCTGTGCTCTCACTGAGGACAGCTAGTCGTACTACTCGCACGCATAGGCATCGAAGCGAGCGCTGTTAGAGCAGTGCGACTAGAGCGCGCGCGCTGCACAGGCGAAAGCTTTGGCGGACTGTCTGCAATGCTCTTAAATTTGCTGAGATGCCTCAGCATCTCGTATTCTGAATCTCTGCACGAACGCTCGGAAAGCATCCTTATCTTGGCTCGTGTATCGTTCAAGTACTTGGCTCGTTTCTATGCCAAGTGCTGCGTTTCAGTCCTGCCTCGTTTCGCACCACAGCCAGAGCAAATCTCAGTCTAACGGACGCCAGCGACCAAAAGACCCCGCCGAGTCTGGCGGTTCCCAAGTTTTACGTGTTCCCAACGCAGTCAGTGGGACGTCTCTGCTGCTTCGAAAGTGACTTAGTGCAAGTACAATTTTCGAAAACATTTTCTGAATTGAAATGGAAATGGAATAAATCAATCATAATTTGAATAAAGTGAAAAACAAATATCAAATATCAAAGCAAAGGTCGAAGGTCGCTACGCAGAAAAAAAGTGAAAGTAAGCCTACCAAAAATTAAAAGGCAAAAGAAAACTCAAACTACGAAAATCAAGAAAATACTACAAGTTTGAGAAAGTTAAAGCAATCTTGTCGTGACTCAACTTATTTTGTTGGCAGCCATGAAGCTTGTGTGCGAAATGGTTTTGTTTTTCTACCAATGCGCAAATATGTGGATGAAATTGTGAAAATTGTTTGGCCATAATTTTCCGCAAAATTGCGATCGAAGGGGTCGGACGGCCAATCAGTGAGAACCAAATTTGAATCGCAGCTAACTCCCCTTGTTGGCGATTCAGCGAATTAATGTCCTCCGACGAGTGAAATGTGTTGTTAACGGAACCTAGCCAAAAGGGTCCTTTGGGCTCTATTACAAAAAGATTCAACCGAGCAAACAACAGCCAAGGCTGCTTAAGTGATAAATAAGCATAAATACAAGTGTATAAATATTCATTTGTTTGTATCTGTATCTGTGCGCGATAGAAAACAGATTTCGAACAATCCTGACAAAGTTCTCTAAGCCAAATGACAAAACGGAAAATTGTGCGATATCTTAATAGTGATGCTACGGCCTGGCCATAAATAAATGGTAAGCCAAATTGTCAAGAAAAAGGACAAGGAACACGAGCTTAGCTGTGACTTTGATTGAATGCGTCCAGGACTCGTCTGCCTCGAGATATTAGCTCACATTGACGGCCAAATCTCCGCTCATATTGGATTACCCAAATAAACCATGGTAAGTTCGATTTAAGTACAAAAAAAAAAAAGAATAATAAATAATTATGATAAATTGACAAAAGATTCACCAGAACTTTTAGTTCATGAAGAAACTTTTCTATAGTGGAAAGTTAAATCTGAGCAACTATTGGCCATTCGATTCGTGATTGAGTCTAGACGGTTTCTAAGAGCCATTCATCTCCTTTGTTTCAGATTTAGACTGCAATGAGAGTCACGAACAATGCCAAGTCTATAATTGGCCCCAAGAATATTGAATTAGCGATAAGACGTGCGAAGGAAAGCAACAAAAGGAAGCTGTTCTCCTATTTATGCAATATTTACTTAACAATTTGAAGGCGCCCAGCCAGAAGGAGGAATCTAACGGCTTTGGCACATTCAGTCAATTGAACTGGTGCCGTCAGTTGGGTCTATTACCATATGCTCTGATGCAGCTGTTGGCTGAAAGCGTGAACCGAGGCGGAAAGAAGTCTATTTAAGCAGCGGACAGCGCAAAAGGCCCAACAGCCCCAACTGCCCCAACTGCCCCAACTGCCCCAACTCTAATTGCAGATGAGCGGCGGCGGCTGTTGCCAGTTGTCGAATTGCGTGGGACTTGCAAAGAGCATCTAACTTGATAGGGAAATCCTTTGTCTAACTAAGGGCGTCGCATTCCTAACTGGTCCTAGCCACGCCCCAAACGGCGAGGGCTGCGCGATGGTAATGGAGAAGGAGATAGAGACGAAGATGGAGACGAAGATGGAGCCACGACCCAGTCAGACCCGTACTCGGTCGCGCTGCGGATGCCTGCGTCTAGGACTCGCACTACTGTCCTTGATATTGACGCAGTCCTTTGACTATGTTCTGTGCGGCGAGAAATTGGGTAAGTGGCTTTATCGTTTTTCTTATTTACAGCTCGGCTCACATCAGTGCGTTCTCGAATCGAGGATGCCGAGTAAAATCAACAACAACAGCAAGAGCAAGAGGCAGAGCAAAGGCTATGCAGCCTCCTTCAATGTGTCCTTTGTTTCTCAGTCGCGCTTATGTCTCTTATCTGTTATTTATTTGAGTTGTTATTTGACATTTTTCTGTGCCGTTGATTTGCTCGAGTCCTGTGCGGCGAGTTCATTAAGGCCCGCCCCGATTTTCTATTTACATTCACTCGCTTAAGTCGATGAAAAATGTGAAAACTTTACTCTCTAAAATACCCATCACAGTGCCCACGCCCCGGTTCGGGGCCTCCTTTTGGGACTCCGCTGACAGTTTTTACCACACAGATATCGGGATTTTATATTTTAATTGCATTCCGAGTGAGCGCATTTAAGCGGTTTGTGTTGCCTTTTATTACTGCTAACGGGGCTCATAGTGCACTTTGTCATTAAGTTGGCTATTAGCCATCTAGGCGATACCCTGTAAAATGTGATAGAGAGGGGAGTTTATATTAAACAAAACATATTTTAAGAGAAAATATCTTTATTCCTGAAGATAAATAGATATATTTAAAATATTCGAAAATACATTCAAAATTACATAAAAAATGTTTTGGCATTTTTTTCATTTACTCGTTTAACTCAATTAAAATGTGATATTTTCACACTCTTAAACATTCCTGATCCTTCGTCTCGCATTTTTCTAGACTCAGCTTTCATTGCCATAAAATATCTTTAATAGAATATAAATAATTTAAATTCAAAATATTTAAAAATATATTAGAAAATATTTAAATTATTTTTAGTTTTTATACCCTGAGCCCATTGAAAATGGGAAATCAGGGTATAATGGTTTTGTGAAAATGTATGTAACAGGCAGAAGGAGGCGTGCCACACCCCATAAAGTATATATATTCTTGATCAGCGCGACAAGACGAGTCGATATAGCCCTGTCCGTCTGTCCGTCCGTCCGTCCGTCCGTCTGTCCGTCCGTCCGTCCGTCCGTCTGTCCGTCCGTCCGTCCGTCCGTCCGTCCGTCCGTGTGAACGCCGAGATATTTGTAAGTACGCAACGTAGAGACTTGAAATTTTACATGAATACTCGATAATACCATACGCTGCACAAGTTTATAAAATTTTTCCGATAACTCATTCCATTTCGATTTTATGAGCATTTATCGATAATTTTAAAGTGTTTTTAAGGCGTGGTTGGTACATCGTTTGGGCTAGAGATTTCAAATTTGCTGTATAGTTGCGTGCAATGAATACAGAGATTACGTAATCTTTAGATTTTGGATGCCACGCCCCATTCGCCCCCAATAGCCCCCTATTTCTAAAAAGCGCAAATCAAATACTAGAGACTTGTGCTTTGGCAAATACATACATATGAATGCCATTAATAAGTTGTGAAAGTTTGATGCACTTAGTCCAACGCTAAGAAAAGTTATTAAACAATTAAGTTCCCATAGCAATGCCCACATTGCAGCCCAAGCGCAGTCGCTGCGTCAACTGCGCAGTTGGCAGAGCGCGCGTTTATGCTTGCGTGCATATGTGTGTGTGTATGTGTTGTTTATATGCATGCATAAAAGATGCGTAGAATGATTTGATATTTGGATCTTCACAGGGCTCAGGGTATCCCCTAGTCGAGCAGTCTCGACTAGAGCACTCTTACTTGTTTTTTTTTTCATCAATATAAATATTTCTTATATAAGCTTGCTTTTGTTGGGAGCTATTTAAGTTTCTGTTTTTGAGTCTTTACGTTAGGTATTCCATGTTAAATTCTGTTTCAATGCAATGATATATGCATATAAACATATTTACCCAAATATAGTCAAATACACATGTATGTATGTTGTAAATATGTAGTTTTATGGCCAATGTACATTTAGAAATGAAATATAAAATTTTATTTAATGCTAGCGAAATCCTGCTTACAAGAGATCTGCTAGGCAAGCAATGCTCCTCTTCACTCACTTATATAACAAAACAGAGCAGTTTTATGTGAAGAGCCATAAAAGGGGGCTCCCATGGGAATGGCGCTGCTCGAAGTTCGGACTCATGTAGCATCACATGTCATCGGGGAGCAAGTTCGGGTCTCTTCCGCTAACATGCCAACAACTTGATGCGATAATCAATTGGAGAAGTTGCCTTGATGTTTTTTCGTTTTACCGTCGTTCCGTTTTCCCGTTTAGTCGCCACATTTCACCTCACTGCTCGCTGATTGTCATCTGTCGTTGTTGGGCCTGCCCGGAGATTGATGGCAGCCAAAGCGTTTTTTGACACGTACGTGCAGCGTGTGCTCAGGGCTCCCTTTGTTTCTGCTAATGGCAGTAGGCACTGTGCCGCCTGCTCCCCAAACAAAGGAAAAGTCATATGCGCGCCTAGAGCAACAGGCGCAGGACCAGATCTCCAGACCTGCCAGATAATCGCAATATGCAAATGTCAGAAATTACTCGTGGTTACGGACGCCGCGGCATCTGTTTATAATTCCGTGAATTTGTTTCATGGAATTTGATTTTTTACTTCAACGAAGCTGTCAAGGAAACCTCAACTAATCCGGAGAGGGAGCCATATGTATGCTAAGCACACTCCGAGCAATGTGACTGCATATTGAAGGAGGGAATTGAACTGTTGACATAATTAACCTGCTGTATGTTTATTGTAACGAATCAAACATCATTGCGTAATTATGAATCAAAATATTGATTTACTCAGCTTATAATTATGTTATATTAATGACAATTATATAACTTGGCATTCCACATGAAATGCGATAAGGAATTCGCTTCTTATCAACAATTATTACACCTGTGCAGTCGCTTTCTGAATGATAACGATTTGATACAATATTATTGCCAAGCCGCCGAGCATTAATGTAAATACAATTATGTGACTGTCTCACTCCCTCTCCCTCTCTCTCTATATATGCAAATATGATGTGTGTGTGTGTGTCATAAGCACTAACACTTAAGTTAATGCGTGTGTGCGCTGTAATGGCAGCTTCGCTGGGTCAAATTTAATATAAAATAATGAACGTGACACTCGCAATTGCTGGAATAAATGCGATTGTGATTGCTGCTTGCGGTGGCATTTACGTACGATAAGCCCAATGGCATCGACACGGTAGCAATTGCACACACACACACGCACACACACACACACACACACACACACGCACACTCGCACTCACACACTCTTTCGCATGCAAAACAAAGTGCGTACATTTGAATGAGCGTGCAAGGAGAGAATCGCATGAATCCTGTGCATAAATATGCTTGCCCATGGCACACATACATACATATGTGAGACTACATACATGAGTGTTAATATATATGTATGTGTGTGTGTGTGTGTGTGTGTGTGTGTTTGCGTATTTATGCGTGGTCGGGGATCCGTTTGGCAATGCGAAAAGAAGTTTTTTGTCAAGCGTCAGTGCGGCACTTGTTTCTAAAGGGCAAACGTCCGTATTAAAAAGTTATGAGCGGCAATATTCGCGGCAATAAAAAAGAGACAACAGACAGAGAGAGAAAGAAAGAGAAAGAGAGAGAGAGAGAAAGAGAGAGAAAGAGAGAGAAAGAGAGAGTAAGATAGAGACAGACAGACTGACTAAAATTATTAAGGATATGCGGCTGAAGCCAAGCCAAAAATGCCTCGGAAGTGTGGCTCCAAGTATATGCGTGTGTGGGTGTGAGTGTGTGTGAGTGTGAGTGTGAGTGTGAGTGTTTGTAAGTGTGGCTACGAGTGTTTGTGGGTACGGCTGTGTGTGAGCGACTTCACATGCAACACGCACTACCAGAAAGCCAAATGAAATTTGAGGCATTTTCCATTTTCCATTTTACTGTCTATGTCCAATTCCCTGGAAGCTGTGGTTAATGCAAGCCAAGTTGTAGCTAAGCGACCATAATTGTGGTTTTGAATGTTGTTTATTTCTGAAATTAAATATCCTTTGAAATCGATCAGCAGTTGCTGGCAGAAGCACAAGGAGCACAAGGGCAGGCTCAATTAAATTAATGCTGCGTGGAGCGAGGCATTAATTAAGAGACTCCTGCGGATAGTATGCAGGGAAATAGTAGAGATAGTTGGCCTATAAACCACAATTAAGGTAAACTAAAGTATTTTCATTTTCAATTCGAAATTGCAAAATGCTGGCAAAGCAAAGATCATATATATGTATCATATATACCAATTTAATCCTGTATAGTAATAAGTTAGGCAGGTTTTAGATAACTGATGCATGACAGAGAGTCCAACATATTATTGCTAAAGTCTATCATTAAAAAACAACAAACAATTTATCACATAGACCAATTGAATACGGTATATTGTATGTAAGTTAAGCAGGATATCTAATTCATTGATAGAGACTCCAACATATTGTACTATTTCTAAAGTCTAATATAACAGTACATTCAGAAAGACATTTGACTTTAGAACTTAAACGAAAACCCTTTAAGGATATTTCGCATGATTCCCAGAAAAGATGGAATAGAGTAAGAGTTATCCTTTCAAGGCAGTAGAGAGAGCACATTCTGAGAGACTCTGAATTGTCAGTTGCAGCTTACAATCTCCTGTTCATATGTCTGTTCCTGGAATATGTGGCATATGCCAGCATCCAAATTTCCTGGCAGCGCGCGTCCATCAATGTCGAATGGTTTTGTTTGTTTGTTTATTTTGTTGCCTTGGAAGTCGCGTTAATTATCCGAGTTCAAAAGCAGGCGGCACCTAAATTTGATTTTTTTGTTCCTGTTGTTGCTCCTGCTGCTTGCTGTTGCTTTTGTTCTTGTTGCTTTTCTGTTCTTTGCTAATGAAAAATTTGAAAATTTGAAAATTTATTTGGCAACCCAAACGTGCTCGGCATGTCGAGCTGCAGACACGGCCTGCGGCAGTGTCACGGGCCACGGCGCCCCGCTAAGTTGCCTTTGTATGCGAACGTACTTCATTAAGCATATATATGTATATATATGTCGCTGTGATGTGATAATTAGGCAGTCAGTGGATGGCACTGGGCCCAAAGCATTTCATCGCCGCGCTGGCCATGCTGCCGATATGCCAGTCAATGGCTGATCAGCTGAATAGGTTTGAATGTGCTGAATGCTGAATGCTGAATGCATTTCGCCCAAACTGTTCTCAATTGTCCAACTAATCGCATAACGGAATGCCATGAGTAGGCCGCCATGCGATGCTGCCCGAAGCTGGGCACCTTCAAAGGGCGGATAATAGCTGCAATCTGAATATGAAACACAATGGCAACCAAACTTAATCTGAAATAGATATACGCACTATGCACTATGCATTATGCATTATGGTTATGCGATGCATGCAAATGGGGCTTACGTTGACAGTCGCCCGCCTGGATTTATCTGCACCGCCCTAAGCCCCACACCTGTTGCACTCTTGAAGCAGCGATTAGAGGCAATGGGTCTGACATTAATGCTCCACTCAGAAATCTATTTTTAAGCACAGTTCTGTGCGTGTCTCTCCCTCGCTGTCAAATGTATATTTGGATATATTTTCTGAATCGTTGCTGTTTTTGTTGTTGTTGTTCCTGCTAGCCGCAACACGTTTCTTAATTTTATTGTCATTTCCATGCAACATTAAAATATTAGTTTCAAATGGAAGACGACCTGTGTTGTTGTAAAAATAAACAAATGCCGCTTCGGCTGCAATTACAGCGCGTTCTGACAGTCGCCCTGCCATGAATCATGCTGATCCCGAGATTGGGGTCGGGCGGGCAAACGGTCTATTTGTTGTTCTATGTCTATGCTATGATTGCTTACTGAATACGGAATTCATATGCGATTCGCAGGGGAATTCAGTTTTCAATTAATTTACCTCTGGCCGTTGTCGGCCATTCATGTCAGCAGCGGCAGCTAGTGTTTGTCTCAGCCTTCAACTGCCTTTCGGCGTGCAAAAAGTTTCTTGGCTGACTTGGCGAGTCCTGTTTGACACATCCTGTCGCCGTCATTGACGCACACGAAAACTTTTGCTGCATGCATAAAAAACTACGGCTTTGGCTGCTGGCACTTACATTCCGGTTAAACGGGCAGTCAGCGCACGGAAGCCTCCAAACAGGACACAGGACACTGCAAAACTTTTCTCTTTTTTTGTCCACATCTATCACAACAGCAGCCATGTGTGTGTGGGTGTAGATTCCAGTGCTAATCGCATTGATAGCTACACACATGGTCGGACTGCATATCAGAGTGTGAGCGGCTCCAGGCATCCGGCTGCAGTAGCTCTTAGAGCTGCCTGTCTCGCATTCTAATGCGCCCGGCACGAGACTAAGCCAATGCCTGGAGGGACAGCGCGGCGGATCAAAATGAGCTGCAGGCGGAATTTTAAGCAGACGCTGGCTAGCAGCAGACTGGATTATGATGGCCCTGCGCCAAATTTTATTTACTAGTCTGCAGAGAGACAACGCGCCCGACTCCCGCCTGGGGCCAGTCTGTGTCTGTGTCTGTGTGCGTTGGTGTGAAATCGATGATACCTCTCGGTGTTGTCGACTTGCTCGGAAAACCGCGCCCAAAGCAGGAATTTCAATTTGACGCTCATTAGCGGCAATCAGGCGCCAAAGTTCGCGCACAATGCGGGCGTCTACTCTTCCGTCAGGTGAATTCAACTGGTGCAAGTACGCGTGAGTTTGCGGCTCTCAACACTCCCACGCCTAATGCCACGTCCCACTCTCCACTCTCCACACCCCTCACTCCACGTCCCACTCCTACGTCATTGCGACACGGGCATGTAAGCATTTCGCGCGCGGAGAAAGAAGCAATTTTCCGCCTGGCTGCAATAATAACTTCTCGAGCACAGGAGCTGTCGAAGAGCCAAAAGCAGCCTGGATGGATGCCTCACTTTATGGGCATTATCCCTGAGGCGGCAGCAGCCGCCCCAGCAGTTCGTATGTAGGTAAATAAGTCACTGAGTAACTGCAACAATAAATCCTAACCATAATTCGCCCCTCTCCAAAGAAGCTAACTTTTAACGTTTCCAGAATTTAATGCAAAAAACTTAGTAGAAACAAGTAAGAACGTTGCTTTAGGGCGAGACCTACAGCGTCATACTCGTTTC
The DNA here is from genome assembly GCA_035045145.1 of Drosophila meridionalis. Taxonomy (NCBI): domain Eukaryota; kingdom Metazoa; phylum Arthropoda; class Insecta; order Diptera; family Drosophilidae; genus Drosophila; species Drosophila meridionalis. Next base: position 8,726,070 of record JAWNPG010000020.1, on the reverse strand, counting down.
CCACATGGGCATCTGGTATTTTAAATTTAATAATTTATCTAAAATTTTGCATTTATGTAGATTCATGTGAATTTTATGCAATTTCAATTTTTGCAAATATAACTATGTGAATGAATTAGTATTTTTATAAAATGTAAAAAATGCAATAGAATCATATGCTGAAAGTTTCATCAAGTTCCGTTAAGTCAGTCGCAATCTATTAAACAAAACGTTTGGCCAATTATGACACGCACGCGTTAAGCAGCGACAGCAAAATATATTTACATTTACACATACATATGTACATACATTGAAACGTGCAAGCGCGTTTGCTTATGCACGGTCACAAATAAATTCAGCGCCATTCATTCTAGCATATTCTTCAACCAAAATTGTTATTGAGTTGTGCTTGCATTTTCAGCCGCTTCTTTAGTTTTGTATTTGTCAAATATCGCCCTTTAAAGGCATACATTCAACCGACCACCGTTTTTGTATGTACACATATAAATACATACGTTCATATGCGCGCATTTCAGCTTTTTCTAAGAATCACAATTGCGATTGATTTATGTTTATATTGTGTTTGCATTAACAGCAGCTTCTATAGTTTTGTATTTGTCAAAAGTCGCCCTTGTAGTGAAGTAGTTTCGGATTTGCCAACAGGCAATGCAAAACTTATGTGGCGCAGCAGGTAGATGAAAAGCGTGTAAGCAAAAGGGTCCGCGTTCGAGACGCGGCGGCGACGGCATGAAAATAGTTGCGCAGCTGTTCGTGCCTACATGCATACATACCTGATGGGACCTATCGTCAATTTTTGTGTGTGTAAATAATTTTGTTCGGACTAAGTCGATTACACAAATATCGATATTTGATATTTCAGGGTCACACACACAAAAAGAAAATAACATAACTGACCTAGGCTATACGAAAAATGATAATTTTAGCAGATAAATTATTTGCAGAACTTCAACATTAAATCGAATTACATATATTTCTCAGAAATGCCGTTTGTCGTCTTAGCAATTCTTATTAAGCTTATTTATATAGGTGGCACAGGCATATGAATTTTGCAGCTGGGCGTTACAAATTTTGTTGCCAATTTGCCACGCCCCCAGAAGGCGTAGACATATCATATTTGGCAAGTTCCTAGAAGGAGTCTAGGGTAACGTAACTGCAAAGTTTGGATGCTTACACTCCAAAAATGTGAAAGTTACAGGGTATTTTTTCGATATACCACGCCCCCAAAGGCGCGTAAGATTTATTTTTGGGGAATCAATAGAGGAGGCCCCCAGTAACACAAACATCCAATTTTGAATCGTCTAGCTCTAAAACTGTAGGAGCTATAAGCTTTTTTCGATTTGCCACGCCCCCTGAAGGCGTAGGTATGTCCGCCATATCTTTTTGATCTTGGGTTGCTTATCCGAGTATATATATCAAATTTCAAGTCTCTAGCATCAATAGTGCTCAAAATATAGCTGATCTTGTAAAATCACTATATATTCAGATCCGATTTGCCACGCCCCCAGTGGGCGTAGACACCAAATCTTTTTATGAATCTTTATAGAATCGTAGCGTTAATTTACGTGCCAAATTTCAGCATTCTAGCTCTAAAACTGTAGAAGTTACAGTTTTCCCGATTTGCCACGCCCCCAATGGGCGTAGATATATCCGCCATATCTTTTTGAGCTTGGGTGGTCAACGCAAGTATACATTCCAAATTTCAACTCTCTAGCTCTTCAACTAATATGATTTCTTAACTATGGGCGCAACCATTTTCCGATTTGCCCCGCCCCTAGTGGGCGTGGCCGGAAAATCTTGACACTTTATAATTCGAGGGTATACACGAGTATATGTTCCAAATTTCAAGTCTCTAGCTTCAATAGCGTAGAAAAATATTGCATTCATACGGACAGACGGACAGACGGACAGACGGACAGACGGACATTTCACAAAACCAATATACTCTTTTTCCCTTTGGGAAACGAGTATAAAAAAAAAAAATTAAGAATAAGTTATAATCCCCATTTTTGTTAAATCTTTGGCTCAACTGCTTGCTTAAGTTTTGGGACAATTCTGCACTGCTTGAAAGTGTGTGTTTTTTTATTCATTTGTGCTGCATTTGGTTGATCTAAATATAAGAGTTTAAAACTTCAATTGGTTGTAAAATAAGCTAGAGCCGAAATATGCTACAGGTACAGCCTGTATAACATATATGATTAAGAGTTTCTATAACAAGTGTGTGAGGTATAACAGCTCCCTGCGAAACATGTGTTCTATGTGGCATACTCTTCGATTTGACAGCACTGCAAACTGTATAACAACATGCAGTACAACATATAACACTGACAAAATTAGTTTGTTCTACATTGCATAAAATGCATTGCGTACGTATAACAGCAAGGTTTCACATTATGTTAGCATGTGCTACAACCCTCATAGATAACATAGTACACATGCCAGTTCGTATTTAGCGAGTACACGCACCTTACATTTGTTGTGCTTGTGATTTGTCTTATATTTGTTATATGTATGTACTCAAAGTCTTATATCTTTAAGTACATATAACAAATATAAGACAAATCACACATATAGCACAAAAAATGTCTATTATATGTGTTTAAAGCGTTATATGTCTTATATCTATTATATGTATCCAAAGTATTATATGTTTTATATCTGTAATATGTATTTAAAGTGTTATATGCCTTATATCTGTTATATGTTTTCTAAGTGTTATATATTATATATATGTTATATGTATACAAATTGTTGGCCAAGTGCTGTAAAATGCAACAAAATTGTATTACACATTTTTATAGCACAATATTTAATCTCTTCCCATTATTGTATACCAGCTTGTATAACTTAAGCAATCCAGTACAACAACCACTAAGTTCAACTTACTCCACACTCAACGAGTGCTGCTCCACACGAATATTAACAGCGCTGTTAATTTTGGGACAAGCAGTTTATGCTCTTGTTTATTGGAAATTAATACAACTGGAAGTGGATGCCATGTTTTCTCATTCAAATTTCTTGTCACTTATGCAACACTTAACATATAATATAGGACTCATCGGACTTTAAAGCATAATTTCACCTATTGAATTGATATACAGAGTATTAATATATAAAAGGGGTAAAGACGAGATATTTGTGTAATTCGAGCTGTTGCTCGGAGAACTGGATTTAGGGCTTAATTAGATGCGAGACCTGCGGCTGGGCGAGAGACAACGGCAGATTGCGCTGCGGCTGCTGAATTGCGCCGTTATGAAAGGCAGCGAGCAAGTTCCGAGTGGCAGCCGTGGGCTGTGCATCATTCAGATAAGCAGAATTAGACAGCCCACTCGATGGCATCCACCTGCGAGGGTCTACGGCTCAAATATGCGTCGCAGTTGCTGGTTGCCAGTTGCTAGTTACGAGGACTCAGCCGCATTTGCGGTGGACCGCAGCGCATTCCTGAGCGATTTCAGCTGTAGCCTTGCAGCCTGCCATCTCCCATCTCCCATCTCACATCTCGCATCTCGCCAACTGTCAGGCTCTCTCACTCGAATGTTAATGCGCGCGGCCCCACACAAAGTCCACTCGGGCAGCACGTGTAGAAAATTAACAATATTTTTGAGTGAGACAGACACACAGACAGGCGGACAGCCTGCCAGGACATGCCACGAAATGAGGTCGATGCTGAATTATAATGTGTTCCACAGAGTTACGAACTAACAGGCTAGAATTATTCAATATTAAACATTGTGAATAGGGAATCTGGGTTAAATAGTATCAGATCTTGAAACAGGATATGGACGTCTTCTACGTGCTCAGTTCAGCTCAGTTCAGTTCAGTTAAGTGAACTGTGTGAATCGGCGAGTGTGCGGGAATTAGGGAGTCTAGACAGCACTTTCGAGGCCCATTCCAATTTTGTTGAAAATTTATGTGGCTTTCTTTTGTCTGCTCCGACAATGAACAAGAAAGGGATATGTGTATTCATTAATTTCAGGAGACAAAGGAAAAGAATGAGTGAGAGAGTAAGAGAGAGAGAGAGAGAGAGAGAGAGAGAGAGAGAGAGAGAGGGGGAAAGATAGACGAAGATAGAGTCAGGGAGAGAGAGAGAGAGAGAGCAACAGAGAGTGGAGAGTGAGTAGGAGAGGAGTAGGTAGGAGAGACAGCGAGAAAGGAAGAAAGAGAGAGAGAGTGTGTGAATGTCAGAGGAAGAGAGTAAGAGAGAGAGTGAGAGAGAGAGAGAGAGAGAGAGAGAGGGAATGATGGACGAAGATAGAGTCAGGGAGAGGGTAGAGGGTAGGTGAGGGAGTAGATCAGAAAGACGGAGAAAAAGAGAGACAGAGAGATAGAGCGAGAATGAGTGAAAATCAGAGGAAGAGAGTAAGAGAGTGAGAGAGAGATAGAGAGCGAGAGAGTTAAATTCAGGGAGGGATAGTGAGCTAAAGAGAGAGAGAATCAGTTAGTAAAGTGAAGAGACACTGGACAGGATAGATAAAGAAAACGGATATGAATTAGGAAAATAATAAAATTGAAAGTAAAAAGTTGTAAGAAAGAGATAGATAGCATAAAAAAGGGCCAATGGAGAAGAAAACAAATCAAAATATGAGAGAGTTAGACAGAAAGCAGAGAGAAAGACATAGGGAGAGTGAGAGCTGAAGACGGAAAAAGAGGAATAGAGTTGTGAAACAGCCAGCAAGAAGACAGAGAGAGAAATATATATATGTATATATTTTTATATACAATATATATTTAGAGAAGAAAATGCTTGCAGATAATGAAATGAAATGAAATTTTCGAGTATCGAGAAGGCGCGCAGACCTTGAACCCTCTCAGTCCATTCTACCCACTCACCAGAGAACAAATGCAACTGCTTACAAGCTACTTGAACAAGTCATTATTTTCGCATTCAGCAGGAGCTTTCAATCAAAGGCTCCATCACTGGGACTACACTCAACTGCTGTGGACTGTTGCAGCTGCGACTCATAATCGTCTCCTTGGCTGCCCATAAATTGCAGTCTCTAAAAGTGACTTTCCTAATTTATTGAGGATACTTAAAACATCAAATTTCGCAGCGCTCTTCCGTTAGAAGTTGCTTCATTCGTGCGACGACATTCGCAACAAAAGCTGTGTTTATATGTTGCTGTTGCTGTTGCTGTTTCTGCTGCTGCTGCTGCTGCTGCTGCATTTATCTGGGGGACAAGAAATGGCTGTCAAAAGAGCTGGCAACACAGAAAGCACGAACAAAGGATATGGTATATGGCGGTCTCCTGCGCTGCATAGCGAGCGATCCATCACGACAAAATATTATAAAATGCGCGTGCTTCATTCAACTGCATTTTCATTTTCATTTTCATTTCGTTTTCATTTTCATTTCCATTTGCATTTGAATTTTCCTCTTCAGTTTCATTTGAAGCGCAGCCAAAGTCAAGAAACAAAATGCAACTGTTGCCGCTCTTCAAATATGCCTCCAACTAACTGTATTTAACTAACCATATTTGTCCACATTAAATATTGCCTATATTTTTATGCACGATTTAATATTTGATGTTTTCGCAGCGACGGCAACTGTTTCATTGGTATGCGGAGCCGCAAAGGCAAACAGAAAGTGCAACGTTGTTAATTTGGCCACTGCTTGTTGACCCAATAAATTAGTTAGGTGTTTCTCTATATGTTGACACTCACACACTCACACACACTCTTATATTTATATGCAGTGAGAGCAACAAATAATATTAACCAAACACCTGTTTATTTGCAATTGTTTGCCATGCTGCAGCTGCTGTTGCTGTTGCAGTTGCCCTTTGCCCTTTGCCCCCAGCTGTTTAAACAAATCTCTTTTATCGGCAAATAAGAAATTCGCCTCACTATGGCTAAATGGCAAAATAAACTTGAACTTAATATTAGTGAATTAAACTTTAAATATGTAAATTTGAGATGCCGAAAGTTGAGCAAATAGTTAAATCTGTTTGAACCATGGCGAATACCAGAAACACTTAAAACTCATAAAAGATTAAAACTAGCTTAACAATAGTTATCGCATGTGAAAAACTTAAAGTATTGGGATCAGCTCAAGGCAGTGAATTGATTTGGCCACTCCATCAAAAATCTGTTAGATATGTTCGACATATTAATAAACATATATGTATATCAAATACATATATATCAATATGTATATACGAGTATATATATACACTACGTGTAATCGGATAAGCGCACTTTTCATATTCTCCATTAATGCTGAATATATTCTGTATTATTAGGACTGCAGTCTTATACCTGATTTTAATGGACTCCATTTTATTCTTTCTTTAAATAAATTTAAACTGTATTCGGTATCAACTCAACAAATATTTCAAAAAATAATTTCAAAAAAGCTTATAAACCTCGTTTCCATATATTGTAGATATATATTTTCTTTTATATAATTTTTCTTTCAATTAAATATTTATTCAAATATTGTCTGCTGCTTATGCACCTGCACAAGTTAAAACCTTTTCATGCAAAGGCTTTAAGCTGAACCCTTTCAAAGCTTAATACGCAGCACAAAGCTTGTAAAGCATTTAAGTCTATGTGAGTGCACTTATATCTACATATATGTATATATGTATATCTGTATATTATACTTTAAAATGAAATATATATATGCACATATACATACATACACTCATATACCTACATACATATATCCATTGGCGAGCTCTGCCTTCACCTTCGCATGATAAAAGCGCCAGCAACAAGTCGTTGCGTCTCGCCTTGACGTGTCCTTGTCCAATCAAAAGCTACACGCACACGCCTGCACAGATACACATACACACACACACACATATGTGTGTATATATCTATGAATATAAATACAACTGTCTGTGTATCGCTGCTGCAAGTGATAAAAGCGATTCCGTAGCGAATTATGAGGCCAATCTGAGCGGAGGGCATAATCACCTAGCCGCACGCACAGCCATAACGCAGTCATAGCTTAACCCACACACACACGCACACTCACACACACACACTCTTACATGGGTGCAAAACGATTTAGAGAGAAGCAGCCTGGCAGTTGGCCACTAATTTACCTACGATAGGCTAAATCAATGTGTTAAGTTGACTGTAAACGTTACATTCGATTAAATGCGGCGCTCGCAGACCAAAAACTCTTGGCGGCGCGGCTCTTGGCACGGCACACACAGCCATGCCATTGGCGTGCGTGTGTGTGTGGGTAAGGGCACACTGACCCAGATCCCGCAGTTCGTCAGCCCCACTGACTATGACCACCGTTAGAGTCTAGTGCGAGGCTCTCTTCGCATGCTGTGCATGCTGTGTCTTCGCCAACGCGACCTGCCTCAAAGAGAGTATTTCCCTTCGGCCGTCGCTCGTGTTGCTGGCTGTCGGTAACGAAGCCGCTCGCTGGGCTTCGGGTATTCTGCATGCCGATGCGGCCACGAGGCCGCTGCCGATGCCTTTGTCAGTTCTTCGCCGACAGTCAGATCCAACGGACGTGTTTCGCGCGTGAATTGTGCAACAGCAACTCGGCCAGAGCTGCCATATTCCGTGCTTGTCTTCAGCTACGTCGTTACGTCGTCGCGTTGTTACGGCGCTCGCGGCACTAGGGGCAGGCGGTAGGCGGTAGATGGTAGGCGTGGCGTGCGCATCCTCGTGGCAGAAGCCAAAATTTGCACGTGCTTGTAACGTGGCCAAATGTGAGCTATTCCTTTGAGTGCGCGTGTGTTTCGCATTTTTGCGGCCAGCTGAAAAAATTTAAATGAGCATTAAAATACAAATAAAAAAGGCAGCGTAAGCGGCACCAGCAAAAAGTATGCTCAAAGCTCAACGAGCCGGAGCACTTAAAATGCACACAGGGATTTCCATCAGCCAGCAGCCATCAGCCAACCACCAACCAGGAGCAGGCAGCAGGCAGAAGTCCACCCACGACTGCCTCAAATATGCGAAATTAACAAGAAATTGTCAGCTTCCGCACTTGGCCATGATTAGCAAACGTTAAGCCGCTGCGCCTGGGTCCCAGCCTGGTTAGCGACTCGACTCCCACGTGGCATGCCCCAGTGCCAACTGTCTCCACTCTCGCTCTATCTATGTGTAGGTGTGTGTGTGTGTGCGTGTTATTTTTGCTTCGTTTACGTCGCTTTATTTCAATTTGGTCGCCCGTTTTGGCTGAAATAAAGCCATTTCTGTGACCACACGGACGCGCCACTGGGCCACGGACCGCAGTCCCGCCACGGCCTCATTTCCTATTGTGCTAAATGACAGTGGAAAAATTGTGACACAGATACATACATGTGTAATGCGAGTGTGCCCGTGTGCAGTTTAGCCAACAGCTCAGCCACCCACACACCCTCACACACACACACACACCGACACACACACACACTCTGGCACGCACAGCAACTTTGAAGTGGAGCAGAAAAACTTTGGCTTTGGCTCGCATCATTAATCAAATGTCGAGTGCGCAGCAAGCTCCATCCCCAATTCCCACTCCTCCTGCCTCATATCTCTGCCACATTCGTCTTGGCTACTGTCTAAATATGATAATTGAATAACTGAATATATATAACAAATGCCAAAAACAGTTGCTGCCCATCCATCGAGTCAAGGACTCTGATTCTGATTTGGGCCCGGCCAATAAAGCTGCCAACGCTTTGTCAGTTGCCACAGCTGCAGACGAGTCCGAGCCGTAATTGCTACGGCCTGCCGTTTGACTGTCAGTCCGTCAACTAACTGTCTTTCACTAATGAGTGTGTATGACATGTGTGTGTGTGTGTTGTTATTAGAAACCCTTTTAGGATGGCTCAAAATTGATTAAGTTTACAATTTGTTGGCGTCCTTGAAACAGTTGCTGAATGAAAAGCAAGCGACACTTTACACTGTTTGCTTATCAACTTGACTTACATATATATGTGTGTATATGTGTGTGTGTGTGTGACAATTTTAATTGCAAATGCTTAGCAGCAGGCGTTAGGGCGCACTTGGAGACTACTTGACATACATGACAGACATTTATTAAGCTTTGCATTAGCAGCAGTCAAATGAAAATGAAATTGGGCCGAATTGAAACTCTTGCCTTTGGCCAAATGTTATCTCTGGCGAGGCAAACTATTTTAATTAAAGTTCCGCTGCAACACAATTGCCAGCAATCAGAGGCGAATGCGCCGCTTGATGGATGTCGGGGAATAATATGCTAACTGGACAGACGATACGTGGCCAGCAATCGGATTGCGTCGGCCAAGTGGACCTTTGTAATTGCAGAGAGAACGGTTTTTAAGCGATCCGTTAATGTCACTGCGATTGGCATATGGTTGCAAGCAGTTCGCGGGGCGACAGGCAATCAATGTGGCTTTTGTTTCACGGCGCTGACCCCCGGGCAAATTGCGAGCTCCAAAGAAACCAAATGAAATTTTAATGCGAAAAAAGTGCAGTTAACGCCGCCAGCAGCCGCGTGACAATTGACGATTCGATTCGATTTCATTTTTTTTTTGTCATTGTTGACACAGATTTGCATATGTGTAAACGACACACACACAGAGACACACACACACATGCAGTCAGTCACATTTTGATGTGTGTCATTGTGTTTCGTGGGCGTGGTCATATCGCGTTGTCACTGGAGAAGTGGCAGCGGTGTCGACTGTCGCTGCAGGATCGTTGCCGCCGCTGGCAGCGGCTGTGCGGGTGGTTGAGTGGTTCAGCTCATTCAATTTGATTACACACAAGGCAATCGATGGGCTCTGTGTGCATTTTATTGATCGACATTTGTTGGCTGCGAGCGCTTCTCGCTCTGAATTGATAATAAATGCGAAATCGTTTTTTGTGGCCCAGCAGCAGCAGCAGCAGAAAAATTGTGAAATTCGCGCACTTCCTGCAACGCAAGCAACGCGAGCAACAAATGTGAAAACAAAGTGCCAACAAATCAGACGAAAGGACGCATCCAAACGAAAACCCTCAGCGGTGCAGAAGAAGAAGAAGAAGAAGAGGCGGAGCAAACAGGATAACGCCGACGGCAAGCCAAATCGAATTCAAATGTCCCCCAGTGCAAAACGCTGAAAGAAGTCCAAAAAAAAAGTGCGCAGAAAAACAACCAACAGAAAATAGAAAACAGAAAATAGAAAACAGAAAACTGAAAACTGAAAACTGCAAACAGAAAATCAATAAAACAAATTTGTGCAACTGCCGATTGGCATAAAATCTGGAAAAAGTCCATGCAACATTCGATACGTGCAGCAACAGTTCGTGTGTGTGCAACCTGGCCAGGAGGCAGGAGCGCGTGTAATGCCGGAAGTAGGTGCCGGTTAACGCCAGTCGCATAGCAGCCACAGCCAAGCCAAGCCAAGCTCAGGCAAGCCCAGGCAAGCCCGGCCAAGCCCTGCCAGCCGGCGGCAACTGGAGCCCAGGCTCAGCTCGCAGGATAATGGATTATACGCAGGCCAAGTGTTTAATGCTATCCTTTCTGTGCGCCCTGAGTGCGGCCAGCGCCGAAGGCGAAATCATCTTTCGCATCGATCCCTTGGGTAAGCGGCATCTGGCCAGCTCCTGGCTGGCTCCACTCAAATCAAATCATATGTTAATTAAGCATCCTTATGCGATTTGTCCACTTATCATTGATACAACAAGTAAATTGGATGAGGATAACGTGAGCGAAATGCTGAATTAGGACAGCAAATAGCATCTCATTACACACCCACACACACACACACACTCACACACACATATATTTATGCCGTTAAGTATGTTAATAAAATTTCACAAATGCGAAACAACTCGAGGATAAGGAAAACATGTCGCCATTTGCTGTCCCGCTCACTGCCACAAATATAACTGTCGTTTCCCCAAGGTCCTTAAATCTATTCATTTACATACTGCGTAAGCACAAGCCAACTGAATGTAAATTCTCGCCAGCGTGTGTATACTGTACGTCGTATATCCTTCTAGATTTCGGTTGTCTTGCATATTTTCTCGACTTAAAAGTGCCGGCTCTACGAAGGTAATTCCGGGCGAGACGCCCGGCTTTATCTAATGTGCATACAAATACGCCGTATGAGCAAATATTTCATTGCCCATCAGATAAGCAGAACTCTCAGCGCGAGCTCATCAAATTTATGCTCTCAATTACGCAAAGTAATGTCTGTCCCGGGAAATTTTAGATCCGCCCCCAACCCTAGAGCCGTAGCTCTACGGCACATCACTTGTCGCTGTGGACAAAAAAATGTTTTTTATTATAAATTTACTTTATAACTTGACGCAGTGCGTCCGCAAAGCACGCGCTCTGTTCATTCCGTGAGTGCAATCCGTTGTATTCGGGGTTGACAGGAATGTCTAAAGTGAGTTAAATAAGCATGTATAATACACACACATACATATTTATATATGTATATTTGAGTTCCCTTATGGCTTCCATGCTGTCCAGCTGCACATCGCCCGGCTTTCAGCCGCTCAGCCATCCATATATGACAAAACAGGTTCATAAATTTTGTTTTTGTTTCCGGCGAGCTGCAGAGCTTAAAGATGGATAAGCGGCGGACGGATGGAGATGTGCAAAGTTTTCACAAAGTATTAAAAAAGCTCGTAAAATGTCATAAACTTTTGTTTCCTCAGGATTAGACCGGGGTCCACTACAAAGCCAAAACCAAAACCGAAAACAATGCCAGCGTCAGCGTCAGCGAAAAGGGAAAATATTATGTCTACATTTCACAATTTACCTTTATCCATTTCACTTGTGTCTGCTCTCTGCTTCTTCTTCTTCTTCTTCACTGTTGTTTGGCTGCACACATTTTTAATGAACGACTTATTTCCGCTGAGCTGTGAATTAACTAGAATCAGACCTGGACTCAATGATGTTCCACACAGTCAACAATTGTATTTGAGAGCGGAAAGTGAAAATCATTTTATTATTATTGAGACTTTGGGATAATATTTAGCGTATTTAATACTCTTCCGGCTGGATTTGATTGTGAGGCTCGTTTAGGCGCTGATGGCCCGTAACGGTTTGGCCCTTCCAAATATGGATGAGCAATATTAAATTTCATTTAATTAGATTTATTTGTACAGCACACAGAGCTGACTGGGCGCCAGCCAAGGCAGATACATATCAAGTTTTATTGGTTCGGGACCGCAGGACAAGAATGTCGCAATCCCAATGCGGCACGGGGCTTTGTTCGACAGCGACGGCAGTGGCACATTCCCATTTATTAAGCGGGCCAAATGGGACAATAAAATATGGAAGTTACAAGCGCAGAGCGAGCAGGACGACAGAGGCAGAGAAATCAACACGGTTTTTGCATGAGCATCAGAAGGAGACAAACAGGACCAGGGCAACATCAAAGCCAGCTACTGCGAAGCCCGGACAGATGAGGCCCGAGCTAGAGCCAAAGCTGGAACCCTAGCTAAAGCTTCCAAGTACATGGGAATAAATCAAAACAAATCAATTTCTTCTGCCCCATTGACTCGGCAACTCCCGATGACAGTTGCTTGCCTTTTCTCTTCTTCTTCTTCTTCTTCTTCTTCTGCTTATTCTACTTTTTGTTGCTCCACATCGAATCCCGTTGGCTTCGAAGCCATTCAATCGCGCTTTGGCTGTCCCAAAGCTGCGACTTGGCTGTTGACATTGTCAGTCCGGGGAGAACGGATTCCTGCAGCTTACAGCAAATAGACTAGACAACTAAAGTGGGGCTAACAGAACGCCTGACGGCTGATGGCTGACGACTGATGTCGGATGGCAGCAGCTCCACTGATATTTGGAAATTGTCGAATCTAAAATGAATTGTGCAAGGCGCGCTGCACACGGAGTCGACGAGGTCTTCGTGCGAGCAAACACAAATCACACAAATAACCCATCGCCGGGCCGGGCTGGATCGGTAAATTTCTGCTGAAATGTGCATCAGAATCAATCATTGCATAGTAAATATGCTTTGAGAATTACTGAGCAATCATTTGTTCCAGCAGCTCAGAGGGCGAAAAGTCTCCAAAGAGGCGAATTTCCCATTCAGCAGCTCAGCTCAATGAATAGCAGAAAAGTAACTACTTCAGAGTAAATCAGCTCAATATTTATATAAAGTAGTAGAAAAGTTGCTCGAATATAAGTATATATAATTCTCTATAAATCAAAGTGACTTTAGTTCTCTTTTTACTTTTATATATATAATTCTCTATAAATCACTGTTGAATTTTCTTCTTGTAGTTTCTCTTCTTTTTTTTTAATTTTTATAACACTTTTGGGTACAAGGGTAAAATGTGTGTCCTTAGTATAAAAAACAGTTCGGGCCTAGCATCATTAGTCACAAGAGACCAAAAGTATTTACTCTTATTTTTTTTTTACATTTTTCACTTGATGTCGTATGTAGGCCAAATGGTCGACGACCCAGTTAGGTCTGTCAATAATACATTAGTCGATGAGGCACATTTAGGAACCAAGCACAGATTATTTTGGAGCCCACATAATAAGTAAAAAAAAACAAAAAAGAAATGTCAAAGACAATGCCTGAAATACTTTTTCCTTTCTCCTGCTGGCTGCTGCATTTGCTTTAAGAAATACTGCAGAACACATTTGATTCGATGTGCTGACATAATCTTATACATATATAAAGCACACATATAAATATTCAATCTTTATCTGCTTTGAAGCAAGCAGGATTGTACGGCCGGGCCGGATTGAGCGGGCATGCCGTATATACATATATTTATTTAAATTATTCATAAGTTTGTAAAACGTTGCGGTTCACATGTGGAAAACAGGCGCACAGCCACACACACACACACACACACACACACACACACACACACACACACACACACACACGTTACACACATTTCTACTCTGCCAAGTTGAGAAAGTAATGTTCTCGGGGTTTCAAGCACATTTCATGGCCAACAGTTTTCCGTCACTTCACTCCGTCCGTCCGTGCGGGCGGGCGGCCGGCTCGTAAAACGTTGGTCGGGCTTTAAGAGCAGCAGCTACCGGCATCTGTCTGGAGCGCTTTCAATTTCGAATCAAATAAAAAGTTGCCCCAAAAAACGCGCCATCATCCAGCAACTACTGGACTGCAAATGGAGACCAGAGTGTATGATATACATTATATATATAGAATATATGTATGTATATACGTATACATATACATATATATCTATATTGAATGACTGTTCCGGGGGCATACCGCAAGGTCAAAGGGACTTTTGTTTTTTTATTATTGTATTTTCAATTTGAGCAACCCGCTGAAAATACTTTCACTTTAAAAGGTAAACTTTCAACTCTGCTGGCGAGGAGGAGGCTGGATTTTATGGCCGAGCGCAAAGGGGAATTTTTTCTTCTTTTTTTTTTTTTTTTTTTTTTGTATTCTCTCCAAAGTGATTCGATTGCCGAAGTCAAATGGCACCAATAAAAACTTCAGAGACTTTCGCTTCCGACCGGCAGCGGCCAAGGACTAGCGGAACCATTTGGAAGTTTCCCCTAGACCAGAACACCAGCTGTAAAGCCATAACAATTAAATTAATGTACCGCCAGCTGGCGCAAGTGCACAATATCAGAGATATGAGCAGCAAGTGCTGCGGGCGATTCCATGGCAATGCGCATGTGACTAATCTGAAAATTATTAAATTTTCAAATGGAAAAGATTAGGCGAGCGCGCACCAACTGGAGCAGCAGCCGAGCAGGAGCTCTCAATTCCACCAAATGGCATTATCTGCGGCCCCCCTGCATCCGGGCGATAGGCGATGGGGCGGTCAGGCTGTGGACACGAAATTTATTGTCACGGGGCGGTGCCCTGCCATTTGGCTGCTTGGTCAAGGGCCGACCAACGCATTTACTACACATATATCTACACATATATATGTATGTAGACACTATATACTCTATCTAGAAATAATTACAAGCTGCGGTACGCAGTGCTCATGTTGCCAGAAGCGAAAGCTCGCCATTTAAATATAATTTATGGCTTGCAATATAAATCAGTCGGCAGTCGACAGTCGACAGTCGACAGTGGGCAGTGGGCTTTTGGTAGTTTGTTGGCCGGCTGCAATATCCTCAATCTCAGTGTCTTTCCACCACGTCCTAGCTGCCACGCCCCTGCCATGGGGAGTCATCAAACACAAAACCAATTCGCACCCCAAACTCATTAGAAGCGAAATGCCCCAGCGTACAATGAGCGGTAACGGCTAAATTATATTTCGTGTCCGATACCCAACCAGACCACGCCCCCTTTAACCAAATATATATTTATATACATATTTGTATACAGATCTATATATACTAAAGTTTCGGTATTTAAATTGCTCAGCTGATAAATTGTCGATTTCATTTAGGTATTTGAAACATTATGGCAAATTGTCGGAAATTGATTTATTGCCGCAAACTAATTGAAAGCTAAGCGCCGCATACATGACCTACATCAAGCTGTTATACAATACATATATTAGAAGTATATATATATGTTGGCAGTTTATTGACCGCATATAGTATATATTATACATAGTTAGTTCATCTACAAGGAGGTTGTTGCTTTAGGCTAAGGTATTAACAACAGCAGCGCAGCCAGCAAAATATTTACCAAGAATTTGGTATAATTTGGCATGCAACTCCCGAGAGGAGGAAACAGAGGCATTCTGGCGCGCTAAAAATGTGCACTTGGCGCCTCGCTCGAAGTGCGGAAGCGCATTTTAACGCCAAGCGCTAGCCACGCCCGGAAAATTGCTTTAGCTACTTGAAGGCTTTTGTCTCCCGCTTGAGCTGTTTTCCTTTGCCAGCGCCGGGACACAAGGGCCGACTGCTGTTAGCTGTTAGCTCAGGTGTTTGCTCGCAGCATGGACTCTAGTTAGCTGCCCGTGTGACCCGCGAGAAGTGCTGAGCTCAGCTGTCTGTTTTAATTTAGTCGGCTATTTAATATGGACAGAGCTCGGGCTCTTTAATCATAAATTGCATTCTGCGATCGGCGTGCGGCAAGTTGACTTAATTTAATTGAATATCTTTATCAGTGTGCACGGCGTAGTGAAATATATTGTATAATAGATTAATTAAATTTTAATTAATTATAGGCGTAATCAATTATTTTAATGCAATTTTTCATCTTTTGTTTTTCATGTGCCTCGCTTCGCTCTGTCTCGCTCTCGCTCTGAAATTTTACTGTTTAACAACCGCGCTGCACGCCACGTTCTGCGTATCGCCAACAGCTCTTTTATCGGCCACACTGCGCACATATCAGAAGGCCGCCTGTGATACGGATCAGGTGGTAATTGCGTGCCCGCGCGGCACCAGCATTTCAATTGAATTTGCCCAGTACAACAAGTTCGTGGCGAAAGGTAAGTGTTGCGCTTGCTCTCTGGCTAGAGGCCTCTGGTGGGCCATCCCCGGGTCATTTATTCTTAACACGTCTGCCATTTCGTGCTTTGTTTTGCCTCCTCCACTCGCTCAGATGGCTACAGCATTGAGGAGCTGTGCCCCGTCACCGGCACCGTGAAGCCCGAAATACGTGGCAAAGCCAAGCATTTGCTGCGCGGCTCCATCTTTGGCTCCAGCACACAAAAGGTGCCCGCGAATCGCTATGTAAACAACGGCTACGCCATTGCCATGGAAGTTCCAACTAGCACCAGTGGACCGAACGCGCACATTACCGAGTCTTCAGTGGACGATGCTCAAAAGAGCGAAGACTCTTCTGAGAACTGCATGTGGCCGAATGCCCTCCAGGTAAGTGCGGACGTAGCCAAAGGCATGTATTTGCGAGAAGAGTCAATTCCAGACCCAGGCCCAGGCCTGGCAGCAATTTAAGAGCGACTTGTTCATGGAGGAGGGAGAATGGTTGCTTAAGTGGGCTTAAATTGTGAGCACTGCAACCTGAAATATTTACTAGCAAACCTGCAATTGAGATAGTATCGCATAGAGTATCATCGCGTCGAGGGTGCTTGAGAAATTTGCTAAGAAACTGTTGGCCTTGCCAAAATTAATTTAGGTCTGAGGAAGCCAACGTTTAACAGTTAACTGAATGTCGTTTTAAATTCCACTCGCTTTTTTACGAAGAAAAGGGATAAGAGAATTCGTTATTCGTTTGTCCACATTCCGAATAACGCTTCCAATTCATTAAGCAATTCAGTTGGCTTCTCCGACACTGGAGGACATCCTTTGAACCCAAAAGGAATTTAAATTTGAAGCAAATTCAAGAACATAGAAAACAATACGAGACAGTTGGATTCATTTCATTTGATTTCCTTTTTAATGTTCTGTTAAGTCTGACAGTGGGAGGGAGCTACATGTAGGGCCCTACACCCCGAAATGAGTAGCATGCGAACCGCTGCGAAGTGCTACGAGAAAACATTGACGAAGGCCAAAAGTTGCCTTTGTGTCAGGCAAAGTCAATGCGCTGTCTGGCCTGTCGGCCAGCCTGCTGTGCTGGCCTGGCCAAGACGCCTTCACGTCCCATGGGGCATCATTAGGCTCGGTCGGGTCGCCCCAGCCGACCCAAAACTTTCTGCTAAGCAGCAGCGGCAACAGCAGCAGCAGCGCCAACATGGCGCTAAAAATGGCTACCACAGCAAATAATTTCTCGCATCGTTTTTGTCTCCATTTTCCAGCCATTGTTCAAAGAGCTGTTTTTGTTGTTCATCGCTCGCTGTTTTAGTATGTCTCCCTCTCTCTCTCTCTCTGACTCTGTCGCATCCGCTGTCGGTCCTCAGGGTGTTGTCACTGTCGCTGTCGTTGTTATTAAATTTTGTGACGACTCGTCCAGCGGCTGACGCTGCCAAGCAAATCTAAACCTGCTGTCAGTCTGTTGTAGTAGGCCCCATCTATTCGTCTGTCCGACAGTCTGTCCGCCCATGCTCATCATCCTCCTCTCGGCGCTGTCAACACAAGATAGTGAAAAATAACTTGAAAATAAACAGTTTACATTCACGCTACGGATTACCAGGCAGCAGGGATATACGCAGCTAGACGTGGCCATTTTTTTTTTTTTTGTGCTGGCCCGACACTGGACGTGCCTGTCAGCTGGCTGAAACGCTAAATGGCACGATGAAAAAATTGCTAATAGTCAGGAGACAATGCAGCTGTTGATTGAATAGATGCCATGCAGATGATGGACAACAACTTGTTTGCACATAATGGTCATAACAAATGGATCAACAATGTTGCGCTATCTTTTATCTAGCGTGGAATTAAACACGATAGAAGTCTGGGTTATTCACCAAAATTAGAGCAACTCACATAGGGACTAGCATAGTAACTAGGCCATAGATGCAATGCATCAGCTGATTGCACACTCTCCATCTATGGCACATCCTCTTATCGACCTCTACACAAGATCATAATATATTTAGGGAACTAAAAAGTCAAACACAAGTGGAAACACTTCAATTACATGTTTAATGCAAATATTTTATTTCAATTTGTAAAAGTTTACAATTTCCGCCCAATTCCTGAACTCGTTCACTTCTCAGCTCCTTCTGTTTGCACACCAGTGCGACAAGTACGAAAAAAGGAAAAACGAATGAAAAATAAATAACGAAGGAAATAAAATTGGAAAACTAAATTGCAACTGATTTTTCGTTCTGTTCTCTCCCACCTTTGTTCTCCGCTTACAGTACTCGCTGCTGCAGACGGTTGTGGAGGCCTGCCAGAAGAAGAAGCACTGCAAGTTCCACGGCTCCCCGCAGTTCTACGGATTGGGCGCCAGTGGCGTGGGCGACTCGTCCGGCACCAGCAGCTATCACAGCAGCACGGCCAGCTCCAATGCAATCAGCAACGACCCCTGCCCGAAGCGCAGGAAAATCGTCGAGATCGCCTACAAATGTCGCCCATGTAAGTCAGTCAGCAGTCAGCAGCTGCAGCTGCAAGTTTTGTTTAATTTGGTTGAATTTATTGGGCGTACAATGGCACACGTAAAATGGCTAACAAATTCCGCACAGTCCGGCAGTCCAGCTGTCCGGCAGTCCAACAACACAGTTAAGCATAACAACAGGCCAAACTGAGCTGAACAATCTCGACTGCCGGAATCGACACATAAACGTCCAGCCGAATGAGTTGAACGAGCGTTGGCTGCATCCGGACTTTGGCTTTTCGATTGGATTGGGACTGGGACTGGGCCAGCCGCGTGTGTGTGCAGCGAAAAGGTCCTCGTCCTAGGGCATGACCCGAGAGCACACAGTCGGTGCTGATGTTTTGCCA
Organism: Drosophila meridionalis; assembly: GCA_035045145.1. Lineage (NCBI taxonomy): Eukaryota > Metazoa > Arthropoda > Insecta > Diptera > Drosophilidae > Drosophila > Drosophila meridionalis. The sequence goes on along the minus strand of JAWNPG010000020.1, from coordinate 8,706,950 downwards.
AACAAATACTATTACAGGCAAAGGCACGGACACGGACATCGACACGGACACTGAGACGGGGTACGGGACTTGGGGCACTAGCATCCAGACAGCCAGTTTGCCGAGTTGTTGTGCGTTCCAAAAATTCAGTCAGGTGGAATGGAGCAGTGGCACACGGGCGGGCATTGACTAGCACTAAACAGCAGTTGGCGGGCTCTGGCCTCTCAGGGCGTGTCCGGCTGCCGCGGGGCAAGGAAGCGTATCGAACCGGCAGGAACTCTGCCAGCGGCGCCGTTGCCTTGTGGCAGTACCAGTCCAATCGCATTTGCACGTGCTTTGTATAACTTGAAAAACATCGACGGTACAAAATTAAGTTTCCGCGCCGTGTTTGGCGCATGGCCCCAAGCACAGAGGGGGGTTAGGGGGTTCGCTTCAAATTTCTACAAATGCTGTGCCCCATTATCGAATATGTACAGACATACATATATATTGTACATTTGGCATTCAGCATTGTTGCCGTTGCTGAAGCTACCGTAATGAGGCGCGCAGCATGAACCGACTGAGCTGTCGGAGCTCGTGACTTCCAATTACAAAGATCTGAGTCGTTGATTATCTCAATCAGCATCAGATTATCATGACAATTGGATATACGATTCCGGGGGAAGCGCAGTTCCTATGATAAAAGGGAACGGAATTAATTCTTCTGATTGAATAAAATTACACCTTAAGCTTCATAAATACAGGGGAGCACATTGCCCGTTGCCTGATGCCTGATGCCTTTCCCTCTTGCAGATGAATTCCGCAGTAAGGTGGCCTGCCACAACGATGTCGCACAGCTGGAATGCAACCCGTACTCGCGCATTGCCGTGTACAGCGCCAGCTTTGGACGCACGGAGTACGAGAGCATTCAGTGTCCGCAGCCGCAAGGGGTCCGTGAGGAGAGTGAGTATTTGGGGATGGTTACCAACCTACGCCTGAGCTGTGGATTGCATCAATCAAGACAGCGCGATCCTTGGCCTGCCCGCGCTCTAACTATTATTTTCTATCTCTGGCCCTTAATAGCCTGCCTTGCCTCATTCGCCACGGAGACTGTGATGCAAATTTGCCATGGACGGAGGCGGTGCAACCTGGCCGCGGACGCGAATACCTTTGGGACTCCGTGCCAGCCGAACTCGCGAATGTATCTGAAGGTTGTTTACACATGCGGTAAGTAGGTCGTGGGAAAAATCAAGGGGCGTTTGCCACTGCCACTCAGAATGATTTAGGACGCGCCTTTGTTGGCCCAGCGCATCGCATCTCGTCGCGTAGCATAGAGTGGCGTAGAGTAGCGTCGCCTCCCATCACATCGCAAGATTGATGCCCGGTGCTTGGCGTCCGACCCTCCGTTACCGGTGACTTGGCCGCATGATTTATGTTGCTCGTTTGGTTGTTCCATGTCTTTGTTCCGTAGTGCCGAAGCAAGTGTTAAAGGAGAGCAACGAGTCTGAGGTGGAGGCTGACGAAACGGAGGACTTCGAGGGCGACATCAACGACCTGTACGACGATGAGCTCATCTACAAGGAGTCCGAGGCCATACCCAAGCTCTACAGCAATACCACCAAAACAGCGCGAGGCAACGCAACTGGCGGCGCCGGACGCGCTGCCAGCTCCAATCCAGAGGGCATTCACTCCGCCACTAACGGCTCGCTGGACGCAGATGCGGATGGCAGTGGCGTCAACCCGGTGATGACACACAGCGCCGACTTAAGTCTAGAGGGTAAGTCTCTTCCGACTTGACCCGACTGCCAGCTTACATTGGACAATAATAGAAAATACAAGTCACAAGTTGGCTTTAACCGAGGGTGGAGTCTGGGTGGGGCTCTTTGAAAAACAGTCTCAAAAGTAGGCGTAATCCCACAAGGAATCACTGTCAGCAAGGACCACGCAAACATTTTACGAATGCCAAATCTCATGCACAAACAGCACGGCTTTAAGTTTAGCTGAAATTTAAAAATGAAATGGGGCTGGGTTTATGTTTATGTTGCTCTTAGTGGGCAAATCCCGGGCTCAACTGGGCTCGACGAATCTGAATTTTTCTCTCTATTAATTTAAGAGATATCCCAATCTTACAGATGACCAGCAGCGGCTCTATTTGTATCTGTTAATTGTCGGCTCGGTCGGCGTACTCTTCTCCATTGTCATCGTGGTGGCGCGCCTGTTGTTGCAGAAGCGACGCATGGCCAGCGACACCCACTCGAACTCCTCCACCAAAGGCGGCGCCAGCGGCGGCCTGGGCGATGAGACGACTATTCCAAGCGGCTTTAACGACACAATTTCCGAGATAGATGCCGACATTGACCTTACTACTTCGATACCATTGCCCAGCGTATCAAAGAACGAGGTGGGTAACATAACTCGTCGCTAGCCAGTGGTCAATGCCATCTATCATCTGTCATTGAACACCGCAGAACTACATCACTTACGCGCCCGCCAGCAGCTTGTACGCCAGTCTAGCGCCCAGCCAACTGTCAACAGTCGGCGGACCCTGCGCGACCCCCGCCCTGATGCCCAATCCCCTGCTAATAGGCGCGCGCCAGTCACCAGATCTCATAGGCATCTCGCCCAGCACATATGTGGCCACGAGTAGCGCGGGCAGCGCGCCCCCATCGCAAGCGCCCATGGCAGGCATTCTGGCACCGGCTATTGTAATTGGCGCGAATGGCCCCGGCGGAGCTTTGCCTGGCAGCAGTGGCATAAGTAAGTATCTTCATTAGTCTCAGCTGGCCGCCAGTTGGACTGCTCGTTGGGGCACGCCTCGTCAACTTTTCGATACGTGTGCTTGCAGATACGATGGTGCCTCTGACATCGCTGACCCAGTACACCACGGCGCCCACTATTCGCGGTGGGTATATCATAAATACGGAGGGCATGCGGCCGGCCAACACGCCGACGCCGCCTTCCTCTTTGGCAAGTGGCTCCCCAGCTCATCCGCAGGCCCAGCAGACGCCGACCACATCGCCCCTGGCCATGACAACATTAAGTCATGTGCCGGCCGCTGGCACATCAACATTGCGTCGCACAAAGCCCGGCACGGCGGCTATGCTACATCCGCAGCTATCCTATGACGGCACAGCTCCTCGCACTCTCTCAACTGGCTTACCGGTGAGCTCACAATTCTATTACGGATGACCGACCACTGCGGACTGCGAGCCTCACGTATACACCACAGCCATCAACGTGACCTCCCCGAACGTCCATAGCCATACCAGACAGAGTGGGCCAGGTGCTCAGACAGGGACCCGGGCTGGCTCCGACTCAGACGCTGCGCATGTGCCGGCCTCCGGACCCTAGCCACAGGCTGACAAAGGGGCAACAGCACCCTTGCCCGCTGCTGGCATAAACGACAATACAAATCTACAGGGGAACGACCTAAGCCCAGAGCCCTCCTCCCAGAATCGGAAACAAAAACAACAGGTGTGTACGGAGTAGACGGCTCTTAGAGTCGGCTCGACAAAAGTTGGCATCTGTTTTTAAATATATATGTATACATAAATGTACTTAAATGGACGAGCTTCCTGTAACTGTAACTGTAACTGTAAATTACTAATGAGTGGAGCGGACGAACACGCCTGCTTGCAAAGTCCTAGGTCAGTACACAGTAGGCGGCATCATATAGGAAAGTTAGGCTACAGCAATTTGTAGGTTAAGCATTTAAATGTTTGTCTGCAGAGGGCTCTCCAGCGAGTGAGTGAGTGGATGGGTGAGTGAGTGAGTGAATGATGATATAACTGCGAACGTGATGCAATATTTATGTGTAAATATGTTGTGTAATACTTGATTTTATTTCCTTAATTGCTTCTCACAAAATTTTAATTATCCAATCGGTACCAAGGCAACGAGAACTAATTACATGTTAGTTTAAATACGCTCATACGATGCTTCAGTTGAGCAGTCCAGAAACAGATGCCTGACATTCGCATCGCCATCGGCATCGGCATCGGCATCGGCGTCGGCATCGACCTCGACATCATTAAATTATGCGGTTCCACCATACAAATGAAAACAAATTGCGTGAAGCTCATTTAATGTTATCAATAATGTAAACGCACGCATAAATATAAGCGCACAAACGCCATGAATACACAGCGCCAACAGGCTCAAGCACAGCAAATACTACAGCACACATACATCAAGGATGCGAAAGGAGCAGCAAAACTCTCCCAAAGTCGTTTGCAGAGGCACAACTAATGGGTTGTCCGTGCGGCGCACTGGGAGAGGAAGAGCGCTCCAAATATGTTTATACTTCTATTCATGTGTATGTGTGCGCACACACACACACCCTCATAAATTTCACGATATTCCCATTTCCGTACCAAAAGGAATCTTCATAATTGTCCGCACCTATGAAAATGCGACTGCGGGATGTATGTTGAACAAGCCAAAAACAGAGAGCGAGAGAGAAAGATGTATATATATTCTGTAACGAATGTGTGTGTGTGTGTGTGAGTGTCTGAGTGAGTGTTTTGGGTGTATGTGCTTTGTTTAGAACGATGAGCCTCATAAACGCTTTATTGGGCGGCTTATCACAGCGAACGAGGTCTGTAGCAGGAGGCGGCATCATAACTCAACCACGCCGTACAACTTGTCGTATGAGCGATTTCGGTTGTGTGCATAATTCAGGGCTGTGTATTTCAGATTAATGCGCTACAAATGGATGAGCGTAATTAATATCCGGCTCCGAATAGCTACACCTATGGGGCATGGCAAACTTCTGGCCAGCGAGCTAATGAATTGCTCCTGCGTGTCAAGGTAAGGAGGATGGACTGACAGCAGTGCCTAACTAGCAAAATGTATATATATATATATATATATATATATATATATATATATATATATATATATATATATATATATATATATATATATATTGTGTGTTTTCCATTTGCAGATCTCTATGTATGGGCCACACACTACGTGTGCCATATGGATGTGTTTGTGTAAAATTGTTTTGAGTTCTTGTCGGTTCTAGTCGTTTCTCATCTCTTTGTTAAAGTTGACGTTATTGTTTTAAATGTCAAGTGCCTTCCTAATTAGTAACTAAGTGAGGACGTCTATATAAATTGGAGAGCGTCCAATCAACGTGTATATAAGCAGTACTAAATCTACTACAAAAAAACATATATATATATACATACAAGTTGGTGTATATATATGTGCGTGTACATCTATAGTCCAAATACAAAACGATTCACGTTCTAAAATAGTCACTCGTCCCCCAATTAGCCAAAGTGTATATAAGATACTATTTAAGGAAAACATTCCGGAAAATCGAACGAAATTAAGCAAACAAATAGAACGAACAGCTGGCCACAACCAAAGTACAGTTGCATCCAAAAGGGCCGACAATTTAAGCTAAAACAACAACAAAAACAAAATGAAAAACTAAAACTGAAACTCACTTTGCTAACTAGAAAATTGTTTGTATTGGATTCGGTATAGTTCTTTTGGGTCTCTGTGGTCTCTGTGGGTCTGTGGTTCGTGAATAGAATAAGATAGTATTGGAGTAACTCAATTACCGAATAACAATTAACGCATGTTCACAATAGAGAGGTTATTAATTAAATGTACATAAAATATTCATGTTACGCCAAAATTTATGAATCGAGCTCTGCGAAATGCATTATGTTAGCAGGAATAGAAAGTAAACGCGACTGCGTACAATGTCGGGACACTTGGTATTATATATAATAAATGTAAAAGGAAAAAAACACTCTTCGTAGAAATAAATCATTATATAAATACATATATATACATACAGGCCTAATAATAATTCCAGACCCCATGTATGTAATTGCCATCGTACGCCTAGGTACGGCACCAGAAATACACAATGTTACATAAGTAAAATGGAAAATGTTAGTGGAAACCGAAGCATAGAATAGAGTTTCTACTACTACTAAGAACTGTGAATATAAGTTGACTATACCTTGTTTATTTTTATCAATTATGTATTGTACCTTTTGTATGTTTCGTTTTAAATAAATTAATAGTTCATAAATAAAATACTAACTGAAAAGTCTAAATGGAAGTTTCACTTTTGTTGGGCACGGGCGAAGGGCTTACTTGCGATAATTAGCTGCTTTCGTTTTATGGAAATTCTATTGGGGGTATTAGCAGCCATCGCAGAGTAAGTCTCCCAAAATATTTAGCTCTGCGCGTTAGATAATCATACTAAGTATCCGAATCTATGTTAAGCGGGCAATCCAAATGCCTTGCCGAGTGAAGAGCGTTTTGTGCGATTAGTTAATTTTTGCAAGGATTCGAATTAACGGAGCGTGAACGATATTTAGTTGGAAGTAAGTCGACGCGTCGCCGGCGTCTAAGGATGAAAGTGCCAGGAACTATGCGCGGGAGACAACGGCAGTCGAGAGCGAGCTGTTTGATTAAATTTGTTGGCAGCGAAAATTTATGGCTGCGCCATGAGCTTTGGCTGCTAATTGGTTTATAAATTAGAATTTCAACGGAACATTAAGCCAGCCATCTCAACCAAATAAACCCACAACAATTTCAAACACCATCGTAATCAATATTTATTGTTCCCCAACAACAACAACAACAAAGTGGGAATGGGGTGGTAATCAGCTGGCAACTACAGGGAGGGAGGGCCGTGCGGCTGTGCAAGCTCTGTAAATATACAAAATTAAGATGGCTTTGCCTTAACTACTGGTTTATTTTTTATCGAGCCCACAAGGTAAAATGCATTAAATAAATACTTATTGCAAAGAGGATTTATTTCCGTTACTTTGCAAATCTTTTGAAAGAGTTTATTACAGTTCGCAGTCATTCAGCAACGATTTTATGCCTGTGGCATTGGCGTTAAATAACTGTAAAATTAAAGTTTAAGCTGTTACAGAAATATGTAAGAGAGTTTTATAAATTTTTGGGGATTCAATAGTCTAAGGATTTGCATAAAAGTTTCTGTTAGTCAATAAACTTGAGTCTGTATTTGAATTTATTTTTAAAAACTCAACTTCACTTTGGCACTTAGACTTGACTTAATTAAAGAGTACTCATAAATAGCTGTTGCCTAATTAGAGTTCGTCTTATTTGCTTACCAATTAAATTGTTGTATATATCCAGTGGCTAGCATTTCTGCTCAATTCATTTATAATGCTGACATAGTGCTTTGGTGTCCATCACGAACTCCTCAAAGTGGGCGCAAACACAGACGCATTCCCGGTCCACTCCAGTGTGGCAGTAGTTGTCGCAATCTAATTAAAGTAAATGTTACAAGCATTATTAATTAATTTGCGACAATCAAGATATTTGCACCGTCACGCTTCTGCTCCACACTCCATTAGTCAGGTTTAGGAGCAGTTTGACTTTATTTGAGCCACCTGCGTGCCACATGTGGCAGTAATTACTTTCGGTTGCATGTGCCCTGATTGTGCCTGGGCCCGTTGAAGGCGGGTTCCATTGCGTGATGTCAGCCTCAGCATTTTTGCCCAGAGCAGAACGCAATCTGCTGCAACTCCTATTGTGCCAAAATCCCTCAAATGTGTCATTTGAAATGTGAAATGTGTTGCATGTCTGCTGACGAGTGTTTAGCTACGGAGCACAGGTTAGGCGACGTCATCGGCTACTTAGCCCTAAGTGGCAGTGGGTGGAGAGCTCAACTTCTGCCTGCAATTCTCTGTGTTAATTACATTAATTTCTGTATCACCATTTAACTTTTGTCACTGTGTGTCCAACTGTGCGTGCCATGCTGGACGCCGAACATGCTGTTGAATGACAAGCATATCTTGACCGAGCATCCAGCGAGAGAGAGAGAAAGAGAGAGAGGGAGAGAGTGGAGCGAACTGACAAAATACCTTTAAGGAATTTCATTACGTCAACAGCAAAAGTCAACGCATAGTTGTAGTGCTCGTTGGCATTGTCTCCCAATCTTACACAGGACCCTAAAATATGTTCTTAAATGAAAATCGATAATTCATAAAATACTTTCCCACACACGTGCGTGTGCTTACGTGTGTGTATGTGTGTGTGTGTGTGTGTGTGTGTTTGCATAAGTACTTTTAAAGCGACTACCGCCCCTTAAGCTACGAAACTTATGATAATTTCCTTTCCTTTGTCAAACTTGTAGATAAAACATACAAAAAAGAAGAAGAAGGCAAGTAAACAAGGATTGGCATACACGGAAGTATTGTTCCGATTTTTTTTTTTTTTGGCTTTTCGCATGACCGCCCCATTAAATCGATTGTGACCTTCTCTGGGCGATTAAGATAGCAGCGTCGCATAGATAAGCTGCAGAGTGAAAATTCTAATAAACTGTAATAAATATTTCACATGTGATGCAAAAATAACTATTTTAAAGCATACTTTTCAGCGCTGACACTGAGTGAGGTTTTGCCTTCATGAATTTTTAATTTATGTAGCAAAAACCTTTTATTCCGATTTGAAAAAATGTAAAAACATATTTAAATGCTTTGCATATTTCGATTTTGTTGTGATATAGAAATATACATATTTATTATTTTTTTCACGAATCCGCTTAAATATGCAGATAGGTGAAAAAAATGGCTCATACGACTTAAGGTCTAACAATTAAAACATTTGTAAAAGGCTTTTACTTTAATTAAGAGCCTAGCTTATGCGCTTAAGCCGCTGGCTGAGTTAGTGCGCCTATTCCCAAGGATATGCAAATTAAAAACAAAAAAGACAGCCTCTCGGAGATGACGGCCTGTAAACTTGCACTTTATTTCCATCACTTTTTCACTTTCAGCAGCATAGTAAAAAAAATTCTTGGCAGAAAGGAAGAGGACATGAAATGGCAAGCGCTCGGCTCAGCTGCAGAAGTTCGTTAGTCGGGTATTTCGCGGATGTAGCCAAAGCCGTGCCACAGGCGAAGGAGTCACTTGTGTGGTCCTTCGTTCCAGCTGAATAAAATATGAGCTGAGAGCCAAAGTTCTGGACGTTCTTTTGCTGCCAACCGGCCAGAACGCCTGCATTTGGCCTTTTCACACAGCCAAAGCCGGACAATTTTCTGTTTACGTTTCGTGTTTGCATTTCATGTGCGACGGCGGCCTTTGCCGCAAATTGAATGCTGCTCAAATAATTTATCTAATTTTTTTTTCTCTCCGAGCGCAGCGTTCGCTGCAAAAGTTCTTTTGTAACTTAGTAACGAGTCAGCAGTTAGCAGCAGTTAGGGCTGCCACTCTCCATGCCAGCTCCATTCGTCTGGCGTATTCTAAGTCGTCTTACAAAAGATATGTTTCTTGTCAACCTTTTGAGATATGCAAATGAAGGCAGAGTACGCATTTTGCATCTCATTTGTCTGCGTCGTCACTGTGCCTAAACTCAGAGATCAATTATGTCTCTTTCTCCAAGGTCGGGAAACATTTGACGAGGGTCAAATTATGAACTATTTTTAAGTTCTTGCGTTACAAACATTTACGCAACTTGAATTGTTTTCGTTTAAAAACCGAATAATTATAAATATGTTTTCATTTAATTTCACTCAAGCTGAAATTCTGCTTTTGATGTTGATGCTGCTCTGGTCTGCTTGTGGCTGCCGACAAAGACGACCAAATGCATAATTTAAGTGTTGAACCGGAAGATAATCGGAATATTTTAGTACAATATATTCTTGAAAGGCAGTGAAATTATGAAAATAATATTAGACTCTTGAATAATAGACTTTGAAATGGATATATAAAATAAGATTTTCCTTTGTTCGGAGTTTCAAGCTAAACTTAGCGTTTAACTAACTAGAAAACTCCAACTATGAAACCTATGAAATCATATGAAAAGCAAAAGTCTGAATCTTCGTAAATGAATGTGGAAAATCAGATAGTCAAGTGTAATATTTTTTTATTTTTTTTTTTTTTTTTTTTTTATTCTGAACCCACTTAAAATGGGATATCAGTGTATTTCTTTTTTTTAGTTTTTTTTTAGTTTCTTATCCTGGTTGTTAAGTGAATAACTTTGTTTTGCCATTGTGTTTTTTATTGTCCAAAGCGGAGACAATGAAAGAGAAACAATTAACGTCGTTCATGAAGTGAGCTCTCATTTGGAGTAGCCTTAGTCAAAAGCGCCCTTGCTGCATGGGACCTAAGCACATTCATCTCTTTTAGCTCAGAGCTCCGAGCACTAGACCTACGCAGACTGCACGTCCAACTCAGTTAGGTTGGGCTTAGTTTTCGAGCTCTTTGACGTGAAACACTCGATTTTTGCTGCCAGAGGCAATTAGAAAAGTTTAGTGACGTCGAGTGTTCGCTCGAATCGCATAAGACTGGGTTTTGAGCCGGGTACAGTCGTAGCAGTGCTCCGACTTCGCCTGCCACTGCGTAATTTGGCAATGCGCAAAATCGTCAAAGCCAGGCGGAGCATTGTGCTGGAATAATGGAAAACCGCGAGTGCAATGGTTAACACAAAGACGGCCAATTTACACAAACTCGCAGCGGCATATGCGAGCGCATACGGCGGAGCAACTCGCATAGACGGAATGCAATTTGCCGCTTTAACAAAATGTAAAGTGCAAGTTTCGCAGCAGCGCAGTGGGGCAAGGCCGCGGCAAGCAGCCACATGTGTTCTTAATTTGGTTTGCTGGAATAATTGCGTAAACTTCTCCATACGAGCATATTAGCTGCACATGTTGACAGCATATGTGCGTCTGGATCATGTAATGGCCACCATCAGATGTAGCTGTCGCTGTCGCTGGAGGAGCTTATCAATTTGTTGTGTCACGTTTACGCTGCTGATTGGTTGTGACACACAGCGCAGGCCACAGACCGGGCACTGCTTAAGCTCGGATAATTACTTCAAATGACACAATAAGTTCTATGACTGACCACAATCTCTGGTATAATTAATAACGCAATCGTGACCCGGCAGTCGAACATAGCTCGCAGGCTGTGTTTCACTTTGTGTGCGTATCTCTGTATGTCTGAGTGTGTGTGTGTGTGTGTGAGATGTGTGCATTATTCATGAACATACTGCCAGTTGACAACTTATCGTTGGCAGAGTCATGACAGGGACTTGCAGTTGGCAATTCACTCGACATTAGCCAGGAGCGAAAGCAGATTGAGTTAATCATCGGTTGACCGCAAAAGCTGACAGCAGCTAAGGCCCAGCCATGATGGCAATCAGTCAAACTCATCAATCAAATTTGTGCTGCTGGCAGCCAAATGAAATTTACTTGAGTCGCACCACGAGCGCCACAAGCGCCACAAGCGCCCTGAGCACCACTCGCGCTACTCGCGCCCCCCTGTGCATTGATTTCGTATTGCTGCGCCCCCCTCGCACTCACCTCAACGCGCCATCACCCCTGGCGAGAAGCAACAAATGCTCAGCAAGTTATGACTAACGATCAGGGCCAGGCACAAGGGTGTACTGTGGGCAGTCTGTTCTTATACACACACTCACACACTCTCTCTCTCTCTCTCGCACACACACGCATAACAGCGCTACAAGGCAATAAACACAAAATTGCGTATACGACATGTTGCAACAGCATCAAGGACAGGACATCAGTGTGCCGAGCGCCGAGAAGCTACGCCCGAGCAGAGCAGAACTGTAAAAATCTCTTTTGAAATTCTACAATAAAAAATGTTCATTTCATGCTCATGCCTACTCCGCACGGCGGCCGAGTGTAAGGCTCTGAACCAAAAAAAGAGGTCATATCATTTTGCTTTTATTAGTGTTTTTTGTTTACATTTTATTGGGTTTTCCGCTCACATTTATGTCTGCACATTAAGCACGGCGCCAGTCAGTGGGCTGTCGTGAAGGTCAAAGCGGTCGAAATTATGCTTAAGCACCTTATGGCGCCCCATTTGTAGCCAGAGCAGAGCAGCTCTCCCGAAAATCAAGCAATACGACTCCCGGGAGACCTGACGCATGCAGCTCCAGCCAAATGAGCGAGCTGTGCAGAAGTCAGCACACTTAAGTATTATATGAGTTTGTACACGATAAATAATCCAAGCAGGCAAAATTCACAATTCACAATCTGTGCTCGGCACTGCAACACTGCATTGATGGCAGTTGGATATCCCCGAGGGCACGCAGCACTCCCTGGCGAGGGGACTGGAATCATTGTCGTCTTTGGGCAAAGCCAAAGCAATTAAGATTTTCAGTTCAGTTCAGTTGCCGTTGCACGTGCGTGAGTGTATCTGTTGTTGTTGCCAGAATGCCACATGTAATTTGCATCCTGAATTTTGCACCGAAACTTGCTGATGCAGCAAATGAAACTTTGATTTGTTGCTTAGCTGTCCCGTTATACGAGCCTGCACATTGAGGTTATGTTATGTTGTCTATGAGAAGTCGGAGTCTAGGAGTGCTGTGTATGTGTGTGCGTATTAGAATGAGTTTACTTGCAGCTTACTCACGTAGATGATGTCTAGTGGGTTCACATGCCCTTGCCAAAAGTATTTCAGTTTCAAAATGGAATTTGCAACTCATTAGGCACAAATTCTTTTTAGCTGTTTGACAGATAACACAGAAGGCACTCGGGACCAAAGCCAACATGCCTGAATAAAATCCGAATTTTTAGAAACATATACATGTTACACATGTGGGGATTATACATTTTATTTTTTAACATACAAATGTATGCATAAGCCAAACTAAAGCATATGCATTTTGTATATATATATTTCATCAATAGACTTTGACTCGTTTGCCATTTCTGTCTATTCACCTGAGCTGGATTTTATTCTCATATTTAGTTCTCTATTCAGTGTAGAGTAGTTCTCTATTAGTGAACATATTTTTTAAAGCAAATCGTGATTTGAAAAACGTTAATTGCCTGACTTTTGCACATATTTGTTGATATAGCCGAATTCAGTTGTTGAGTGACAGATAAGCCTATTGACGAAGATTAACTTTTAAATAAATGTTCATCAGAACGGCACTAAAGTATCATGTAACAATTATTTCATTTATGTTCTGGGATATTTTGTAATATTTAATCTGCCTTTTGCTATTAGCGTAATCAATTATTTCACGGTCAGCTGGCATTGATTTTTAATTAATTGATTATCCTTTCGTTATTTATTTAAAAAGCCCAACAAAGTAAATAATGTATATAATTAGCTAATTTAAATGCTTGAAATATATGTACTGCGTACATATTTTTATATAAAATGTTACATAAATACACAATTTAATTTAATATTTATAAATTATTGATTTTTATTGTTTGTTTCATATATTTTTATATTTTTAAAATCAAACATACACTACACATCACATTTCTCTCAATGACCCCAACATATTTTGCTGACCATCATATCATTCGCAACAATATTTTTGAACATCATTTAATTGAGATGTAAGCTTAGCCGCTGCCATGACAATAAAATAATAATTTAATGAAGATTTTCTGGCATTTTTGTCGTTGAATCATTAATGTTGCTTCGTGGAAGGAACTCAAAGGCCACTCCAAACGCTTCTCCACGAATGAATGTCACCATAATGTGTAACCGGAAAAAGTTTTGTCGGCTGAAAGTTTTCAAACGAGTTCGCTCTACATTGAAAGCCCAATAAGTGACAAATTTGTGGTAAATCTACAAGAATATGAAATTAAATTAACATGGAACTGTGGCCCAACTTTATCGAGAGGCGCGCCAGCCTCAGCCGCCCCACGCTGCCACGGACGTGATGGACGGGCCAAGGCCTGGCTGATTAGAACTCATCTATCGCCCAGGGACGCCGCCCACTGAGCAAACTTTTCAAAGATTTTTCGGCAAGGACCAATTTGATGGATGGTCTGTGGCGATGATGCGCAATGGTTGCCAAGAAACTTATAAATAAATATATATACATATATACAGATACATATTTATATATCTAGATATCAATTTATATGTGTGGGTATTTTCACTTATATATAGAGCACAGAAAAATTTAATAATTTAAGGAACAAAAGTGTAAAAGAGTGTGACTGGCGAGGTTAATTGAAGTGTGTGATAACTTGAAGTGTTTCGCTTTATTAATTTCCGGTCAATTAAAATAAGAAAAGTGAGCGATGCATATTAAATTGATACACACAGTAAGCCGTGTATTGTTATCAGGAAATATAAAATATGCAGCTGCTCTACATGAGCCGAGGGAATAACAAACTCAATGTGACTTTAACTCATGGCAAAAGCTAAAAATCTTACTCGTATATTAAGCATGAATTCTATTTATGCCAGTGCAAATATTTGCAAATTTTAGCAAGACTTAGAAATCTGGGCGCTTAAAGTGAGTCAAAGCTTAATAAACTCTCTAAGATACGCAGCATTCGCTTAGCATAACAAAAGCTGCTGAATGTATTCATATGCTCAGCGCTATACATATATATTAATGGATGTACAGTGAGAGCTGCATAAGTTGACCACACTACAGGCTTATGGCTGATATAATGACATGGAACTCATTTTAAAAGACCAGATTGCGCATAGTAAATATATGCATATATTGAAAATATTTAAAGTAGATCCGTGAGTCGGCAACATTGACTCTGCCGCATACATGTGGGCGCAGCCACGCCCACATAGCAATTGCAGACACGAGGCAGGCATTGTCCTGTATTTGCATATTTCGAACGTCACATATATTCATTTATTGGCTGAAACTCCCTTACTGTTCTAGCGTTTAACACATGCCTAGGATGCAACCACCAGCCCCATCAGCACCACCAACAGCAGCCACTCTTGACGAATAAATTAAATTGGCAATGCAATTCGCGCGTTCATCCAGTTCCTCTATTCAACTCCACAATGTTGCGTTATTTTAATGAAATTCTGTTTTTTCTTACATTTTTTGTATGAGAGCAGCCCAGAGCATTGATCACGTGTTATACTTCTGTTAACACAGCATTCGAAAATAGATTAAAAAATGAAAAAAAAAACCATATGAATGCGCCAAATGCAAATGATGTTCCGGCCAGAGACAAGTTTCCAAGCAAAGCTGAGCCCGGGCCAGAGCAGAAATTTCCACAAATTTTTCGGCCACATCCGTTGCGAATTTCGCTGATGCATAAAAAATGCTGGCAACGGAAATGGTTTTCGGTTTTATTTGCTTAGCGATAAGGAATATGTCAATGCCAATAAAAAGGAATATAAAATTGTCATAAAAAGTATGACGAGATGTTTCACAAAAATTTCATCAAGGTGTGCGTGCCGCCCTCTACGGCAGTGGCAACAACAAATCAAATCAATAACCATGACTCTGAGTCCCGGGCGCCATGTCCGAGCACTTCACGGTGCCTTTTATGGGGCGCGTGGCACGGCATTAAAACCGGCGTGCCGTATACGCAATAATTCAATTAGAGTTGCGACATAATTAATTTTTGGCGCTGCTCGTGCCTCTGCATAGTCGTAAAGCATCAACAATTTAATTTAAATGCAGCTCTAAAAATGCACCACAAATCGATTTAATATACGGCGGAAGTGCGTACACGGAATTTATTTATACAATAATATTATTTTTGGCAAATATATACGTTACCATCTATCAGCAATTGCATGAATTGTGTGTTCAGATACATTTGTTTTCACTCCAGTCTCTTGGCACTTGAACACGTTTTTATGAAGTGGTCATTTGGCCTAATGTGCTGGCCATTTGCGTCTCTCATTTTCCGTTTAGGTGCGCTTGTCCAGGCCAACTCTTCAGCCGGACTGTGATTGCGTGATTGTGCAGCCATGTCGAGGGGCTGCGTCAAGGCAAACAAAAATTAAAATAAATTAAGAAAATATATGTGCATTTCATGGTGCAGCAAAAATGCGTGGTTTCTTTTTCGCTTGTGGGCGCGCTCAGAGCCACCCACTTGAGCAGCCCACTCGCCTGAACAAAAATAGTAATTTACATACTGAAGTTTTCGCACCGCTGAGCACAAAGCGCAAACAAGGAATGCAAAGGCGAGAGAGGAGGCGGCGCATTGTTGCTGCCGCTAAAAGCAGCTAAAAATATTCGCTTGCATATGCAGAAATGCTTTTCGGAGCGACCCGAGGCGAGGTGTCATCGCTGGCACCTGAAGGATGGCGACTGCGCTCACATTCCGCCTGACACTGGCTGCGTATCTCAGAGTCGGAAATTAGCAGCGTGCGCGGCGGAAGCGCACAGTTAACACAGTCACAAATCAGCAAGCAAATGCACAGCCGAGTCCTTAAAGCAGCCGTTTTCAAGCCAAAACTGATTAAAATGGATTTGCATTGGCTTATTCACAGACAGCTGCACTAAAAATGAGTTTGGCAGAGTCAAAGGTCTGGAAGCGAGTGCCATCCAATGATGAATTCAATGAATCCTGTTGCATCCGATTGCCACTTCGATAAGGGCAACTCCAACTGCAGCTGAGGCTCATCAAAAAGGCAACAGCAATGCTGCAAATGATGATGGCTGATGGCTGATGGTTGATGGCAAGTGACTGGCATGATTGCAGCCACTGCTCCGACACCACGCACCACTCTACCACTCCACCACGTCGGTCCGCAGTGCTGCGGTTGCAGCCACAGCCCATTTGCTGCAGCTGTCAACGTTGCGGCTTCATAAAGGCACATCCACCAGAGATAGTCGGGTTGTAAATAATGTTTTTGAGATGCAGCGTGTTGGCATTGACGTGGCTGCTGTCAATCACGCGGCGCGTGGAAACGTTAAGTGCAGAAATCTGTGAATGAATTTAAGATTAAGGCATATCGAGACTGTCATCAGCCTATAATTGATTAGAAAAAATATGCAGTCTTTAACTGGAATATATATATATATATATATATAATATATGTATGTATGTATATATACAGGGTATTCATTTCAGGCAGGTGTGAATTGTTGTCGCTTGCCATCATAGCAGCTTAACATGTGTATACCGACAGCAACATTTCCGAGTGCCAGACTGAACAGAATATTATTAAAATATAAGAAAATATCAGAGGGAGAAGCTCTTGACGTGATGTCAAGCGTTTTGTGTTGCGGCGTGGGGCGCTCGCAACACACAAAGGCGACACAATATGTTGCAGCAAAGCAGACGCATTCAAAATGCGGGCAGCCATATTTCTTGAAGGCACAAAATGTGCATTCAGTGCGGCTTGTCAGTCCGTGGCAGGGCTGTGTGCTGGGGGCGTCGTAAAAAGCACAAAACAGACGGTCGCAGTTGTCGCCACACTTGGCCAAGTTCGCCAGTCGTCTGATTACCGCAGCGCTTGGGGCCGCGGGCGTGGGCCGTTGTCGTCCTCGTCGTTATTCTCGCTGTCCTTGCCGCGCAGTTGTCATCGCCAAGCATGTGGCGCTGCATTTCCTTAAACACATAAAACTCTTTTAGCGCTTCCTTTTCAGCCGAGTCTTAGCGAGGCGTTAATGGGCATGAAAAAAAAAAGATCTCACCACTGATATACGAGGGCTCAGCGTGAGAAATGCAGCAGTCACGAACCGCACATGCAGCACGCCAACAAAAAGCAGATACAAAGCCCTCGCCCACGCCCACGTCTCCGCCATTCGCACTCCGTTCGCTCGCCCCGACACGTTGACTGTCGTGCTTATCCAGCTGCAGCTCTGCGAATGCTCCTGGCAACTGTTACGCAACTGCGGCGTATTATCGCGCCACCTAACTTCTCATTTGCAGTCGTTTGTAGTACTTGCAGCCGGCCAAGTGCAGGCGGAACGGACGCGGGCACGGGTTGGGCACTACCAGCGTCATCCGGGCCACAACGGCAAGAAGTGGCAATTCACTTCACTTCAGTGGTGGCCGCTTTTTGCAGTCTCCTTAACTGCGCCGCAACTGTGCGTTGCATGTCGCCGGGCGCAGTGTCTGCGCTGAGTCCTTTGTCCTCGCCCGATAAGGTTGTGGCAAGAGGGAACCTTACATTGTGTTGCCTTTCATGTTACATTCGGGCCCAGCAAAAAAGTCAAACATCCAAGGACATTTAATGGCAAAAAATGCAAAAGAAAAACGACTATTTAATTTAATAATTTATAGGTAATCCCGCTGAATGCCAACGAATGGCCCAAAAAACGTAAATGAAAATGAAAACTCGGTTCATGGATCACATCTACAGGAATCGAACCGAATTTCATTTGGCAATTGGCTTCATAAATTATTTAGCCTTCAGTTCATTATTTCTATAGCAATAAACTTCATTCCGGGCCACGCCCACGCCGTCTGCAACGCCCACATCGGAGCGACGGCGGAGACAAATTACCAGGAACCATTTTGCAGAGCAAGCTGTTTGCCATGCTGCGCCGCCAAGTGTTTCCATCCTGCCCGCAGCTGCTGCGGCTCCTGCCCGGCTCTTTGTGATTTCTGTTCGCAGTGTCGAACAATTGCTGGAAATTAATTTCACATTTGACTCCTGATGCCCGTGCAGTCTCCTTTTCCACCATGCTCGCGCTGCGCCGGGCTGCACTTATGTACAAAAGGCACTTATCGTGAGTGGGACTCGCATCCGCTTCCGCTCCCACTACCTACACTAGCTCTGGCTCTCGCTCTCACTCCGCCTCCTCGCTCTTTCTCTTGGCTAATGCACCCAAATGCCAGTGCAGTTAGGATGGAGCAGTCTGCTGCTGAGTGAAGGCGAGGAACAGATGTGCAATATTTGCACAGCGTGTGCGCTCGGGAAATGAGCTGCATGCAGTTCCGATGCTGATGCTGATGATGGTGGTGGTGATGGTGGTAGTGGTGGCGGTGGTGATGGTGGTGGTACTGGTGGTGTTGGCTGTGGCACTGAAGGTGTTGCTACCACTGCCACTGGAGCCAGCTTCCACTTACCATTCCCAATGCTAAATGCATTAAAATGCGCGCATTTAAATGTGAAAATTTGATCAAGTTGTAGTTGTGCTTTGATTCAGCAATCTGCCGACTGCCAGCTACCGTCTGCCGACTGCCGACTGCCGTCTGCCAGTTGCCAGCTGCCTGTGTGCCATACATCAGGATCTGGCCAGAGGCAAGTGAAGCCGCCGCAATTATTCGAGTTGCTTTAAGGCGCTGATGCCACTGCCACTCCCACTCTCTCGCTCTCACACTCTCTCTCTCTCTGTTTGCTCGTCCTCCTCCGTAGTCTTGGTAGCTGCCTGAGTGCTACGCACTGAGTTGCACGAGCAAAAACAACAACGTGCCGCAGCCCACATTAATTTCTTGAGCTTGCTTTTGGCATTTATATTCGCACGAGTACCGAAAGCGCTCCAAACGATGGCAACAAAAACAACAACAACAACAACAAAACAACGAGCAAGTTAAATGGGGGCGTCTTGTGTCCTGCGGTTGTTGTTGGACGATGGACCAGGGACCATGGACCAGGGGCCAAGGGCCGACTGATGCGATAAAGTGCTGTGGCAGACATTTTTAGCGCCATGTTGGCCGCCATTACAAAGTCGATCTAATTATACACTAGCGCCTGTTATTGTTCCAACGCCTACCGTGCCCAGCCCTCCAATTTCGCCCTCGAATAGCCAAGCAGAACAAAAATGCCAGCCAAATCTATTTGTATGCGAATCTTTGCGGCTTGTTTTTGTTTACTCAGAAGGCGAATCGTGGCTAGGACGGTACTGACACCAATCGCTTGGCTTGCGATTGGGATTTGCATTAGGAGTTGCTGGTGCTGGCGACGACACAGCCCCGCCTCATTATCATTTGTGGGCGGCCTGCCAAAGGCACAACAACAGAAAAGAGCTAGAAAAAAAAACAGCTCAAATCAAAAGAAAGCACAGTCAGAATATTTAATCCCGCCCTAATCTGCTCTTCATATGCAACAGATACGCGTGAGATTTACATTTCTAGTTGCTGAAATCCAGTCACTCGACGGCAATTTATGCAGCGCTTTAAGGGTCGAGCTACGCACAACCTCGCCTAATGTTGAGTAAGCACTCCCAGTACTCCCAGCAGCACGAAGCCAACTGAGGCACATGTCGCTTTAACTGGCTGACGAGTGCCGACGAGCCCAGAACGCCCCAGTCCTCGACTGGTTGGACAGACGGCTGAAAGTCATTTCGTATCTGCCAGATTAATGCCGTGCATTCATCACTTGGACGTACGCCCCGTGAGGTGGGGCGTGTGCACAGAGATATGCAGTTAAATTGAATTTTGCACTTTACTGCCGCGAGGCGCCCGAGGGCTGCTCCTGTGCGTGAATTCAATTAGAAAACTTGAACACTCGCACAAAAGCCCATTTGCAACTACCTAAAATTATGTGAAAAGCTTCTGATAAGGCAGCTTAAGTCTCCACCTCCAGCCAGCTGCAACTGCAACTGGGTGTAAAGCCGGCTCGGCTCAGCCCAGCTTATGGTTATGCCAAGCTTATTGGATTCTAGTTCCGCACTCACCATTCATAATGACAAATATTTAATGCACTTGCCACCTTCACCTATTGTTCGTTGGGTGTGTTGTGGCTGAGGAATGGCGCAATTAAAATGGGAGCCAGCACTCTCCATTATTTGCTCAAATAACCAGAAGATATGCACTCAAGCACGGAGCAGCTACCCATTCGGCTCGCACCACCAACAGCGCTCTTGCGGCCTCCACTCCAGCATGCCGAAGAGCCTCTGCATTGTAACAGTCGTAAATATTTGCAAACCGTTTAATGCTCGTTAAACGATGCCAATAACGGCGATGTAGACTATAAGAGGCCTCCAGACACGCATATGGACACGAACGGCTTCTACTTACATGCCAATGGCCCCCAGACAAGTCTCTGTGTACGACTCTGAGTGGGTGCGCCCCATGCTATGTGTGTGCGTGTGTGTGTAACGCCTGCATTCCCGCAGAAGACTCTGTGCAGCATTCACATGCCATTATATTGCCAAGCAAACTTTGCAATATAATGCAGAGAAAAAGCTCGCTTTGAAATGCGCTTAAAAATAATCGTCCTAGCATCCTTCACCCTCGTCCAATCTCCTGTTTGCAAAAAAGCGTTCGTAATAACAAATGCTTCAGACTGAATATGCTCTATTCACAAAGCATAAAGAAACAAATACGAAATCTTTTTGCTCCCGACAAACGAGAAACATGCTCCCTGATAGCATTTGCACAACGTTCCCCGCGGACCTTTGCCCGTTAATTAAAACGCAAACATTGTTTAGAAGCCGAACAAATGTAATTTAATGAGAATAGAAACGGCCTTGCGTGCAGCATCAAATTGTACATTTAACTAGGGCTTAGAGCTCTGCCCTGCAAAGCTGGCAAAAGTTTGTGAATTTATGGAGACCATGCCACGGTAACTAAATGAGTTTGCAACAAATTAACTTGCGGGGCATAGATGTAGCTGCTGACTCGTTTGCACTTCGCTGGCTTTTCAAAAATATCGATACTGAAGAAGTTTCGCGAGCTTAACGAATTCAATTATGAAATCGAGCTGGGAATAGTGGAATATTCGCAACGAGTTCAATGAGTCGAGAATCGAGTGAGCTGAAGAGCTGCTGGCTATGTTTTGACTTTAATTATGGTTGTTCGAGTAACGTGATAAAATTGAATAATATTAGATAACATAGATATAGTATACTAAACAAATAATTGTAAAAAGTTGATTTACCTCAGTCCCTCATCACTATAACTCTATAACTCTATATCTCCGCAACAATGCTCCGACTCCAACTCGAAATTAGTTTGCACCGCGCGGACAGCGCGAATTATATTATTATAAATGTTGCTGAGCCACGCAGAATTACTTTATGCAAATGGAGGTCAGTCTAATCCTTGTTCTGATTATTTCATTTGGCTTCCGCCAGCCGAGGAAAGGGTTTTGTGTTCGCAGCAAAATGGACGCGACCCCTAAGCAAGCAAAGTGTCGCGCTGTGTCCTGCCGAGCAGCAAAGCATGCTCATAAAGTGTTGTCGCGGATTACTGCGCTGAGGTCGGGAAACGCTCGCTAAAGAGAGTCCTTTGCTTTCATATTATCACTTCATCGAAACTGATGTTTATTTTCCAAAATTATTTCGTTTGCTGCCAACAAGCTTACAACTGAGGCATCCGAGTTCAAACTAAGTCTCAGCTGAAGGAAGAAATTGTATATGTAATTAATAAAAAAAAAAACATTTAGCTAATATAAAATTTACATTTTGTTATTATTTATACAAGTGCCCTGTTTACTTTTAATTATTCTATAAAAGGCTGAAAGCTATTAACAAGTTGTAAATATATAAAGAACTTTTGATCTGATGTCTTTGCCATTTTTAGTTCATAATTGACATTTAAGAAATATACATAAAAAAAAAAAACATAGCGGACAGTGAGAAAAACTAAATAATGTATAAGTTAACGTAAAGTTTTGCTTATAGATATCACTGCAGGCAGATACATATGTAAATATGTATATTTTACGAGCATTCAATTAATTCACAAATTTTATTAAAAACCCTTCAACATTTTAAAATGCATAAACATATATTAAATATATTATGATAATGAACTATGAGAGATACTTATGAATTTCAAATAAACTGGATTTTGTCGACCGCGTGCAGCGAGTCACACACATATTTATGTCTGAATGAATAAAAAGCGCTATTCACATACACCCACACAGACACATAGAGCACGGAGCAGGATAAGAAAGTTCAAGGCTTACGCCTTGTGTTGCGGCAAATGTTGACATGTTTGCCCCTCCGCCTGCGCCAAGGACTCGCCGAGGCGTGCTGCAGGAATAATAATGGCAGCCGCCGCAGCTGCTCCCGCCCCTGCTCCAGTTTGAACTACGAATATGGTTAGCAGTGGAGAGCAAATAAAAATGCAGAAGCAAAACGAAACAATAACAAGCAACAAAACATAGCATCGGAGCAGTTCTGGTGGCAGTTCTGGCAACCACTTAACCAAATAAATCACAAAGTAAATACCATCTATTGTTTCTACTAGAAACTCATGAAAATTTATTGCACTCCTGCCCCTACGTATGGTCCGGGCTGTCAGCCGTCAGCAGCATGCTGTTCCAAGACTCCCCCACCAACCATTTAAATCCTTTTCAATGGAACTGGAGAAATAACTCGGCTTTAAATACTAATTAAATTAAAACTTTTTCGAACTTGTTCAGTTCTTTATAAATTATTAAACGAGCTTAATATTAGAAAGAGCCAATGCATAATTTATTTTTATATTTGATGCAAGCACACTTAGACACAATTATCTACTGCCCATTTAATACAAATAAAAACTATTTAAACCATAAAAAACAAAAACAGAAAGCAAAAACAATAACAAACAAATGCGGTTGAGTGCAACATTTAACTAGAAGCCGCAAATATTACAGCTATTTCTGTTTCCGGTTAGATGAAAAAAACCAAGCATTGGTTTTCTGTTGTTGAGTGATATTCATTTAAATAATAAACAAAGCTAAAAGCTTATATCAAACAAAACTTTTGAATCTAGTGTGAAAGGATGAGAATCCGTCAAAAACATAATAATAAATAGTACTGAGTGTGAATAAATTCACTCAAGTAATAAGTACAAATAAATTAAGCATAAAGTTCAGTAAAAACTGTTCTCATAATGTAATTAAAAAATGTTAACTAAAAACAGTTCAACCCAGAGAAATTCCTGATGTTTCAGGTAATAAATAGTACTGACTGAGAATAAGTTTACTCAAGAATAAAGTTCAGTAAAAACTGTTCTCATATTGTAATTAAAAAATGTTATTTTCTTATTTCTCTTCCGCTCAGCTTTGCTTACAGCTGCCTTTTGAATAGTATTTAATTCAACTATTTGTCTTATTTGTTTTTAACCAGCCGCAATTGAAGTCTTCGAGTCCTAAGCAAACTCAATTTAATAACACTTTACACTCGCAGGCAATCGAGCCAGCCAGCTTAAAGGAGCAGCCGCCGCTGCGGTAATCCGTGTATAATCTGGGCCTCAGTCGGTCGCAAGTAATTTCCTGGCTGTACTCCGGGCACTGCGCGGCAAAGGCAATATGCTGGCAGCTGGGGGCGTGGCTCAGTTATTCATTCATCATTGTTGAGTCTTATTGTGCATTATAAATGTTGTTTTATCCCGGCCGACATTTTAATTTGTTGATGCTGGGTTTATGGTTCGGTGGTTTGTTGATTTTGTAATTTGTCAATAATTACATCGAGGCTCGGTTTGCGGTTTGTTTGCCTTTAAATTGTAATTCGCATGTGTAACCCACTTTGCATTTATATTTGTTTATCATTTGAAAAGCTTACGCTTTTGTATTAGTACTTATCATTAAATTATTGTTTCTGCAAATTAAATTATTGAAAAGCCAGCGAAATTGCAAAAACTGAAACAGTTATCAAACATTAACATAAAGTACTCCAAATAACAAATCAAATCAATCAATAAAAAAAACCACTCTATTATATTGTTGATTCAATAATAAAAATAAATTGCTCTTCATTTATGAGTGAGCTTAAATATTTGTTTGCTGCACTGCGAACTACTGCGGAATTTGCGTTTAGTTGTTAATTTGGCAACCGCTGCAAGAAATGGCCAGGCCACAGGCTGAGAGCCCACTTAGTGGTGTACTTGTCATAATTTATTTTAAATAATTTAAACAGACTGTGCGCATGCCAGGCTGAAATTAGGAATTTAATTAAAATCTCCAATATTAAAATGGAATTAAAGCGCCAGCCGTTGATGAAGAGCGTCGGCTACGGAGCCGTGTGTCAAATTATTTCCGAGATTTAATTACTCGACATACGCAGCGACGGCGACGGCGACGGCGAGGAAGAGGTCCTGGAGGTCCTGAAGGCACTGGCGTGTTGAATGCAGCTTGCCTAGGCGGTTGCGTGGCTTGTTGTCTGGCGGAATGCCGCACCTAAGCCACTGGATATTAATAAACGCAAAGTGTTCGCAATCTGGTGTAAATATTTAATTTATAATTTACGAGAGATTTTACACACTGACGAGGCGGGGCGAGCCTGTGGCAGGGGTCGATTGTAGGCACGTGCTCAAATGTCATTGCGGATGTTGACGATTACATTTAAATTATTTACGAGCATTGCTCCGAGCACCCCTCCACCTCAATCTCATCCCGAAATGACGCGTCGGGGCAGCCAACGTCGTCACATTTGTTATTCGCTTAACTTTTATGACGATGGCGCGCGACACGGATTTCCTTTAACCCCCTCCGGTGGCGGGTGGGCGACTGGTGGTGACCCATAACCCGGAACGTTGCAGAGGTGCCGAACTACAACGCCTCGGCGTCATATGGCCCGCTTTGACGACGCCGATTTACGAGTTTCATTTAAAATTCACATTAACTTTTATTAAAGCAACCAAATGAATGCGACGTTATTGTTGCCATCGCCATCGCCATCGCCATCGCCGTCTGCTCCGCAATTGTCTTACGAGTGCTCCTCATTGCAAGTGACTGTGTTATCGTTTTGGGCCTTATCTGCACGCCGGCATTCATAGCCCTTTAATGCTAAATTAGCTGCGAATAGTGTCTTTGTTCTATGCCGCATTTTACACCTTTCAGGGCCGTAAAGCGAAAGGAAGACGTTACGAGCTGAGTTACGAAGTGCTCAACTCTGCTCGATGCGAGCAGAACATAATGTACCTAAAGACATCTAATATAATTATTATTTTCCGATCTCGTTGCATATTAAACGGAAGCCCATTTCAGATCCATCCTAAAAGTATGCAACGGTAATTCGTTGAACCTTTTGGTTAATTTTTGATTTAAGTTTCTGTTGTTTTCAAAGTTTTTAATTAGAAATATCATATTCATTTTACAAGTTTTTCATTTCAATTTGCAGCAAGTGTTGCCGCAGCCTGTGGCGAACGCTGACTGCAGATTGTTTTCAAAATTCAAAACAAAAGTGAGATAAATCAAAAGTTAAGCCACTTTTTTTTCGTGTGCTCCGAGGCAGCTGGAAAACAAGTACAAGAAGCTTGTGGCCCATGCGCCTATGCAGCTAGGTGGGCGCATAACCCGTTATGCTGTCCTGTCCATGGTTTGTAAATGTTGTTGTAAATGCCATAGGCTAAAACTTTCAATTATTTTAGCTAGCAAAAACGGTTTGCCTTAGCTTCATATATTGTTTGCCTAGTTGTGACTCTCCGTGTATGTGTGTGTGTTTATCGTTCAGCGATTTTACTAAATTTGTACCCACACATGGGCCATACAACAGCGCAAATGCCAAAATAAGAATTTACTGCAGTGGAAGGCATAAATAGTTTATAAACTAAGTGACACCGAAAACAACTGACCCAAGCACTAAAAACACTAAAAATAAAGCAGAGAACCGACGACAGCAACAGCATCGCCATCGCCATCGCCGTTGCCATCGCCGACATGTGAAAATTGTACAAAATGGCCGCATAGTCATGGCAAAATATGAAAACACAACAATCACACACACACACACATACCATAACAACAAACACTCGATTTACTTTGCAACAACAATAAAAATAATAAATTTTACTTCCATAATTGGTGCCGCCACAAGCAGCCCGGTTGCGTCTTAGTTCCACCGCCGCCAGACCGTTAACCCACCCGCCCTACAAACCACCTACACTACACACCGACGGACCCGAGCAACCGTCCGCCCGACCATCCGCCCGACCGACCGACTGAACGAAGCGCAGGCAAGCGAATTATTTGAAATATTTTCTCGTTTCATATATACGAGTCTTTTGCTTTGCTGCTCGGCTTTTTCATACTTTTTCGGTCTTGGCTCTTATTGTGGCTGAGCAGGACACAACACAAGTTGTTGCGACCGCCGAGCAGCATCGACGGCACCACCATTGTCACAATCGCCGTTGCCATTGCTCATACCGCAGCCGCCAACTGCCGTGTTGTTTGGCTCTTCCGCCTGATGTTTTTGCTGCCCGTAGCCCGGAGCCCGGAGCCCGGGCTCCGGTCCTTGCCTGTGCATAAATTTAATTAATGGCCGCTGTGAATTTGCCTTTAGTTCAGTTGTTCCATATTATTGTAAAATTTTATACAAATAAACAAAGTGCCGGCTGGCATTAGACCTCGTACCCTTTCACATAAATATTCCGCAATAAATTGAAGAAATTTCACACTGGAGCGTGCATTCCAAGAACAAACAAAGTTAAGAACAAAGATTTTTTCTAGCTTGCCTTTTTACACATTTTCTTTAAATTAACATCTAACTGTTTATTATTAAAATCCTATGTTACTCAAGTCTACATAAATATTTAAGATATAAACTTTGCGCTGAGCATATTATAATCAAGTTGTTCACGGAACCACAAGAGTGGAATTTCAGCACCCAAAGGAGCAATTTGTTCAATCTTAGCGCAAGTCGCATTCGAGTCACACGATGGTGTCATATGTTAAAGTGTTCACAGTCAGATAAGTATTTGGATTTGGATTTGGAGTTTTTATTGCTCAAAGCACTTGAAGATTATTTGCCAAGTGTGTCTAGACGGGGGACAACTTAAGGAGTCCGGGTACGGGTCCGGGTCCGGGTCCGGGTCCTGGTCCTGGTGGTACAACAAAAGCTAAAAGTTCTCTGCCGCAGTTCATGATGTCAAAGGAGCTGGCGTGTACTTGAATCAATTTGTTTCAACTGAATTAATGTAATTTTATTTTCTACAAGTGCTTTTCCAGCTCTCAAGCAGCTAGAGCTCTTCATCCTGTCAAGGGTACACCTGCACACATGTCGTATTTAATTTTAATTTGCTCTTACAGCTCAAACTTTGAAAGTCAACCCTAGACAGTTTATGTGCAGACATTTCCTCAGAAAACTGTTGTTGGCAAAAGGGATGGAGTGTTTACGTTATGCAGCATGTGAGACAGGCATATCGCTTTATTTGATTATTTTTAACGAATTGTTATTTAATTTAATTAGAATATATGAACGCAAAATTTCATCAGTCAGAGTGACTGGATATTAATCGAATTCTGTAGCAATTGTTTGTCTGGCAAATATTCCAAATTCAATACAGTCTTGCATCAGCGCTTCCATTATATTATTGGCAAATAGTTTGGTTTTGCTGATAGTTATCGCTGCATTGATAAGCGCAACACTTTTCAATTTTGATTCACAGCGGCCACACCCGACTCGCTGTAAAACTCGCTTGCTTGTGGAGTGTGTGTTTTCCGCATTGGCTCTAACAGCAACTGACGTGGCTTTGGCCAACTGACTTTTGCACAATTTCGAGGGTATATTAGTCAATACTAATACTAATGGTCTATACTAATTATAACTATTCTCCGACTGGTCGAGGGCCAGTAGTTGCATTACCAGACTATCCGCAGTAGCGTGGAAGTAAGAGGTCTGTCGGCAGTGCAAGACGTTTAAACACAAGGTCAGCCGGGCCAGATTGATTGCGATTTCCAGTCGATACTTCTGGTGGCCAGACATTGTTAACCAATCCACTCGAAACTCGTTTTTCGCCAATACTGCCTGCTGCTTGCCATTTACAAGGAAGCAATAGCTATGCAACAGGGACGTAGGGGAGAGGGGAAAGAAGAAAAAGAAAGAGTTATAAGAATAAGACTTTGACTTGTGCTACATAGTAATACAGATAGAAGATATTTGATTCGATTTGGTGGCAATTCTCATTTAATTTCTCCAAATTAATGCGTTTATAAGCCAAGCACCTGGGCAGCTTCCATTGGGCGGACAGGTTTTTAATCCGCATCACCAGTTGTAGCATCACTTTTCCTTTCGAATGGAAGTCAAGGTCAGCTGCTGCTGTGAGCAAAACAAAAACTGACTACGATAACTGAAGCAGCAGACGAAAGAGATACACAACATCAGATAGTATTGACAACAATAGACAGTTGCTGCTGGCGTTAGAGTTAGAAAAAGAAATCATGAATATTTATCATTTACGGTTCAGGTTATGATCTGACGTATGAAAACCGGTGCTGCGCTTAGATATTATTTCTGTTCACGCATAATTTGTATATTGAACCGGTTTGGGGATTTGGCAACACTCGTACTTTGCTCCAGGCAGCCTCGGGCTCTGAATATTTATTTTCATCGGCATTTTCTACATGTGTCCAACACCTTTTTTCAATTTAGGCACATTGTATCCTAAATTAAATATTCACATTTTCGATATTCCATTATTTTAATATTATTATATTATTTTTACCCTTTTTTTCAAAGCTGCAGTATGCATTTCATGAATTTATGCAGATTACATATTAAATGCAGTCGCAAAAAAAAATGTATAGCATGCGGCAAATGGCGAGTGATTTTTTTATATTTTTACTACAAAGCATTGACACATCTGGTGGATCTCTTATTGCAGTGCAACAAATTGATGGGAAGAACAAAGAGTGTGTAAATGTGTTGTTTAAAAATAAATTAAATTAAAAACTTTTTTCATAGGGCATTACTTTAATGCATTAAACCAACTCGCATATGCTGATTTCCTTTGTCAACTAAAATTTAATTAATTGTTATTTAATTTGAAAAGCCATTTTTAGCGGAGATAAACAACGCTGTGTAATTGCGTTTAATTCCATTCAATTGATGCGATAACTGAAAGTCAGATCAATCTGTCTCAGACTCAATATTCCAAATAATTAAACGTACACACAACTGCAAGCAAAATGCCAGAGTTCAATTAAGCCTTTCTGGCCTGAATATCGCAACAAACAAGTTTGTGGCCGACTTTAAGGCCCTGCAACAAAGTGGTGCAGAGGAGTGTCACTGTCGTTTACTTACTAACAATAAATTATTTCAGACATGGTAATCTACTCTAACTAAAAGATTTTGGCTTAGAATATCTTCAATTGTTTGCAAGTTTGGGCAACTTGCTATGTGTTAATTAAATTTTGTATTTCTGAATAACAATAGGTTTATAAAAGTGCGATTTATAGACTTTTTAAAACAAAACAAAATGCATAAAACATATAGCCAGAGCAACAATACAAAGCAGTGGCCATTTATGCCAAACACCGAGAGACTCAGCGAGAGACGCAGCCCGCGGGCTCAATTTCATTACTCACACTCGCACTTGCACTCACACTCACACTCGCATTCACACTCACTAAAAATAGCAACAGTTGTGGGAGCATAAACAAATGTCATACTCCAACGCTCTTCAAGAAGTTACGCTTATCTCAAACCATTAAAGAGCACGAGCCCAATGAGTGGCTTTTCAGTGCTGAAATGCAAATGTAATAGAAGTAATATTAACATATAAAGAGTTTATTAGCAACAGCATTTGATGATTATGCTTCGACATTTGATAAACAGGTATGATTTATAGCACGTGAAGATATATAATATATTCCATTCAGAAAACATGTTTTTGTGTGAGTTAAAATTGATTTTGCATCGAAGACGCCAATTTGTTATTATTATTGATTGGTCTAGACAAAGTCGGATGTTTGGTAATGCTGATCGATACATATGCTGGATATATGTTAATCACTGCAGACATTTAAAACATGTCATTTCATATTAAACTAAAGTCAAATCATATATAAGTATATAGACAACTTCTTGAACGACTTAAATTTGATGTCTAAAAATATACATTTTGTTATTAGCATACATTAAGACAGTGTATGTTAAAAGTTAACAAACAGCAGAGCAGCAAGCCAGTTATCGGGTTCGTGCTCTTTAATGCTCGCGATAAGCGTAACTGTCTTCTGGAGCTACAACGGCATTTGCTTGTGCTCTCCCAATTGTTGCTGTAGTTGAATGTATTCGTGTGAGTGTGAGTGTGAGTGCGACTGCGACTGCGAGTGCGAGTGTCAGCTTGAGTGTGAATCTGAGTATGAGTAGGCTATGCCTCGGGCTGTTGCTCTGGCTCTCAGCGTTTGGCAAAAACGATCGCAGCGCCAATGTGGAACCGGCGATGACGCTGGCGTCGTCGATACCCCTGGCTAGCCTATAAAAGCAGCGCATTTAGTGTGTGTTTCTTTTCAGAGCGAGCTCAGTGTTAATTTCACAGCGGAGTTGGCCAGCAGCGAGTGCGTTACCAGACCCGAACCAACCAGTTACCACGTCAAACTCAAAGACAATACCACACAGGCAATTAAATAAGCCAGCAACAACGACAACAACGACCTGTGCATACCGTGTGAGTGAATAGTGTACATAGCTGCCCGAAGTGCTTTAATGTGTTTATCAAAACAAATCTGGAGTTTCTAATGTAAAGTGCTACAATAAACTATCAAACCCCACTTCCACGGCCCCACAAACGAACTGGCTAAAGTGTTTGACGGAAAACTTTGCGTATTTAAAAATATTTGTATCAAAATTGATTGAGTGGTGCGAAATGGGTGCTGTGGTGCTGTGGTGTTACGGTGTTGCCAGCGCAACAAACACTAATTGAATTATTTAATAACACAATGCAAAGCGACAGAGCAACACGAAAATGTTATGGGGCAACAAAACCCGCTTTAAACCCGAAATTGCGGTCAAAATTGGTTGTCTCGTCTTATATAAAATACCTGTTCGCCGTTTGCAGCGCCGCTGATTGCTCTTTCAGACCGCAAACGTACAAGCGCTCACACACGCACACACCCACACCCACATCGCGGCAGACAACATGCACAAATAAATAATAAATAAATAAATAAAAAATAAAAAAAAAAACAAAACAAAACCGAACTGATAAAAAGTTGCAAGTACCCAGAGTAGAGGCAGGCGACTTCATAAGCACACAAAATAAAATAAAGCAAGCTTCAAATATGTGGCAACATTCAGAAATATCATGCAGTTCGCATACAAACTGAGTAAACAACGTACTAGTGTTTTCGACTCGAACTAGCAAACAAGCCACGATGCAATGCCAAGGCGTGCGCCAGCCGAGTTTACTCAACTGTTCGGATGGACGCAGTCGGTCCAGAGCTGATGCACAAATGGTGTCAATATAGAAGCAATTGCAATGCCAACTTTGTATTTGTCTATCAACTCCATTGTAGTTTTGTTAACAATAGTTTTGCAAGTATTCAGCTGATAACTGCCAGACAACTTCCGATTCTTGAGATACGGTTTCCAGAAATATAATGTATATTATAGTAAATATCTCATTGAATGTCAATATTATTATATATTAATTATTTCTGATAAGCAGGGATCTGACTAATCAATTAGAGCTGCAGCAATCTCAATGCGTTCTTAACGTTTTTTGTTTTTGGGTTTCTTTGACTGGCAGCAACTATTATGACCATGCCCACCTTTGGTTTTCGCTCTTATCTAGTGTGATAAGTCGCTTTTGGGGGCTATGTACTCAGAGTTGATTCATTAGTGAAAAGCACGGCCCACTCTGTTTACGTTTTTCTTTTCTTTTTGTGAGCTGAGAGCTCAGACAGAGGAGTCAGAGCGCGTTACATGAGTGCCACTGCGAAACAGAAGAACAAAATGATTGCAGATGAATTCTGAATGGCTGAATCGTTTTAATTACCGTATTACGCTCGGCTACGTCTCTGCTGGCCACTCGAAACTGTTGGCTCTGGCACCTGGTCGGCACCGGAGAGCAAATTAAAAATGCCAATCACAGCCAACGAACGGGCGTGACTGAGGTGCTGCAGAGGCGGGCAGGCAGTGCATGTTAACTATTGACGATTGCGACTGGAGAAAGAGTGAAAGACGTGGCAAGGCTGCATGTGAGAGCTTTCAAGAATTCTGTCACACTCGCCAGTAATATCCGAGCCAAAGAGAGGCGAAGGCGACACACACACACACACACACACACAACGCCATTCCAGTACGTGTTGCACCTGAGTACTCGCCCCACACTGCACAACGTGGCACAGAGTTAGAACAGAGCGCCGTAAACACGTTCTGTGCCAAAAGATAAAAATTCTAAATCGTTACGCCCATTCAAGAGAAATTATGCTCTACCTTATGGTTACACAGTGGCTCTGTCGATTCAAATCAACATACATAAACTCTAACACATACACACTTAAGCCTTACACTCCAAAAACAGACGCAGACCTGAACACGCTCCCAATCACATCTATGAATGTATATAATTATACATACATATATATCTAATATATATATATATAAATATCTTGCGACGCATTTAACTACATCTGTATATAAAAATATTTAGCTGTAAATACCAGCTCAAAAATAGGAAGTCATCAACCAAACCATGTCATACCCTATACGAAGTAGCAGAGCATAGAAAACTAACTTTAAAACAATATTTTTTTTGAGTGTTGCCTATCCAAAAGTGGTACAATTTATTTCTCTTTCCTTAAATTCTTAAAAATATCTCCCCAGTCGCACATATCTTCATTGGCAATGCATGCCGAGTTACAGGGTATTGAGAGGCAAAACCAAAACAAGAAACTTGAATACAAGAAATTGCCATTTGATTTAAAACTGAGAAATCGTGTTTACGCAGCAGCTGCGGGTACGAGGACGGGACCTCGAACTAGAACTACACAGACCAAAGTGGACCGGTAGCCGCAGCGGAAAGAAAGATTCTGAAGAGTTGACGTGCTGATAAGAACACCCGTGCGCTTGTAAATAAACACACACACATATGTACATACACATACAAATACATTGTCAAGAGTCGGAGTATAACAAGTATCACTCTCTAAAATTAAGACTCTCTTTACTTTACTTCGTCACGAAACCAGGTTTGTGTTAGTGTTACGGTTACAACGAAATCGCATAGTGACTATTGGATACTCTCATTCAGATAAAAAGTTAATGTTTCAATTATCTGAATATATGTAAATAGAAAGAGTGATTTCATTATTTTTAAAGCTTATAATTTATAACTCAAAAAATAATTTAAAGCAATATCTTAATGATTTAATATTTAATATTAATTAATTTATTTTTGAAGCTAATTTTTTCAAAGCAATATTTTATATTTAATTCTTTCTTTTAAAGGTATTACTGAAAGGAAAACTTAAGCGAGACTCTGAAATTAACTAAGCGATATAATGTGTGGTAAGTACTACCTCAACTACACTCTTCAAAAGACAATGAGTTAATAAGATAAAGCCGTGCCACTTGATTATAATTAAATCAATTACCCGTGCATAACTTACTCAATACACTCGAAAAGACAGATATCCTGAAATGTTATGGAATGATATAAATAGCTTCGTTTGATATAACACAACTATGGGCTCATGCATACTTTATACTTGATAATACTCGATGGCCTTTCGCCTCACTCCACTCCAAAAATAACTTCAAGTGGACGGTAACAAAGCCGCTAAGCCACTTATTCAAACAGTGCACTTACCTGAAAGGCCCAATCCCAAACTGGTTTCCGATGCAGATTTCCTCATAACTGGTTGGGTTTTGGGCTGGCGCTCAATACTTTAGCTCTTGCAAAATGTGATTATTGCATATAAATCTTATATTTATTTCGAATTGCTTTCTGATATGTTATATGTAAATCAATCTGTTAATGCAACATTTATACTATAAAAATATACTATTATACTTTGTCTGTAGGAATTTTCGCATACCTGAACTATCTAACGCCCAAGTCCCGCCAGGAGGTGCTGGATCTGTTGGTGACAGGCTTGAAGCGTCTGGAATACCGTGGCTATGACTCCACCGGCGTTGCCATCGACTCGCCGGACAACAAGGACATTGTGATGGTTAAGCGCACTGGCAAGGTCAAGGTGTTGGAGGATGCGATTCAAGAGCGTAAGTCGTAGTTGAATTTGATATTCTATGCCAGCAGCGATTGTTAATCCAATTTGAATGTATGTGGACAGATTTCAGCGGAGTGGAGTACAGTGAGCCGGTGAATACTCACGTTGGCATTGCACATACACGTTGGGCCACTCACGGCGTGCCCTGCGAACGTAACTCGCATCCGCAGCGCTCGGATGAGGGCAACAGCTTTGTCGTGGTGCACAATGGCATCATTACCAATTACAACGACGTCAAGACCTTCCTGTCAAAGAAAGGCTACGAATTCGAGTCGGACACGGACACGGAGGTCTTTGCGAAGCTGGTGCATCACCTGTGGAAAAAGCACCCCAACTACTCGTTCCGGGAGCTGGTTGAGCAGGCCATTCAGCAAGTGGTAAGTGAATCCATTCAGGCGGAAGCCGAAGCTCATTAAGAATAGAATCGTGATGATGTGCCCACTTGTTTCGTGCTTGCAGGAAGGCGCATTTGCCATTGCTGTCAAATCGAAGTATTTCCCGGGCGAGTGTGTTGCCTCCCGCCGCAGTTCTCCGCTGCTCGTCGCTATCAAGACAAAGACTCGATTGGCCACGGATCACATTCCCATTCTGTACGGCAAAGGTGAGCGATGCTGGTGCAACAAAAGGAGTTATCCTTCAGTAGAGTCTCTTCCATTCTTTATTTCACACAACAATATCTTGTCTTTTATCTCAATACACGTACATACTCGTATCTGTTTGTGTTATGCGTGTTCGGTCTCTCTTTTTCCAAATAACCAACTGTCGCGCCCTGACGGCACTCTGAAACTTTTCAACACTATCGCCCCAAAAAACATCCTTTGGCGACCCTTCTTCCTCGTCTCGCCTCGCCGCATCTCTGCTGATCCTCTGTGTTAATTTCCAACGTTTAGATGACAAGCAACTGAGCTCCGATCAAGGTAGTCAACTAATCTAAATGCAAACTCTATGAAGCACTGCCTTCTGTTGGTGACTGGGCATCTGTCTATCCTATCAAACTCTAAACTAATTTCTTATCGCTTCACTCCCAAATCAATAAACTTTATAAACTCCTTGGTGCTGCCCCTGGTGCTGGTGCTGCTGATTCTTAAGTATAGCTAAGTCGAAATTGTATTTTAACATTTTACTCAACATTTGTTTATTTTCTCTCTCGTGTTTGTCTAGATGCCGACTCCGGCAAGCCCCAAGGTAATTACTTTGAATTTCAATATTATTTTTATGAAAACTCATATATTTTATACTATTCATGCTTATTTGCTTTTTGTTGGCCAAAATAAACCACCTTCATCCGTCCTTTTGGTCTTAAGAAATTGATTGCGCATTTTGGAGCAATTTAATTGAATATAGGAAAATTTCTACAGATGGTCACAATTGACTGCATAATACTCGTTCATAGCTGACAAATATTATATATTTTTTGTATAAATATATATTTGATTACAAAATCAACTCTTTAATATTTAAAGCAAGTAATGACAAATGTTTATATGCTTATATAAGATATGAGTCTATATATAGTCTCTTATACAGACAAAACCAATATACTTGCTGAACTATCTGACAGAGTATGCAAAGGGATTATTCTTGCATCTGACAAAATTGAGATGCAAATGCACTTAAATTTTTGCCCAGTTTTACACTGGCTTAATCTTATATTTATCTTATAAATTTTAAATGTGGTTTCTTAATTTGACAATCTGAACTAAATTAATTGTCAAGCTTTTCCATTTTTTTTAAGAAAAATATCATCTTACAGACATTTATGTTCGGAAAATGTCAGTTGCAAGCAAATTTATAGATAAATGGAATTTAATAAAAGTAGCAAAGGCTTCAAACAATAATCAGATATAGGTCAAGCAACGTTTTGCTTCTTGTGATAACAAAAGGCTTTGTAATTATTTGCGGCTTTTTGGCAACGATAAGTGTATAATTAAATGGCAAATATATTGTCAAATTATGGTGTTAAGTTATCTATTGACTTTTGACTTTTATAATATGTTAAAGTATTTTAACTCGAAATGGCTTCAGAGGTAGACCAGGGCCAAGTTGCTATTGACCTAGTGTGTTGAAGATAACAATTATATGTCGTTTCTAATTTCTGCATTACACTCTCTCTCTATCTCTCTCTTTCTTCCTTCATACACTGGGACTACGTGTACATATATATACACAAACACATACAATATAAATGCATAAATACATAAATCCATACTATTGCTTGCAACGCTGACAATTACGTCCCGCCTGCCTTGTACTGTTCCGTCCCCCTTGCGTTGGTCAATTCAAAATTCAACTCTATCGACATCGACATCGCCATCGACCGCAATCGCAATGCTGCCTGCAACTACAATTGCAACTGCAACTGCAACTGCCAATGCTAATGCTGATGCTGATTCAAATGCAAATCGGCAACGTCAACACCATTCAAATACCAAATTAACCGAACAGAGTTGCGTCCACATGGACAAACTCGTGAATTGCCAGTGTTGCCGCGCTCGGATAGCACATCGGAATTCATGCCGCTGGAGGAGAAGGAGGTTGAGTATTTCTTCGCCTCGGATGCCTCAGCTGTCATCGAGCACACAAATCGTGTTATCTACCTAGAGGTGAGATCCTGTCACATGAATATATTCAAGCATTCACTAACAATTCATACGAATTCCTTGCAGGACGACGATGTGGCTGCTGTGCGGGATGGTACTCTGAGCATCCATCGTTTGAAGAAGAGCCTGGACGACCCGCATGCCCGTGAGATTACCACACTGAAAATGGAAATACAGCAGATCATGAAGGGCAACTACGACTACTTCATGCAAAAGGAGATCTTCGAGCAGCCCGATTCGGTGGTCAACACAATGCGCGGACGCGTCCGCTTTGAGGACAATGCCATCGTACTGGGTGGCATCAAGGACTTCATTCCGGAAATTAAGCGCTGCCGTCGGCTCATGCTGATCGGTTGCGGCACCTCGTACCACAGTGCCGTGGCCACGCGCCAGCTACTGGAGGAGCTGACCGAGCTGCCGGTCATGGTTGAGTTGGCCTCGGACTTCCTTGACCGCAACACGCCCATATTCCGTGACGACGTCTGCTTCTTCATCTCGCAGTCCGGCGAGACGGCTGATACATTGATGGCATTGCGCTACTGCAAGCAACGCGGCGCCCTGATCGTTGGCATCACCAACACCGTGGGCAGCAGCATCTGCCGTGAGTCGCACTGCGGCGTCCACATCAATGCCGGCCCCGAGATCGGCGTGGCCTCCACCAAGGCATACACATCGCAGTTTATATCGCTGGTGATGTTCGCGTTGGTCATGTCTGAGGACCGTTTGTCGCTGCAGCAGCGGCGTTTGGAGATTCTGCACGCTCTGTCCAAGCTCGCTGATCAGATTCGCGAGGTGCTCAAGCTCGACTCCAAGGTGCAGGAACTGGCCAAGGATCTCTACCAGCACAAGTCGCTACTGATCATGGGTCGTGGCTACAACTTCGCCACTTGCCTGGAGGGCGCATTGGTAAGTCCCAATCTCGTATTTCGGTAAAAGTTGTCCTAAGTGATTCCTTACTCTCGCAGAAAGTGAAGGAGCTGACCTACATGCACAGCGAGGGCATCATGGCCGGAGAACTGAAGCACGGTCCGTTGGCGCTCGTGGACGACTCCATGCCCGTGCTGATGATCGTGCTGCGCGATCCCGTCTACGTCAAGTGCATGAACGCGCTGCAGCAAGTCACCTCCCGCAAGGGCTGCCCAGTGATCATCTGCGAAGAAGGCGACGAGGAGACAAAGGCCTTTTCGTCGCGCAACCTTGAGATTCCCCGCACAGTCGACTGTCTGCAAGGCATCCTCACCGTCATTCCCATGCAGCTGCTCTCCTACCACATTGCCGTGCTCCGCGGCTGCGATGTCGACTGCCCGCGCAACTTGGCCAAGTCCGTGACAGTGGAGTAAACAAACTTGCTGTCAGCGCCGGGCCACTCTCAATACTTACCCATGGCACCTCGCGTGCACTAATTCCATAAATATCTCTATATGCATACACTCATACTCCCCCACACACACAAATGTGTGTGTGTGTATATTCACTAGCGATGCACACACATTTGATTATATACAAACACTTCTTCACACATCAAGATGGAATCTACTTACATCAAATTAAAATGAATTTGTTTTGTTAAATATACCTCTTACTTTAATGTGGCGGGTGGCCTTTGTTTTAGGTATTATTTTACGGGTTTCGTCTGAAAATTCAGGTTTCCATTACTGGATTTCTGTCTCGAGTGGGAGTTTCCAGCTAAAAGGCTTGGATTCACTTTTGACTTTTCAAATACGACATTTGTAGGATAGGTTTCCTAAAAACTCAACGTAATTGCGAGAGAAAAGTGTTTTTCAACTGCCCAAAAACTGCGACATTTACATCGCATTTAATAATAATTTGAATCCTTAGAGCTGGCAACTCTGTTAGGTGTGGCGCTCAGCATTTAATTAAATTCAACTTTAAATTGGATGCCATAAAAATGTAATGCCCCAAATATGTGACCCAAAAAAAAACGTGAAAAAGCCAAAAAAGTAAAAAATAAACAGAAATGTGGACGACAGCGCTGTTGCTGTTGGAACAGCACTCGTGCGGCAGAGGTAAAGTTGGTTTTTATTGAAAGCTGCGGTGGTATCAGCAGCAAACGGTTATGTCTTCAAGCCAAAACCGAAACCAACTACCAAATCCAAGCAAAACACCAGCGAATAAATGGAAAATACCGAAATGGCCACTGCTAAGCCAAATACTTCGTGCCATCGACCCGTTCCTGCTGCTACTGCTGCTGCGGCTGCTGCTGCAGCAGCCATTCCAATCGCCAGGTACTCGACACACATACACACACACATAGAGAGAGAGAGAGAGAGAGAGAGAGAGGGAACAACAACAAACACACACACATGGAACTTTCACCGAATTGAACATGCTCAGCAATGTTCTTCTTATTATTTTCAATTCCCATTGAATTTTCGAAGGGCACATAATCTAGATTAAGGGCCTCGGAACGTAGACACAGACACACTTGGACTTGGGCCAGGCGTTGCCCGTAGCCAAAAGGCGTTAGACATATTTGGGTTGATGTTTTCATTGGCAACAGTAGCTAGCAGCCATTTCCATTGGCTAAGTGTATTGTTTTTCCCCGAAAATTCGAGCAAAGTAACAAATTTTCACATCAGAGCTTCCGCCGGACTATGGACAAGAGATGTCAATTGAATTGAATCTTTAACTATTTTGATTTTATTAGACTTTTCCTGAGATCTCCAAGCAAGTGCTTTATTAATAGCAGAACTCAGTATTTATTAGAAATTTCATCTTTTATGCATACTCACTCTCCTGATTTTGTCCATTGTGCTTGAGTGTAATTTCATGATGGTTAATTAACTATCCGTTCATGTGTGCGACCTAGTAAAGCGGCGTTAAGCTGCCAGGGATTATGTGGCATGTGTGCTGGCGAAATTGAATTGCTTCGCTTATATACATATTTATTGCGCTCGCCTGCCAAGTGGCTGCTCGACTCGAAAACCAACTGCCAATTGAGTTTTGGAGGGCATTAAGTTTAGCGGGTTTTATAAAGTGTCAGAGCAGTCAAAGTTCCAAAGCCGCAAACACTATCCGAAATAAATTCATTTGCGGCTGATGGCAAATAGTCTCGTTTCTCGATTCCTGAACCCTTAATGTGCTGTTCGCTCCGAAAACGGAACGAAATAAAAGCATGTTTATGCATTTGCCCGACGAGGTAAAAACTTGTGAAACTGTTATACAAAC
This sequence comes from Drosophila meridionalis, assembly GCA_035045145.1. NCBI lineage: Eukaryota > Metazoa > Arthropoda > Insecta > Diptera > Drosophilidae > Drosophila > Drosophila meridionalis. The sequence goes on along the minus strand of JAWNPG010000020.1, from coordinate 8,666,701 downwards.
ACGTTCAGGTAATTCCATAAGAAACTTTTATCTTACCACAGTCGTCAGCAGTTGCCCCCACTTTTTGCATTTGCTCTCTGGCTAAAGCCGAGCCCAATCGTTCCGTTTCCGAGAAACGTCCTCGTCGACCTCGTTGGCGGCACGTTCAGCTTATTTCTACAATTGCCTCATTAGAAAACTGTAATGCATATCCGGCTTATGGCCAATTGCCACATAGCCGTTCATTTTTAACAGTGTATCCGTTCCGTTCGCCTGGATCCTTCGTCGGTCCTTCGACGCCTCCTCGCACATTTCCTCAATTCAATTGCGCAAAATGTGAGTTTTGTTTCGAAAGTTAAATCCACTTGGAGCAGAGACTTGTATTGTGGTAATTAATGAGAAGCTCGGCATCGGGGTTCAATGTATATATGTACATACATTAAACATCTATATTACCAGGGCGGTCTCCCCCAGACAAGCTACTTAAGATGATTGTGTAAATTGTCAAGTATTCTGTTTTGTGTGGCTGGGCTGTTGTCATTAGCTAGATAACAGTTCGGCTTCCAGTTATAACTCAGATCTCATCTCGGCCACACTAAGCCACAAGTCAACGGGCGTTGGTTGACTTTCTGCTTCACCACTCAATTGATTGGACCAATTGGATGGGCACTTGCGGACGTTTAATAGGGAATGGGGAATGGAATGAAGGGAAGGGAGTCATGTGGATTGTCGCTATTGATTGATATCAAATCGTGCAGACCCTGGGCAAGTTGGACGCTTAGGGATTTGTGGAAGTGTGTTTTGCGCCACGTTAGCACCAGACGTTGCGGTGTCAATTTATTTTTCAACGTCAAGCATGCGTCGTAAGCTTCCATTTAGGCCCTTCGACAATGAAGACGACAGCTGAGATTCCATTTGTGCAAATTGTAATTGTCAAGCGCAGGACAGGGCGCTGAGAAATCCCACATGTCTGTCCAATAAGGATGGTGTCCTTTTTGCGACTCCTGCAATTTGGGCTGCTCAACTTTCAACGGGTTTCCGTATCTATGTTTAACAGGTGACTTTTCCTACGGGATGATAAATGCTTCTCTGTGACTCTGAGCGGAGCTGGGCTTGAAGTTCTTTGAATATCCTGTGGGAGTGGAGGGACGAGCAGGCGGAACTAGGTAATTGAATATACATTTTTGCAAAGTTATCTCATTTCATTCGCCACTGTTCTAAGAGCTGCGCGTAAACCCGTTTTAAATATGCAACAAAAAGTTGCAAAGTTAGTTCAGAAAATAACTTTTGAAATGCCGCGTGCGGACTTTGTTGATAGCTGCTCTGGGGGCTTGGTTTGCTGTCGCTGTCGTTGCTGTCCTTGCTGTCCTTGCTGTCCTTGCTGTCCTGCTGTCCACGGGGGCTGTTGCAAACGTTGTCGTTATTGTTTAACTAAATAAAAAGCTGGTTTGGGGTTACCATTCGCCAGTGTATCAGTGAGTCGAAAAGTTTCGCAACAAAGACAATCCAATATAATTCAAATGATAATTGTTATGTTTTTTGTGAAATGGAAACAAAACATTTGAAACAAAAAAACATAAACTGAAACGCCCAACTGAATGATATGCAAACAGGTACAGAGCACGCAGGTGGCCAGATTGGACAAAGTATCCCATATTTAAATAGACCAACTTCAAATTATTTCCCCTGCTCCTTCGAGTAATGAGCCCATCCAACTATGTAGAAAATACTGTGCATGCCTGCTGTGAGCAATCACACCGCTTGGTTCTTCCATCCAATAACAGACCAAATGCGTAGTGTGCAATATAAAAATATTTAGTACTGGGAGCATGCTCTACGATTCAATACTCAATGGCGGGCTGTCCCAGTCCCTCCCACACACATACAGTTTATTTGCTATTCCAAAGCACATTTTCGAATCACAGCGGACTAAGAATGAAGGAGATGCGTGCCACATAAACAAGCACAGCAAAAACAATGAAATGAAAGAAAATACCTTAGCAAAATACTAGTGCAAACTTTTATCTCAGTTTTCTGTACACTCTATGATAAAGCTGAGGCCTAAGCTGCGCCGTTGACGTCTTTAGCATTGCTGAGAGAGTTGCAATAAAAAATGAGAAAAATTTAATTGCATGTGATAAGCATCGGGACTTGAACGTCAAAGAGAGCATATGTTATAGTCGAGCAATCACTGCGAAAACTGAACTAAGTTCCAACGTGCTCCTGCTAGCATTATGGCAGAGGGACAAGCAGCTCCGTGCGGCAATTGGAAATCGAGTCCCCGTGCAAATTTGCGCTCCACCAGGCAGCTGCGACCGCATCTGATGTCTTCTTCCTCTGTTGAGGTTCCTTCTTTTTGTGCTGCTGCCGATGGGGTTCCAATAGGCAATGGGGCTCCGAGTGGCATGGCGCCGTTTCCGAACCTGATGCCATTTTGCATAAAAGAATAACGTCGCTCATACGCCATGTTGGCTATAATATTTCGTGGAACTAATGAACCACGCAGCGTCATGTGCGTTGCCACTTTCATTTGCGGTGAGATTTGGATGCTAGCTGTGGCGCCTCTTGTTGCTCTCTTGTGGCAGCCGCTGCTTACATCTACGTTTACGTTTACGTTCACGTTTGCTCTTGGCTCTGTTGTGCACGCGCTCATACAGTCTTATGCGAGACGTATGTTTGTGTGCGTGTATTTGCGTATTCGTGTGTGTATTGCGTCGGTAAGTGCACGAGCAGTGTCCCACAGCAGCTTCGTATGCAAACATATTTATGTGGCTACGTGCCGCTGCATATCTTTTCAAAATTTTACATTTCACCGGGACGACAGGCAGCCAGTGAAAATATTTCCCTTGCTTTATTTGCAAGCTCTCCAACTCGCCCGCTATTTCAGGTTCAGGTTTCAGACTCATCTGCATACGCCCGACACCTCCAGCACAAAGGAGCAGGCGGAGGAGGCGCTGCCCGGAATGCTGGCTGCTTGTATGACAAATAACTTTTGACACATGCTGCCGAAAAACCCACAATGAGTTTCATTGCATAATACAATGAAATGGAATATGGACAAAAATTGAGAAATATTCGACAAGAAAAGTTAAACTCCATCAGGTATTGTCTTTAAAAACAATCTAATTATTTAGAGTTGCCCTGGCCAGATTACATTTCAACACACTTCGCAAAATAAGACTTTCAGCGATATATTCCGAAGTGCGACAAAAGAATAATAGATATTTCCATATATACATATAATGTAGTCTGAATGCTGTATATGCTAAATAAGTGCAGAGCATATGCCTTGGTTCCGGGAATCTTTGAAAGCTGTGCAACATTAAAACGATTTATTAGCTGAAAGTGGATTTTAACATAAATCAGATAGCTCTTAAGGAACACGAAATACGCTTACCTTCCCGAAAGTAAAATAGATGATCTCAACACACCTCGCAACAAAGCTGCCTTTGTGCGACGACGACGACGACAAGAACACGCTCGGCTCGTGGAGCGGGTAGTTACTCTCAATAGTTGGCTTGCCGTCGGGCAAGATGGGCCAGTTTTAAATCATAAAATATTTATGCTCCCCTCCGGGCGTGTCTGTAATTCTACTTAGTTTACGACCCCCCATAAATTGAGTGGGCATAAAATACTTACACCGAAACACATTTAATCGAAATTCTACAGAAGCCCTAATGGACGGGCGGCAGCAGCGGCTGTTGAGGCCAACTCCTTCTCTGCAATGGGGCTGGCTAATTCCGTTCAAGGACACACCACTTTCAAGGACATGTGTGGACTTGTATGGCGATGAACTTGAGTGCCGTCTCAATTACTCGGCACGTGTCCTGTCAGACAGGCAACCGTAGACAACATTGTGTCTCATCTAATGGCTTTCATATTTCTCTTAAGTTGATTGTGCGGCTATAAAAATTTATGGACTCACTAGCCCGAGGTGTTCGAGCAGAGATATCGCAAACTAAATGCTTGAGAAACTAATAACATATTAATGTTTATGTGCTTGGGGCAATAACGATGAACAATTATATTTGATTTAAAGAGAAATCCAAAGAGTAACAAACTGTGTTCAGGTCACACTTCAGAGTCACACATAGATATATATATATATATATAAATATATATACCTTTTCGTCTGCTGGGCCAAAAAGTCTAATCTAAGTTAATGTTCCTTGCAAGATTTCTATTAATGCAACGCAACAACTGAAATGAAGAAAAAACTAAAACAAGTTTTTTTGTTTCGAAGTAGCTTGCAAACAGAGAAGAGGTTTTAAAACTGCTTCTTAATAATGATTTAAGTAATTTCTTGAACAAGAAAAAACATTTCCATGCTCGGCGTTAAATTAACACAAACAAAAAAGTTAAAAAAAAAAAAAAAAAAAAAAAATCACCGGATAGAAATATACTTAATGACTGTTTATCTAAATTAGAGTGGCTCAGCCGGTTTATGACCTTGAAACAACTCACATTTAATACCCAAACTCGTGGATGCTCTAGAACATATTCTTTTTTTTTCTATCGTAACATATTTATTAGCTTTTTCGCGACACTCGATTCGCGCTCTATTCAAATATCAAACTTTGTTCAAAAGAATCAATCAACAAGTCTGAAAGCAAAAAAGATTTGATTTGTTTGTACATTTTATATACATATATATTTTTTTATTTCTGGTGAGACTGTCGTCTTCTCAGTAAAACTGGTTTTTATGCTAATTGATCGAGCCACAGAACCACCCATTGTCAATAGTCAATAGGAGCAACGTGAGATCTGTGAAGACCAAACACTTCCGTAGTAAGCAAAAAATGATTCTGTTCTCAAAGATTTCAAAATGTATTCTAATGAAACGATTAGGATTGATTATCAATTAATAGATAAACAGTTAGTAGACGTGCTTAGCTTAGATACCTTATATACCTATACATATACGAGTATGTACATTCGAGTAGATATCGAGACGTTTAGTATCGAGAGGGGGGCAAGTAATAGGCGTTGGCAGTGCTGGAGATGGTGCTGGGCGTGGGGGTCTGGTACGAGTAGCCATGGCTGGTGGGTGTGGGCGTGGGTACCGGTGGGCGTGGGGTAGTCCGATAAGTGTAGCCTTCGGACGATCCCGTCGTAGACTCCACGACGTACTCGGTGGTGCTCTTCGTGGGTATCACTGGCGTTGACGTTGTAATTGGCTTGACGGGATGTACTGTAGGCTTCGGCGTTTCAAAGTCGCCGTCTGTTGTTGTTGTGTACACAGATTGAGTGCTGGAACTAACTTCCGGAATAAAATCTGTGTTTACCTCGGTTGTCTGCGCGGTCACGGGCCTCTGCGTGGTGGTCGTGGAGCCCGTTATAAACGAGATGTCCTTTCGGATGCCAAAGCCACCAAATGATGACTTCGCCTGCAGGAAACTATTCAGCAATTGGAACTTCTGCGAAATCAAATTGGAGATCAGCTGATTGTTAACGGGGGCCACAGTTGCCGTGGAACGAGCTGTGCCACTGGAAGTGCCTGTATATAATATAATAATTACATTTATCTTTTTTCCATTCGCCTATCACATGTTTCATAACAAAAATTTACCACCAATCGGAGCAAAAACCTTTATGAAGATCGGCTTTGACTCCGCCACGATCACCACACTACATAGCAGCAGCGCCCAAATCGGAATTGTTCTCAGCATTTTGATGATGACAGCGTCCAACTAACGTTATAACTAACCGGCCGCCGCGTGTAGCCGTTCGCTTTTATACCTCGGGGCAGTCAGTTTTTGTTAAGTTTTTTGTTAGCTTATGATCAATGTGTGATTTGCCTCAGACACTTTGTGTCTAGCGCTCAAGTGGCTGACAAATATAATGCGAATTTTGATCTGACCATGAATGAAGCCTCTGTTCAGTGGGTAGCATCACGCCGTCATCGCTCGCATCTGCGCACTGCGAATTGCAAACTGAAATGATTTTAATATCCATATATATAATATCATAACTAAACCTTAGAGCATGCAAATGTCGCTAAATTGAATTTTTGCGAATTTGATTCCGTGCTCTTTGTATCACATTTGGCCTTCCTGTTTGCAACGACTGGTGACAAGCAAATGTTCTTATAATTGGGTTAGTCGTGCTGACAAAGCACAAAATAAAGTTTCAGTTTAGCAAAGGAAATACAAAATCGTATATATACATATGTATATATATACTAGCTGTATGGAGTCAATTTGTTATACGTAATCCATCATTGAATTGAATTGTAATGAAATTGAACAAAATCAACTGAGAAAACTTTTAAGCATACAAATTGAAAGCATTTTAAAATCTTCACATTTCTCGAGTTATCAGCCAATATTTCAGCATTTCTACAATTCAGTATGTCGCAATTCAGTTCTTAAACTTAGTTATGGATACTGAAGCGGGTAATATATAAATACATAAATTTTAGATTTCAGCTTGGGGACAGCCGAATGTTTGTATTTGTGCTCATCCGAATGAGCTAGCCATAAATCGTTACATCATAATCTCGGCACCGCTCTCCGCCCTCTCTCGATTTGGCTGTGGTAACGCTCATAAAATATTTAAAGTATCGCCAAACAGTTTTACCAACTACCATGCGAGAACGTGTCGGGGCGCTGACTCTATGGATCCGTGTGTACCAAGTGTGCTATGTATACACATCCATCCATTGGGCAGCTCGGGCTGGAACATACAGGAATTATATGTTTGCTTTCATTTGGGCAAACAAACATGAATACAAACACACAGAGAGTGTGGGCAGGCAGTAAATTTTTATAGGCAACACTTTGCATCGTAAAGAAAAACGACGGCAGCCGCCTTTGACGCTGAGGCGGTGCGATGGGGCATTTAATAATTTAACCACGACTATTTAGTTTCCATTTCCGCAAAATGCTTTCGTGTTAACGCCTCGAATGCAATAAATAAGCCCGTGTGGTCAATGTTAACCGCAATTCGGCCGCAACAAGGCCGGGATCGAGCCAGGTCAAAGTGTTACGTGCTGCATGATATATCCCCGTATCCTTCTACATTGTATATACATCTACATATATATAAATATATAGCATTTGTGCTAAAGCAAAAACCAAATCCCTTAATGTTAACCCATAAATATTTCATTTTATTACTCAACCTCAAACAGGGGTTACGCTCGTCTGAGCGACGCGGCATCAAAAAATGTTTGGCATAAATTATCGGACTTTCATGGCATGAACTGGGTCAGAATGTTGCCAGAATTAGGCAGACAGGATCTATTCGTTACAATCATTGCGGACTACAAGTATGCAAAGCTCTTTTTCCACTCACATCATTTGCAGCCGCTCGACTCTGATTTCGTTCAATTTAAAAGCAAATCTCGGTCAAAGGTTCTCCACCAAGGCAACGCGCAGAGTTCAGCTTAACATTAATAATTAATTGACGCTGGGCTAAATACAGGTTTGCTCCACGTTCTTAAATTATGAAACACACTCAAGCCAGTTTCGAAATAATTATTGATCTGTGATTACCTCAAGATTTGACTAGTCATTAACATACATCCTTGAAAGCTGCTGTAAACAAGCGCCAGCTTAACTTCCCGCTTGCCCAACTAAATTATCCAGCACAGCACACGTGCTATGCGAGCTGTGTAATGCGAAAAGTTTTACTCTCAGCTAAATTCAAATCAATGCCACTACAATTTGCATATCTGACTAATTGACAGTGACTAAGGTCCAGGTCCTAACCACATTTCAGTCGAATGGTAAACAAAGATTATCAGTGCACAACTTTCGGGCGCTCTGCACAAAGTTGACAGACCGAAAATCAAATGTTGTGACAATTTAGCCAATATCGTAATGCAAGAAAAGACCAGCTAGCTGCCCAGGCAACTTTGGCTACACTCTGGTCTGGTTTGGTCTGGTCTGTTCTGTGGCTGCGTACTTATTGGAAAGTGCTATTCAATTGCCTTGTTGAAGCTCCATTCCGGGCCGAGCCCTAGACATGGCCAGCTGCCAGTGAAGTTGGCTGTGGCACAAGTGCTTCAGGCTCTAACTGCCCCCCATTTGCCACAATGAGAGAAGCGCTTTAAAAAATAGTCCTCTCCTTTTTATCTGTTTTCTTTTTTTGTTTTTGTTTTTTCTTCTTTTTTTTTTGTTTTTTTCTTGCTGCAAAAAGGAAAGTGCGAAATTGGCACACCGAGTGGCACAAACACAGATCTCAGCGCGAGGCTGGGTATTGTTGCCCTTTGCTGGCGGATAGACTACTGCCGTCTGCGCCATTGTCGGTGTGAATGTAGATTTAGTGGAAAAATGCCATAATGTAACAACTACAAGCAAGAAAACAACAGCAGCAACAACAACAACAACATCAGCAACAACATCAGCAACAAAGTGCGTAAAAGTTTTAAGTGCTTTCGAACATTTTGACAAGTTGACTTTTTGTTGCTGTGAATGGGACCAATAATGTTCCAAAGTAAACTTATTTTCCTGACATAATCAATGAAAATAACGTGAACGGCCATCAGCAAGGGGAACTGTTAAAGTCCGCTGGGCAATAGGGCGAATACCTAGAATTCAGTTTTAGTTTTCGACTCGTTTCGTTTTTGCACCCCGCCTGAGAAATGTGACAGACAATTTGCTTTTCAGAAAGAACAACAAAAATGCAATTACTGTTATCGGAGAATCGTTTCCTTTCTGCATAATTGCATACTGTAGGCAGAGTATTGACTACTTGATATTCGAATAGTTTTCATTATTTGAAGAGTGCATTGTGCTTCGGTCAACACTTCAGCTATGCACATATTGGCAATATATCGCATACTGGGTAGGAAGTTTCCAAAAATTACATCTTCACCTTCTGAAAAGGTATACACTTCTCGGCTTTGCTATTGGCCAGAGTGCCTCACCTGCTCCTCAAGTGATTTTGCATATTTGGTTATTCGAACGAAAGTCAAAAGTTGGGCTGCTACTGGCAGCAGTGCTACTCCTGCTGCTGCTGGTGCTGGTGCTATTGACGGCTGTGGAGGGCAACTATAGCACGCGAACATTGAGCTCCACTTACACACCTTTTGTGTGTGTGTGTACACACACACCATCACCACCTACGGCTACGACAGCATGTGGACGTCAGTACCAGTTGCTGCAATTTTGAACAAACAGACATGGAACTTGTGTGAAATGGCTTCCTATGGGAATGTTTACATCTGGAATGAATTTGCAAACTCTGACAGTTGCTTGCGTTTTCTGTCAGTCAGCGAGTCAGCGTCAGTGTCAACTGGACAGGCAGACAGACAGACAGACAGGCGAACGGGCAGAGGGGCAGAGAGACAGGTTTTTATTTGGCTGTGCTGCCGACATTTCGTCTCGTCTATTTAATCGTGAGCCCTTCGACATGTTGAAGGGTGCTATTAATTTAAAACCTGCCAATTTTCAACATTTCCCACATCCTATATGCCATATCCCATGTTGCACAACTGTCAGACTTTCATCTCCAAAAAAATAAAAAAGGGTGGCAGAGCCGATGTCACAAGCTGTCTCTTAGCAGCCCAGCAATGTGTGAAAGATTTTATCACGTATAAAACCCATTAGATGGCCGTGTGACCAGCAAAACAGACAGAAAAAAAAAAAAAAAACAATCCATGAGACGCATTTACATCGATGCATGTGCTCGATGCTCCGAGGTTAAGGAGTACCAATAGTTGGCGTGGCCGCAAGCCGTTTGAGTTTCCATTACCTCAAATGGGCATAATATGGCAACTCATCCTGCCGGTAATCGAGTGCCTCATAACCGTTACCATCAACATAATGATTGACATAACCATAACCCAAACCAAAAACGCGATGAGCATCGCCTCAACGAATAACCGTCAACCAATTTCCCAATGCCAGTTGGCTTTTAGTCGGCCACAAAACGCGATGACTGCAGCTAAGGCATTCCCACTCGCTGTTAACACTCGGCAGAAGAAGAGAATTCCTCTTCATCTTCTTCACGTGCCAGACTTGCTCGAGCCTGCCACCTGGTTCATTGACCAGACCAATAGAGAGAATCACAATTGCTATTAGCCTGTTCTGTTTCGATTGCCGAATTAAATGGTTCTTTGTAGCTTAAGTTGCTTAACTTGACTAACTGCGAAAACAATATTTGTCGAGGCTGCAGAGACTATTTAATTTATGTTGGAATGGAATCTTTTCTGGCAGAACATCCAGACAAACCTGGTTTGCCAAGAATATAATTCAGTTGAGCTAAAATTAGTTATTCAAATTTTCAGAAAAGGAAATCGTCGTATTTCATAATAGAGAACAAAAACACTATTTATACACATAATATACATTTACATATTTTCGTATACAGCAAAGAAAAGATAATTAAATTCTTAATATGTTTATAATGTAGTTTAGTCAGTCGAATGTCCATTAGATAAAACGCTTTGCTCTTGGCATATTTATCGATGTCTATTAAATTGATTTATCCATAATTTCATCTGACAGGCCTCCCCGTTGATTAATTCTCTTGGGTCGCTCAGGCATACGTAACGCGAACAGAGAACAGCGAACAGTAAACAGCGAACTAAATACATTTATTAGCATGAATATGCGCATATTTGTTGGCACGTTCCTCATGTGGTGCTGGCGCCTGTGTGGACATCGCAGTGGAACAGTTAGCCACTTGGCCAAATCCACACAGTCACGGGCCGGCGAGCTGTGGGAGAGTGCTTAACTGTAATTGGAGTGGGACAATTACAAGGACGTTGGATAACAGTAGCAGACATAACAAACTAATTAGGTTGCTCCAATAATGGAACGGCCAGCCAACGGACAAGGGGGCGGCATTTGGCCCCACTTCTAACGTGCCCGTGTCCGTGCCCGTGCCCTTACCCGTGCTTGCTCCTGCATAATAATCAGCTCAAGAACTAAGCGATTTGCGGGCAGGTAGCTACCGCGCGCACCGGTATCCAGGTGCCAAGAGCGCGCCGACAGAATGGTGCAAAAGGGATGCGTCGAGCACGTATTAAATCCAATGAGGTCGCATTCATTGGCCAAATTGATTCAATTCCTGAGCCCTGCTGCGCCAACTCGACATCAGATGCAGCTACGCATTCGACTTAATTTAATAGCTGACGGCAGTTAGCTCAAACATTTGCTGATTTTATTAAGCCATTCCGTGCTCTATTTGCGATAATCTCACTGCCTCACCAATCACATTATTGTGCTCTGCCGTTGTTAATGCTTAGAGCTTGCTCCACACGGCGACCGATGTATTCGTTGTGGTTCAGAGGACTGCCTCTAGACACTTTATTTGCAATTAGCTGTAATTGGCTGAAAGTGCATTTTGATCTACCTAGCGGAAATCACAGAATGCACCAGGGACGGAAGTTGCCCTCTAACAACAACAATCATAAATAAACAATTTATTGAAGCTTCCTTCGTTGGCTGAAAGGAGACTGCATATGGGCAGGGGCAAGCGAATATTATAAAGGGAATATATACAAAAATTCTAATGGGCATACTTAGTAATTGGTTGTGTTCGAGGTCAAAGTGCAGATGGTGAAGCATGGACTCCAAGAACCAAATATATATATATGATATTTGCTATCATTTTCAATTTAAAAGCATATTTTTCTAACGAATTAAGCGAGACAAGAATATTTACAATTTTCTCATTTTTAATAATTTATAAATAAGTTCGTGAAAATAATATAAAAATACAGAGGAGACAAAGAGATCAAACACACAATCTAACTGAAAATTTGATGATATTGTATCTTCTAGAAGTTATTGCGAAAATCTCAAATATACTTTATTAGTTCAACTTGAACAACGCCGAGTAGAGTCAATAATTTTAAGAACAATTGCGTCGTAGCTATAAACTTTAGCGCTTGTCAAATATTAAACGTCATTTTCAGGATTTCCTGACTTTATAACAATTTGATATTACTGAGTATTTATTTAAAAGCATTTCGCATGAAAATCTCTTTGGTAAACAAAACTTGGAATGAGCGAGACATAGGCTATTAGGAGCAAAGTTTAGTGAGCTCTGGCTTGATAGGAAACCGAAGTTTGTCTGGCCAGCGAGTCTCGAAAGTTGTATCGATGGGGCTTTGATATTAAGTCAAGTGCAATATTCACATTGACATTTGAAGCAGAAATTTCTAAATTTAATTAGTTGGAAAGAAGATATGAAAAGAATCTCAGTTCATTATTGAGGTATAAAAACAATTGTTGAATAATAAGTCTAATTATTGGGAACATTTTATGATGCTGTGCCGTCAGCACAATCAGATTCAAATATTGATTTACAGCTTGTTAGCTGCATTGTTCCTCCTGCATTGAAATTAGTATAACAATAGAACTGGAAATGGATCCTTGAAGGATATCAATGTGAATGCCTGGCAGCACAGCTCTCAACAATGCTTGCTCACGCTTTTCATTCCAATCAAAATCATAAAGCAAACAAAGTAATTGATGGCATTATAGGTGTTCCGTTACATACCTCGTATCGTATAAATTATATCTCTAAATTTAAATTTAATATTGAAGAAAAATAAGCATATAAATTACAATATACTACAAAAGTTTGCTCGAGTTAAAACAATTCGCCCCAGCACAGAGTTGCTCTACGAGGAACTACGGCTGCAGATACGTGCTCTCTGCAGCTCTGTGGGAACTTGTCTTTCGCAATTTCACACGTCGACAAAAATTGAATTTAATTTATACGCCTTGCCAAAACACATTTCTGGCACACAAGACGAACAGGAGCTTGGCGAGGACATTTCTCGGCACTGTTGATGCCGTGTCCGAGCCAAGAATTCGAAAACAATCCGCCAGGGCGGATCCCCTTTGTTTCTATCAACCAAAAAAGGCTAGAAAAATAACTCAGACAAAAAACACAGAGCAAAACAAAAGCGAATGGGAAATGAAATTTCTGTATATGGATTTAGGCGCACATCGATAGAGATTTATGTCTGTGCCTTTTGGAAAGCCTTTTGCATTGGCTGCTGCCATAAAAATAGACATATGAGCTAAATCCTGCCATTGCTCTGTCTCTGCCCAATGTTCTCTCTCTGTGTGTGTGTAGGCGCCAACATAACACACGTGGGCGTGGCAAAGACAAACAAATAGATTGGAAATGCTATGCTAAAAGTTAGAGTTTGCTAACTGAAACTGAGCCGGGGCAATCGGAGTATAAGGGAGCTTCAATCAAATTATTCCCATTGACAGCCCCGACATATACATAATTAGCATGTGTTAATGTGTGTGTGTGTGTGTGTGTGTGTGTGTGTGTGTGTCTGTGTGGTGGGCACTCAGTGTCCGCAAAGGCAAATCATTTTTGCTAAAAGCGTTGACTCACTTACCTTTAATAACATCAAAGACTTGACGAGTTTCTGTTCATTGGATGTTGCCTCATTTGCATTTGCGTTTTGCTCGCCTCCCAGGATGAGGGATGCCGCCCACGTCCCATGCCCAACATCATCCATTGTTCCACGGCCCCCACCGTCCTCCTGTAGTGTACGCATTTCGTTGATTAGCAAACGATGATGATTAAAAAAAATGGAATGTATTACAAGCTCATTTCTCTCATTTCTGCGATTCTCGTTCCAAAGGCGACGCGTTTTGCATTTTGATCTGCTGGAATTTGTTCATAATTAGAAATCCCGTTAAATGCCGTGATTTGCGAATTGCAAAGTAATTAAAATTCCAATGCTGGCAATGTCAAAAGCATGAACTGACGGCTGAGAGAGCATCTGCAAGCTCTAGCCACATTCCATAGTCATATTTTTGGAATATTAAACAAACAGTTCGATGCATTTCTTAGTGCTGTTGCGCGCCATCATCATTCGCTGCCAGCTCAAGAGCTCTCATGGGTAATTTCACTTTGTGCGCGCAATGGCCGAAAAATTAAGCAAAAAGGAAGCTGCAGCGCACAAGACAAGCAACTGGGAGATGGGAGCTGGGAGCGGGAAGTTGTCCAAAGGATGTGCTTAAGGGAAAGCAAGTCCGCGAGCGCTCGTAAAGAAATGATTTCGAAAAACAATATCCGCTTGGTTATTCTTTAGCTGCGGTTGGGGCTGCGGCTGCTGCTGCTGCTGGGGTTGGGGCTGAGGCTGGAGCTGAGGCTGAGGCTGCCCTTTGGACTGAGACTGAGAATTGGCGCATTGCATATTTCTGCAATTTATTTGCGCTTGAATGAAAGCCCCCAGAGCAACGCTGGCCAGGGAGATACAATATTAAAAGGCTTTCAATAAAAATCAATTTATGAGTAATAATCGAAGGCCACCCAAGTGCGCCGCAGTCCGGTGGAGCATAGACGGAAATTGTGCGTTCATTAATTGAAATGCTGCAGCCACCTGGTCCTTGATTACAGATGAGGTGCGGTCTATTTAGTCCACAGATTGCATTCATTGAGTGCTGCTCAAATACTGATTTGCATTTGGCATTCTGTTAATATTAATAGCCATTGATTATCAAGGGCTTTAAATCAGTCCAACTTATTCATGAGCAATGCGACAGATTGGCTCATAACTTATCAATAAGGCTACAAATCTACTTAATACGCACACAAATATACGACATATATGTATATGTATGTATTAATATGCCAAACTACTCGTGTGTGTCTGTGTGCACAATCTTAACTATTGAAGCTCCTCGTATGTAGTTTAAGGACCTTTTCTGTATTTGCCTCGGGCTATTCACTGCGCTGTCGTCCCAACTATTGTAGCTTACAATAAAACTCGAAAGTTTGCTTTTTTATTCAAATTTTGTCGGTTATACTTGAACTTAACAATGCAAATAATCTCGAAAAGCGTGCTGAAATCTAATAGTGTGCAAAACGGATACATAAATAAAATTAACTTGTTTACATATTTACAATAAAAATATATATCCTTCGGATGCAAAACAAAAAAAAAAAAAAAAAGAAAAAAATCCACCCGCTCCCTTTGGCATTGGCGGACGTCTGTAAAGCTTCAATTTTATCTAATCTCAGATGTTGAATGAAATGTTTTGAGCGAAATGCTAATTTTATGGATACTGTTCATAGGTCTTCATGTGAGTCTGAAACAGAAACCGACAAGCTCAACTTTCTATAGACTTTTATTGAATTTTGGTAAGTCCCCGCGCCAAACGCCGCCTGCACCTCTATAGGAAACACGGCGTCACCCACCACACGAAAGTAAACGAAAAGCGAAAAACGAAAAACAAAACTGAAACAGGAAAAGTTTAAAGGGATCCTCCCTCCAGCGATGAGAATATGGTTTTCTTTCTTTTTGGCTCTCCCTCTTCTGCTTTTGGGTTGGGTGCTTTCATTTTTAAATTAAAACTCTTAGCAAGAGCACATAATATAAAACACATTCAGCAAACAAAATGGGGCCGATAGGATAGAGGACGGGGCTGGGAGAGGCGGCCGCTAAGGCCGACGTGCAAACGATGCGAAAACATAAACATAATGAAAAATATAAACTTAAGCAAACTTAAACATGGAATAGGTCGATAATGATTTCAAAAAATGAGAGGCGAGGCAAGTAATGGAGCCGAGCAACTGGCTAGGGCAACTGGGCAACTGGGCAGCTGGGCAAGTTGGCAACTTGAAAAAACAGAAAACTTGGCAACTGACAGCGTGAACACGTTCCTTTGATGCTATAGTGAAATACGTGAGTCTGCAGTTGAGATTGGACGACTCGACGACGGTCAGACGCATCAATTCACATCAACTTAACACGACGCGTCGGCTCATTGGATAAGTTAAGTTTATCTGCAGCACGTGATGGAACGTCACTGGCAAGAACTGACGCCTCTGGCACTGCTCAGCTGAGCTGAACTGCATTTGCCAATCGCCATCTCACAGTCAACTCAGTTACCAGACTGTTTGTGTTGCGCTTAAAAAGCTATGATGCCAATGCAAGAACTCAATCATCTATACAAACAGCAGCTGGGAGACACACACACACACACACACACATACACACACAGCAAGTACTAATACATATCTGCAACATAATCAGATCGCATTTTTCACAACTCAACAAGTTTCAACTAAGTCACAAACAGGCAACACGCAAAGCACGCAGAACATTTACGTGCCGCTACTCAATAATGGCCGCAATGCAGGCGATTTGCTCGCATTAGCATATCTAATTTCAAATTTATATATTATTTACGTTTGCTGTGCCACATAATAATCAAATTTTCAAATAATTCTCAATCTGTGCTGTTGGCTTTTGACATAATCTAATCAAGAAATAAAGCAAAAATATGCATAAATATATATGTATATAGAGAGATAGCTAGATTTATGTGTTTATTTGATTCATGTGTGTGAAAGCTTTAGTTTAGCAGAATAATAATTGGGCCACAAAATAAAGAGTTGACTGAGCGAATTATTTTGTGGCAGAGCAATGGCACTGATCACTTTTATTTTATGCCTAACACACACATATACACACTCACACTTGCACACACACATAACTCAAATTGTGTTGCCCGGCAATATGTTCGCGCGTATTAACACAGACACGAGAGCAATAAATTTGCCAAACACTCTAAACAGGATTTGCTAATATTTTGTTTCCATGCCGACCGCATCAAGTATACCGAGAAGGACTATTTATGGCTAACTCACCGAGCCCAATATCGAACCGGCGAGCCACTCAAGCGTATACCGAATATGCTTTACGTATTCCGTGCACGCTTACATCTTCAAGTATGCGTGCTTATAGCAGACACACCGACAACAGCAACAACAACAACAACTACTACTACCAACAACAGCGGGTCGCTGCATACGTTTGCTTGTTCGGCACTAACTGCCTATCAAACACCCTGCTCTCTACACTACGGCGGAGAGCCTCAGCCGAGTCCTGCATGCTCTAGAGAATTGCTCGTAGGCTAAGTTTTCCCTTGGCCTCTTGGCAGGCCGTAAGCTGTGTGTGTGTGTTTCTTTGCTTAAATGTGTTGGTGTTTTCCTTTAGGTTGACCGCTCATTTATCACCGCAAAGTCAACCAGAGTTTGACCTTCATCAATTTTATTCGTGCATGAATTGCGGGGCCCGTCTATGCGCATCTTTTGCGAAATGAGCCCGCGCCCTCGCACTGCATGCACTAGGCGAATTTCTAGTCGAATGAGTATATAGCATGAAAGTATAATGAAATATGATTATGTTGCATATGGGTTAAACAATTCAGATTTATTTCGCCTGCTCCAGCTCCTGTTTCTTTTTCTGTTTATTTTCGATTTTTGCTCAATTTATTATCTATGATACCTCTAGGGAGTATATATATATATATATATTTCAAAATTGACTTAGCTCTGGCACAAATTGAAGCTTAGCTTTCGGGATGTTCTGTTTTATGGCACTTATTGCAGTCGGCTAAGTAGTGAGCCGCCTTATTATGCACTTCGCAGAAAGTAAAAATTTTACGGCAAAGCGGCAACAAAAATACTATAAAACCACCTCTGGGCAAACATTTGCCACACATTAACTACTTTACTATCTAGCCCCGTTAGAAGGCAAAAATAATGGTACTTAAATGCGGGCACTTCCCTTCCCTGCTCGACTAAAACTATAGCCATTTAAGCGGACAGAAGTTAGCGGCTCTCGTAAAAGTGGCCCAACATCCACTTTGGCTCGGCGTAAGCCTTAAATGGCTAACACTAATGTTTCCGAAGAACACGAACAAAATTAATAAGCATAAGAAAAGAAATTTTATAAGCTCATTAAACGTAAAAATTTGCATTCAAGTATTGTTTGAAAATGGATTCTGAAAGCAAATTCGCAGAATCTGCTGGAAAGTCGTGGGCAGAAGATGTCAACATCTGCAACCTCTCCGGCTGAGGTTAGTTAAACTGTAGGTAATGCTTTGTGGCCCGTAAACAAGCGGTCGTAATTTAATTTAATTTAGCAGCTTATCAAATATGAAGAGCCGAGCGAGCGAACAACTCTCTCATAATAACATTTAATATTTAGATGCCGCCAAGTACAATGTAAACAATTGCTTAAAAGTAAATTTTATGCAGAGCGGCAGCCCGCCACGAACGGCATTTGCCGCAAAGCAAACAAACCAGCTGTAACAACAGAATGATTTTTACAATCAACAACAAAACAACACATTTCATTTTGCAACAGTGCCCACATCCACATCCAGATCCACAATCACAATCACATTCCCGATGCTGGCTGCTGTTAGTTCTCGGCTGCCTCTACAGCCTCGACGGCTGGGAAGTCGCATTGACCGTCAAATTGTAATCAAATGATAAATGTTTAGCAAAAAGGCGACCAGCAGAATTCTAGTTCGTACCCCGTGCAAGTCCCGGCACTTGAGCGTCAGAGTTGTTGCAAAAACGACAATAAAAAGAGAGGAAAGCAAAAAAAAAAAAGAAAAGAAACAGCCAAGAAGATGGTGAAGCCATCGCAACTGCCCACAGGACGATTATCACAGGTTGCCGTGGACGTGGACACGGACACGGACACGGAACAAGGGACACGGGACTAGGGACAAGCGCTGAAACCGCAAGACAATTGTTCTTAAGGATGGCAACGGTAAAGGCAACGCTGGAGCGACTCCGTCTCATGCTTTTTGCGCGAACTCCCACCAGTGAGCGGGCGGACAGGCGGAACGACGCGACGCAGGACAATGATTTGCATTTTCTGCTATTTCGGTTTCTGTCTCAGTTTATTCGTTTTTATGACACTAGAAACGTAGAAACGCAGCAAAGGGAAGCCAGCTACACTTAAATTAGAGCAGTCGCCGTCAGGGCACAACAGCTATGCAAAATTGCCGCCTGACACACAAAAAAAGATGAGGCAAGAAATGAAAAGAAAAAAGAAAGAAGCAAAAAAGAGGAAAAAAATTAAAATAAGCGCGCCAAGACAAATTCCAAGTATTTCCAGCTGCCGTCCAGGACACAAGAACACGCAGGCAAACTTTTGGCCGGATACAGCGGCTAAATAAAATATGAACTAGGGCCAAAGCCAAACTTTGCGAGATGCCTTTTATTGCCCCGCTCGGGGATTAGAGAGCGCCACGGCCACGAGCCGCTCGGCCTGGCCCCTGCTGCGTGGTCGCTTCATATTTTTGCGAATGTTATTTGTTCGAAATTGCTCTCAAGTTGCTAAGTTTGCTCTCCTGTTGCTGTTGTTCTGCGTGATGCTGATGCTGATGCAGACGACGAAGCTGAAGCTGAGGCTGATGCTGTGAACAGAGTCGCTCGTCGCTCGCTCCTGCTGTCAACGCTTTATGTCGAGCAATGGGAACTGTTCCTGCCGTGGGCGGATTTCTTTCATTCAACACCCTCTGCATTAAACGCTTCGGCATTTGAGTTTGTCGAAAGCAATTGTTCTCTGCATTGTTTGCTGCTTCAAGCCTGTATGTCTATAATCAAATTAGAAAATAAACCGTTTGTTTATTAAATATATATATTTATATAAAAAAATATACATATATATTTAAATATTTGAAATTTCCGGCATGTAAAATACTCTAATATATGTGAGCATCCATTAGTAAAATATATAAGCAGGAGAAACTGATGGAACAATAGAGTGCATGAGTGAAACAAATTACTCTCTGACTTATATATAAGTCATGAGAATCGAAGAGAAAGGAAATATCTAAGAATAAATTTTAGCAAGCAGAAGGGATACTGTCAAAACATAGCCATAAGTTTGCTGTGCGTGGGATATGCTTTAGCTTATAAAATTCTATTGATGTTTGATGACTTTATCAAGTTTTAATATACAAATTATGAACTTCTCTCATTTACCTATTTCGTTTGAAACTTTCGTTTATTTTTTGGATGTTATTAAGATTGAATTAATTGATAATTTTGTTAAGTTAAAGCAGCAATTTGCTATTTTAAAATATCTTAATCGGCTCAGTTTTTATAGTATTAAACGTAGTGTCCCACTTACTTATTTCTCGCACTTTATATATTTACTAACCTAGTTGTATATATATGAGTCATTCATCTATCAGAAGTTTAAGTTCTTCCCTAATTTACATTCATCAACTTAATATGTAAATCATGTTTCAAATAACCCTATTTTGGAATATTTTAAAATAAAATTGAAGTCAACAGAGTGCACAAGCACGAAAAGTTTCAATCAATAGTTTCCGCCCATTTGGCTGCAATCAATCATGTGGTCAAAATTCCCTTGGTTTGATAAATCGTTTTAGTTTCGACAAAGTTAAGAATGTTAGAACTATGCAATTTCTCGTAACACATTAAATGGGTCAAGTGTTTGGGCATGTTAAATAGATATTTGCGTTTGTGTCCCTTTTCTTCAATGGCCGCTTGTAGTCACCTGCGCATTAAGCGAAATTAGCGCTAATAAATCTCCGCGATTTATTTTACCTTTATCGCGGACATTAAGATAAATCTGATTAAGAAGAATATCATAAATCCCAATATAGCCCCAGAACGGGCGGAACGAACGCCGAGACCGAGCATCAAGGCCAGCTCCACGCCCACGCCCCAGCCACCGCACCCGCCCACGGCCGCGGTCTTGTCGCATGCCTAATTGCGTTTTGCGTCCCGCCTTTGGCACCGTCAGCCATATCCCCGCTATCCCCGTTAGCTAGTTGGGCGGGCTAATCCTTTCGCGTTTTAAAAAGGTTGGATGCCCGCCCACCACCGAATCCAAGCACGCAGCCGAACCTGAACCCCGTAGGCGACCTACAGCCAGAATACAAACGGTGAGACTCATCTGCAGCTCGTCTGCGTGCGTAGCGAAGCTGCAATCTCAACGTGATAAATTATGGCTATTTGAATTCCTTTCGCTGGCATCGCCTTCTGTATTATTGTTGTTGCTGGCATTTGTGTTTGTGATAGGGTCGGCCCGGGCCCGGCCCGAGCTGGCTGCCTGGAAATGAAGAGCATGAGTTATGAACCCGGACAGCGCTGCGTTGCGTATACGCCGCGTTCGCCAAACACATAATTGCCGCTAAGATTTACGTTAGCCCTTTAAATTTATGTTACAAATTGCGCCAACTTTATGTTTATTACGTGCAGAATAATAGGCTTTTGTTGCTGCCAACTACCAACTGCCAACAGCCAACAGGCAAGCGTTATGCCTCAATGCCAGCCCATCCACCTGTGCACCGCCCCCAAGCGCGCTCGCCGTATCCATTCACGGGCTACACCAGTTCTCACCCGTTCTCAGCCCCAAGCACTTGCCGTCATAAAAGAGGTATTATCTTCGCACATAATTGTATAAATAATGCACTTTTTAGCGTTGACTTCATTCAGCTCAATTCATATATAGACAAACATATATATGTATATACACAAATATAGTATATATTATAATATTTTTTATGAATGCAGAACGAGTCGAAGGCGCCATATTGTGCTGCTTATTAATGGCGCTGATAACACCAAAATGTACTTAGCCCAGACAATTCGAGGCAATTAAATTGCCATAAACGAGGACGATTGCACGACATAGCCGTTAGCCAGTGAATGGGCTAATTTATGGATGGACTGCTCTTTCGGCGTCCTGTCTTTAGGGTTGCCTGATTGCATGTGAAACTCATCTCGTATTCAAACCAATGCATGGACGGAATGAATGCAGAAAGACACGGTCTGAGAGGGAGAGAGACGAGAGAGAGAGAGGGAGTGGGAAGGGAAACGAGTCAATAACAAGTAATTATCAATCAATGATTGAATGTTTGTTTTTCACTTTACTTTATTGCAATTTAAATATCATGCAAATTTAGTTGGGAATGCAACTGTAATTAGTGCTGATTATAGCGGTTCAGTTATCTCCCAATTAAGAGCTTTATCTGTTTATTCAATTTGGTTTTTAATGAAAATAATTACTCAAAGAAGAAATATGAATATATATTCTCAATACTTTTAATATCGATACCATGATGATCATTCTATAAGCATTTATGAATATTCAGCAATATGAAAACTTATTGAATGTGTATTCAAAAAATTATTTACTATTCACCAGACCTCACAAAGTATATATATTCTTGGTCAGGGCGAGCCGTATCAATTTAGCCCTGTCCGTCCGTCCGTCTGTCCGTATGCGTATGAACCCGACGATTGAAGCATCTAGGCAAACTAAAGACGTGAAATTTTTTTGTTGGGTCCGTGCATAGCACGCGCAGGTTAAGTTTACTTTGTATGTTCGATAACTCTTTTTTTTAAGGCCTGGTTTGTACATTGTTTGAGCTAGAGGTTTCAAATTTAATCAATAGACCAGAAAGTAGAAGAGCTGAAAAAGAGTAAAGGTTCTGAAGAGGAGATGTTAGTTTGCATATGTATGCAGTAGAGGCAGCAGAAAATACTCTGATTGGTCGCTAACTGCTAGAGAGTTTAGACTACGCTTACTCTGAGAGAGTCTTAATAGTTGAGCTCGACTTCGAGTGGTAGTCTCGCTGCCCTATATAAAGGCAGGTGATGATCAGAAGAGCTGCATCTTGCAGCAGCAACAGCAGCAGAAAGTGCTCTGATTGGTCGCCTAATGCTCGAGAGTGAAGACTGGCTGAGAAAGAGGCTCAAGGGTTGAGCTTGACTTGAGTGGAGCTGTCGCTGCCCCATATAAAGGCAGCAGATGATCAGAAGAGCTGCTCTTGCAGCAGCAGCAGAAAGTGCTTTGATTGGTCGCCTAATGGTTGAGTGTAAAGACTGCCTGAGACAGAGGCTCAAGGGTTGAACTTGACTTGAGTGGAGCTGTCGCTGCGCTATATAAAGGCAAGCCTGCTGCAGCGCAGCTTCAGTGGTATTTTTCATCTTCTGGTGGCCAGTCGTCCAGCGCAGCGCGGTGATTCTCCACTTCTTCTGTCTGTTGGTAAGTATTAAAATAGTTAAGTATGTTAAGCGAAAATGTAAAAGTTATATTATATTAAAATAGTTAAGTATGTTAAGCGAAAATGTAAAAGTTATACTTTTAATGTTTATTTAATGCAAATATAATATATTTCTAAATATTATTATTACTATTATTATTATTACGATCATTAAGATAACGATTATTTAGCAAGTCTTCATATGTTCAAATATCAAGGACTTTAGCAGTCTGATCTGCGTTAAGACTATTTAGTCAAGCAAGCCCGACTAGCACTTCGACTTCCCCTCTAACTCTGAGTTGTTTAAATATAGTGAATAATTTGTATAGATTAATTAGAAAACTTAATAAAACGCTGTTTATATAGCGTAGTTTCGTGTAATGCATACGGAGATTACGTAATCTTTAGATTTTGGATGCCCCATTCGCTTCACAGGGCTCAGGGTATCTCCTAGTAGAGCAGTCTCGACTAGAGCACTGTTACTTGTTACAAATATTTCTCACGGCAACTTTTTTGACTTTAAAATCTATTCTTGAATTCAAGTTTACATACAAATTATTATTTACGTAATACAACTAACATTTGTTCAGGATAAAATATAGCAAATCGGGTTCTTTATTTTATAGAAATACAAAGCAAATATGTGAAGCATTCATTTGATATAATGCTGGGAGTTACATAATCATAGGCACACACTTATCCTAAGTCCTGGGTACACACTCCTTTAATGGATGAGCATTTTTTGTACTCGCCCATGGATGTATGTCCCACATATATTTTGGGGCCAAAAAACAAACATTTGGGGGAAGCGAAAATATGTGGGACTAGGATTTCGTTTACTAAGACTTTTCTTGCCTTTGCAGACTGTCACGTACATGGACCGAGCCAGAAACAACAATGCGGCTAACAAAAAATGTAAACAGCAGCAACAACACATACACAAATCGGAGCGGATCACAGAAACCGCTTTGAGCCAAAAGCCAAGAAGGAAAAGTGTGCAGCGAACCTTTGTTGATTACATTTCGTAATTAAGGAGATTTTAATATGCCACAAAACGACATAAAACTAATGCATAATTTTACAACACATTTGAGTAGGCACGCACTCACTCATCAGGGGTCCTGAGTGTCTCTCTGCGTGTGAGTGAGTGTTTGTGTGAGTGTGTGAGTGTGCGAGTGGGTGGGTGCAACATGTGTATTGTCAGCCATTTCGTTGCCGAAAAGTAACATGTGATGTAGGTGGGTTAGCGCAATGCTACTGCTGCTGGGTAAAGCCTATGTAAACAAAACTCAGAAATCCGCTGACTGTTCCGAGTTTGTATTCCGGCCCCTACTTGCCTTTTTTATGGCATATTGTAAAGTATCTTGTTAACATATTTGAGGCATTAACCGACGAAACTACACAACACAGCAGCGCACACGTGCAGCTGCGGTTTGAGGTCGCGGCTCAAAGCGTTCCTTTGCCTCGTGTCTCTGGCGTCACGAGTCGCGGGGGGCAAGGAGCCAAAGTACAAATTAATTAGTTGGCCAAGATTCAGAGAGCAACAACGGAACATCAGATGCGACGGCTGCTACTCCAAACGCAACAGATACACACAATACATATATATATATGTTTGTATATATAAATATGTATATGTATGTATGTACATGTACATATATTCCACTTCTCCGCGTGCAGTTTGCGCACTCGGCCAATTTGAAATTGCTCAAATGGGGTAACAAAGGCGCCCAGTAGCATGAAGCAAAGTTAAACCAACAAGCGAACTTCCTTCTAACTAATTAGCCGGCAAGTGAGCTATGCGGCAGGGGGGCGTGGGAACGCCGGGGCCAGGATGTCAACAGCAGGCAGCAGCCAGCAGGCAGGAGGCCGGCTGGCAACCAGCAGGCAGGCAACATCTGCATTTCCGTGGAGCAGTCGCAGCATATTACAAATCATTTAATTTACATAAATTTAGCATTAACATTCAAGTCCGCTAGGGATCCCTTTAATTGGCATAACGTGCTGGCCGTTAGTTTATTTACTTCTCCTGAGCACAGTTTAGTGGCCGACCCAACCGTCCCTCGCCTCCCTCTCCATCAACAGATAGTCCGCATTTGTGAGATACACATTAATGTAGGTCTACAGCCAGCAGCACTTGATGCACTCAGTGCCTGAAATACTCAGAATGCTGCAGAATGCATTGTTTGAAACACTCTGTAGCACTAGAAGTGTACACAAGTCTCGAGTTTCATAGTCGGCAAGTTTCGACAGAAGTTAACATTGTGTTTTTCTTCTACATTATTCAAAATTTACTCGCCTTCATTTGCGCAATGCTAATTGTATTAATTTTGCTAATATTACCTTTAAGCCTTGCACTCGCTCAGTGGGGTTCACCTGCTCCGTTTGGCGGCCCCAACTTGTAAAGTCGAGTGCTCCTCGAGTTTCAGCCAAAGCGTTTCCAACACTTCCAAATTATGGGCAAACACTGAAACGCCGCCAGAGAGCGAGAAGAACTTAAGAGGCCACGTAGCGCTGGGTAGCTTCAAACAGGCGCTCGCCTGTTAAATTATTCCAAGAGCTGCACTCAGAACTTTGAAGCCTTCGGGCGCGCTTCAGAATAAACTTTAGCAAAACTTACACTGGCCAGAGAGAGAGAGAGAGAGAAAAAAACACTGAAAACTGTAGCTAAGCTCTATTGGTTATTAACTCAGACCATTACATTTTTCATTAAGAATTATAAATGCAACAAAAAATACAAGTATTGACAGATAATTTCACAATTAAGTAGAGACCCAATAGAGAGAGAGTCATATATGCCTATCAGCAAAGCAGGCTGCAAAATGAAAACAGAATTCCGAACGAAATATTTATAAAGCGAAGCTCGCAAGCCACAAACTTCGCTACGGCACGTTTAGAGACCTCATGCAAGACATTTTAATTAGTTGCGGAAGTGTGGCTAAAGGTGTGCATTCGGTCCGAGGTAAGTCATCAAATTGCAAGACCTCAACGAGAATGCCAGGCGAAGATTGCTTTTTGCTGCTGCTGGCGGTTGGAAGTCTGGGTCTGGGTTTGACACGCGTTGCCGGTTTGGAGAATGGCTTGGCCAGAACGCCGCCGATGGGCTGGATGCCGTTCGAGAGGTTCCGCTGTTTGACCGACTGCGTAAAGTTCCCCAGGGATTGTATCAGGTGAAAATGCCAAGCTGCTGGATAAAGCTGTCAGTTTTTGTTAGCTTATTATTCGTGTACAGTGAGTGGCTGTTTATGCGCACTGCGGACCTGCTGGTATCTGAGGGGTATGCGGCGGCTGGCTATGAATATTTAATAATCGATGATTGTTGGATGGAAAAGGAGCGCAACAAAATCACAGGCGAACTGATGCCCGACCGGGAACGCTTTCCTAGCGGCTTAAACCACCTATCAGCATACGTAGGTCAATTATTAATCACAGCTTGATTTTCCATTCTCTATTCCACTTGTCAGATACACAACAAAAGCTTGAAATTTGGCCTGTATCACGACGTTGGAAAGAGAACCTGCATGCACTTGGGTCCCGGTGCGAACGGACACTATTCAATTGATGCCAAAACCTTTGCCAAGTGGAACGTGGACTATGTCAAGCTGGACGGCTGCTATGTAAATGGCATTGACCTTGACACTGCGTACCCAGCCTTCGGCCAGGCGCTGAATGAGACTGGTCGACCCATGGTTTATTCATGTAGCTGGCCCTACTATCAAAATCATGTTAGTTTCATCTAGATATTTGAAAAATATTTCCATATTATCTGATAAAAGAAATTACATTTCTAGCCCAACTTTGATTTGATCAAAAGACACTGCAACCTGTGGCGATTCGCTGATGATATCAGGGACTCCGCCGAGTCCGTAACTAAAACCATATACAAATACTACAAGCACCAGGAAATTTACACAAAACATGCTGGGCCTGGCAGTTGGAATGACCCCGATATGGTAGGTAAAAATTATAATGAAAATATTTGATATCAATCTAAAATTCAATTTGAAATTCAATTCCATTAGCTGGTGCTGGGAAACTATCATCTCAGCTACGATGCCAGCCGCTTGCAACTGGCCATGTGGGCCGTGCTCGCAGCTCCACTCATCATGTCAAATGACTTGCAGACAGTTCGACCTGAAATCAAGGCATTACTGCAAAACCGGTGAGTCTGTTTTTAATGAAAACATTTCAGCTATCTAGGACATTTGAAACCACATTTCACAGCGATGTAATAGCGGTCGATCAGGATCCACTCGGCATACCTGGCCAGTGCGTGCAGATTTCTGGCAATATTCAGGTATTTGATTTTCAAATATATTTACAATTGGCTTATTTGAAATAGCTGGCATAAATACATAGGTCTGGTTACGCCCCGTCATGCCGACTAACAACATTGGCTTACGTTCATTTGCTGTGGCTTTTATTAACGTTGGCCTCCACGATGAGTGCCCACTGTGCCCGCTGACATTTCAAATTGTTTTACAAAATTTGGGCCTAACGAATCAAATGGGCTACACAGCTTATGTAGGTAGAAGCCGATTACAACCTATGACATTTGTGCTATTTATAAATATGTTTCAGGACTTATTTGATATCAAACGAAAGTTGGGCCTATACAAGCCAAAAGATCAATTCACTGTACGAATCAATCCTTCAGGAGTTGAGTTTTATAAGTTTAAACCTGAGGATATTTACTAGAGCTTAATATTAATATAATACAATATATAATAATATTGACTATAGTATTTAATATTAATATTAAAATATTTGTAATAAATTTTAAAGTAATTTATTTTTATTCATATTTGATTATTTTATGATACTTTCTGCAAGTTTATATTATCGAACTAAAGCATTGTGCATCTAGCGGCTAGAGGAGAGTCTTTTCTCTCCAACATTCACGAAGTAACCGGCTTAAGCAACGAATGTTCCCAGAAGGTAATTTTCTCTTTCTTATTTGGGCAATTCATGCTCTTAGCCTGGCAGCAGTAAGGCGGCAGTTGCTGAGGAGGACATTTGGGGGGAATCATTTGCATTTTATAAGCTTCATGGGTGGCTTTTATTGCCAGAACTTGTAAACATGACATTTCCATATTTATCTCCATGAGACGGCGTTCCGTTCCAGCTTTCGAATACATCTGCACGAAATCCTCACTGGTTTCACCTCTGTATCCTGCTCGAGGGTAACCTGGCACGTGTAGAAAAATGACTAGCAATACGAGGGACAACAGCTAAAAGGTGAACTGCAAGCTGAAAATGAGGAAAAATTTGCATAATTTGAGCAAGGTAGTTATATTTAATTTTGAATAATTTCCAGCTTTGTTGCAAATAATTTACATCGATTTATATTGTAAATCGGATACAAATACACACATACACATATATATATATTCTCTCTGTGTGTCTGTGTGTGTGGGGCGCATCAGCGAACGTTTGTTTAATCCATAAATTTTGGTTGATATTGTATTCGCTCCACAGGAAGAGCTCGAGGACGCTCGCTGTGACCGATGAGCGACGGGGCCGTTAATGCCATCGAGGATGCTGTTAGCTTCTGTCATGTTCTTTTTATTACCCCGAAATCAATATTTATTAGAGGATAATGGCTCAGCTCACAGCCGACGCAGCTGGGCCACCCTTACTCATCCCGCCCACCACATGTTTACCTGGCCGAAAAGGGGCACGAATATCGTGGGGTGCTCAAATTGAATATCCTCACTTTAACAGTATGGTTCATCCCTTGA
This sequence comes from Drosophila meridionalis, assembly GCA_035045145.1. Taxonomy (NCBI): domain Eukaryota; kingdom Metazoa; phylum Arthropoda; class Insecta; order Diptera; family Drosophilidae; genus Drosophila; species Drosophila meridionalis. The sequence continues at coordinate 8,638,218 of JAWNPG010000020.1, read as the reverse complement.
TCAAATTTGGTCAATACATTTTCGCAAATATTGAGCTTGACAGAAGGCCAATAAATTGCCGAAATATACTTGCATAAGCACACACAGTGAGGGCAGTTCATCAAAAGTCTTGGCTGCTAAATTTATAGTTGAATCAGCATTATTGATTGCGAAATTGTTAGCTTTGATGATGCACAACAATTTATTTATATAATGGGGCAACTCTTTTGTGTACTCCGAGCCGAAGCCAGCTGAAGCTGAGGTGCCCCAAATATGTGTATGAAAAAGCTTAGAATTGTTCATATATTTTGTATGTGTTTCGAAAGCGAAGCACAACATAGTTACGGCTTAGACACCTTCAGAAAATCTCTCCAATTACGTGAAATAATATTTGTACTTGATGGCCAGCGGGAGGGCGGTTGGCGGTTCATGCATTTTGAAAAAGCAATTAACTTTAAACAAGCGTGGCCAAGCACAACATAATTAATTCATTGCCAGGCAAGTGGAAGTGGTGCTCTAGTCGTGGCCAGTTTATAACCAACTACACCTGCTCCACCACCACCACACACACACATACACACACCAAGCTGCTGGTGTCGAGCGACTGACATACCAATTTAAGTAACTATTCCATAAACGCGCCTTTCCCGGCTGTCGGCTGCCGGCTGCGAGTTGCGCTGCTTTTCACACCTTGCATAATTTGTAGGTAGAACATTTTCTTTACAACTGAGCCAGTCTTATGGGAAAGTGGATGGCACTGTCTATGCGCTGTGGCAATTAAAGGACCTTCGCCTTCGCTCTGCCCCACAGCTGGAACAAAGACTGGCTACGTTTAGATATTTACGCGTGTTCTCCATTAACACAATATTAATCTACCTCGCAGCGCACTTCCCACGCCGAAGTCGAAACAATGGAAATATTTAATGAATGCCCATGGCCAGGCACTCAGCGCAGTTAAATAAAAGTTAATAACATATTGTTAAACTGTCGAAAATTAAGCTTAAGTATCTCAGCAAAACTGTTCGTTGCACAGGGACTTATATAAAGTATATCAGAATATTTCTGAATCAACTGAATATAATAATCTGCATTTAATTAATCATGGATATTCTGCTGCCACTTAAACTAATTTTTCATAAAATGAGCCAAAAATAGAATATAAATACATATATATAACGCAACGTGAAAAACAAATTTTCTGCATTGATAAGGCTGAAATGATATCCCAGCCAGAGAGCGGACGATGATTTGCTGCTGCAGCAATTTATCAAACATATAATTCAGACCATGAACCGTAGCCGTAGTGAATGTCTGCAAGCAGTCGTAATTAAAGCAAACAACAGGGGAGAATAAATAAGCTCACACATACACACACATATATATCTCACACACATACATGCACAGCGACTAGCTGGCAGCTGGTGAAGAGCAAAAACCAACATAGCGCAATGCATGAGAGAGCGTCCATTGGTTGTATCCTACAGCTCGGCAGCTAAACTTAGCAACGATGCGAGCCGAAACAAGCTACGGCTCCATTGTCAGCATTTTTGGCCAGAATCCCGAAGCCAGAGAGCAACAGAGCGCCAACGCAGCAAAAGCTGAACACACAACAGTGCGTATGAGCAATTAAATATAATAAAGCAAGGCAGATGACACTAACAAAAAACAGACGTAAGCCATCTACATTGGAAACTGTGTCGAGGCATTGGCTTCTTTTTTTTTATCTGATGACTTTCGTGAACGAGAAAAAAAGCTGAAACGAGAGGACACAATAGCTGCCACGGCTTTATTCCCATGGACTTCATTTCAAATAAACACATGATGCCATTGTTCTGCCTGGGCAAAGTTGTGAACAATTATTATCCGCTTTGGGAATTGCCAATATTTATGCACATTAATACTGAATGTTTGCCCTGCACTGTGCATGTGGAACATATATGAATTATATCGCATAATTGCGCTTACCAAACAATTACACAGCAATACGATTGACTTTAGCAATCCAAATATACGCAAACACTTGTCTATAGCCAGTAAATATTAATTATCGTCAACTGCCCCTGAGACTTAATCGTCAAAGTACGTCTGGCCAGATGACCTTATTTAAGGCTGCTTACATATTGGATACATTGTAAACCGGGCAGTGTGGGTGCTTTAATATTTTATAATTTCCATTTCCTTTGCAGATCTTTTAACATGCAAATTCAGTAGAGAGCTTATTCAATTGTTGCATCAGCTTGTGACATTAATCTTATTAGAGCCTACACGTAATGAAAGGCGTTAGTAGAAAGTCATTTTCTTTGAAGTAAAGTTCAGTGTGGGAGATTTGAGATGTATATATATTTATTTACTTTTAAAGCAAAACATAAATAAATATGCACTGTGTAGAATTTATAAAATTGTAATTAAAGGCAACATACAAGCAAATAGAAAGGCAAACAAATTTTAATTAATTTATTTAAATAAATATACACTAGACATCAATTGAATGGGAAACTCTCCTAAGCCTCTTTTCTATCTATTGCCAAGCCAAGTTCCTTTTAATAATTATTTAAATTTTATGTTAAATTATTTTTGTTTCAAAACTATATTTATAAGATAGTTGAGTAGACAGAAGAACACACGTGTAATATGCCATCCTTCTAGACCTTATAGGCTTCTAGATCAAACAATAGATATACATACACGTACACATACACAAGCATATGCATGGAAGGGACTACCAAAACTATAGTTTCTGATCAACAACCAGTCTACCCTATAAAGGGGGGAAAACATCACTTGCTGCCCCTTACCCACATCGGAAAATAATCATTTTACCTCAGATTCCCATTTTTCAATTACCTCAGGGCATCAATATATTTGTTTCTCCCTTCTCAGAAAAAAGGTCGATTGTTTTCAGCGAGCTACATGTGAAATCAATCTGGAGTACAATTTATTCTCAATTGATTTTCATTTCAATTATTTTCATTTCGCAATTAAAGAAGTCTCCTTGATTAACTGCATGCAAGAGTGGCATGTTGTTTGGTCTATTCTGATTTGTGGAACAATGCCCTCGTCTACAGTCGTGGCTGAAGCACTCTCATCCCGTACTTCATATCTTGCTAATGAGTGAGCCGAAGTCTTTCAATTCGATTGCCAGTTGTGCATTGTCTGCGGATTCTTGGCAACTTGGGACTTTTCCGATAGACAATAGAGGAGTACATTTCAGCTGCGTAGCTTGCGCACAATGGGTGGACCTCATACTCGAATTGTCTCAAACGAATATCGCCCTGTAACAGTTCTTAAGTCATCTTTTGAAGAAGTCAATGGAGCAGACGTTCTGTGTTCTGTGCTCGACTTTTTGCCGTTCTGTATGCTGAGGGACAGTTCGTTCGCCTGCTTTCAGCTCGGAATGCTGGGAACGCCAACAGATGTTGCCCGAAAGTTCGTTGCGTGTGCGAAAACTTTGATACCAGAAAATCTTGGTCTATTGTTCAAGGTTTTTCAAACACTGTTTGATATTTCAACTGTGTCGGCGTTGTAGGTCTTTACCATCGATACACCGATACACACAATGTCAGTGGCAGAGTTCAATAATCTTTGTAGGAGACTTAATTGAAGATGTGCACTTAGAAAAATCTAACTATTTGCCGCGCCCTCCGTTTGCTAAGCATTCGAACAAGGCTTTGCATGTGCGTAAACCATTTTCTAAATTGATTTCAAGTGAAATGCTACTTCAAGTAGATATAATAAGCTTTCAGCGTAAATACAATTTGCAGTGTGAAAATATGGCTGAGCCAGAATTACAATAAATTTCTTGGTAGACGCTCAACTGAACTTGAGTTGTGTAAGAGACTTATGCACCGACTCAATTGCACAAATAATATTCGACATCACATGGATAATCTTGGTCCATCATTGTTGCGAATAATATTTCAAATAATTTATAACTTTGTACTCAACTTATATAACAATAACAATAATAATAACAAGCCACAAGTCAGAGGTCAAAGTTTGAGTGAGGGATCCTTGGTTGATGGACCGAAAAATAAATTCAAAAGCCGAAGCTAAATGCTGAACCATGACGCAAAATTGAAAAATTTTTGTATTTCTGATATTTTTCATGTATTGCAGCGCTCTTTGACTTTTATATTTTGATTGCAGTATGTGCTATCTGTATTGAGGCTATAGAAATATTTTCAGTTTGCCAACGCAAAGGCTGATACCATAATCCAAATTCCAATACGCAGCGCTCTACCCTTTGCTAGCCGTGTGCAGTGTCTAGACAAGGATATATGGCAACATTTATTTCGCACAAATGTTTAAAGTTCAATTCACCAACACCAGAAAACATTCAATGCGTGGCCCGTGGGATGTGGGATGTGGGATGTGGGCGCGACAGGCGGGGTCATCGGGCAGTCCAAGAGTTCGGCTCATCAGGCAGCTAGCGTGGCGGTCTGTGGAATTTTTCAGCCATTTTGCAGGCAGACATCTGCTTTTAGATCAAAGGGTCAACTTGTGGGTGATTTATTTATGCGTACCACTGTATATCCACGGCCAAATTAGGCTTAAAGCTTTGGCAGCTGTTAACGCTTCGCTTGCCCTAGCCTTTGCCTTTGCCTTTAATGGCCAGAAAAGGGTTTCGCCATTCTATAAATGCCCAAAGACTCCCCATTTTAAAGCTAATTTAGTCCTGCCATATGGCCGAGGACGTGCGTCTAGATAGCAGAAAGTTTTTAACAAATGAATATATATTGATTTATCGAGCTGTCTGGCTAATGCCAATTCAGAGGAAACTTAATTATGACTTCATTCAAGACTCTATTAACAGATTAGGGCGATTACAAATTTGAGCTGACGAAAGTTTGCTATTAGAAAATTGCCTCTAAGTATTGGACGTGCGAAGTTTATTCAACTTTCGGCATAATCTGTGCAGGGCAAGGGCCGATAATAGCTTGGAGAACCTAAGGTTTTGTCACGAGCATTAAACAATTTATTTGCAAATAAATAAACGAGACGGACTGAACGAACTGGGTTCAAGGTGGACTGAACTGTAATCTATAAGTCGGCCAATTGGCATGTGGCCCGAAATGTTGTGAGTGGCAACTCAGCGTGACCACAGGCAATCATCGTTGACCTGAACCGTTTCGTAGATGACAACCTGGGTCACAGCAGTCAAGCGAGCAGAGGCGATTCAATTGAATGCTGCACGACAGAGAAGAAATAGAAAAAATCTAGTTTGTTTCAGCTGCACACACATCCGAAGGCAAGCACAAAAGGAGATACTTTTGGGGCTCATCGTTTGGGGTGCTGCAGCCAATCAACGGCAATTGCCAGCAACTCAACTAACCAAGATCTATCTATGTAGGTACTCAAAACAAAAACCAAGCAACGAATAGGCATCTCATGCAGGACGATGTCATGGCCAAGCATATTTCAAAGGAGTTTAAGTTCTTTTCAAGCATCACAATTCCTTTGTAAAGTGCATGTGTGTGTGTGTGTGTCTAAAAGCCAAACTAAAGTTAAGACCCTGTCGAAATTGTGCGATAGAGAGGGTGAATTAAAAATTAGACTGTTGAATAAAAGTGCTTGTTCGCTCTGTGGCTGTTAACAATAGTTCTCATTTAGATGCCGCAAGTGCTTGAGTTCAGTGAGACTTACGATGCGGAAAATGAACAAGAGCGACCAATTCAATTCAGGACATCGGGCCAACAGCTCGTCGCAAAGCAGGCCAAAGGCCATGGAATGAACGTGAAATCCTCTAAACTTGATGCTCACTGACCGCCCCACCTCAGCCCCGCCCACAATGGCAGCAGCAGGAGCAGCACCACCAGCACCAGCAGCAGCAACAAGCAATTCGCATTTAAAAGCCCAAAACGGAAGGCATTCCGCATTTTCAACAATTTAATTTTGTAGTAAATTAAGCAAAGCACAAGCTAAATCAGCCTTTTCTGTAAATTTGTGCAAATGTTTATCCTGTCCAAGCGTTACATTTACCATTCTGCGTTCTCGTCGCGTTAACTTGAATGTCCTTCCCTCTCTTTCTCTGTTTCTATCTCCCTCTCTCTGTCTCTCCCTCTCTCTTCTCGGCTCAGTGGAGCTAGTCGGCTTTGTCTTAATCAGCAACAAATCGTAATAGTGCGGCAGGACGTTGACTATAAATACACATACGCCACGTGGTACTGCTCTGCTCTGCTGTGTGCGGTCAAGTGTAAGGAATTGAGCTATAAGTGGAATTAAAGGCTTATCTCGGGCTGGCCAGAGACAGCTGCCATCTGGAATGTTGCCAATGATAATTATCCAAATATCTAAATATTCCAGATTATCTCTGCATGAACCGAAAGCCACAGAGCAAAACTCATTTTCAATTTTCCTACATGTCTACTCTGACAGTCTGTATATAGTATATCGTATATAGTAGTATGTGTTGTATTGATGTTGGTTTGCATTTAATTAACGCCTCACAGCAGCTGACTCAGTTACAGACTCGACTCGCCTGGCTGCTCCCTGGTGGCCCAATGTTGCAGGCGCAATTACAGGAAAGTGGCTTTTGATTTCCGCCTTGCAAGCTCCGTTAACCACACCGTCTTGAGTACTCCGGGGCGAGCGCTCATTGCTTATTCACAGTTCGTTCATTCGCAGTCCGGTTCCATTGTGATTCTGTGCATTGTATTTTGTCTATTTCCAGTTACCAGTTACCAACCAAGCTCCCTGACGCCATTTCTATTATTTAGCTTCAATTTCGAGGTTTTTTTTCGCGGATAATTGCTGTGCAGCACCGTAAAGGCGAAGAGGGTTGCTCGCAGCAAAGCGCTTACATTCCCATAACAGAGTACATATACACATTCAACGAATATACATATATATATAAAGTACTTTATTTTTTGTATAAAGTACCTCTTGAGGTATGTTGTGCTTTTCTTTAAGTCCCTTAAGTATTCACTCCGCCTCCTCCTCCGGCTTCGGCTGAGTTGACATTGCAGTTCAATTATTCGCTGTAATTGCTTGTCCGACAAATTAATGCGATTATTTTTACGGGGCGAAAATAATCCGTCTGTAAGCTCATTTGACACTTTCACGCGCATTCGGCGCGCTCCATTTCAAACGGAATGCCGGCATCTAGCAGCCGTTGGCCTTGTGCTGTAACTTTTAATATTCTATTCATTCATATTTATTCAAGTTGCACTTAATTAAGAAGTTAAGGTGAGGATTAAAAAAAAAAGAATTTGTATATATGTATATAGATAGAGCTATAAATAGTCCACGCTAAAACATTCAACAACTTATCGAAACTATTTCAAAGCAAAACTTTCGAAATGGGAAGCACAAACTACTGGAGCGAGCAGCGAGGCGAGTGTAATGAATTAGGCACACGTTCGTGCATATGGCTTGTAAATATTTACGGCAGGCTAACTCGCTAATTCACAGCTGCAGACGGGACGGAGGGGTGCGCACACGCGTAGTCAACGAATTTGCAATCCTTTTGAGCCTAGACAAATATCCTTGTGCTTTGTGCCGGCGGCCAATGTAAGAAATTAACGATGAATGAGCTCACGTGTCTCGATGGCTTGCAGGCGTTTTCTTTAGAGCTTGGAATCGAGTCGGAACCCCATATAACATGTACTCAGCTCGGCTCAGCTTTGCTCCACTCTGCTCTGCTCCGTTCTGCTGTGCTCTTTGAGCTCTACGCAGCTGAAATGGGCTTAGCTTTGGCAGCTTTGTAAGACAACGCGACGGCACATTTTTCGCTATTAATTTGTGTAAAAGCAAACATCAGAGATTCCTAAGGATAACAAACAGCGGGATGATGTCAATAATAGACGAGACGCTGAGCATTGCTGGATTGAAGTTGGGGGCCTGATGATTGAAACGAACGAAACCCCTTATGTGAAATCAAACACCCGGGGACATCAAGACCATGTGCGCATACATAATTGAGAACGAATTTGGATTCACTTTAATCTTTGCTGTGATTTGTGTGTTTTGTTCGGCCTGAGACTCGGCAGAGTGAGGACTTCTATTTGGTCATGCATGATTAACAATTGTGCAGCAGACTCCGCTCGCTGCGAGTTTCACTTCATTATTTGACTTTGCATTTGATCCCACGCCCCCAGCACAGTGGGTGGCACGGCTTTTAGCCCGAGCTCATATTTCATGGCGACTGGCACATATCCGGCACACGTCTTCCGGCTGCTTGTTGACTGCTCTTGACGATATCTTATAAATCAAAGAAAAACCAACTGACACAAATTCCTTATTCATTAATAACGTAAATGCAACCATGAGTTTTAAGCGAAATGGAGAAAAAAGTGCGAAACAGACGCCGGAGCGAGAGGTGGGGAGGTGAACCAACTGCGTGTTTGAGCGAACGCTTTCCATTTGGATTGTCTTGTGGGCCGCGTTTCAATTCGTCTGCGGCTTTTTGATCAACGTCATCATCATTTTTTGCCCGGATGATTAATTGAACGAAATTCAATATGCACAATTGAATTGGTTGCTGGCTCGCTGCTCCTTACTTGGGCATTGTTCGCTCACATTGTCCCAAATCCGATTAACTTCGACTCGTGCGCGGCTGTTCAGCGAAGGGAGCGATGCGAAAGGGTTTAAAGCTCGCAAATATTTTTAACAGACATCCGTCGGAAATGCGTGTTTGCTACGCCGCAGAAATAAAATTTATAAAAGGAAATTTCGCGCTCGAAAAAAAAACGAGTAAACAATAAAAAGAATAACTCGACTGCTCGCAACACAATAAATCCATATTCGGTTTGTAGTTGCGGCTCTAGCGATTTCCTTTGGCTTCATTTTTCAGCCGAGTGAATTTTTGTGTTCGCTCACATGACAAACGAAAAGAGCAAAATAATTGGCAAATCAAATTGATTCCGCAAGTGATGTGCGCATTTCCCGAAATTAATTTCTGGTTAATTCGAATACGGCTTAGATTGTGCCAAGACTTGCAATCAAATGACAGTTCAACATGACATATTGCAAATTTAATTTGATTTACGAATTAATTAACGTGTGTTGGGCAAGCTTTGAGCATGGATAATTACAGCATTGGTCAAGAATATCAAATGCATCACAGAATGCCAACAATTAATACCTAAAGTTAATTTAATAGGTCGTGTACATATATCAGATATCTTTGACTTTAAGCTGAAAATAGAGTATATTTATCTTATGATGTTATAAATTTGATATCTTTATAATATAATATAATGTTAAATATACATATATAACACTTATCGAATCCATCTTTTGTCTAAGTATCCCAGAGATTCATTGAAAAGAATAACAATCAATGGGAATACGCATGCATGCATTATATGCACATAATTTCGCTTGTGTCTATTTAAGTGAAGAGATAAATTTTAATTTCACTTTAGCATCTATAATGGAGTCGTAAAGCATACGAGTATATGTGGGCATAGCCCTGGCCAAGTGCATACACATTGTTTGTTTGCCAGTCTGAATGTCGGCAACGTGGTGAGCTCTGTCGGGGAATACAAAAGTGATTGGCAATTCGGCAAGGGCTGGCCTCATTCAAATGCGAAGGAAGCGCAACAGGATTAAGGATTGAGGCCGACACAGACAGCAAACATTTGCATGCGCAATAAATCAAAACGATCCAATAACTTTTCGAACGCTCATTTGAACGCTGCTCACTCATATGGAAAACCATTGAACGAAAGCGCTGTAAAAATTGTTTAAACAACTTGTTTGCCGACTCAGAGGCCAAGACAGGGCAATTGGCTTGGGCGAGGCCGTGGGCATGGGCGTGGGCGGAAGGATGTGTTCTTCAATGCGAACAAATTAAACTGACAGCATTATACGTGTATTTACTAGTCGCATATAAATCTGTTATAATGACACTGGGATAAAGAGCTTAGCCGTATGTGTGTGGAGGTTAAAACAAAATTGAAATGGCCAAAATCACATGCACAGTTCACTTTGCCTATGCCCCCCGGTCCACTCCACCCATCGGCCCGTTCCCCACTGTCAGTGTCCCTGCACAGCATTGCGCAAGGCCGTAAAATTACAACTGCGCCACTTTTGGCTTTTACGGCGCCATAAATCGAAACAAAAGTGTCGTTTAGCAATTGAAAGCGAAAGGGAATAAAAAAAAAACCGAAAAAAAAAGGAAACTCGAATCTCGCACGCCGTCCAGCCACACTTCCTGACTCCGTGCGTTGCCCTAAAAATTAAAGCCAATCTCAATCTAGCTGAGATCTGTGAGTGTCGGGATTTGAAGCTCATAGCGCACAATTACAGCACTGAAGAAGTAAAACAAAAACAAGAAAAACACGAGAAAAAACGTAGCACATTTGGCCATTATGACTTCCGCTCTGAAGGATGATGCCCGAAAGCTGCTGCCGCTGCTGCTGCTGCTGCTGCTGCTGCTGCTGCTGCTGCTGCTGCTGCTGCAATCAAAGTTCTCGCCCGTATACGCTTCATGTTGAGGCCGAGTGCGGTGTAATTAAATTAAGCCAATGGCAAAGCCAAACCGCGTCGAGTTTCCAGGCCAACCGAATTGGTTTACACAGCCCCAAACCGCCAGCCATTGGGATTTCTGGTCAGAGTTCCACCAACACTTAATTACTTTTGATACGTGACAATTTAATCTTTTGGTACGACGTAGCCCGAAAATCGATGTCACAAACCACGGCGCGGTCATATGCCGCAATCCTTTCAAATAGACCCAGGCACAGACATACTCTCTCACTCACACAATAATGGCAATTAAATTGTCAATTTCTCTATTAAGCGTTGCGTCCGAATTTCCAATTAAATTACCGCTAATTAATTACACTCGTATCTAATTACAAATATAAACGCGTATAATTATAATTTTGATATTTACACTCGGCCCACGCGAGCCTAGTGTAAATTGGCAATACAAATTGCCATATATAAATGTTTATAAAATATTCGTAAATATTGTCGTGTTTTCAAATATTCCAATTTGGCCAATGCATAGCTATGTGAACTAGATATCTAATCTACTACTAATTGACTTTGTCTAGTCGCCGTTGAACATCCACTAATTGAAATTTCTAACAGAAAATGGGTCAAGTGGAATTGCAACATAATTGACAACAAATTAAGGCCTTGCCTAACCCCTTTTTATCAGCTGTTAACTCTTTGTGTAATTGCAGTCTATATATAAGTCAGGTATATCAAAGTCTCAGCCCTAAGCTCTGTTTATTATGGCCTGGAATTTGAGCCCAATCTTGGCTCCAGCCGAAGTTAGTCATTATGGATGCTTGACTGAGTTAAGAGCTGTCTATGTTAGATGCCACACGACAGTCTGCGCTAATTTCTCTAATACCTGAGCTAGACATAAATTAGTAATTAAACAGGCTAAAATGTTTGTGCCACCTTTAAGCCACAATTTTAAAATACAACCACCGGCCCCGTTTTGGCCAACACAATGATGAAGGTCCTTTGTGCAGTCGAGCATTTTCGTTTAATCACTGCGCTATTATTAATCATTCAATTTTATTCCCAAGGCAATTATGTTAATGCGCAGCACATTTTTAATTAACCAAAACCCACACACACATGCCAGGCCATCTGAATGGTGAATGGCCACACACACACCTACTCGGTGAGGCACAAACACATTATAAAACCACACACAGGCATTCAATGTGGGTTGAAGTGTTTATGGTTGAGCGAAACGATTAAGCAGCTCTGCCGCTACACCGGGTTAACTCCTCCGGATTTCATTCATTCAGGCTCAGGCTCAGGGTAACCTGAAAATAAAACAATACAACAGACGATAAAAAACAACATTTTAAAATAATAAAAATAATGTAATAAAGTATACCAAAAATGAATTCGTGAGCTCCAGACGTTGTCTACGTGAGAATGAAGATTGACTTCGAAATTGCTTTTTTAATAAATGTACATATCAACTTTGGGATTGATAGAAATTGTTCCTGCATATCAAATTCGTGTAATGTAATGTCAAATGGGAGGGGCAAATTTTAATTTCGAGTGAAACGGAAAACCTAAGCGTATAAATGTCTCCATGTTAATTTTGTGCCCTTATCTGCGTGAACTTTTTAAGTGAGTTTCTCATAAATGGCAAACTTTTCGCATAAAAGGTATAACCGAGCACACATTTAAGGATCTCACCCACAGCCACACCCACAGCTACAGCTACAGCTACATCCACAGCTACATGCTCTATGCACATTTACATATTTGCGTGAACATAATTGTCCGCATGACGATGCGAGTGTGTCTGTGTGTGGGTCTGAGAGTTAGCAAAGTCTTGCATTATTGTTCGTGTCCTGCTTTTGGCTCCCATTCCTCGTCCACTGGCTCCGGGCCCCACCCATTGCATATTAAAAAAAATTGTACGGAATAAGTAAATTTTCAAATGCAAATGAATCCTCTTGTCTAAATTCCCTCTACTCTGTCCCTCTCCATGCTCATCAACTTTATAATTACACAGTCTCATTCCCTGGACAAGGCACATAGCTCATTATGGAAATAAAATAAAATGCATAAATAAACATTTTTTTTAATTGGAGTCTAATAGAAGATAGCTGTAACTGACTGCCCGAATTGTAGAGAGTTGCAATTGAAATTACATTTCGTTTCAATCAACGAGCTGCGGACATATTAATTAATAAGTTGTTCGTAGCACATGTTTAGCCTCTGGCCAACTACAAAATGTGTTTGAGAAAAAATGGAATTCAGAATTTATGATTCTCTCTCTCTTTCTCCCTCTGCCACTTTGTCACTCGCCCACTCCCAGCAATTCGCAAATGCAAATCAGAGTTCACAACTTTGCAGCAGAGAAAGTGCGGAAACTTGCGCCGGGTGTACCGGACATGTATGTAAAGTATGTTTGCATCCTAAATTGAGGCAACAGTCCAGGTGCTGCAGGTGGTGCAAGGTGGTGCACGCCACGGCATTCCCACTTATAAGGACAATCGATTTTCGATTATCGTTAAGGGTCTTCCCAACTAAACAGCCATGGGGCTGCAATTGAAACTTGATTGTGGATACGAAACAAGTCCCAAAACACTTCTGCAAGCACAACAAAATGACAGAGTTATTCCGAGTGCGGGTGGGTCGGGGCAGAATGGAAACGATTTGCTTTTATCTACAAACAACATGCAACACGAAAGCGTTGCAAGCAACGCCCGGTCTGGCAATATAAATGCACTCGATGCATTTATTTATGCCTTCACCTGACTATGGAAATGGCCATTGTTAGAAATTCCAAATGCATAAAGAGCCTGATTCAACAATAACAAACAACAGGGTGCCCAGGGAGCACAGGGCGTTGCTCTGCCAAATGCAAAGGTCGACAATTGGCTGGGAGATCAGCACAGAGTTTTGCATTTCATTGAAGTATATTGAAAAATACATATAAACAGAGAAAATTAAATTTTAGCTGTCATCGTACGTGACTCGAATGCAAAACAAAAATATTTTGTCTGTGCGTGCGAGTGTGTGTGTGTGTGTGTGTTTGTTTGTGTGTTCTGTTTGTGCATAGACTTTTTACTGGTATTAAGGTAATAGTAGATTTTCGATTTTCAGTCACGTGAAAATGTGCGAAAAAAACCTTTAAACCACGATAGCATATGTTATGTGCGACTATTCAATGTATATCGAATGACACTTAAGCGACGTCGGATCCATAAAAGATATCAAGTATTTAACATTAGCATTTTTTGCTTATAAACCTTAAAACACTTACTAAATCAAATAAATTCAGCTTAACTTTAATTTGCGCTGTAAGAGCTCAGCTTTTTACTGAAAATACCAATTCAAAGTGTAATGGCTTAATGGAAATGAATGTAACAGACAGTAGGAGGCGTGGTAGACTTCATAAAGTTTATATAATCCTCAAAAGAAGGAGGAGCTGAGTCGTTTATCCCAGGCATGTTCGTTTATCCGTCTCTCGGTCTGTCGGCCAGTATGAACAAAAAACATCTCGTAAACTACAAGAGCTAGAGATTTGTAACTTTAAAAATATATTTACGGCTTTCTATATAGAGTGAGAGTTTATCGTTAACTTATCCTATTTAACTTTTTTCGATAAAAATCGATTTTTTATCTTGGTTTTTGTGTGTAGCTTGAATACTGTAAACACTGTACAGAGATCTTCTACAATATATTGTTCTTTTTATATTCGTCCCGCCTTTCACCAAACATATACGTACTTCAAATACTAGAGACTTGTGATTAACCAAATACATATATCTGGATGTCAACACCACGATCGTGATTTAATCTTAATTAAAAACTTTTCTTAAATCTAAGGTTCTTCAACCTAAAGGCAAACGTTACGCAAACTGTGCATAAAGCAGAGCGCGTGCTTATGTGTGAGTGTATGTGTGTGTGTATGTGCTGATTGTCAGCTGTGTACATACATACATATATACACACGTATGCACACAGTTCTGTAAAAGTTATGTTGTGAATAGAAGCTTTTCGCAGAATTCAGTGTTTATATACATTTATATTAATATTTATTTTTTTTGCAATTATGAAAGAAACAGCCTTCAGATATGATTAAATGAAATATAAAATGTTATTATTTATCAAATTACATAGAAGTTGATTTAATAAGCAAAGTCTCTCCCCCAGTGTTTGCTTCAAATTGAGTCTGCTTACAGCCTTGTACTTGCAACCTTCAGTGCAAATAGGCTGACAGTTCATGATACCCTGCAAATAGAGGTCTACTAATTTAAATATATATTTATATAAGGTATACTACTTATGCAAATCTCTGATATTGATGATAAGTATGAAGTGCAACTGCTATAATTCTCTCACTCAAATAGGTGGAAGAATCGAGCTATTAAATAATTAAAAGAAAAGATCCCAAATAAAATCATGTTACATGTATCATAACTATTCTTCTTCTTAACAATCTTTATATAGGTATCTTGATCACTTTCATAAGAGTATTAACTCGTTCGCCATTCTTCACTTCGTGCAGTTTTCATTGTGAACGGAATTTAATATGCTGCCGACTATTCGCACAAAGCTCTATTCAAATTTATAGTGTCCTTGTCGGAGTACTATATACATATATTGAATAAATTATTGTTAACACCGCTTGCATTATGTCAGCAGCCGAGTCTTGAGCGAGTGGTGCGTCTGGCAGAAACGCATCCTTATTAAGCGCTGTTTTGAAAACCACAAGCGATGTCATTGTCGTTGCGGTCTGCATTTTAATTACAGTTCTTTGCGTCGAGTCTACGCTTGCATCATTCTAATGGCACAAAGTTGCTAAGGCTACACTCACCCAATACTACGACGATACGGGGTACAGCGTTACGGGGTACGGCGTTACGGGTTACGGGTAGCGGGCTATGAGCTTGGGCTATGAGCTTTAGGCTATGGGTGACTGGTTACGGGTTACGGTTACGGCTCTGGCAACTGTTTGTGGCATATGCAAATAGACTTTGCTTTTAGCAACCATCCAGCGATTGGTATGCAAAAGCTGCAACGGCAGCCAATGAAGTTGATGAGAAGCGTCGTACGCACTAGCCGCGCGCATCACTCACAATGCGAATCCAATCGAATCGTGTCTGAGACCCGAACATGTGCTCTGTCACTGCTCTGTCGAGTCGACTGGCTCAGGTCCCCTGCAGACATGCTAATTGACGCTGTACCACTTTCTGTGCCTTCTCCCATCGAAACAGCAAATATTTGCAGTTAGCTCAGCTTTGCAAGCCAAAATCAAATTCGAACTTTGAACTGCAGACGTTTGATCTAATTTGCAACTGTTTGTTTGCTGATTTAATCAAGCCATACCTGTACGGCCACGCAATTAAATCAAAATCATTTAGTCGAATTACGAATTAAATATATTGCAAATGTTGCCCCAATTAGTCATTCACAATTAATTTCCAAGTTACACAACAAGAGTAGTCGCCTATTAGCTCCCATTAGCTTCTCAAATTTCCAGTCCTTCAGCATACATCAAGCGAAATTAGATGCTAAGTAATACACTTGGCGAAAAGAGTTGATTTGGCTTACACAAACCGAAAATTTCAGTATAGGTAATGAATTCAAAAATACAAAACTTATTCTAGGAGCGTGAAGACTTTTTACTTGCCATGATATGCGAGACCTATGTGTTTCAGCAAAATTATAATTAGATTACGCTTTTTGTTTAGTATTATTGCTTCATACTTCAAGCTTACATTATTTTCAATTTTTTTTGGATTGTACTTTATTTTAATGAAATTTATTTATAAAGAATTTCCTTAATAAAACGCAAACATTTCATTAAAAATAGAAATTCAGTTTGTTGTAGTATATGATCTTGATCGGTATCAACAGCCATAGGTCTTCTCTTCCGTGTCCCATTTGTTTGTGAGTTAGTTTTTTTATATCTTAACTAATTGTCTAACCTCAAATTAAACAGTTTACAGACACAGTTTAAAGCTCCAGAATACATAATGAACCTAGCATCTAGTATTACTCATGTTGCGAACTCTGAAGCTGAAACATCTATGAATTATTTTGCATGCATGGCTTAAACAATGCGTAAGCAATTAGTATTGCTGGCCGTGTATATATGCAGCTATAAGAAATAGGAGAGCCGAACGTATAGTTTCATGCATTAATTAGAACAAAGCAGGAGCACTAGGTCGGACCTGCTAGAATAGCAATTTGATGCTGCGTAGCATTGGTTTGTCTGGCGCCATCGCAAAAATTAATAGACTTTGATGTTGATGCCCGACGAACTCAATTTGAAAGCTGCGTCCCAAGTGGGTCTGGGAAATTCGGGACGCAAGCCGCATAAATTTCGAAGATTGAGCATTGAAATAATGTTGGCCTCTGGTCGCAATAATGAAATCAACTAATTTATTATAGAAATCAAGTTGGCATTTCGCTGGGCCATTCCGCTGTCATATCCAATATTAAATCAGTTATGTTTGGTTGAGCAATAATAGACTGGCCCACACACACACACACAGAGAGAGAGACAACACAGCAATTGGTAAGACAATAAAATGTCCAAGCACTGATTCAATTAAGTTGCCAGACATATTCGACTAAGAAATACCTCGCAGTCAATTAGATAAGCCAACATACCGAAGTCAATTGCAAATCTGATGAGGAGAATGTCTTAAGTGTTACAAATATCTACTCTGACCGACATCATTCACATCATCATGTACATCATACCCCTTTGGGCTATTCCAGTAAGAACAGCGCATATAAATGCTAACCACGAATCTGGGCTGTGGGGTAAAATTGCCTTTGGTACTATCGCTGGCATAAAAGTGGCATAAGGAATTGGAAAAACTGGTAACAACGAGCGGGTAAGCGAATCGGAAGCGACCGTCTCATCATTATGAGAGAAAATTGTTTTCGAAAAACGTAAATCGAGGGCGAAATGACCAGAAGCCTACGGCATGTCAACGCAACAATGGCCCAAATAGATAGACAAACACAGACTCTACCGAGAGACGAATGACAGGACAGCACAGGAGAGGATAGAACAAGACAGGACAACACAGGACAGCACATTTTAGACCAGGACAGCAAGGACGGCGTATGGTCTACTATTTGCTAATAGTAGATGGTGCTGATGGGTTGGTGGTGGTTGCGGCGGTGGTTCCGTTGCGGTAATCATATTTATTTTTGGTCTTTGGGTTCTCAAATGCATTCGACTGTGAAACAAAAACAAAAAATAAAAGAAACCTGCTTTTAAACTTGTTTTCGGTCGCTGGGCTGCTGGGAAAAACATAAAAATTACCTTTGAACTTGCGACAGGTGTGCAGGTTAGTCATATGCACATTAAATTTTATACAAAATTCCCTCTAAATGTATATATTTACTATATGTACATATATATATGTACATATTATGCTCGTTCCGTTTTTTACAGATTTGTATAATATTTTTACAGAAATTTCCCCAGATGCTATTGACAACGCGGGCCACGGCGACAGCGTGTGCTCAAGTTTTACATATTTATGGCACGGCAATGCCGAAACGTTCCATTGGACCCTTGGAACTAATTTTGGGCGTGGCACGCAAAATGCACTCAATTTGACAGTTTACAGGATGCGACAATTTTTATTCGTTTCATAAAGTTTACACATTCACCTGCCAAGGCGAATGCGCAGCGTGTATGTATGTGTGTATATGTAAAGGATGTGTGCATGTGCTTATGTATGTGTATGTGTCTATATATGTGTGTGTGTGGGGACAGCAGGTAGGGCGAAGGCGCAATGTCTTCAGCAGCAAATTGAAAAGGCAAATGACAGTTGAGGAAAGCAAAGCGATTTCATTAAAGCTTTTGAAATATTAAAGCGCATTCAATGAGTGTTCTGCGGGTGTATGTATTGGTGTGTGTGTGTCTGGCATATATATGTATGAACATGTGCGAAAAGTCGCAACACTATTGCCACACTCCCACACCCGCAACGTGCCGGGGCACATGCCAGTTGGAGGTGATGTTTATTTGTTTGTTTGTCTGTCTGTTTGTCGTCCTTGTTGCGCACTTGTGGGCGCGTGTGGCACATCCTTTGCTACGACGCGTCGTTGCTACCTTCCTGTTATTTCGGTCCTTTTGTTGTCGCCCGAGTCATCTTTTATTTCATTTTGTCTCATAAGTGTCAGAGCATGAAACGGACAATATAATTTAAATTCTGTATGCAAATTCGCCACACACACACACTCTCACTCACGCACCGCCGGCAAATGTGCGATCCTGCGCTGCCATTGCAATTCGGAAATGTCAAATATACAATAAAAGTCAAAAAGTTTGAATAAGTAATTTTTCCGAAGAAGTATGGACAGGGCCGACCTCATGAATGCCAACGCCTGCGGATCTGAAGTGCTTGAATAATTCATTTAAATCATTATTTATTATAATTTCATATTAAGTATACGCAGTGGTGAATTTATGGCACTGTCATTGCACTGGCTTGCATTTCCAAAATTGCATTCCCTCACAGCCCACAAGCCGCACTAAGGTTTTAGATATTGCAATTGCAATACCTATATATATATACATATATATATAATATGTGTGTGTGTGTGAGTGTCTTGAATGATTTATTGCTACAAACAAATTCTTCTGCCTGACCTTAAATTGAATACTCAAATATATCTGTCTAAACTTCAAAAGTGATGCTAGCTCTAAAGGGACTCTCAATAAATCCATTTTAAAAAAAAAGTAAGCGGGCAATGCCCGACTAGATGATACCCTGAGCTCTGCACAAAGCTGTTGTATAAATTGATGCATGGGAGCTGTTTCTAATAGAAAACATTTGTGATGTGTGTATAATAATAAATATCATCTGAAATTAACTATTTTTCATCGATAGTAAGCTGATAAGTTATCAATTAAAATGTCAATTAAAAATGATTGACTTAAAATACATACGGTATACAAAAGTATGAAGAATATTTAAATACTCTATCTGTTCATACATACATACATACAGATAGAAACACAGGCAAATATACATATCAGAGGATATAGTCCACAATCAACTCAATTTTATGATCCAATCAAGAATATATGCATATACATATATAGATAGACCGCCCCTTGCTGCATTTTCTCTTCAAACAAAAAAATTTTCTGTTTATATAATAGATACATAATTCCCACGGCAATCGTATGTTAAGTAAGAACATATTTTTACGGCTCTATGAAATTTCGCATTTAAAAATAAATGCACATTATTCAATATCCGAACAGAATGAATATATTTCACGGCACTTATCCAATTACACGGCTATAATATATACTCGCATGCCTAGCTTGTAATGAATATTCAGAATTAATCGCCTGTGATGAGCGCGCGCCAGTGACTTAATCTGATACGTCAATTGGCCAGGCCATAAGCCGTTTAAGAGTGTTGCAACACAATGTGGAACATGGCATTTATTTAGTGACAGTTGCCAGTTGCCAGTTGCCAGTTGCCAGTTGCTGTTGATTGTTGGTTGTTTGTGTTGGGCATTCGTACAGTTTGTTGTCTGTTTTAAGTTTCATTAATTTGGTTTTACGCCCAGTTGAGTTGAGTTGAGTTTCGGCTGTGGGTGTGGGTGCAACAGTTCGGCAGTGTCAATATTTTGGCGCCGGCTGTTGCGCGACAGCAGCTCAATGTAAGTGCACAGCAACAGCAACAGCAACAGCAGCAACAAGAACATACTGTAATGGAAAACAAACATGAAAGGTCGAACGAGTACTAGCAGCACACTCGCTCGGCCACAGCGACAAGCGACAGTCGACAGTCGAGGCAAAAGCAGCAGCAACGCTGCCAGCTGCGCTCACAGCTCACAGTGCCAACAAAAACAGCAGCAGGAATAACAACAACAGCAACAACAACAACAAAATGCTCAAACAGGCAATCAGGCAAACAACAAAGCAAACCATCTACATAGACGAATCCTCGAACCACTTTGCACCAACTTCAACTAGCAACCACTCGTCCTAAAACACAGTCGCCTCCGGGCCAACTGGCGCGGCTTTAACCGCGACCACAGTCCATTTTATAAAGCAGGCTAGAGGGTATTCCAATTTGTATAATCAGAATGTAACGCATAGAGATAGATCGTTTGATTGACAAATTTCAGTGTTATTTCAGATGAAGTCCAGAAGTTCTATGAGCGTGGAATAATGAATATGTCGGAAAGATGGCAAAAGATGATCGAACAAAATGGAAAATATATAAAATGTATATAAAATATGTAATGTAATATGTATATGTAATATCTAATGTAAAAAAATGTATGTATAAAAAATGTATAATTGATTAAAGTTCATTCTAAGTTTTAATATAAATGTATTTACTTTCCTTTAAAAAATCGGCAATTTCTTTCCGGACAACCCAATAGATCAGTCTATAGATGGGAAAGGCTTCTACTGTTTAGACTATATTTCAATATACGATGCCTTAGGCCACATATTCAAGTTCCAGGATATCAAAATTTGCTGTTGTCTTAGCCGTAAGCCTTTATTGCAAATATATATACTGGTAAAAGTATAAATATGAAAAATAAAAACAGTAAACATAAAACGTATATATATAGAATATTATACTTTAAGATATATGCTCAACTGAACCCCAAGGCACGCATGAAAGGGTACTCTAAAGTGCGGCTAATCCTTCCGCGTCTTGTTGTGTTCTTTAGGAAACAAATGTCGGTTGTGGCCGTCGCAATTGGAATGGCCAAAGACAAGCGGCGGCGCATAGTCGAAAGTCTTGATTTAAAAATTGTTTGGCTGTTATTAGTTTCTGTGAGGGGTTTGAGACGGTTTTAATTAACGCCGCCAATGAGAGCAGCGGCAGCGACAGCGACAGCCAGCCAACCAGCAAACCAACTAACCAGCCAACTGTCCAACCAGCTAGTCAGCTAGTCAGATAGTCAGATTGTCAGATAGTCAGCAGCTGGCACGTCCAAGCAAATCCTTTACGCCAGCTCGCATCCTTTTGCAATTAGTGCGACCAGATAGCCCCCAAAAAGTTGCATCTGACAAAGCAGAAACAATACAGCGCGCGCATTCTTTGGCAAACTTCTCGCCGGGCAATGCGGACGGACATCGAGCTGCATCTGAATGCCTGACAAGACAATCCAGTCCTCTGTCTTGAAGAATGCACAACATAGATTTTTAATCTAATCAGTGCAACTGGGCAAACTAACTAGTCACAAAATTAAAACTTAAAATTGACATTGCATTGTAGCTTAAGAATATCGAAGTAATTAATGAAAAGACTAGGCGAAAGACTAGAGAGATTTAAGTAGAGACTCTTTAAAAGGGAATATTTTAGGGTAGATTTGCTATGTTAGAATTGGGGGAATGGGCTAGAAGATGGCAGGAGAAGGCTTGGCCTACCCATGACTATCTATTTACTCCCAATCGAGATTAACAGCCGAGTCGAGCTGGGCCTGTTTGTGGTTCCATTCGTCCGACCATCCTTTCGCCCTTGCATACACATGTCCGTCTGCGTTTATATGAACATGTTGCTCCTAGAACCAATAATAGAATCAATAGATTTTAAATGCTACCCCCATATCACTCCTTTCGAGTAACTAATCAATTAATCAATTTAATAATAATTATATATCAATAATCGATAAATCATATCAATAAACACATTTGAAGAGCTAGAATAGTAAAGAATTTTAAAATTGAAATCGCCCAAATTATTCACAAATACTATGTGATTGCATATATTTTCCGATCCCTAATACCTAATACAGATGCTTCTGTTGCAATTGCTTAAGAGACTAGTAACACACACTATGGAATGTTCGTAACTAAGTAATACCTTACTTTTTAACAACTGCCCCATTATTGTTCTCCTCATTCCTTATAGATTTGAAATATAACAATCACAGATTACATATCTTTGAGGAGGTATAAGTTATGGAGCGCAACTAAAGTCATTTTCTTATTTTATATATTTTTAGGCCAAGACTCGGAATTCTTGAGAGTGGAAGCATTAACGTATCCGACATCAGTAAACAGGTATGTTTTCTACATTCATTTACTCACTACGTATTACCTAACCACCTTCTCTGATTATACTACATTCAGTTCCTTTGATCAGTTGAATATTGTTATAAACTGAATTGTTTTAAAATACTTTCATACACACTTTCTGCAATTACCTCGCCATCTAATTTGATGTACCTACACAAGTTCTTAATAAACAACGAGAAAACTTACAAAAAAAGTAAAAGGAAAAACTTGTGGAAAAGTTAAAAATCTGTTTGACTTTGCATTTAAATGCAAAAAGTTGTTTCGCTGCGGCAAAAGCGCAATCTGAGAGGTAAAACTTAAGGTTAAAAGACACGATTCGGCGACAAGGCCGCAGAGAAATTGGAAATTGACATTTCGTGGCGCTTAATCGGGCATATTTGTGCTTAACTCGTATTGCCATCACACGCACAGACACTCAAACACATATGTATGTGTGTGTGTGTGTGTGTATGCATGCATATGTATGAGTGGCCATTAATGTCTTTGGGAGTGTGAAGACGTCGCATCAAGTGTTTGCCTTTAATTCGCTTAAATGCGCGACATGTTTGCCTTTATAAAAAAACACACACGCTTATAATACCCTGTAAAACAAAAATGCATAGTAGGTATATGGAATCTTATGCGAATAATATAAGCATAGCTTACATTTGTATATATTTATATACTCAATCATAGATTTAAAATATCAAATTTAATATTACAGGGTATAAGCAAGCATGCTTTGTTTTTGAAAAAAAAAATTAATAAATTACTAACTAATGAATATCTATCAACTTATCTTTATACCTATAATCATCTCTCCACAACATTATAATCATCTTACTTACAGGGTATTTGGTAGTCAGGCATTCACAGTTTAACGTATTTGATTTGTTTTCATATCAAAGTGTTGACAGTAGTATTTGCTCGGCCATAACTCGCTCTTGAGAGCCACGCTTCCCACACATTTGATTATTTTAAGTGAATAAGTCGCTTGATAAACACAGCGAAAGTTTTCTTATATGACAAAATCTTTTGATGCGCTCAAAGGGAAAATTGCCGACAAAAGTACCTTAAATGTCCTTTCGCGTAAAATATCCCACATAGGTTGAAGTATTAGCTAAAAGTGAACTGTTCTTTTCGAACTAAACAGTTGCGACGCTGAACGCTCGCTAGGTGGCGTTTGCAAGTGCGTTCTTTTCGCTCAACAGTTGCGCAACATGTTGAGCAACATTATTCCCACTAGATGGCGCCAGCTCAATTAAAACAGTCGCTAGGTGTCGCTATATTGCCGCGAAAATTTGAAAATTGCTGAGTAATTATAAAAAATCTTTTAAATAACTAAATAGAAATTATTCTAAATATAAAAAAAGTTTAAATAAATAAATATAATTTATTCGGAAATATTTATTCTTAAGAAATGTCTGACTGACATTACAACATATATAAAGAGTTGACATGTTGCGTATATAATTATTTTAGTTGCCTATTTTATACGTCTTACAGTTCGTGTTTGGCCATGACATCTGTTATCCACTGCACATAGTCGGCCACATTGGTGTAAAGGCCCGGCAGACTGATCTGGCCGCAGGACGTCACGCCCATGCTCACAATGCCAAACTCCACCATGCGCACCTTGTACTCGTCCAGGTATGGAGCGGGCGCCTGCAGCGGGCCACCCGAGTCGCCCTTGCACGAGTCCTGCAAGTCGCCGCCGCCGACGCAGAGCTGCGTGTGGGGCACCTCGCGACGATAGGTCTGCGAGCAGACGGAACGCGACTGAATGGGCACCTTGGCCTGCAGCAGCACATCCGACGAAGATCCGTTCTCGGTGGTGCCCCAGCCAGTGACGAAGTAGTCCGCCAGAGACTCCGCCTGCTGTTTCAGCTCGCTGCTGATGGGCAGGCAGATGGGCTTAATGTGCTCTGCAAGAGATGGGTTAGATCAGCCATGGTCACTGTCTCCTGCTCGTCCTCACTTACTCTCGAACGTAACGCTCTCGTTCAGGCGCAGCAGGGCGATGTCATTGATGATCCGCTTGGAATCGTATTTATCGTGAATGATGAACTTCTCAATGCCCACATCCTTGACTGGAGGCGCGCACTTCTCCTTCCGTCCCTGCTGCCGACAGTCCCGCTGCGTGGAGATGCGATGCTCACCCAAGCGAATTTCATAGCTGCAAGCGGATAAATTCAAATTGAGGTTTGCTCTGAATCGTGCAGGTTCTATACTTACAGCTGATCCTCTAGTCCATGGACGCAATGGGCAGCAGTCAAAATATAACCTGGAAATCATTAGCAGATCATTAGCAAGTCTTTCAACTATATACGGCGTATTCTTACGGTTTGCTATGATTGTGCCGCCACACAGGAAGCGGGATTCGCCCAGGCTGTGATATCGCAGCAAGGCCATCCAGGGCCTGGAGGACAGCTTCACCTCGTACCCATTGGCCACGCGCTGGTTGAGAATATTGCCACAGTTGAAGTCGGCGCTCTTGAACAGCTCCATGACCTTGGAGTTGTGCTGGATCTGCGGCGCGGGACAGCAGAAGTGGCGCTAAAGGTTGAGAGGAAGGTGAGATTGAACTATATATACCTATATATCTATTTAGATTTATACACACCACTCCATCGATCTCGCCACAAGATGCCTTTTGCAAATAGCTGGCATAGTCCGGTGGCACGCGCTGTCCGCTCTGCTGCGCCGCCAAGAGACGCTGCTCGATCTCCGAGCAGGAGGAGAACGGCATGCACTGGCCCCGCTGCCCGTTCGGAGTGTCGCACTCATCCGCGTAGGCTATGTAAGCGACAATGTACACAAGCAATTAATATGTAAAACAAAAACGGGTCGTGCGAAGTTTTCCAGCTCACCTGCTCGAGCGGAGCGGGCGCCCAGCAAGCAGACGACCGCAACGACGACTGCGAAGAGCAACCAACGGCACAGCATCTTATTAGAATGCGATCAACACTAGATAGAAGAAGCACCGGCGCGATAAACCAGCCAAACGAACGCTCCAACTGCTACTGTGAGCAGCGCGCTCCGAGCACACGTTTTATAAGGCGACACTGGCTCGAAGTAAACCCAGCTCAACTCACTCAATCTGGATGCTCTCTAGAGAATGCAGAACGGAGAACTTAGAATGGAGAGTAAATTGAGCACACGCATTGGTTTTTCCCCTCATCCGGCAACTGTGGGACGCTGTCTCCATTCAAGTGTTTGGTTTCCTGTCAAACGGTTTTGCAAATCTTACAGAATTCTATATGAATATATATGATTGTATATATATTTATATATACATTTGGTTTTTTTTATAATCTTCTCATTTGCTGATAATTCAAGAGTCAATCGGGCATTGTTTACACATTTAGAGTGTGCGCTACAAATATGATTAATTGAGTTGGGTTTGCTCGACTGGCAGTTGCCCTGCTAGCAGTTTTTAATTAACTTTAATTTGCATATTCAAGCATATTCAAATAATTTGACGGGAAAAATATTATATAATAAAATGTTTGCCTATAATGTGCTCTATTTATTAGATGAGATTCAGATATCAGATCTATAATATCAGATATCAGATTATATACCAGATGAGATTCAGATCTGATATCTGAATCTGAATATTATAGGCACAAAACTTATTATATAATTCCAAAAATTACAAAAATTGCAGCTATATTTAAAATATAATATAATTATATATATAATACATAGACTATATGTATATAGTCTACATATGTATAGTCTATATATGTATATAGTCAACAGAGTCGAGATTCTTAAATATTGTTTTTTAAAAATTTCAACAAAGAAACGAAAATACCCTTTACTCATCACCAATAAATACAGCGTATTCAAATATATTAAAATAATCACGCTTATGCTTGGCCTTTTCTCAAACAACTCTCAAAGCTCTCACATGTCTATGGCTCATTGATTTCCAAAGAGAGGGAGAGAGAGAGAGAGAAAGAGCGTGTGCGAGCAACTGGAAGGTTATAAATAATAAGCTTGTTTTTGTGAGATTACGAAGGAATCGAAGAGTGAATACGCTACATATTATAGAATTCACAGCTATTCAATAAACCTGATTTAACAGTTAACAAAATTATATCTACAATTAAAGTAAAGAAAAAAAACTATAATAGACTTCCCTCAATTAATAATAACTGTACTCACAATACACATAAATTAATACATATATAGATAAGTTACCCAAAATAACTTAAAAAATCCCATACATATCTCAGGATCCCAAATTGGAATTTCCCTTTTTGCATTAAAATTTGTATGTATCTAACCTGTTCCGTGCCCTTAACTTCAGCATTTCCCCTGAATTAATAAACACCAATCATTTCTAGAGTAATGGGAAATTCAGCTAACTAGAAGTCGGCTAAAAGCATTTCAACTAATTGTTCCTCTCGAGTTAAACAATCAATTTATCGACGGGAAATACATAAAGCTCTTATGAAAATAATTAAAATAGTAGTTCGAAATTTCTTGTGGTTTCTTATCAATAAGAATTGAAACATTTAAAATATAATTTTTGTATTTTTATAGTTTTATTGTTAATCGCACATCTGCGGGTCAATTGTACAATTGCTTGCGGATGATTTCATCGTGTTTTAACATAATTATAGTTTGTTTAACTAAAACTGATTTGTTGGTTTTCTTTGTAACGATAAATTATAACAAGGCTATTTAATAATAAATATCAGACATGGATAAACGAAAATAATTATTCATATAGTCGCATATATATGTATGCATATACATATACACGCTATATATATATGTATATTAAATTAAAACTTTTAACTTATGTTGTTAACTTTTAGTTTAAGAGTTAATGCTTTAGCTCAACGGCAGCTGTTTAACTTTCGTTAAGGGATGGGCAGAATCTCACCGTTCTGCTGTCTAAATTTGCCAATGGTTCTATGCGGTCGGTGTGGGTTGGGTAATTTATATGATTTCTTCGTTTTCTATATTTCAACGAAAGGGAAATAGCAATAGATCAATATCAATCAATTGTTGCACATTTCATATACAATTGGGAAACAAAGCAGAGATTTTGGTAACGCGCTTCGTGCCGCTTTATAAGTAATAAAGTAATATTAAAAAGCAATAGAAAAGGAGATAGATAGAGTTAAGTCATAGGAAAGCCGAAAGCCGAAAGGAAAAAGAATAACCAGCAAGTCGATTAAACTTAATTTCAGGCGAAAGGTAGGCAAGTTAATAACAAATCAGTTAGTAAATCAATAATTGTGAATTAAGTGGGATCGCATTCAGCACAACATACAAATTAACATAATTTACACAAATAATACATTCAGTTAACTCATTTATAATAATCAACGATTTTGAACATATCGAGAATACACAGAAGTCTTTGTCGCACATGTCGCTTGGCTAACTACTACAGCTCGAATCTATGACTAACAATTAATATGAATAAGTTAAATAACAATGTTCAGGTTTGCTTGTTGCTTTCGCTTGTTTTAGTCACCAATGGAGAGCTGTAGAGCTCTAGGGCCGTGCGCCGGCAGTTCTTGAATTTAGTAATTGAATCTATAATTTGTAGATAATGTGAGCCATTGCAGAAAGTTTGCTTGATTAGTGTTTGGTGCTGTTGGTGGTCGCTTGGAAGTAGTAGTAGTAGTGGTAGTGGTAGTAGTTCGAAGAATGGGTTAGAATGCAATACAGAAGTGCCATCAAAGATTGAGCCAACAGAACTGAACGATTTTATTTAATAGCGGCAATTAGCGGACTCTCTGCGCCTGAAAGAGGAATAGAAAGAGAAAAGAAATGTTAATCACTTTTTTTTCCATAGAGTTTTGTCGGCACTAATTCACGAGTCTTAATGTATGGCATGCGCGGCCAGGTCCAGGTCACAGGCATCGAGCTCTCGTAGTTGAAGTTGTACAGCTGATCCTCCAGCCACTTGCGCTTGTCTTGCGGCTCTGGGTATGTGGATGCCAATCCTAATCAAATCGAAAACCAAAATTTAGTCAAGCCATAACAACATTCTACACATACATACCCTTATCATATGCACACTTGGTCACTCCAATGGCAATATTCATGGACACATCACGGATGCTCTGCAGCGGTGGGTACAATGAGCCACGCTCAATGTCACTGGGCTCCACAAAGTTGGCCAGCTCCTGGGCGGCAATCAGGAACATATCGTCGGGTATATGGTGGGTGCCTGTGCAGATCACGCCCAGACCCACGCCAGGGAAAATGTAAGCATTGTTACCCTGGCCGGGATAGTAGGTCTTGTTGCCCACTGTCACCGGCGGGAAGGGTGAGCCCGATGAGAAGATGACGCGAGCCTAAGAAGACGAATAACGTGATATGCATAAAACTGTCAATAAGATAGAACTCACATCTGTATTATGATAAGCCTCCTCAGCTGTGCATTCCGCCTTGCTGGTTGGATTTGACAGTGCGAATATGATGGGTCTATCGTTGTTCTCGCCCATGGTGCGCAGAATCTTGGGAGTGAACAGGCCGGCACAAGCTGAAGCACCAATTAGCACCTGTGCAATATGAAATGCGAATGAGAGTCAGAGTTTTATATACAATGCAGCTATAAGACTTACACTTGGCTTAATGGTCGTCACAATTTGCTCGAGATCAGCCATAGGTTCAATGTCCTTGGCATAGTTGACTTTGTGACCATCCAAGGAGCCCACCTTGCGGGATTTGGTCAACAGACCATCAATATCCACCATGAAAATTCTGCTATAGGCCTCCTCGATGGGTACACCTTCGGCAACCATGCCCTTCACGACGAGATCGGCAATGCCAATGGCGGCCTCGCCGGCACCAGCGAATAGGAAAGTGTAGTCCTTCAGGGACTTGCCCGTGATACGCTTGGAGGCGTACAATCCAGCCACAGCGACAGCGGCTGTTCCCTGTATGTCGTCGTTAAAGGTGCAGTAGTTATTGCGGTATTTGTCTAAGAATCTAAATGCATTATGATTGCCGAAGTCCTCGAACTGGATCAGGGTATTCTGGCCATATCGCTTCACCACTGCCTCCATGAACTCATCAATAAAGTCATCGTATTCCCGTCCCACAACACGCTTCTGTCGCAGACCCACGTACAACGGATCCTCCAACAGATCGATATTGTTGGTGCCCACGTCCACCACAATGGGCAGGCACTGATGCGGCTTGATGCCCGCTAGTGCCGTGTATAGAGCCAGCTTGCCTACGGGAATACCCATGCCGCAGGCGCCCAGATCTCCCAGACCCAGAATACGTTCGCCGTCAGTGACGCAAATTGCACGCACATTCGGCTCGGGCCAGTTTTTCATCACGTCAAAGATGTGCCCGCGATCGTTGAATGTGACGAAGAGGCCGTGAGGACGCCTATAGATCAGACCGAAACGCTGGCAAGCCAAGCCCACAGTGGGCGTATAGACAATTGGCATCAGATCCTCAATGTTCTCCGACAGAAAGCGGAAGAACAGACGCTCATTGCGATCGTGCAGATCGCTGAGATACAGATACTTATTCAATGGCTCCGTATAACGATTCACGGCGATCTTGCACAGCTGCAGCTGTTCCTCCTGGGTCTTGAATCGCGCCGGCTGCAGTCCATGAATACCCAGCACCTGACGCTCCTCCAGTGTAAAGGCCAAGCCCTGTCGATGGGGTGCAAAAGCTCAGTTTGTATATCTGCATCACAGTGGGTGGCTCAATTGCGCCGGCACTTACCTTATTCAAACGAGGATCGCGAATATGATCGATGCCGCGCACCTGCGAGGGGCAGATAATGTCGCCGACAACCTCATGATAGCCACGGGCATCGTTCAGCACCAGCGCCGATAATGCTGGACATGTTGTTGGCGTGCCTATTACTGCTGCAGTTCCACTGCGACACAGCTTACTGAGACTTCCGCACAAGCTGCAACAGAAACAAAAACAAAACGAACGCAATGTTTATCATTGTGATGCAACGTCACTGAAAATCCAAGTTCAAGGTTAGCGTCAGCTGTTTTAGATACTGCTCAAATCTAGTTGGAGGAATGCTCAATCAATTACGTCAATCTACTATCATTAGTCTATCGACAGAACTTTGAATGAACCGAAATACCCAACAATAGTTTCTCAGTAAAAACTTTAGCGAATCTTTCCCACACACTAACTGGAAAAACCCCCATTTCATTAGATACCATTATATCAATGGACTTAATGAATTAAAGTATATATTGTATATTATGTTAGTCTTATTGGAATTCGATAAGAAATGCAAAAGTATATTTGTAGTTTGAAGTACCTTGCGACTGCAGGGTATTTTAAAGTCAAGCACACTTGAGCTATGCGCAATCTAGTTTGCCGTTTATCAGAGTGGTGCAAAAACTAAGCCGCATTGTTTACGATCGCACGATAAGATTCCGAATGATACCATATGACGAGGGTAGCAAATATGTTGACCGTTTGCTTTCTGGGAGATTTAGCATAATTGGCGCTAATTGCGTGCGCCTTGTGACTAAGTTCATTCATTGATGGGTATGTCCATCAGTGGGATTACGGCCGCCACAGTAGCTAGAAGCGAACCCGTTAATGACGCGCCTACAGTTCCACGCGCTCGTGACGTGTTGGCCCGAAGTGCGCTGAGCACTCCTCGCCGCTAATTAACGGACGGGTGTAAGGAGCTGGCATGGAAGTGGGCATGGTATCATTATCATCATTCGTCATTTTGTTACTATTTGCTCAGCCAAACGCCCAGCAGCTCACATGAGCGCCAAGTGCTTTATTCGCATTTATATATGTATGTATATATGCATATATATGTGTATCTAACATTTGTTGTATCTAATCACTCATACAAATGTAAGTGCACGTCGTAAACATTTCCGTATTTGAAACTAGGTTCATACGCTACACAAATTTTATCGAATTGTTGGATATCACGATATGATCAAACAGCATGAGTTCATGTTTAACTATGAATCATATTGTACTTATTTAGTATTGTTGTAGATTTAATATAGAATATGTATTTTTTATGTATGTGTGTATTTTATAAATTTAATTTTACGTGTATCTTTATATTTCTTTATAATTATTTATAAGTTCTTTATATTCATTGTAAAATATAATACTATATTATATTATGTTAAAATAGTTTTATAAATAATCAAGCTATTTCAACTAATTTAATAAACTTTGAATATAAAATTATTATTTGCTCGTAATGTTTTTCAGATTTTATATATTAAAGATATTTATATATTTTTATACCCTGAGCCCATTGAAAATGGGAAATCAGGGTATAATGTTTTTTTTTTTGTATATTCATATAATATATTGTGATATACAGAAATTCATTTTTAATATATATTTGCATCAAAAGCCGTAAAAACTTTTTAGAAATAATATCTTTTTAAGATAAATGTAATATATGGTTTGAATTTTTTTTGTAATATTTTTTTTTTATTATTATTTAATCTATTTCATTGTGCTATTGTATCATCTTTCAAATGCATATGCATATATATTTTTAAATTATTCAAACTATGGTCTCGTATAAACGTAGTATATATTTACGCGCAACATTGACATATCCCTATATGATTCATAAATAAAATGTTTGTATAAACAGCTCATGTTGTGCGTATATATGTGCGTATGTGTGTATGTGTATGTCTGTGTATGCATGAAATGCCAAATTCATTACTGATTTTACCCAGCAACATACAAACACACACACACACTCACGCACATACATATAAATATGTATTTTTCCTCGGAAATCAGAAAGTTCTGCGTGAAGGCAATAGGCAAATAGAAGTCAATGTACTCTAATATATTTTAGCCATAAAAACTATGCGCAAAAGAGAAGTAAAAAGAAATAATATAGAGGGAGCGAGAGAGAGAGAGAGAGAGAGAGAGAGAGAGAGAGAGAGAGAGCGAGACAGCCGATGAGAAGCTGCGTAACAAAGACTGAAAACTTTTGAACTTGACAGCGAAAAAAAAAAGAGGCGAAAAGATGAAGCGCAAACAAAAAACAAAATAACGCCACTGTATACAGAAGAAACGCTGCTTGCTAAAAATGTTTATAAATTTAGAATTTGGCAATAGAAGCGTTTAGCTGAAGAATATATGTATGTATTTGTATGTATATGTATGTATAACTGTGTCCATGTCCATGAACGTGAAGGTGGCCAATACAGACGCAAGCGCGAATGCGTTGGTGTTGGAGCAAGCACACACGCACACACACGCACACACACACACTCACACACCCCCATGCATATGTTGATTGTTTGTATATTGATTTTCAGCTGTTTTGTTTTATGTGCGTGCGTGTGTGTCTGTGTGGACTCGCCGCTTTTATATTTTATTTTCATTTATAATGACTTTTTGTTTTTCTCTTCTGCAATTAGAGGTGTCGGCGCTTACGCAACTAGGAAAATAAGACAGGGCGCATGCAGCCCGACAGCTGTTGCAGCAAACCAGCGAAAACCAGAAAAGTTAGGTCAATGTCGAAAACATGTGCGAATCCTAGCCCGCCCTCACCAATACCAATAGGGTTGTGCCTGCGTTAGCGCGTCTGTGTATGCGTGTGTGTGTGTGTGTGTATTGGTGGTACCATTGAAAACGAAAGCTGCGCAATGCACACAGTATGCTGTGCCGAGGGCGCTTTGGGGGAGGGGACCTTGGCGCACACTCGTCTGCCACGACAATGACTAGGTCACTAAGAAGAACAGCTGGTGGGACGCGGGCCGAGTGGCCGACAATTGAAGTTGCATAACATTTCGCCAATTCGCAAATGGGCCAGAAATAGATGCAAGCAATGCCAATTCCTTTGGCAACTTGATGCCAAGTGCCCACCTGGCTTGATATGAACCGTTTTCGTTTACGTAGCTTACCTGGGCCGTGTGAACATTTCGCGTTTTTGCTTGTTGAATTTTGTGTGTTTCTTGAATTGCTTTTTTGTGTTAACTTTTTGTGATTGAATACAGCTTTCTGCTCTGGTTTGACACTTATCACTAGGTAATAATACTTTTTGTTACGCTCAGCTTTTATATTACATATGAAACACACGACAATTACGACCCAGCCACCCTTACGAGGTCCAACAAACAAAACTGAATATTCAACGCGGCGCGGGCAAAAACTACCTCGCGAAGCTGTCGGCGAATAATGAACGAATGCTATACACGACAAAACGAACCAAATGTAGCGCAGTAGAAACTTGCGCGGCAGTGATTGAAAAGAGTGTTGGTGAAGGCGTGCAGGTGCACAGTGTTGCCACATTTAAATAGTTCTTTATCGATTACTATCGATATGTACTAATCTATTTGAATAAAGTGATGCACCATCATCTGTTCGCTAATTTATTTTTATTAAATTCTAAATTGCTTGAGTGAGATTACAATAGTTATGGTTATGCTTATAATCATGGCAGTTGAAATATGCTGCACTCCGTTTGATACATAGCTTTGCATGGACACAGTAGTGTCACCCAGATCTGGAGTCATTTTCAGAGCCGTCGATTCAAATGTATAGAGAGCGCGAAAACCATTGGCCACAAATCGATCGTTTGAATAAAAGGATACTCGAAAGAAACGTCCATCGGAACGCACTTCAAAGTCGGGTAGTTTGCCACAATACTTGCTGAACTTTCGATCTGTGCTCATAAAATTCGAAAATTCCACATAATCGCTGGCCGTTTGATGGTCGCATCTAAAAAAACATTAAGAAATGTTAATAATATGTTTATTATTTCTATAACAGTTGACATACGTGCTAATGCCTTCGACATCAAAGTATGTGAAACGCAGCACAATGCGTTCATCAGCTCCATAGAAATAGTAATTGCATACAACATTCTCCAGATAGTAGCCCGGAAAGTTTGGCGAATGAAATAGACCACTAATCCGCTCGCGACTGTTGTAAACAAATGTGCATTCGTCTCCTTGTTGCACGCCTGACAAAATGCCATAGTCTAAATTTGATAAAAAAAAATATGAGTTAAACTTATTTTAAACACTTTTCATTTGCATCTTACTTGTAAGAAATCGATATTCTGCTCTGAATCCATAATACTGCACTTTGTTCGTCATCCTTGGCGGATATTTGCCCACAAATTGCAGCTGCAGCTGCTGACTATTGGACATCAGCGGCTTGGGCAGGAAAGCCCCACAAAGTAGTTCTTGCGTTTCATATTTACCCCGAACTTCTGCCAGCACATGCAACGCGTCTTCTTCTCGACAGCGGCTGGAATTCTCGTGTTCAGTGGGTATGTTGAAGTCGTGGAACTTTATTTGAATCACTTCTGGTTTTTGCGCTTTAAATTCGTAACGGCATTGCACGACCTTAGCAGAGTCGCTATTCTTATTTATCGGCGCACCGATAAGCGAGCTCATCAGCTGATTCGATTCGAAGATGCCGGACTTGTTGACGCGCGAATCGTAGAGCAGTTTGCAGTGCTCTGGCAGCAAAATAGAGAAATATAATACAAATTAAATAATATATGCTCAAATTGTTAGCCAGCAATTGTCGTGTGTCGAACATTACTCGCATCTGGAGCAGGGCCATGGGCAGCAAGCAGGCACAGAATGAAGACAACAAGCTGGACACGTTTCGACGTGTTTGTGATGAAATAGCAGCTGAGTCAAGCTACCTACGCAAGGTTGAGAAATTGGAGCTCTTCTTCAAGAATGGCAGCAGAGGGTCCGGGTTTGAGGGCGATTTGCTGCAATGGGTGCAGTTTCTCATACCAGGATCCACACAACGTGTCTACAATTTGCAAAACAAGGCGTTGCTCAAGCTGTTTGCGCGAATCTTCCATGTCGACCAGCAGGAAATGCATCTGGACTTGGAACAGGGTGAGTAGCATTGGGTGCCCGTGCTGAGACATTTCTAAGCTGAATCTCTTGCAGATGGTGATATTTCAGAAACCCTGCGCAAACACTTTGCCAGCTCCAGCAAACTTAAGCCCCAAGCACAAAGCAAACTCTATTTACACGAGGTGGAAAAGATGCTCTGTCAGCTGGAGCAGCGCACGAAGGAGGATGAGCAGACGGAGGTACTGCATCAGTTGTGTAAGCAGGCCACAGATTTGGATTTGCGCACGTTCATCAGGCTGATCAAACAGGATCTGCGCATTAATGCACGCGCCAGGCACATTCTGGATGCGTTTGGACCACAGGCCTATCCAGCGTACCAGAGCTCCCGCGACCTCACAGCTATTGTACAAAATTTTGCTGGCAACCAATCCACGTCTGTGAAGACTCCCAAAAAGGCGGCCGCTCAGAAACCGAAGAAGCAAACTAGCGCTATTCAGGTAATGACGCCCATTTCACCCATGCTGGCCAATGCCTGCAAGTCTGTGGAGGAAGCCTTTAAGAAAAATCCCGGCGGCCTTTATAGCGAGATCAAGTACGATGGCGAAAGAGTGCAAATTCACAAACAGGGCGCGGAGTTTAAGTTCTTCAGTCGAAATCTGAAGCCAGTAATGGACCACAAAATCAAGGAGCTAAAGGATTATATACCACGCGCCTTTCCTGGCGCCGGTGATATGATACTTGATTCGGAAATCATTCTGGTGGACACAGAAACGGGCGCCCTGCTCCCCTTCGGCACATTGGGTGCGCACAAGAAGCATACCTATGCCAATGCTTCCGTTTGCCTCTTTGTCTTCGACTGCTTGCTCTATGATGGCGATGACCTGACACAACTGTAAGTAAAGAGCGAGGGGTATTCCATTATAGAGCTAATCTTTATTCTATATATTAGCGCTTTTTGCAAACGCCGCGAGATTCTGGAGCAAAACATTCAACCCATCAAATCCCACGTGCAATTGTCCGAATCGGAGTTCTTGAAGACCAAAAACGAGTTGGCCTTGATGACCGCTAAGGTGCTCCAAGCTAATCTGGAGGGTGTTGTGCTCAAGAGTCCTGGCGGCACGTATCAGCCGGGCAAGCGTAACTGGCTCAAAGTGAAGAAGGATTATCTCTTTGGTGGTAAAATGGCAGATACGGCGGATTTGGTTGTGTTGGGCGCTTGGTATGGCTCCGGCAAGAAAGGCGGCGTGCTCAGCATCTTTCTAATGGGCTGTTATGATGCGCGCGATCGTCTCTGGAAGACGGTCACCAAGGTGCACTCTGGCCTCGATGATGCCACCAATGATGAGATCCACGAAGAATTAATGAAACTCACAGAGCGCGCCGATGCCAACAAAATCCCTAATTGGTTACACTGCAAAAAATCACTAATACCCGATGTGCTAGCCAAGACGCCGGACAAAATGCCAGTGTGGGAGATCACGGGCGCAGAGTTCACCCAGTCGGAGGCGCACACTGCAGCAGGCATCTCTATAAGGTTTCCACGCATTACGCGCCTGCGCAGCGACAAGTCTGCAATGGAGGCAAATGATCTGGCACACCTGGAGCAGCTGTATGCGGCATCTAAAAAGAATGTGAATGTGGATCTGCTGCTGGCCAATTGTGATGCGGACAAAGATGACGCCTTGACGAATGGACTAAAGCTGGAGAAGACGCCCCAAAAAGGCAAGGCTGCTAAAGAAACAGCTGCGAGTAGTAGTAAAAAAGGCAAGAGATCCATGGACGACTCTGACGACCAGCCAACGCCATCAAAGGGTCGCAGCTCACGAAAAATGGCGAAGCTGGAGGCACCCACATCATCATCTAAAGGAAGTCTAATGGATTTCTTCAAGCCTAAAACAACAACAGCAGCTTTAAAAGTAGAAAGTAAATCTCCCGAAGATATCAAACCGAAAGTCAAAGGCATAAAAGTAGAAAGTAAATCTCCCGAAGATATCAAACCAAAAGCCAAGGACGAGGACAGCAATTTGTTCAGTGATCAGATTGCATACTTTGTAGAAGAAGCAGACCTATCCAAGCACAAGGATGAGTTTGTACGTCATGGTGGCACCCTGACAGACAAATCGAATAAGGCTAATTTGGTATTCCATAACACAACAAATCCTGTTGACCTGGCGCAATTGAGGTAAAGATAATGATAGTTAGTTTACAATTTTATAAAACTAATGTAAAATTTCTTTTGCAGACCCCTATACCGTCGCAGCTGCCGTCATCTCAGCGTAAAATGGCTTGAAGAATCGCTACAAGCCAAGAAGCTTCAGCCGTATCCGCTCTATGCATTGCTATTGAAATCATAGCCTAGCATTGTTATTGAATTATTGTTAAAAACTTTTAAAATTGTAAATTTTTATATTTAAATCATGGCAATATTTATTATATTCAACTTCGATCTTAAAGACTTAAAAATTCCAAATTTTCAGACTTATTTAACCGAGAATACCTTTAGCAATCACTAAAAATAATATTCATTTCGATCGCAACTATTTGACTGTTCACTTAAGCGACGTCAGCTCAAAGGCATATATTAGCTAAAGGGTATTTGTATTTGGGGTATTTGCGAGTAAATATTTTTACAGCGCTACTTTCCAGACGCTGATGCAATGGAAGCCCGGTTAAGAAAAGGGAAATCTGAAATGTTATTTGTATCACAAAAATAGTAATACTGTGATATTAATTATCACATTATTAATTATCGCTCTAATGTTTTATCTCACCAACTATAACAACTAGGGTATATTTAAGCAGTAGCTATGATATCATTCATTCACTATTCACTAAACTCTAAAACCCTTTGAGCCACTTAATGGGACGAACCGACAACGTTTTTTACTTAGCCAAGTTAGCAATAGATCTCCATCTATTGAGAATATCTATGAGGGTTCAAACCTTAAATGCGGAATGTGAATATTGCCAGACACATTGTCAACGACTTGGGATGCGGGCTTTTAACTACCTTATACGATCTATGCAGTTGATGCAATTGTTTTTATTGATATTTTCTTTATACTTCAAGGTGTGAGTCTTCGTCTGGTAAGGGACGGACTCCAAGTGCTGCCTATTATAAATATTTTGTGGCTCCTTTGCTTATATCATGTGCCACTTTCATTCAGACTGCTTAACTAAAAGCTTTCCACTGTGCAATTGCGTCTGGTATAAATAACGTCAGCGCGTTCTGAGCTCTTCTCATTCGAGCAGCAGTCGCGACTGCATTATCTTCAACTCACACTATATTTAACTAAAAATCTATCGGTACTTGTGTTATATAAAGATATGGATACTGAATACGAAATGACATCCGAAATACAAAACTTTTACAAAGATAAAACAGTTTTCATAACTGGCGGCAGTGGATTTTTGGGAAAAGGTATACTAAATTTATAGAGCAAGAAAATTTGGAAAAAGTGATAAATAATTAAATAATTTATGATTCTATATAATGTTATTAAAAAAAAAAAAAAAAAAAAAAAAAAAAAATTAAAATCATGAAAATTAATGTAATATTTTATTAAAAAATATAAAAAATGTCCTAAAATTTAGGAACATAAAAAATGAAATATTTATTTTATTTGTGAAAAAGTGAACATAAAATAATATATTTATATATATACATATATTATATTGTAATATAATATATTATATTGTAATAAAAACTCAGTAAATTGAAATAAGTTAACTTCGTTGTGCTTTACAAGTGATTATCCATCAACAACCATAATTACGCTCAATAATATTAGACTGTAAAACAGTTTAAAGTACATTCCATTCACGAAAAAGTAATTAAACTTTGTACGCAATAAATATAAATTTTAATGGTAAAAAAAGCAATAAAAAAAAAAACAATTTACTGAACAACACTTAATTTGTCTTACATAAATATGAACACAATTCGAACAATAACGAAAGTGAACCCGCTCTGTACATAATTGAATGCATCTCAACAAAAGTTTTCATTAAGAAACCCGTTTCTAATGACCAAATTAACAAAAATAATCGTGTTTAAATAAATTGTTCAATGTATATGTATATTCTATTATAATATCAGATTACCATGTTCGGAGGTGCTATAATTATAATTAACAAAAAATTAAATACAAATTGAGCATTGCTTCTGTGAAAGAGGAGTAAAGTATATTTGCTCTTGATCAGCACGTCGAATCGATAAAGTGATCAGTTATTATTTTGATTATATTGGATATTTTCAACCAGCAGAGCTAGATGTTTTAAATTCTAAATATATAATATTCCATAGTTAGGGATACCTTATCTAAGTACTATATTATAGATAGAAGTCGATATTTTTAAATGGTTTTCAAAACACAAAGTTAGGTTCTAAGGACTTGAGATATGTTTTGGGTATCTTCTAGTAGAACACTCCCAACAAATTCCCTTTTACATGTACATATTGTCATGTAATGTGTAAAGTCCTTAATTCCATTCTATTCAATATCTGTTCTCTATACAGCACATTATTCTTCTCTTTTTGTCATTTTACAGTATATATTATATTCATAGATAATTGATATAAGACTCATGATCAAAGCTAAAAAGAGTATTACGGAATATCTGTCCAATAAATATGCATGGTTTTTGAATTAGAAGGGAATATCTATCTATAATAAATAAATCAAAATAATCTTAAGTGATATTCCTTTTCCCTTTCCCTATTCCTTTCAGTAATAATTGAGAAGTTACTCCGGACGACAGATGTGAAGCGCATCTATGTGCTACTCAGACCTAAACGGGGTGAGGGTATGCTGCAGCGGCTGGCAAGTTGGAAGGACGATGGCGTAAGTATAAATCAAATCCAACTAGAACCGTGATTCCAATTGGCCACATTCATATTAGGTTTTCAGCTTACTGCTCAAATCGAAGCCCAGTTGTTGGACACGCATAGTGCCCATTGCCGGAGACTGTCAGCAACCGGATTTGGGCCTGAGCGAGACGGATCGTCAGCTACTGACGGATGAGGTGCAGGTGGTGGTGCACAGCGCGGCAACAGTGCGCTTTGTGGATCCACTGCATGTGGCACTGGACATCAACACACGCGCCCT
This sequence comes from Drosophila meridionalis, assembly GCA_035045145.1. Classification (NCBI taxonomy): domain Eukaryota; kingdom Metazoa; phylum Arthropoda; class Insecta; order Diptera; family Drosophilidae; genus Drosophila; species Drosophila meridionalis. Next base: position 8,597,872 of record JAWNPG010000020.1, on the reverse strand, counting down.
GCGCCTTATGCTGCAGCTGGCCAGGCATATGAAGCGCTTGGAGACATTCGTTCATGTCTCTACGGCCTACTCGAACTGTGTGATTCAGCGCATTAGCGAAAACTACTATCCGGAGCACCTGACCTGCAGCGTAGACACGGCTCTAGCGCTGAGGGAGCAGCTCAGCGATGAGCTGATAGACAAGATGGCGCCAGCTCTGCTGGGCAAGTTTCCCAACACATACACCTACACCAAGGCCCTGGCGGAGCAGTTGGTCCAGACGGAAGGTGCGGATCTGCCCATCTGCGTCTTTCGGCCGGGCATTAGTAAGTGCCATCGACTGATCATTACTCAAAATATATAATATCATATGCTCAGTTATTGGCAGCTACAAGGAGCCCGTCTCTGGCTGGATTGACAATCTCTATGGTCCCATTTCCATATTCCTCGGCACGGCATTCGGAATTCTGAGAATCATTCGCGTCAACATCGAGACACACGCCAACATGGTGCCCGTTGACTACTGCTCCAACTTGACCTTGGCCTGCGCTTGGCAAACAGCCAAAAACAATGCCGCACAGCTCAAGGAATCAGCTGGAGCAGCTGCGTCGACTGTTCCGCCGCCCATCTACAACTATGTGCCCAGTGATCTCAATATGCTCAGCTGGGGTGGCTTCAAAAAGAAGGCGGAGAGCCTGGGCCACGTCTACCCGCTGACCAAAATGATCTGGCTGCCCTTTCTGCACACCACAACCACACCCTGGCTCTTCAAGCTAATCGCCTTCTTCTATCACATCCTGCCCGGCTACTGCATCGATGTGGTGCTGCGCCTGAGAGGCCGCACGCCGCGCATGCTCAAGCTCTACGAGAAGATCCACAAGAATGTGGAGATCCTCTCCCCGTTCGCGGACTCCAATTGGTATTTTGAGACGCACAATACTCAGCAGCTATGGCAGCGCCTGTCCGCGGAGGACCAACAGCTCTTTGAGTTCGATATGAACAGCCTGGACTGGGATGACTATTTCTTCAAGGCCTTGGGCGGCATGCGCATCTTTCTAGCCAAGGAGGAGCCGGGCGATGAGTCACTGGAGCGCGGCAAAAGGAAATTGAAACGGTTTGTAAAACGTTTTAATATGAATCGGTGTATATTCTCATTCAGATTATTATACCTTGAGCCCATTAAAAATGGAAAATCAGGGTATAATGGTTTTGCCTTATCCCATAAAGGATTTATATTCTTGAGCAGCGCGACAAGACGAGTTGATATAGTTCGTCCGTCGTCCGTCCGTCCGTGTGAACGCTGAGATATTCTAAAGTACGCAACCTAGAGATTTGAAATTTTACATGAATACTTGTATATACCATACGCTGAACGAGTTTATTATTTTTGTTCGATAACTCATTCCATTTCTTTTTTATCGGCATTTATCGATAATTTTAATTCGTTTTTAAGGCGCAGGTTGTACATCGTTTGAACTAGAGTCTTCAAATTTTCTGTGTAGTTGCGTGTAATAAATACGGTTTAGATTTTGTATGCCACGCCGCAATCGACCCCAATTTGTAAAAATCGTAAATCAAATACTAGAGACTTGTGCACTCTTAATTCACATTGTTTTTCATTCACATTCATATTTCTCATTTCATTTCTATCTTTTTCTTCCCACAGCTTCTACATACTCCATCGCCTGCTGCAGTTGGTCGTTTGCAGTGGAGCTGCTGCCATACTGTGGTCGCTGCTTAAGTTTCTGAATAGCTTCTAGAGTTCAGTATTTGTATAAGCGTAGAACTAGTTCAATAAAAAGCTGGCCAAATATGCACTCACTGCCTCTAGCAACTCCGGCGCAGGAAAACTTCGGCGACGTCTGCCAAATGGCGGCAATCAAATACAGAGCCGTCAACAAGGCCGAGTGCACCATTTGAACTTATCGACAGCTTGAAACAGACTGAGCATCGAAATGGTTCAGAGCTGTGACACACCCACCCGCCCGAGCAAGTCAATTGGCCACATCCGCTGCCGGGACACAGACTGACAGGCGGAAGCTGGCAGCATTTTGCGGCAATTGCGCGGCTGAGCGAAGAAGTTTGCCGCCATTTGCTTGCGGTTAGCGATTAGCATAATTCGATTGAGTCCTCGGGGCATGAGTCAGAATAGAGCTAACTACTATCTATTTATCTATTGCTAATTTATGGGGCGCCAACTTACGATTTCTCTGTCCGGGCCGCGCGTCCTTGCCTTGCTCCTCCTTCTCCACTTGAACGCTGTTCGCCTTGGCGGGCGACTGCTTTATCGCTATGCTGGCTGCCTCCAGGATTGGCGGCACAGGCAGCGCCTGCTGCTCGTTGGGCACAAATTTGAATTTGCCACGGAAGCCTTTGGCCGTGCGATTCGAGCTGGCATTAAACTCCAGCAGCAGATCGGGTCCGCTGCTCAGTATGCGGCGCGTGGGGCACGGAGTGCAGAGCACGTCTATGACGGCGTTCATGTGCGCTGATTCCGCATCGAAGATGGTCAGTGCGTCCAGTTGGCAGCCGCCGCTGACCACTGGTGGCAGCTGCAGCTCCTCGAACAGGAGCTCCACTCGGCTGTCCGGGCCGCCAATGAACTTGTACGCGCACTTGATGTGCGCCGGATAGTGGGCCGGAAAGCGCGGCGAGTGGAAGTAGCCCTCTCCCAGACTCCCCTCGATGCCGGTGCTGGCAAAGAAATAATAATCGCAGAAGCTATGCGGCACCAGCCGCCCGTTCGTCTTGAAGAGATCTGCGTGCCGGCGTGGAACGAACGAGGTGAACATGAATCTACTGAACGATTTGGGATTTGCTCACCTTGCTTGAGGAATCGATAGCTCGCCGTCAGATTCAAGGTCCAGTCGATCAGCTTGGTGGGCGGCTGCTGAAAGCTAAGTCTCAGTCCCAGCAGCCTTCCGCCACTGTAAATGGGCGTGGCATTGCGAGCGGTCGCACTGTGCTGGCACCAAGTGTACGCCGCCAGGGTTGAGTTCTCGATGACGGGCTCCCTCAGATACGGAAAGACCTCGACGGTGTCCAAGCAGCTGTCACAAAAATTGCATATCAAGAAGCGCTAATCATATTGCAAATATATATATGTATATATATATATATATATACATATATACATGTATATATGTGGCACAAATGGCCGGAATCAAATGATGTTGAAAATTTATTGGCCGCTTGGCCGGTTCGTTGGTCAAGCCTAAAAATAGGCAAGCGACCAGCGAGCTGCCATTAAATAAAATGTTGCACTGCCATTCGGTTCTACATCATTTATTTTGATAAAAAGTCTAACAGAAGTTGGCGTTAAGGTGAACACAGCAACCGCACAACAGATGGTAACAAAAAAAAAAAAAAACAAGTTTATTCAAGTTCTTAAAAGACTATGGGGGGAGCAAAAAGAGATAACGTTAAGAGATGCTGTAGTTAGAATAAGGATACGACAGGAAAAACAAAAATAGAAATGAATAAAAATCATAAAATAATAAAAATATTTAAAAAAACTAATAATGAATAAAATAATAAAAATAAACAAAAAAAATTAGAAAAAAATAAATAAAAATAAAATAAAATAAACAATAAATTGTAAATAAATACAAATAATTAAATAATGATGGTAGCAAAAAACAAGTCTTAAACGACTATGGGGAGCAAAAAGAGATAACGTTAAGAGATGCTGTAGATAGAATAAGGATAAGAACCGAAATTTATTTAAAATTAAAAAAAAATTTTAAATAAAAAACAAAAATATAAATTAATAAAAATAAATAAAAATATAATTACAAATAAAATTTAAAAAAATAGGTAAAATAGACATTAAATATATTATATATTAATATATAATAAATAAAAATAAATAATTAATAAAGATCTCCGATAAAATGAAATGAATTAATTATATAGAAGTTGAGAATGCAAATACAGACAGAAATAATAAGTTGATAGAATTGAATAAAAATTTGTTTAGCAAAATGTTCAGACTTGTAAAATCAAAACTAAAGCAAGATATAGAAATGAAGTTTTAAAAGTATTTTTTAAGCTAAAATTTTGGCCGAAAGCAAGGATTACTCTGAAAACTTTATGTTGTTGTTTATGGTCCGCATGCAAATCTATGATATAGGACTAAAATCAATTTCTTCGTATCTTCAGTAGAAAAGAAAATGTTAGACAGAGTTGGCTATACAAAAAGACTTAAATTTTAAGGATTACAAAATTGTTAGCTACTACAGCATCTTTACAAAAAATAAATAAATAACTAAATCAAAATAAATAAATAAAAATACAATAAAATATTGTCAATACTCTAAGAGAAAACTATGCTATAGAAACTTGATGAAATTTAGGAAAATTCTTGAGTTTTTTCTAATGTATCCGATTGTTGCCAGTTCTTCTTCTTCTCGCCCCTCGTTGCTAGTTTTTGCGTTTACGCATTCCCCCGAGCATGCGACAGAAAGCAGGATAATCAATCATGGGCGGTTCCTCGAGGGTTTTGGGCTTGGCCATGGGCGCATGGCTGAGCGCTTCCTTTGCCTCGCTGATGGTCATTTTGTCGCCATAGTTGGTTAGCTCCTCATAGATTCTATAGGGTGGGATAGTGTTTACTTTTAGCCGATAGCATGGATATGATTTTCGGCGCACTGCACCCACTTTCTCTCTTCGATCATGCCCGTGCCGTGATCGTCCCACTTGCTCCAGGCCTCCAGCAGCACCTCCTCCGGATCCAGCTCTATGGTGCGACGGCACATCAGCTGTACAAAGGCCTCGTAGTCCAAGGGATCGTGTGCCTCCGACATCATCTGCTCCAGCAGCTGTTCGTTGGGCTCATTGCCCAGCGCCGTGTAGGTGAAACGCAGATCGTCTTTCGATATCAGCCCGTCACAGTCCGTGTCAAAGAGCGTGAATACCTTTTGGGAATCGTGCGATGAACCACAGTTGGCCACGTCATTCAACCCACACTTACTTCCTTCAGTTCCGCCAGCTTGGCAATGTCCAGATCCTGCGGCGACACGTGATCATCGGCTCTCAGCTCCTCGGGCAGTGTGTAGTGACCAGTGCTCTCGGGCAGCTTGAGCCGCGGATTGAATATCTCGTTAATGACGGCCATTGCCTCCGAGTCGGTTCCCAGCTGCGGCGGTGGCTGTGGCGTCTGCGATGCCTTGCGCACTGAGCTGGCACGACGACGTCGCTGGCCAGAGATGAGGGGACATGGATACTAGAAATCATGGCTTGGACTATATTATATTCACTCACGCGTTCCAGATCTTCCAGTGAAACAGAAGGATCCATCGACATTTTGAACTACGAAATTTTTGCGCGATTCTCAAGCGTTTCACAGGCGATTTACACGGGATTCACACGCGATTTGCCAGCGGTTTTGCACTTTTCCACCAAAAATTCTGGCCCCTGCGACAGTGGCCAACGTCGTGTCTAACGCTCTGCCCAAGCTCCACTGAAATTTGTGGCGCCGGTGCTCAGCAATTTTATTGACAAATCGATTTCGAAATTTTTTTAATAATTTCTTCCTCTTGTATTCTTTTTCTCGGGTTATTTTAATGCCGCTAAAATAGCTGCAAATTTCATAAAAATTGACACAAATTCGCGAACATTTATATAAATAACCAGGCGTGCCGAGCACGGCTCCACGGACCCCCCAGCCGCAGTGGCCTTCACAAGGTATTTTAATTACATTGCATTCGCATATTTCCTCGATGGGCGACGCATTTTGATGGCTGTCGCGCAGCTGCCTATATGGCTGACAGATCCAGATCTCTGATCGATTTGGATACGGCATACCACACAGCGGGTGGCAGCGCGACAGCGACTGTACGGCTGGCTTACTACGGCCGGAAGCGTTGCTACTCACCCGGGTCGCAGCTGCAGCTGCTGCAGCTGAAAGGCCACCAGCTCGTCGGCCGTGCCGCCTATGAAGATCATCAGGCAGTTGTTTTTGGCGCCCAGCGCATGGCTGGCGTTAATGCTAACGCTGCCCCATTGTGTGGCATTGCGCTCGTTGGCGTGCAGGCAGCTGCAATCTGTGCATGGGCACTCATCAATTATGCATTCGAATCCAGCTCTGTGCCGCTGCCACTTACCCAGCCACAGCTGCGTCTGCTTGTTGCCCGCAACTCGCTGACCATTGGCCACCGAAATCAGTGCCAACAGTGCCAAAGTTAACCAAGCGGCCGCCATCTCCAGCGGCCAAAATGAAACTGCGATGCGAGCAGCCGAGCATCGCGATAATAACCTGTCAGTGGCTCATCGTCCTGCGGCTGCTTGTGTGTGCTTTAAAAATAGCCAGGCGCCACCCCAGCTGCACAGCGGCCCCATTGCCCCGCTGGCCAGTTCACCTGCCTTTTTTCGTATCATTAAATTTAAGTCGAGGTTTTTATGAAGCTGCCCCACCCACAGCTGCAGGTGGCGCCAGCGCCAATCGTTAGTTTCTGCCACAGCCCACGCCTGAGGCACCTCCAGCCGAGTTTGGTAAGCTATTTATAAGTGGATTTCATTTTTCTGTGATTGGCAGTTATCTGCGCGCTGGCAACTGTTTTTCAAAAGAGTTGTAAGCCATTTTATTGACCCGCCCACTTAAGAGCATTCAAGGATTTAGTTTAACTTAATTCAGTTTGATTTGGCATACCAAAATGACAGAATCGAATTAAATGTCATAAAAAAGGAATATAAAACGAAATCTATCTATATCTATATCTATATCTATATCTATATCTATATCTATATCTATATCTATATCTATATCTATATCTATATCTATATCTATATCTATATCTATATATATATCTATATCTATATCTATATCTATATCTATATCTATATCTATATCTATATCTATATCTATATCTATATCTATATCTATATCTATATCTATATCTATATCTATATCTATATCTATATCTATATCTATATCTATATCTATATCTATATCTATATCTATATCTATATCTATATCTATATCTATATCTATATCTATATCTATATCTATATCTATATCTATATCTATATCTATATCTATATCTATATCTATATCTATATCTATATCTATATCTATATCTATATCTATATCTATATCTATATCTATATCTATATCTATATCTATATCTATATCTATATCTATATCTATATCTATATCTATATCTATATCTATATCTATATCTATATCTATATCTATATCTATATCTATATCTATATCTATATCTATATCTATATCTATATCTATATCTATATCTATATCTATATCTATATCTATATCTATATCTATATCTATATCTATATCTATATCTATATCTATATCTATATCTATATCTATATCTATATCTATATCTATATCTATATCTATATCTATATCTATATCTATATCTATATCTATATCTATATCTATATCTATATCTATATCTATATCTATATCTATATCTATATCTATATCTATATCTATATCTATATCTATATCTATATCTATATCTATATCTATATCTATATCTATATCTATATCTATATCTATATCTATATCTATATCTATATCTATATCTATATCTATATCTATATCTATATCTATATCTATATCTATATCTATATCTATATCTATATCTATATCTATATCTATATCTATATCTATATCTATATCTATATCTATATCTATATCTATATCTATATCTATATCTATATCTATATCTATATCTATATCTATATCTATATCTATATCTATATCTATATCTATATCTATATCTATATCTATATCTATATCTATATCTATATCTATATCTATATATATGTTTATTAAACAACATATTTATTTAATTTTTCATTGAAAGCCAAAAGCTAAATATTTATTTAATACAACTTTTACACACTCACACTATTAACTATATATATATATATATATATATATATATATATTTGATATAGGTATATTTGTAGCTGATTAGGTGCCACCTGTTTGATTCATCTTCGCCTTAAACATGTCGGCCAACATAGTTGCTTTGCTGGCATTGATTTCTTCGTAGTCGTAGGGCGCCATGTGCAGCTTGCATCGTTCCAGCCATTGCTTGACATGTTTGTAGGGCCTAAGCTCGAATTCGAAGGCCTCCAGCTGGGAGACGGTGACGAGAAGCGTCAAATCCGCAATGGTAAAGTGATCTGCAGCTGCGAACTCGCGACCTTCGAGTATTGAATTTAGCCAGCCAATAGCTTCGGTCAGCTTGGCGCGTTTGCCCTCGTCCAGGGGAGCGCCAATGAACATTGTGGGAAACTACGAGGGAAGTACATATAGTTTATTAAATTTGGACTATATAAGCTGGTCTGTAAGCTACTCACATAGAAGTCGGTGAGGCGCTGGTAGAGTGTGCCCAGGTCAAAGTATAAACGCTGATCCACCAGAGCTCGCACGCGCACATCCGTGGGATACAGCTCGTCCGACTTGGCGTAGGCGGCAACCAGATATGAGAGTATAGCCCGACTGCAATTAATTTAAAAAGTTTCTCAAGTTTCAGCTATTCTATTGAGTTATTTATCACCTTTCCCATAGCACCAATCCCTCATCGTTCATGGTGGGCACACAGTGCTGTGGATTCATGGCCACAAAATCGGGTTTCAGCTGCTCCCCCTCCAGTATGTTGATGATCTTCAGCTCAAACTTCAGATCGAGCATTTTGGCCAGCAACAGGATACTGCGACAGGGCGGACTCGGGGGCAGATAGTACAGCACTGGCGTCGACATTTTGCCACCTCTGACAATTAGAAAGTAGACGAACTCGGTTACAATTTGTTCGGTTCGATTCATGGGTAACAACTGAAAAGCCTAAACTAAATTGGCCAACAACACGACAGGACACCAGTTGGTCGTCGTACAGCAGAAAATCAATTCATCGATTTCAAATATTTTATTAATGTAAATTGCTTGACGATTTACATTAGCCCTCAACAAGGTGACTGCTAAAGGTCGCCCGAAATTTCTTCTCAATATGTTAAGGGCAATTACTTTAATTATATCATATTTGCCTCATATCAATGATTAAGATATTAAAGGAGTAATGTAATCAAATTCAATGATAATTGATGCTAAAATTGTTCTGTGAACAATAGTAAAATTTTCGGAAATATTTGAAAATAGTGAAAGAAAAATGTATAATAATTAATTATTTTATATTCTAAAAAGAATTTAAAAAGTTTTGTTATTAATTAATTATAAAATAAATAAATTTGTAATTTAATTAAAGAACAAGGAAAATTATATATAATTTATATTTTATTTTTTGAAAAGACTTTAAAATATATTCAAATATATTTTTCTATAAATATTTCTAGCAAATTTTCAGCAGTTACTTTCTCTGACTTAGTCTTAGTCTTAAATAAGTACTTCATTGTTTCATTTAAACATTTCAGACTCCGCAATATCTTAGGGTATGCAAGTGCTTAACATGTAACAGTTATTCACACTTGAGTGTTTCACTGGCATATTAATTGAAGCTGTTCTACCCCGATTAATTTTGAATTATGAATGTGGGAAATAGTTGTGTTGCCAGCGAGCTGCATACTCACACAATCCTATGCACCAGCTTGTGTTGCACCACGGCGACGGAGTCGATGTCTATGCAGTTCCCCAGTGTGGCTGCGAGTGTCGAGCGCTGCTGTCGTCGCGACGGAGCTCTGGTCCTTTGGCTAGTGGCTGCTGCTGGTGCTGCGCTGATGATGGCTTTGCTGATGATATAATCTGTTTATGTTAACTTGGGGACGTGGCTGTCCCTCAACGTATCCGTCGCCGTCAGTGCCGTAGTCGTTGCCGTTGTCTGCCCGTTTGAATTTTCAGAACTTTCATGTCATCGGCGGCTGCTTGGCGCTTTGTTTCATGTCTGTTTTGTTTTGCTATTTTCGTTTAGTTTTCATAGCGAACGTTACCTGGACGACAGCAGCGGCGCGTCGCCTCGGCTAATGTGTGCTCACCTGAATGGGCGCTTGGCGCGAGTGAAAGGGCGAGTGGCACAGTGAAGACAGTAGCCGGATTGTGGGGGCGTGCGGGGGCGTGCGGCTGCCGAAACTCGGTCAGGATATCGTGCGCTTGTCTGTTCCTTCTTTTTTTTTTCGTTCTAAAATTAAGCCACTACATAATTTGTTGTAGCTACGTGTTTTATTTGTTATTGATTGCTGCAAGTCTTTCCAACTGAACGGCGCTCGGAAACTTGGTCAGGCGGTAACTGGGGGCGAAACTGAAAGTGGGCCCCAATGCCTGTTCGGCTAACTTTTAGCACTTTCTTGGCCACTTAAGCGCAAGCACGAGCTGTCGTGGGCCATTAGATAGGCTAAAATGTGAAGGAAATTAGCTAACCCTGAACCAGGCACTCTTTTTCGACCGCCAGTGTACAACGGAACTTACCTAGCTCACTTGCCCAGCTACCTGAGCTGGTGTTTATGCAGGTAAGCCAAGGACAATGCCTGTTTTGGAAAATTATGGAAAAGACACTTAAAGACATTAACCATTGAAATTCCCAGAAAATCTGTCATTAGCTGCAGCAAGCAGAGACAATCGAGTGCACATTGCATTGCACAAGGACAACAGGCAATCAAAATGGATTCGGCCAGCAGGAGTCTCGAAAGCCTATAAAGCAGGAGAGCTGCACAAGTGCCGCAAACAGTCGTCGTCGTGAAAGTGCCCCGAGATGAGCTATAGAAGTCCATACAACATGTCGCTGCGCCTGTTGCTGCTGTTCATGATGCTCTATGAAGCCTGCACGCTGCCAGCACTGGAGACTGCTCCAGCTGCGACAGCTGCGAATAGCATCGAAGAGACGGATAAGCTGCCGGATACACACCTCGAGCCGATCGCCTCAAGCGAGGCAGTTCTGATCAATGCCAATACCTCGAATCAAACTTCTACGGGAAACAACGAAGCGCAGGAACCAGCAGTCGTAAGTGAAAACAAAACAGAAGAAAGTAACAATTTTAATCTCAGACCAATCCTTTACAGCCCGGCGATAATGTGGCCAGTGGCAGCAGCAATGAGCCGGTGTCCATCTATGCCGGTGGCCTCATCACGCCCGAGGCCTTTCAGCAATACCTGAGCCAATATGGCGGCGCAGCGGGATTGGCACCGCTTGCAGCGGGCTATCCGGCGCCCATAGCTGGAGCGCCTGGTATCTACCCGTATCCCGGCCCTATTATGGTGCAGACGGGCTACGAAGGCTTCTTGGTGCCCGCCAATCCGGCTAGCACCGATAGTGCGTCAGACACTACCACAACTGTGGCAGCTGCGCCATCTCCCGCCATAAATCCCTTGATGGCCTTTGCCTCCCGACTGCTGCCCACCATACTGATGTCTACGCTGTTCCGCATTGCGGCCGTCGTGCTCTCCGCCGTGGGGATAATACTCTTTGGCGGCGCCATCACCAACGCGCTCTGCCGGCACATTGGCATCTGTGAGATCCCAAAGAAAGCCGTTAACTATCTTCGCTCTGGCGGGGCACAAGATGTGGGTCGCATGATAGCCGAGGAAATGACGCCGGAACGTGTGCGGCGAACGGCGGAATTTGTGCGCAATGCCATTCACAAATATCGCCAGCTGCAGAAGCTAGTCGAGCCCGAGACAGAAACGTACTAAGAGTTGGAGACTTAACTGAACTTGATCACATGTGCTGGAATTTAATGTAGTTGCTTGTAAACCAAGAAGAGCTGAAATATATATACTTTTTATTTAGTCATAATCATGATGAATTTTTATTGAAACGGCTAAATAAGAGCTAAATTGCGGAAAAATTATTTTAGATACATATATGGAGAAAGAAGGCATCGAAGATATTCCGTTAGATAAGATATTGTATAATGCAAAGAGAGCATTACACAGAAGAAGTATTTCCGATCAAAATTCTTCTATTCTTGATCAATGCTCCAATCTGTTTTTTATAAACGATCCTATGAACTATAACAGTTCGCAGAACAAGAATGATGCAACAATTTTCATGATATCAATAACATACCAAATTAAGAAATATTTCTCGTTTCAGAAATGATTTTTAATACACATAATTTGTAATAATAAATAAATTATACATTATAAATTAATAATTTAAGATTTTATGTCCTTCATTTTGGCCTCGAACCAGCCCTTCATCTGGGCCAAACCCTCCAAATTTTCCGACCAGCCGGGTGTTACTTTCTCGGCATTGGCGTACCACTTGGCCACATTTGGATAGTCCTTGAGCTCAAATTTGGTTGCCACAAATGTCGAGACGGTGGCCAGAAGGGCAATGTCAGCGATGGTCAAATGATCGCCAGCCACATACTGCTGGCCCTCGAGGAAGGTGTTGAGGAAGCCGAAGGCAGTCTCGATCTTCTTGAAGTTTTCAGGATCTCCGGGTTTGTTGAAAATGAACATTGGGTAGTAATAGTCCCCGAAAGACTTGTTCAGCACACCCATATCGAAGTAGAGGCGCTGATTAACTATAGCCTGTTGCTTGGGATCCTTGGGATAGAGTGAATCGTCCTTGCCGTACTTCTGCACCAGGTAGACCAGAATGGCGCGTGACTCCCACAGGGCGAAGCCATTGTCCACGATTGTCGGAATCGTATGCTGTGGGTTGATCTTCACGAATTCTGGTTTCAGTTGTTCTTTTTCCAAGGTATTCACGATTTTTTTGTTCAGCTCGACGCCAAGAGCTTTTGCCGTCATTATGACTGAACGGCAGGGGGCAGAGCCGGGCATATAATAGAAATCCATGTTTTGTTGCGTATTGTGTTCTTCTGTCGAATGTTGATTACAAACTGATGTTTACCACGGGACCGCAACTGCTTTTATAGCAATAGCTAACAGAAAATTATCTCTTAAGTAGTTTTTCACTTTTGTTATCAGATTTTGTTTGTCACTGTTACTTTCAGTTTTATATGTGAGCTATAATATATATGAGAACTTGTAATAAATGAGAACCTTCTAGGCGAATTCAACTGACTGTGTCATACTTGTTCACGGTTCAAAAGACTACAAATTAAAATTATTAAGGTGGGCCCCAAAAATAATATAGTATAGATTCAAGAATTTGTATCTGTATATGTATATATTTGAGTTACAGAGTGAACTCATATTATAACATATTATCAATATAAATACTTGCAAAATTATACATAATGTTACATCAGTTCATGAACGGTCAATCAATATACTCATTTCACTCACTGAACGAGTATGCAAACATTATTACTCATTCTGTGCTATCTATATCTCATGTATTCGAAATTCATAGTACAGCGATAACATTTGATTATTATATACTTTCATTATTTACAAATATAAAAGTCTAATACAGTGTTGATTAAATAAGTAGAACTAGTATATAATATGAACAAACTATGAAGCTCACTTATTATTTATGAGAATTGCACAGAGAAGCGTTCAAAAAGCTTAACATCAAGCGTCAAGCATGAAAGCTGCCTGAGTTTGTTAAATTTATGAGACGCACGCAACAGGTTAAAAAGAACATTTACAAAGTCAACAAAAATGTTATTTTTAGTGGAGCGTCGTAAGCTCGATTTGCACAGGCATACATACATACATACTCACACATATACAAACGTATACATACATACATACATACATATATACATACTTAGCAAGCCATGCAAATAAGCTGAATACACGAAAGCTAAAGCCGTGAAGTTCATGGTTAAAAACAGCTGTATGTACGTATATACATATATGTACGTATGTATGTATGTATACTACAGCGAGCAAATGAAATAAATGCCTATGTATGTATATACATATATATGTCCATATGTTGTATGTTTGCACATACTCAACAGCTTTTCGCTATCTCTCGCGCTCGCCCGTAATTATTGGCATGTTGAATTTTTATGATTGTTTGGTAAATAAATAAATACACTTAGTTCAGCTAGCTGTGAATATATATGTATATATTTATGTATATAATTTATTTAATATTTTCTGTGAACTTATTGTTTAGTAGAATTATAAATATTTGTTATACAATATCAACTGAGAGTACGATACATTTACTTTTTGCTCATTCCGGCAATGCGCTCTTTGAGCTTCTCCAAGCCTTCTACATTCTCAGACCAACCGGGCGTAACTTTTTGGACATGTTCGTACCACTTGGCCACGTTGGGATAGTTGGCCAGTGGAAAGCCCACTGTCACAACAGTCGACACAGAGGCTAAGATGGAAATGTCGGCGATTGTCAGCCTATTGCCGGCAACATATTGCTCTCCTTCCAGGAAGGTGTTCAGGAACGCAAAGGCAGCTTCGACTTTCTTATACATCTCTGGATCAGCTGGCTTGTTGAAGCGAAACTGTGGATAGTAGTAGTCGGCGAAGGCCTGGTAAAGCACACCCATGTCAAAGTAGAGACGCTGATTGACTAGCGCCTGTTGCTGTGGATCCTTAGGGTAGAGTGAATCATCCTTGCCGTACTTCTCCACCAGGTAGACCAGAATGGCACGCGACTCCCAGATGGAGAAACCGTTGTCCACGAGCGTTGGGATCGTATGCTGAGGATTCAGCTTGATGAACTCCGGCTTCAACTGCTCCTTTTCGCCAGTGTTGAGCAACTTCTTGTTCAGTTTAATGCCCAAAGCGGCAGCGGTCATAAGAACGGAGCGGCAGGGCGCCGAGCCAGGTGAGTAATAAAAATCCATTTTCACAATCAGAATTATCGTGTCCGACGCTTTCAATGTGCGAGCGACAACTGAACTCGCTCAGTTGCTGCTATGACTATTATACGAGTAGTGAAAGCTCTGATATGCCATGACTTGCATGAAGTGTTATCGCAACCCAGTTCTTCTTTATTTTCATTCTTGATAATTGTTGTCAGTGGCTTAGTGCATTGGAAACCCATGTGGGGTATTATCACCTGCAATCACAACTTGATCGGGGGTATTATCACAGGCAATCAATATTCATTGATTGTGAACTCATATTGCATGAAATGAAGTGTTCTAATGGAAAAATTTGAAAATTTCTAAGAGCTTTTCTTTTTGACTCGCTCAAGTAAGGCATAGGGTATATAGGCATTATACATAGATCTTATGGTACCTCCATCGTTGCTGTTCCCTTATATATATTTTTCCAACCATTTTCGATATTTGAACGTTAGAATCTAATAAAGAGTTATGGTTTAAGGGGCGTGGCAATTCAGGCAAAAGAGTATATTTTAAAGTTTGTAAACTCAACAGAGGATTAAAAATTCTAAAGCAGAAACAATCATAGTTCTTTCTGAGTTTGAAAGATTTTCAAATGATGCTGATTTTTTTCTGAAGATCTGTGCAATACAGAGCAATTAATAATACAGTTAATTGGAACGAATAAAACTCAAATATATCTCACTTCAAATAAACTCGATCAGTTTTTGGTACGACGCAGTACAATGCACTGTTATGTTTTTACATACTTTATTTAATATAATAATTTATAATTCAATTTATTCATAAATTTACATATGTATTGTATTTTACTTAGTTGCATTTTCTTTACGTTTCTCTGCGATCCACTCTTTCATTGCATCCAAACCCTCGTCCCAACCGGGTATTACTTTCTGAACGCCCTCATACCATCTGACCACATTTGGGTATTTGGAAATATCGAAGTCTGCCGCAACAAATGTAGAAACTGAGGCCACCACGGAAAAGTCGGCCACGGTCAAAGTATTGCCCGCCACAAACTGCTGATCTTCCAGGAATGTATTGAGAAACTCGAATGCTGTTTCCATCTTTGCAAACTTGGCTGGATCGGCAGGCGCCTTTTGAAGCAACTGCGGGTAGTAATACTCAGCGAAGCTCTGTATCAGTGTGCCCATGTCAAAGTAGAGGCGTTGATTGATCAGTGCTCGCTTCTGCGGATCCTTCGGATACAGTGAGTCGTCCTTGCCGTACTGCTCTATGAGGTAGACGAGAATGGCACGCGACTCCCAGATGGAGAAACCATTGTCCACAAGCGTTGGGATCGTGTGCTGTGGATTGATCTTCACAAATTCGGGTGTGAGCTGTTCGCCTGCCAAGGTGTTCAAAAGCTTCTTGTTCAACTCGACTCCCACGGCCCTGGCGACCATGAGAACGGCACGACAGGGAGCTGAAGGTGGCAAGTAATAAAAGTCCATTTCGCAGTTAAGTTTCAGTCTGATCTGCTCGAAAACCAACCCAGTACTGACTTTTATATGCTGCTATAAAGAAATCCGAGAATTTCTGGACATACTTACGTACATATATATAAATATACATCTGTATCGCCTTTCTTATCGTCAATTATAGTTTACCTCATTTTAACTGTCGCCTATTTCGGTATACAGAGAATGAAGCAATTGTATATCATCTTGTGTGTATTCAGAGAGTAATCGTAACTAGAAAAGCTGTCTTAGAATTTCTGAATTCTTATAACTAAACAAAATATTTACACTGACCAGCAGAAACGGATCGCATAATCAACAATTAGATTACAGCGAGAATGGCTCCCGATAGATTTCAAAATAGTCTAACCTAAAACAAGATTTGGTTTCCAGCATAAATATGATACTGTTTTATAAAATCAAATTTTGTTTGAAGTTCTTTTTATAGAAAAAATAGAATTTTTACTCTCGAAAAAAACTTTTCATTTCCCATTAAATATTGCTTAGTTGATAACTGAAATGCAGTCGAAAGTTTTATTATTCACTTTTAATTTAGGGTGCCTGATGTATTAAAACTTTTCTGTAGAAAAAACCTTTAGAAAACTATAATTTACTTTTTGGCGAACCAGTTGTGTTGGCATGTGTTATTTATTCATTCCAACGGGTATACATACCACTCCTATATACGCTTAGAACTGTACATATATATATAGTTTGTAGTTGTTTAGCTAAAGTGTACCCTGTAAATAGAATCAAAGCTCTGTCATTGTCTCCAATCTGTTCAAATGTATGCAGATGCTTTGAGAATGAATATGTATAGAGAATCTATAATATTGTATTGCCATTTATTTTCAGCTCGTTCAGCATTTACTGATCTTAAATCATGTATGATCAACTATTTGGACCAGCCCTCTGTCGTCAGCCTAGTATTTATAGGGTATAGATGTAAATTGAATTTATTTCAAGCTACTTTTTACTGCCTCTCTTACGACCGCATCTCTTTACATACAGCTGCTCTTCTCTTTGCTGAGGCCAAAGCTCTTTGCTCCGCCGGGGGATCTTTTATGGCGGGGTTCCATGACGCATGCGTCGTTCATGTAGGCAAACTGGTTCTTCGGACATACATACCAACATATGTATGTATTTATGGCGAAATAGTGTATAGCTCATAGACACCGCGACCTTTCTCTACATTTGCTTCTCTTCGCAGAGATCGGTGCGTAAAAACCCCAAATCACTTGTTTGTTTATGTTTTTCATCGAATCATGGAATTATGTGCAGATGAGTAAGTTGTCTTCTTCTTCTTTTACGCATTTTTATGTTTGGGGTTTTCTCAGAGCTGCGAACATTCTGGAACTTAGAGAAGTGACTAAAGCTCTCCAAGCTCTCAGTTTGCCGCAGTTCGCTCGAGTTGTTTTTGGCTCAGAGATATTACTGACGTGTACCCCCATAGTAGTGAGCGGGCTCGCATTGTTTATGAAAAATTGTCTTTATGCAGTGTCATGCTGATAGTAAAATTAGCCAGTTGTGAAACTGATAAAAGCAACAAAATGTTTGATGTTCATAGAATATTCTAGTCGTATGTACAAAATTTATGCCGAATCATTTATTTTTGTAAGTCAGAAATATGAGAGAGGTGAATTTCGCCATTGATATACATTTTGGTGAACTGAAACTTAATACACCTTAGTAGGATGAAACTTATACATTATACAGACCATCTGGTATATCATAAACAAAACTGTATATATGACTGTAAACAAATACCTAAAATATATATTAGAAAATTAAGCAAAAAGAAATATAATAATAATATTTATTTACAAAGTATTTCAATTGTTATGGTCAGGCTGATATATACTGTAGTTCCTGGCGACAACTCTTCGTGACCTTCACTACTAAGCATTTGCGTGCCCTTACAAGGAAAATTTCTGTGGTATTACAATTAGCCACAGTAATCACCATAGCCTGAGTTTAGCGCTGAGTTCGCCCTTAATGGAAAGTCAATAATATAAAGAAATGCACAAACATACAGAAATTTTGTTATACATACATACGGGCAATACACAAGTAATGATTACTTGCATATATTGTTATACATTGTATACAGTATTTTTACATGCCTTTATTGGCAGAGCTTTTACTCTCAATCGATCGCATGCCAAGGGCGTGGGCAGCTGAACGTACAAGAGTGATATACTATGTTATACGTACATTCATACATATGTATTAACATATATAGACACGTATTTAATTTGACACTTTCAAGGCCGTTGGAAAATGAACCATTATAATTGAGTTTTAGTTATGTGTACATATGTTTATATATATGTACATATATAGAGGTATGTAATAATGTATAGTTGTTTGTAATTAATTGAGCCCGCACATATATTTACAACTTAGTTGAAATACATACATATGCTTAGAAGTAATGCACTTACAAGTTCCGAAATTCTGTAGCTTGATATTCATATATATGCATATATGTAATTATATACATATGTGTGTGTCTAAATGTATTCGTATCGGTTTTCAGCTATCGTGATTATTTTCAAATCTAAAAAGGTTTAATTTCTACTCAACAACAGCAGCTGCAAAGAATTCACACAAATTGCCATGAACAAAATTGTTTATAATGGACGTAATAGAAGCGCAAGCTGTCTATATTATATGCACGTTCATATGAATAAAAGACATTCGCAGTACATACTTACAATAGAGAATTTTAGCAACATATGTTTGTATACACATCACATATACATACATACTAACAGCAAAGAGAGTCAAGCGACGACAGTGCCACTGAATTCACAAACAAAAAGAACCGAACCCATGCTGAGAGCAGATCAAATACATATTTTCTCCCTAAAACGTAAAACTTGAGGCGATCCGCAATGCGGTGCAACGAGTTCATTAGAAAGTTGCCGCTTTCTGTGGCACCACACAAGTGAAGGGTATTTGTTGCATGCTGTACTAGTTAGTTGTGTTGTTATATTTTGGATCATATTCATATATCTGCTACATATTCCGCTTTTTATAGCAGTTTTATATATGTATGTGCATGATTGTATATACAAACAACGTCAAACACGCGAAATCAACAAGCGCTCTTTATGGCAACGAACTGTGTGAGTGTGTGTGTGTGTGTGTGTGTGTGTGTATGCGTCCATATACTATGCTCCCCGCAAACTGTAGATAAGTTGTTTGTTTGCCGGTTTTATAGCGGCCGGCGACCGACTCACTGTGGTGGTCTATAAAAGGCGCGCGTCTCTTGAAAAGCTCAACAGTGTTGCTTGATACTTGGTACAGTGCGCCGGCAATTTCCTACAAACCAAAAAGTAAGTGTCTACGTGTATTATAGACTTACATACACATACAATATACAAGTTATGTATGTTCGAATATCTATCAAAGTGTGTGTGCATTTGTTTTTGTGAGCCAAAAAATAAGAAAAAGTAAAAAACTACTTGAACCGTGTGGAAAAAAACCAAAAAAGAAAAAAACAAAGTTGCGGCTATGACATCACAGGACTACAATCTGCGTGTATACATATATACATACATACATCCATACATAAAGCGATTTTTAATTATGATTCTGTTGGTTTTCTGTGTTCTTTTGCGCGTCTAATGTTCGTTTGTCTTCTGTGCTCTTCTAATTATAGTTCTACAAAAATGGCTGACTTCTACTATCTGCCCGGCTCCTCGCCCTGCCGCTCCGTCATCATGGTCGCAAAGGCCGTTGGCGTCGAGCTGAACAAGAAGCTGCTGAATCTGCAGGCTGGCGAGCATCTGAAGCCCGAGTTCCTGAAGATCAATCCCCAGCACACTATTCCCACTCTGGTGGACAATGGCTTCGCCCTGTGGGAGTCGCGCGCCATTCTGGTCTACCTGGTGGAGAAGTACGGCAAGACCGACTCGCTCTACCCCAAGTGCCCCAAGAAGCGCGCCCTGATCAACCAGAGGCTGTACTTCGACATGGGCACCCTGTACCAGAGCTTTGCCAACTACTACTATCCTCAGGTGTTCGCCAAGGCGCCCGCCGATCCCGAGGCCTTCAAGAAGATCGAGGCTGCCTTCGACTTCCTGAACACCTTCCTGGAGGGTCAGACCTATGTCGCCGGTGACTCGCTCACCGTCGCCGACATCGCCCTGTTGGCCTCCGTGTCCACCTTCGAGGTGGCCAAGTTCGACATCAGCAAGTACGAGAACGTGAACAAGTGGTACGAGAACGCCAAGAAGGTGACTCCCGGCTGGGAGGAGAACTGGGCCGGCTGCCTGGAGTTCAAGAAATACTTCGAATAATTCCCTGTCGAGTATTATTATATTTATAATTTATTCATATAACTAACTCACAAAGCGATTTGAAATCGTCAAATGTTGTGTGCTAATTTGCATCAAGCGAGACTTGGTGTGAACGATATTTTGCTTCAAATAAAAGAGTATTCATTTTTATTGAGTACAATTTAAGAGATTACACTTTATGGCTTTTATTGTACGTGTGCTTCGCGCTCTCAGTGCGTTTAAGAGATTTGTATGCTCTCTTGTTATTCCCTTTGGCGCAATACTAGTGTGAAGTTGTCAATTCTTTTTGTGTTCTTTCTGCTCCCACTCTGTCTGCTGCTGTCTGTTTTGTGTATGCATTTGTGCATGTGTGTGTGGGTGTGTGACGGCACTTGCCCACAAATTGAATTTTTTCAATTTCGCGCACACTGCTACCCTTTCCGCTGTAATGCAGTATAACATTTTGAGGCAGTTTGTATGCAACGCCACGACTATTATGGGTGAGAGTATTTAAATGCGACTCGCTTGCTCCTAAATTCTATACTTGCATTGACACACACACTTACCCTTTATTATTTATGTGTTGTGTGCAAGCGTATGTAAAGAAGTGTGCGCTCATATTTGTCTACGCTCAAATGCTCTTTGTATGTTTGACGGCACTTGCCCACAAATTGATTTTTTTCAATTTCGCGCACATTGCTACCCTTTCCGCTGCCATGCAGTATAACATTTTAAGGTAGTTTGTATGCAACGCCACGACTATTATGGGTGAGAGTATTTAAATGTGACGCACTTGCTCCCAAATTCTATACTTGCATTGACACACACACTTACCTTTTATTATTTATGTGTTGTGTGCAAGCGTATGTAAAGAAGTGTGCGCTCATATTTGTCTACGCTCAAACGCTCTTTGTATAACTGTTTATAAAAGGCAATTTTTGCGGCTGCTCTCTTTTTGGTGCACTCTCAGCAAATGCCGGGCGGCTTTGCAATATCTCAACTTAGTTGCAAAAAGTACAGTAAGCAGGAAACGTGCGATAACGAGTAAGTGAAAATAAAGAATTCATTTAATGTGGACAATGTAAATAGCAAAAATAAATTGGTAAACGTCAAATCAAATTGACAGAGAAAAATTAAAATCTGTCAGTAAATGAAACCTAGTAGGCATGTTTTACTTTGTCTACTCAACCCTTAGATTCTGCCACTTCAATTGGGAATTTAGCTTGAATCACATCGAAAAAGTATTTAGTAAATATTCTTTTTTTTTCTCTATTCAATTTCAAATCGGAAACCGAATTCAACTCGAAAAACATAAAAAAAAATTCAGATAACAGCATTAACTATTTCATTTTATCATTTTAGCGAACATGCTGGACTTTTACTATATGCTGTATTCGGCTCCCTGCCGCTCCGTTCTGATGTTGGCACAGGCTATGGGCGTGGAACTGAATAAGAAGCAGGTGGATTTGGATGCTGGAGATCATTTGAAGCCCGACTTCCTTAAGATCAATCCACAGCACACGATTCCCACGCTGGTCGATGGGGATCTTGCTTTGTGGGAGTCACGTGCCATATTATTGTATCTGGTGGAGGCCTACGGCAAGGACGACGCCTTGTATCCCAAGGATCCGAAGAAAAGATCCGCAGTAAATCATCGTTTGTTCTTCGATCTGGGCACTTTGTATCAGAGCTATGTCTACTACTACTATCCCCAATTGTTTGAGGATATCAAGAAACCAGCTGATCCCGAAAATTTGAAAAAAGTTGATGCCGCTTTCGCCGCGTTTAATACATTGTTGGAGGGCCTCAAGTATGCAGCTGGCGATAATTTGACTGTGGCGGATTTCGCTCTGCTGTCCACCGTTTCCACCTTCGAGGTGACTGGATACGATTTCAGCAAGTACGGCAATGTGACCAAGTGGTACGAGACAACCAAGAAGGAGGTGCCCGGCTGGGAGGAAAACTGGGAGGGCTGCTTGTATTACAAGAAACTGTACTTGTCGGAGCTCTAATTATATATCTCGATATTAATCATACTTTAATATACTATAATAATATTATTATGTAAACTTTATCTGACATAAACAAAAGTCAACGACTCTTCAAGCCATATCTTATCACTGAGGGAAAAGACATTTCATTTACTGCGAGGGCAAGTGCTGATAGCTGAGATAAGATATCAAATTAGCTGTTTATGAACAGCTCGAATCGCCTTAAAGGTAGGGCCTTAGCTATAAACATGGAAACAAGAAGTCGGTTGAAATATGTGACACTAATTGCTGAGTCACTCAGCTGATATTTTTGTGCTTTGTTTTTTTGTTTTTTTGATCTATTAATAATTTCGTCAATTATCACCTGACCTATACCATTTTATATGCTAGCTCTATGAGTATCTATAAAATTGTGCCTAAACACCGAGCCCAGCTCAGTTGCCCCAAGCTCTTTGTTAGAAAAACTGTGTGGTGAGTGGAGCCCCGAATAACAGGTAAAAATATAATACTAATACTATAATACTATTCGACAGTCTGTTACGTAATCCAGGCAAAGAAAGTGACTATCATGAAATGAATGATGAGCCGCTTGGCTGGTTTCCTTTGTCTGCATTCAGTGACAGCTTTTGATGAATACGAATTGTATTATTATTGTAGCTCTATCTCTATCTCTCGAAATAGCTGTAGCAATGGACTTGTATTATCGACCCGGATCTGCGCCCTGTCGTGCGGTCATCATGACGGCCAGAGCAATTGGCATTGAGTTTGATAAGCTGATTTTTATCAATACGCGCGCTGGGGACCAATTCAAGCCGGAGTTCCTGAAAGTGAATCCACAGCACACGATACCCACTCTGGTGGATAATGGGTTCGCTCTGTGGGAATCGCGTGCCATCATGGTCTACCTGGCGGAGAAGTACGGCAAGGGAACGGCGCTCTATCCCGAGGACATTGAGCAGCGGGCACTGATTAATCAGCGACTGTACTTCGACATGGGCACATTATATAAGAGCTTTGCCGACTACTACTATCCGCAGATCTTCCAGCAGCAGGCGCCCAATGCGGAGCAGCACAAGAAAATCGAGGCGGCCTTTGAGCTGTTGAATGGCTTCTTGGCGGACCGGAGCTATGTGGCTGGGGAGAACCCAACTTTGGCCGACATCTCGATCCTGGCCAGCGTGTCATCCTTCGACGTGGCTGGCTTTGACCTGCGGCGCTATGACAACGTTGCCAGATGGTACGAACTGGCGCAGCTCAAGACACCTGGCTGGGACGACAACTGGGCGGGCTGCTTAGAGTTCCAGAAATACTTCCAGAAATGAACTACGATTCGATTTTCAATTAATGGTTTGAGTTTAATGGAGCTCAAAGCATCATGATATAAATAATGTCAATAACAGTTGTTGTATTAACGGATTGCAAATTGAAATGGAAATTTCAAAAATAAAAAAAATAAAAAATTATTCACACAGAAATGAAACCCTTAATAAAATGTTATCAAAAATGTATAAAAAAAAAAAAAAAAAAAAAATTAAAAAAAAAGAAAAGATTTTCAATTAAAGAAAGCTTCGTTTATTGCACTTGGTTCTTAACCGTGAGGAGGAGCTATACTAGACTAAGGTATTGCACTTGGTTAATCTTAGGTCTAAAACAGGGAGTTCGATTTGCTGAACTCGAGCGGGCGTCGAAAGGATTGCTCCAGATTGTGAAGCCGCTGCTCCAGATCGTTCATCGAGTTGCGCAGCGCGTGGCCGCGCGGACGCAGCGAGATTTGCGGCGAGTGCTGCATGAGGTCGTCCTTGACGCCCGAGAAGGAGTGGCGCACGCAGGAGCGCTTCTCGAATTTGGTATTCTGATAGTGCGGATGCTGATGCTGATGCGGATGCTGATGTGGATGCGAGTGAGGATTAGCGCGATGCTCGCAGTTGCCATTGCGGCAATTGTGGGCGACAAGCGGCTCATCCGTTTTCAGTGAATCCTCATAGGTGTCACTGGATGAAGTGGAAGATGATTAATTTCCGGCTAGTCAATGACAGCTAAGGGCCACCCACCTGCTGTCCGTGTGCGGCTGCTGGCGCAACTCCATATGCGCCTTGGCATGCCTGGGACACAGCAGCTCTCCATTGCCGGCGCGCTGAAAGGAATCCGGCGAGGTCTCGTACAGCTCTCGGCTGCTCAGAAACTCCACGCCCGAGTCCTGGCCCGTGGAGTGCAGCGAGAAGAGCGACGTTTCATAATTGTTGCTGGAAGAGATGAGAGCAAATTAAAGTGGGAATCAGATCTGGAAGAGATCGAACTCACAGATTGTTCACCGGCTGGCAGGCGTTGTACTTGAGCACAAACGGAGCAGCGCCGTCGCCTCCAGTGGCTGCTGCTGCGGCTGCCTTGGCAATGGACTTGGGCAGCGGCACATCGATATACTCCCGCTGGCATTGCTGCTGCCTGAATGAGTTAATGAAGACGACTCTGGTCGGCAAATGGAAACAGGTTTTCACTCTCTTTCTGCTACTCACTCGTTCAGGTATTGGTGGTGCTGCTGCTGTGTGACCAGCGCCTGCTGCTGGTGGTGCTGATGCAGCTGCTGTTCCAGTTTCTCGGTGGCTGCAGCCGTCGACTGCGTTTGCGCCGAGGAGCACAGAGATTCGTTCATGAAGGCGCTGGTTGGCCGAGGCTGCTGTCCGCCATTGCCGTTGCCTCCGACTCCGACTCCGACTCCGCCGCCCTTGCTGCAGCGCTGCGTGTGCCGCAGCTGGCGCTGGCGTCGCTGCTGCGAGCGAGTCTGGTTGATGCCAGCTATGGTATAGGCCAGTCCGGCCTCCGAGGCGGCAAAGTCGCGCTGCGACCAGAGCTGTCTGCAAGCAGAAGAAATCTTCAGATTTGTAGAATGGCTTCGACAGTCGCATTCGAGTGGCAGTTGTCAAACGATTCTGATGAAGCTTAGCTTAATTACCAGCTGTTTAAGCTGTTGTTGTTGTTTTAGTTGTTGTTGTGGTTGGGTAATGTGATTTTTTTTTACAGTTAGAATTCCAGCGGGCAGGTGAGCGGCAACAGTAGCCGGTTTACCCCAAGCAACCAACAACAACAACGACAACAACCAAGACATTTGCACTTAAAGAAGATTTATTAGATGGCCTTAGACTAAACTATATCAATATATATATATAAATAAATATCTATATATATAGATATGTGCTTGTATATAGCACAAATGCATTCAAGTCTTTCAGTTACAATTACTGGTTTTTACTGTTTACCGTTTCTGGCGCAGGCACAGGTAACAGCAGGCAGCTATGAGTGCGCCCAGGCTGAGCAGCGCCAGCAGCGCCAAGGTGAGAAATTCCAGGCCGCCCATTAGACTGGCAGCGGCGGCGTGCGTGGGTCGTGCCGCCTGCCCGAAGTCGGCCAATTCGAGTATGCGCGGCATAGTCTTGCTGCTCTCCACATGCTGCTGCTGCAGCTGCAGTGCATCCAGTTGGAGTCCGGCCAGCGATCTAGAGAATTTAGATAGATTGCATCATTTGTTTGCTGTGGGTGATCTGGAACAGGTTTGACACTTACTCCTGCAACTGCTCCATTTCCACGATGGCATTGCTGTGTGGATCAACGGCATAGATATAGGCATTGGTGCTGTGCATAGAAAGAGCAGAAGAGGAATAGATTAACGAGGATTGAAGAGTATGAAATGAGAGCAAGGAATATTATGTTCTCATATCATAATCATTCATTCATCTAGCTTACATCAGTTTACTCTCATATCTTTATAATATTGCTCACACACACTCTCTATAAGCCCCAATAACTCCACTCTATATATGAGTAGCCTCTTCAAGTAAATGGAATTGGACCAACTTACGCCACTTCGCTGCCGCCCGAGTTGGGTTCGAGCAGGCGCACTCGCACATCCTTGCCTATAGCAGAGCTCAGCGCCTCCATCAAACTGTCGATGCGTCGCTCCACGTCCACTGGCATGCCGGCTACCACCAGGCGCACCTGCTTGGCCTCATCGATGATGTAGACAAAGACGTTGACAATGCCGCTGTGCCCGTCGTCGGCGCCCATGCGATCCGTGGCCTTGACGTCGAAGCCGTAGATGCGCTCGTCCTGCGGCAGATCGGCCAGCAGGCGGATGTTGCCCGTCAGCTCATCGATGCCGAACAGTCGCGTCGGCTCGTTCAGCAGGCGATAGCGAATCTCCGCATTAAGTCCTTCGTCCAGATCCGTGGCAGCGACGCGTGTCACGTGATAGCCGAAGCTGGCGCTGCGCGGGAGTACGGCCACAATCGGCTGCCCGTTGCCCCGGAACTTGGGCGAGTTGTCGTTCTCATCGGCGATGCGCACCACAATGCGGCACTCGTTGGGCGTGAGACCCTCGACACGCTCGTCCACCACCGGATAGGCCACTTTGGCGTAGTTGCGCGCCCCTCGGCTGACACGATCCGCTCGCACCCGGAGCTGATAGCGCGAGATGTGCTCCCGGTCGAAGGACTTGAGTGCGTAGAGCAGCATATTCTTGGCGTCGTATTCGAAGGGCGGATGAGCATCGGACTCGTCAAGGCCCTCCTCCAGCCAGAGCGACCAGCGATAGTTCTCGACATTGAGACCAGCCGTCAGATTCAGACGCATTACCTCAGTGGGCGCTTCGTTGTTCTCCGTCAGCTGGACGTCGTAGTACGGATGCTGGAAGATGGTTACGTTGACGGGAATCTCTGGCTTGGGCGGCGGCGTCGGCTCCGTGACCGCCTGTCCCTGCAGATTGATGAGCACCACGGCCGTGGCCGACAGCGCCGGACTGCCCAGATCGGAGGCAATGACGGAGACATTCAGATGCTCGTAATCATTGTAGCCGCGTATGTGGGACACTGTCGTGATGGTGCCGTCGCGGGAGTCGATCTGAAATACGGGCGCATGCAGCTCCTGGTGCAGTATGGAGTAAAGCACCAGCCCGTTGCCATTGCCCACATAATCCTTGTCGATGGCATTCACCTGCTTCACGAACATGCCCGGCAGAGTGCTGCGATCCAGATACGCCTTGTAGACGGGCAGCATCAAGGTGCGATCCGTCACGTCGGCTATGTACTTGACAGCCTTGGTCTGGTCGTCGTAGCCAATGAACTCCGGCCGATTGTCGTTGATGTCCAAGACATTCACCTCGACGTCCACGCTGCTGGACAGACGATGCAGTGGCTCCGCGCCATCACTAGCGATCACCTGGAAATTATACTTGGCCCGCTGCTCCCGGTCCAGCTGCCCGTGAATCTTGAGCACACCCGAGGCAGGCTTCACGGTGAACGGCAGTTGCTGGTCGCTCAGAGAGTAGGTTATGTTGGCATTCGCGCCGTAGTCCATGTCGATGGCCAGCACCTGGCCCAGCACGCTGTCCTTGTAGTCGCCCTCGGGCGTGTCGAAGCTGTACCAGGACTTCTTGAACGCGGGCACATGGTTGTTTACATCGATGACCGTGAACCGCATGCAGGTGGTGTCCTTCAGGCCGTCTATGTCGGTCACACTCAGATTCAGCCAGATCTCCACGTTGGCCGCCAGCGGATAGTTGACCGTCAGCTCGCCGCTCAGCTTGTCGATGGCGAAGTGGCGCACGGCTTGCATCTTCACCATGGGCATGCCCGGCGAGCGCTCCATCTGCTCGCCGCTGATCTCGTAGTGCAGCTGGGCGTTCCGGCCGAAGTCCTCGTCGCTGGCGCTCAGCTGCAGCAGCTTGGTGCCGATGGGCGTGTCCTCGTAAATGCCAAACAGTGGACACTTGACCGCAATGGCACGCGCCATGCGGCGCCTGGACTTGGCCCGAGCTGTAATCCCAGCTCCCGCACCAACTGAACTGCCCTTCTCCCGCTCCGTGTGCAGCCTGGGCGAGCCGGGTATGTGATAGGTGGGAGGCGGCAGCATCATGCCGCTGGCGCCAGTGGGCGGCAGGACCATTCCATGCGAGCACTCCACAAAGTAGATCTCCATATCCGTATTGTATTCTCGTATCTCCAGGCGTGAATCTTTGAACACTGAAATACGCTCGAACATGGGTCCGTTATCGTTGACATCCGCCACGAGGATCGTCAGATGCGCATAGCCCGAGAGGCCTCCGGTGTCAGCGGCGACAATTTTCAGATTGTAGAGCTGCTGCTTCTCCCTGTCCAGGCCGCGCTTGCCAGTGTAGCTGATGCGGAAGTACGGCCCGGAGCTGAGCTTGAAGTTCGTCTGCATGAAGGAGTTGTGCAGCTCCTGGTACTTGAACTCCTCGTTCCACTGATCCGTCAGGTTGAATATATTGAAGGCGCCCGTGCTCGAGGACAGCTTGTGCTGGCTGGCATTGCCACTGGCGCTACCATTGACGTACTCAATGGAGAACTGATCGCTGTAGTCGCCCTGTAGCAGCACCCGGAACTGGGCATTGACGCCTTCGTCGGCGTCATGGATCTGAATGGCCTGGTTCATGGAGAGCTCGGTGCCGACGGCGCAGTTCTCGTTGACGAGCCCGACGTAGGTCAGCGCATTGAACTTGGGCGCATTGTCGTTTACGTCGTCCACCTTGATGTTGACCTGGTAGATGCCCGCCCCACTGACCATGCCCGTGCTGTACTCCACAATGACTGTCAGCTCGTAGCTGGGCTGCTGCTCGCGGTCGAGGCCCGTCAGGGTCAGTAGTGTGCCGTCTTCCGTGATGGTGATCTTGTTGATCACCTCCTGCTGGTTGGCTATGATGTAGCGCAGCTTCAGGTTTGAATCCCCCGCCAGGCGACGTGGCAGTCGTCGCTTCGACTTGGAGTTGCGACTGCGATTGCGACTGCGGAAGCGACTGCCCGTGGTCAGGTTCCCACTAGTCGCAGCCGAGGAGAGCTCGCGGAAGCTGCCCAGCTCGTTGTTATTGGCCACGTTAAGGGCATTCTTGTAGAGCAGCTGACCAATGATGCCGCCCACCAGGTTCTCCTCCACATGAAAGTTGATGATGTTCATGTTGATCTCTCTAGACAGTGAAAATTCCGATATTAGTTAAAAAGGGAAAGAGGTTTCTTAGACCTTTCTACTCACTCGATGACGGGTCGTAGAGGCACCTTCTCCGGCTCAGGTTTGTTAACCACGTGAATGGTTAGATTCGTTATGAGCACACCTTCATCGCTGAGCTCCGCTGAGGCGGCGGTGGTTAGAGGTAGCGAGCTGCGTGATGTTATAAGCGGTTGAGAGGAGTTGGCAAAGAGCTGAAAGAGAAATTGAAATGTATTTAATCCATTCCCTCCCTTACTATAACAGTTCCACTCACATAATTAGCCACCGCCTCGAAGTTATAGATTTGTCTCTTGAATTCCGACAGCTCTCGTATGACTGTTATAATGCCCGATCGCTCCTCGATGGCAAAGGGCACGCCCTCGGAGTAGGTGTGCAGCAGATCGTACATGATCTCGTCTTCGCCATCGTAGATCAGTGTGGTGCGCACCTGACCCACCGAGGTGCCCAGCGGCGTGTTGGCACCCACCCAGAACTCATATGGTGCGCCCACAAAATCTATTGCCTGATCATCGATTGTCGCATAGACCTCGATGGTAATCACGGCCAAGGAGAATCGACGCTCGGAGGGATTTGTGGGCTGATCGCTGGCCTCCACGAATACTGCGATGCGACCGCGTCGCAAGGGACCAGCCACATAAATTGTACCGTTTTTGCTGTCCAGTCGAAAGGGTATATAACCGCTGCCCTTCGGTCGCTGCAGCTCGTAGAGGAGCTGGCCATTGGGTCCCTCGTCGGGATCGTGGGCGGCCACGCGTCCGATCTTGGCGCCCACAGCAGCCGTAATGGGCACCTTGAACTCGTAGAGGTTGCCGTGATCGAACTTGGGATTGTTGTCGTTGCTGTCGAGCAACGTGATGTCCACTCGCACTGTGCTAGGTCCCGGCTTCTTCAGATGCTTGTCATCCAGGTAGGAGGGATTGCGTTCCAGCGCCTCAACTTTCAGCTCAATGGACCTGCGTTGCTCGCGATCGAGCAAACGATCGTCACGTACTGTGATCCAGCCGGTGCGCGAGTCAATGCGAAAAGCGCCAGCAGATGTTTGATTCTCGACCAAATTATAAACGAACTCGGAGTTTTCGCCCTGATCACGATCAATGGCGTTCACCTGCAAGACGCTGAAGCCCGTCGGCAAGTTCTCCACAATGGATATGTTGTAGAAATCAGCTTCAAACTCGGGCACATTATCATTAAGGTCAAGAACTTCGACCTCAATGCTAAGAGGGAAATAATTGATAAAGCATATACATATTTGTATATATATTTCTATATTTACCGAGCCAGCGCCTTTTTTAAGGGATTATCCTTCTGTCTAGCCTCCAGCTGCACCACAAAGGTATTGCCCGGCAAGCTCTCCTCCTCGAGGTCAATCTCCTTTTGCAGATACATGACTCCGTTGTGGGGATTCACCCGAAACAGCTGCCGTTCATTGCCCGAAATGATGTCGTAGACGAGAGTCGCATTCAGTGAGTCCTGATCGAAGGCCATGATCGGCGGCGCAAAGTACAGGGGTATGCGTATGGGCATGCCGGTCATGGGATAGAACTCATTCAGCTTGGTGCGGTAGACGCCCTCGGTGAACTTGGGCGGCAGATCGTCCACATCCCGCACATTGATCGTGATCGTTGTGTTGGCCTGGTTGGCCGGCGTGCCACGATCCCAGACGAAAATCGGCAACTTGAACTGGCGAATGCCATTGTCAAAGTCCAG
The DNA here is from genome assembly GCA_035045145.1 of Drosophila meridionalis. Lineage (NCBI taxonomy): Eukaryota > Metazoa > Arthropoda > Insecta > Diptera > Drosophilidae > Drosophila > Drosophila meridionalis. The sequence goes on along the minus strand of JAWNPG010000020.1, from coordinate 8,566,771 downwards.
CTCCCGCTTGAGTATTAACAGCGGTCGGTGGGGACTTTTCAAGGCGAAATACGGCCGGCCATCGGCGGACAGCTGCTCGGGAACTGTGGACATGCTGAAGTGGACCTCCGAGTTAGGTGTGTTTGGCTTGTCGCGATCGAAAGCCTGCACGCCCTCAAAGATGATGCTGTCGACGGAAGTATTCTCATCCACATCAACCACATACGGAACGTTGAGAAACTCGGGCGCATTGTCATTGACATCCTCGATGTAGACCGTGATGGAGAGGTAGCTACCCTGTGGGTGTGACATTGAGGAAGAGACAAGTTTAGGCAGTGGCATGAGCAGTACTCTCAGCTAGACGCACCTCCTCCAGTTTCTCATGCTTGCCAGCGCAGAGTATGCGAAACTTGAGCAAATTCCGTGGTACATCACGATCCACCAGACGTTCCAGGGAACGAGCCAGACTTACTACCAGAGTGGTTGAGTTATATTCCGTCAAATTGAAGTATTTCTGGTCGGCGCTGGCGTCAGCGCCCCTCAGTGCCACACTGGAGTGTGGATAGGCTTGCACACGTAAGATTTCCTTGCCCACTTGTGCGTCCTCTCGCAGGCGTATGAAGCGCACACCTTCACTTTCCGTTGCCACGCCATCTAGCGAGTGGAAGACGCAACTGCCAGAGCTCACTAAAGTGGAAACGTTTTGAAAATCAAATTATTAAGATATATATATAAAGTGAGGCAGAGGGAGGAATGGGACGAGGTACGCCCGAAAACGTTGACAAATTATCAACACAAAATTGTTGTTTCTCTTTTATTTGGCATGCTAATTGCGCGCTGAGAACCGAAAACGGAAAAAATCTTGGAAAAGCAACAATTGAAAATCTCCGCGGAGCAAACGTGCGAAACGAATCGCTGGGCCAATTGTTTGAGGAACTGGCCAAAAACTTTCTACGTTTGTCGCGTGGCTGGGCGCTGTTCCGCCCACCCGACAGCTCGAGACAGCTGAGATTTTCATGAGCAGTTGCAACACTTTTCCACATGCATTCAACTGTCGCCGTTGCCGTTGCAGTTGCAAGCGCTCAGGCAGTTGCTGTTGCCATCTCTCAAATCTAGCAGTGTTTCAGTTCCCACCCTCATGACATAATTAGACAACGTTTTTTTTTCCTCTTCTTCTGTATTTTACTTGCCCCCAACGAGTGCAACTTGGCAGTCGGTGCAACAAGTGACAAGCAACCGCACAAAAGATGCGGCGGCGCCACTCGGATTCCAGTTGGGCTCTGCCACTGGCTTACTGCCTCAATGGCTGACTTTCTGACATTTTTTTCGGAACATCTAGTACACGGCGAGAAACTCGAATTTCAGTTGTCTTTTTGTCTCTTGGCTGCTTATTGTTGCTGTTGCTGTTGTCTTATTATTACTGGAGTGAAATCTTTGTAGTCTTTCGTAGGCTTTACCTGTTGATTGTTAGTCTTATTTCATTGCGTATACCAACTTGTTGTAGAGTATTTCAAATTTCTAAACAAGTATGTAACACCTAGATGGAAATATGTCATATTTATATGTTCTTGAACAGCATATATCGATATATATCGATGTGTTGTATATCGAAACATTCTAAATGAATTTACCATATCAAATAGCGGTAAATAAATCGATTTACTATATCATATAGCTGACATCGGAATAATATTAAAAGAGCTTTTAATGTTTTCTATATAAATTATTCATATTTCTTAAGATATCTCAAGATCTAAGCAGTTACTTGGCCAGAAATAGATTCAGGAAGCCTTTATTGGCTTTTAATTAAGATTTGTTATAGATATATTTATATTTAATAACAAAACTAATTATATACTCTAGATCTACTATACTCTTAGCATACACCTTATCAAATCAGAACTCTCTTCTATTAGAGCACAATCTTCTTTTTCTAGAGTATTTCCACTTCGGTCTCTCATTCTTAACTTTTCTTTTATATTTATATCTTGATGTTGTTATTATTGTTGTTGTTGCTGCTGCTGTTTTTCGTAGTCACTGCAATTTGAGCTGCATTTTCTATTTACTTGCAGTTTCTAGCTCGTTTTGGTGTGAACTCAGCTTACAGTCAGGGCGCACATCCATATACACACGCACACGCCATACATATATAGATAGATGCACACATAAATGCATATCATATGGAAATGCAGCATTGCAATTGTGCCACAAGATTTGATTGGGCCGGAAATGCAGTTGGCTTAAGCCAAAGGGGCGACTGCATTGTTTTATACGAATGAAGCTAAGATTGAGAAAATTAAGTTTGCATTTGCTGCAGCCTAAGCTTGGGCTTAGTTCATAAATCTACAGGAAGACATGTGGAAGTATATTCATTGGCTTCGCATATAATTTGAGTGAGATGTATGAGGAGCATATGTAGTGCATATCTAGATTATATATCTACTAAATATATTCTATATTGTTCATTCAATTTACATATATTCAAGGTATTTCCTATATTCATATAATTCGATAATATGAAACACAGTCTTTTATTTCATTCATATGCAGAGCAGAATTTCATATCTTTATTCAATATTCATTGCTTCAATATGCATTTTTGCGTTTTGTATAACAATCTCTAACTATTTATACCATAAAGTAGTTTTAAACACATAAATTTTATATTTTAGTATGAGTCTAACATTTATTTAAACAAGCTCATAATCAAAAGAACTTCAATTGGTTCAAGTTGCAGCTCAACCTACTTGCTGAAGTCAATATTGAACTAAATAACAAATTTACAAACAGTTATGTAATTATCAGGCATATTGATCAATTTAAAAATATAACCATAAACTAGTTTCACAGAGGCTGGTGTCATAATGTTGCTTCGAACCTTAAACTGAATCATTAAGAAAATGTTCTTGGATTTGCATTGCTGTTGGAGACATCCTCAGTTAATGATGCTTCCAGCTTAGTCAAGATTTATTATTTTTCATTTTTGCAAACGCGAGTTTCTCAAAAAACTGGACTAAGAGTTGACACACGTGTCATAAGCCTCAGGTTTTAAACCTTACTCACTAAAAGTATGAAAAATACTCTGAAAGCTTTTTGGTTGCCATCAAGAAATGTTTGATAAATTAATAGTTTGCAAAGAACAAATTTGCAAAAAAAAAAAGAAAATATATATATATATATATATTTCTATTGACTTTCCCAAGTTTAAATTGAAAAGAACATAAAAAGTATTGCAAAATTATATAGGAAAAAAAAATCCAAAGAAAATTTAAGTTAAAATTTCCTTACCACAGATAAAAGATAAAAAAAAATGCTTCCAGCATCATATGCATAATACAAGAAGACACAGTTAAGAAACTTTTCCTTTCATTGTTTGGACAGACAAAAATTTAAGATTTGCCTTTGCTTTTATATTCTTTGACTCCAAATTATAACATCAAAGGTAGACTTTTATTTTATTTACTATTCTCATCAAACAAAGATAAAAGAACAACTAAAACATATAATATGGATGAATCACTATGTTTCTTGCACTTTTTTGTTTAGGCAAATTACAACAAATTGTGATGTGTCTTCGCCTCTTCATAATCTTAGACTCGCATTCAAGATATCGAAGATAGGCGTCTATTATGGGCTGGTCTTTTGGTCTGCTTTGTTAACGTTTATCGCATTGAGAAGTGGTCTAACAATAGACGGTTGTATCTTAGTTCCATTCGATAATAGCAATCGCTGCAGTTATAATTGAAATAGCCTTGTAACACTTGAGATCGGTATTACCTAGTTTTCATATCGAACTAGTTTAGCATAATATAGTCCACAATTTATGGCACATTCACTCAATTGTCACTGCTCTCCGCTTTAATGATATATACTTTGAATGCATTTCACACTTAGCCAGCGGCGCACAATGTTTCTCATAGGAAACTCGTTGGGGCGGTGGGTCAAGTGGGGTGAGCTGTTGGTATACTTAAGCATTAAGTTCAAGCGGTTAGCGTTTTATATATATTCCACGAGAAGTTTCAAATGAAATCTTAATTAGAAAATTGCGGCAACTCTTTAAGTGTTTCCAGTTCTTCATTTCAGCTTTGGGCCACCAAAACTTTTGCTGTTTGTTTTTTTTTTTTTTTTTTTTGTCTTTGGGGCGTGTTTGGGCAAGGTGTGTGAATGCAGGAGCTGGTTAGGAAATGGGGCAACAAGTTTTGCGTTGCAGGCAGTGCAAGGCCTAACTGTGCCACATGTTGCATCAACGGACCAACAAATTGACCAATTGATTGAGCTCCCGCTTCCTAGTCTCTTATCGACAGACAGACATATGTAAATTTACAGCGTTCAAATTGAAATTGGGGTTATTTAACGGTTCATCTAGACAAACAAGTTGGCCAATGCAACAAAAGCGCGAGACGACAGAGACGACAAAGCCGAAGACTGGAAGACTTGAAGACTTTGGAGACGTCGAAGCTGCATTGACAAATCCACACGCACAACTCTCTAATACACACACAGACGCAGCTGCTTAGGCACACTCACTAACAAGGCCATAACCACTGCAACTTGCCTTGCTCTAATCCCGTTTGAGTCGTAGCTACGCACAGCCTGATCATCCAGGCGCCCAGGCAGGCAGCGTAAATTAGGCTCAGCCCGGCCATACTTTTTGGCACACTTGGCGAATATCTATGAATTTTTTTTTATATTTTTTATTTTTGTTGAATGCGTTTTTTGTATACAATTTTACCGAAATACGCACACACACGCGCGCGCAACACACACACACAGAGCTGGAGTCTCTCTTACATCGCGCACAACCGACAGCGCAAACACCTCGCGATCAACTGAACTGAGCTGCCCAAGCCGCAAGCCGCGAGCCAAGTTAAGTCTACCTGGCTCTATGCGAGCATATGATGCGACGAGTTTTCCAGCAAGAAGAAGCAGCAACAGCAGCAGAAGAGCGACAAGTGCAGGAAAATGAAAATGTGCCCCAACAAAGTCTGGGTCAAAAGAATTCAGCAGCAGCAGCCGAACTTTTATCCTGCTCCAAAGCTTAAACTGAGATTGCATATATGAAGAGATATCTTTATAAAACAAAAACCGTTAAAGCTTTGTTTATAACTTTACAATACAAACAATTCAAAAGAAATGAAATGAAATGGAAATGTAAAGAAATGAAAGAAGGAAAACCAGCCCAAAAGGCAACAACAGAGGAGAAAAAAACAGCAATAGACTTGGTAATAATAAAAACAATAAACAGCCAAACTTATTAACATAAACATGCAGTAGAAGAAGAAGAAATGGCAGTGCCAGCAGAAGACGAGGAAGCCAACCAAAGTGCTTAGACGGAGAGTGCGTGACGGGGTAATACTCTAGATAAAGTATTTTATATAATATATAATATAATATAAAATTATAATAAAATTGTAATACTTGAACAAATTTTCAGATTCAAATTGGAATAGAAATGCAATCTCAAATGAATATATATGTAAATTCCTTAGTCGATAAATAGTTTACAAATCCAATATACTCTTTTCCATTTAGAAACAGTGTATAAAAATAACTAAAATATTTCAAATGCGTTGATACTTTATGAACTATGCCTATATTTTGTTGATATATATAACGTATTTCTGGATATATGCGAAAAAATTAATACAATCGATATTTATCGAAACTAGAACTGGGATCATGTTGCTTATGATATATGATATATATATGATATATGATTCTTTTCATTTTTATATGATAGATTTTATTTTGGTTTACAAACTTCCTCAGTCCGTCTAGGTCTGTATAGAACAATAGGCAAAGCTAATCGATTCTTATCGAATTAGTAAAAACAGAAAGAAATATAAATTTGTATATAGATAAAAGATATAAACAGTAAAAGACAACAGGAGCTAGAAGAAAAAGATTATAAATAGGATATATGTAAATCATGTAGGAATATACCTCAACAACCATTTACACACACACACTCACTCCCTCAGTGCCAATATACCCTATGTTACACAATTTGCCTAGGGTATAGGCCATAAAGTGCGCAAGGTGCGCTTGATGAGCAAACTGCGCCCAGCGTTAACGTTAGCCGAGTTGGCCATTAACACGCCCCATTCTCAGTTGTTTAGCAGGCAGCGCCAAACAAGAGCTTCAACCAAGCGCAGCTGCTGCTACTGCTGCTGCAGCAGATCAAAAATCAGACGAAGAGGCAGACGCAGATAACAGAGGCAAGCACAACAATGCGATTAGCTAAAGCTGGCATTGAACACTTGCCACCCCACAGAGCCGATGCTCAGGCTGGAGTCGCAGCCAATCCAGAGGCGTCTTAACGGTGCTGGTCATAGCCGAAGCTAAAACTGGAGCTGGAGCTGTGGCTGGAGCTGGAGCTGGAGATGGGCTCCAAAGAATGCAAAAGCGAATGGGCCGAACAAAAGCGAATAGCAACAATAACAAAAACTGATCTCTAGATCAAAACCGAACAGCAACAACAACAACAACGGCATTTGTGGCTAATAGCCTTTGCATAACACCTGAGTGGAGCCGATGTGGCAGCCAGTCAAGCGGGGAGCTGGGGCTGGAGGGACAGCTGCAACCGTCGTCCGCCCAGCGGCTTGGAAAATTGACGCGTGCGAAGGCTCCTGTACTTGCGGTTAGCAGGCAAAAGTACTTCATATATGTACTTATGTATATATGCTAATGCGCGAGGGCAGTTCGAGCAGTTGCTGTTGCTGTTGCTGTCGCCGCTGCGCAGCTATCGAAGTGAAAGCAGGAAACCGTTTCAGTCCAACCAAAGTCTAAAGCTAATTTAACTATGCATATCATAAAAATTGGATTACGATTTTGCCCCATTCAATCATGAGCTGCTTCGGTCCCCAAAAACTAGCTCTTTGCGCTTTGAATGATTCGTGAGTGATGCAACGCAGCTCCACATTCGCTAGGCTTTGTTGAGGGCCTATCGACTGCAGCAGGGGCATAGAGAAGGTTTCAATTATGTAACTAGAACTATTACTGAGTGAAGTGCATCGAAGCCTACGATTTGTATAACTTCTAAAATAAAATATAAAATAAAGTTGTAATTGGAATATTCCAGCGAATTCGAATCTTTGGCACGGTTAATGAAATGGAATTTGAATGGAATTTAAATGTATTTTGGAGTCAACAAACTTTGACTAAATTACTTTTTGAATGATAGATAAACATATACATTTTTTATGATGCTGTCCGAAGACATGCCATTCGACAACTGAAAAAGTAGGTTTTATATTAGAGACACGCTCCAGTCAGATATATAGAAACCACTGCAAGGCGAGCTAATACGTGTTGCGTTATGGTCGAGTATAACAAAAATATATTAATTCATATCTCTACATATATTTGATTATTACTTCAGGCCAAGCATCAATTTAATATTTCGAATCAATGATGACAAAGTATAAATGAAGATGATCAGAAATAATGACCTTGACCTTGGCAACTTCACGCAAGCTTTAGGCTCAAAAAGGTTGCCAAAAATCAAATGTAATATTACATTTTACAATATAACTTGAGTAACTCACAAATCACTCTCTCTCTCTCTCTCTCTCTCTCTCTCTCCCTCTCGCTCTCCCTCTCTATTTCTGTCTCTCGCACTATCTTTCCCTACACCTGTCTCCCTACGTTTACCTATTCTCTTTCACTCTTTCTCTCTTTTTTCCTTCCTCTCATTTTCCCTCCCTCTTTCTCGCTCTTTCTATTTGTATTTAAAACTCATTTTATATCTCTATCTCTTTTTTCCCTCTATTTATCTCTCTTGCTCCATTTCTCTCTTTCATTCTCTGTTTCTATATCTACAACTCTCACATTTTATCCTGGCGAGTGATCTATGTAAAGGATTCCTGTATTCCGGATCCCCTTTAGTAACCTGAACAAGTCTTTTACAACTACAGCTCGCAGTTCCCACCTCATCATTGTTTACATTATGTAATCTTTATTCATAATAAATATGTAAATTTCATATAAATAATTTATTTAATAATTCATAAAATACGTATTTTTTTCATTCAATAAATAGTATCAATATTAAGAGTATTATAAGTTTGACAAGTGTCGGCTTTTGTAGCAACTAGTTTTTGCTTTCGTATGCTGGTTACCTCTTGATTTTCGGCTACTTTCTTATCCAGTTTATGCGTCTATTCAAAAAACACCAAAAAAAAAGGCGATAAAAATTTGATGAGTTTAAAGACAAGCGCATTAATGAACCATAGATGGCGCCAGCTGCAGTGGTGGCTGTCATCGCTGAGCCAATGCACGAACCAAACCAGCTTTTCAACGCTTTATATTCTCCACAGTGAACTGCAAAATGATGACAATGAAATTGACGGCGTACGAGACGAGAAAGAGCCAAAAGGCGTTGTCTAAGTTGAAGAGGCCCAGCACAGAGAACTTCAGAGTGTCCAGAGGCCACATCAACAGCGGCGTTGGCAGCGCTGCCTGCGAGGAACAGAAGTCTGTATATAGATGAATGCACAAGAACTGAATGGAAACGCACCTGCTCCTTGGTCAGCTGCTGCGGCACATAGCACTGCTCCAGGCAGCGACTGCGCAGTCTCCTGTGCTGCACCTGACACATTTGCGTGGCCAGAATGAGGGCGTAGAGCTGAATGGCGACGATCGCACAGTAGTTCGATATGGTCAGGGGGATGCCGTGCCGCTCCACAAAGTACGACATGTAGGCGTACATGTTAGCCAGGATGTTGATGAAGTTGCCGATGACCAGCAGAAAGATGCCCAGCTGCAGCACGCCGACGAAGTCCTCGCAGACCAGCAGCAGCCGCCGCTCGCGGCGCAGCAGGCGTCGCTGCTGGCGCGGATCCGGCTGCTGCCACTGCCATTCCAGCTGCTGCAGGCAGCCCAGCAGCAGGAGCAGCGCGCCGAAGACGCCGTTGCCGAAGACGCTGCTCATGTGCTGCACGTATAGCTGGATACCGTAGGCCAGCAGCTGCAGCCATGGCAGCCGCGCCGCATTCTGCTGCAGGAAGGGCACGTTGCAGAGCAGCTCGTACAGCGACAGCAGCAGCTTGGCCCACATCAGCAGCGTGGCGGGCCAGCTGAGCGTGTGCCGGCGCTGCAGGCGCGCCAGCCCGTTCAGCAGTCGGGCCAGGCGCCGGCGCTGCCAGACATGGGCGCCAAGCAGCGCCAGCGAGATGGCCACGTCGCCGGCCATCGTGGCCAGCGCAATGTGCTTGAAGAGCGTCGAGTGCTTCACGTTCGTCGCCTCGTACAGCGCCAGGCTCTGGTGCAGCAGCAGCGGCGACAGCGCCAGCAGGCCGAGCCAGTGCAGCCAGGCGCTGGCCGTCACCAGGCGGCGGCAGCGTGCGCCACGCCCACAGCTAAAGCTGAGCGGCGCCAGGCCCAGCGTCTGCCACACGCGCAGCAGCAGCAGCAGGCACAGCGCTCCAAAGTGCGGCAAGCGTGGCATGTTGAATGCAACTGAAGGAGGCGCGTGGCAGCTGCAATCAAACATGCAAGCAATTTAACTGCAATTGCAGACACCGCCCCTCCTCCCTCCTGCCACCCTCTACCTCTGCAAGCCCTTTCAAGCCGGGCCATGGTTAACTGTTAACAATCTAACCAGAGTTATAAACGTTGCTGGCGCAACACGTTATCGCGCCCCAACGGTATTAGCGCAATTCCAGATAAGTGCGACAACAAAAACTATGAAAGAAAAAATAAAAAAACCAAATGAAAGAAAAACATCGCGATCGATAGATACACAGATACTGTTACAGATACTACACATTGTGTGTTGTATATATAACACAATTATATGAATTTCGATGCGAATGAAATGTAATGGAATTTGCTTTATCTGCTGAGTCAGCTGGTGGCCCAAAGCTTCTTTACCTGCAGATACAGATACTGATTTAGGTATATATTGAATATAACCATAAAAATATATCTGTTTATCTGCTTAGTCAGCTGTTTGTTCAAAGTTCTTTGAAGATGCAGATACAGATACATTTGTGTTTACATTACAAATGTAGATACAGATACAGATACATTTGTGCTTTTATTACGGATGTAGATACAGTAATAGATGAAGATACAGATTGAATAAAACTGTATATATATAAATATTTGTATCTGCTGAGTCGGCTGATTGTCTAAAGTGCCTTCGCCTGCATGATATATAGATGCAAATGCAGATATAGATCTATTTAAAGATGCAAAACAGGTGTAGATACTGTTATACAGATGCAGATACATACATACATACGGTTTACCATATTTATTCACTATGCATACAGAATACAGCTATATATATCTCTTAATGCGTTGATTCAGATGTTTGTCCTATGATCCTAACGTCTAAAAGATCGATATATCAGCTTTTTCTCTCAAGGTTCTTTGGCTTAACATCCTAAGGATCGATATATGAATAGATACACATATATAGATACATAAGCATATACAGATACAGATACAGATATATTATATTTTATATATGCTTGATTTAAATTGAATATATGCCAATATATAGATCTAACTGCTGACTCAGCTGTTTGTCCTCAAAAATTTTCTCATAAAGTCCAAAATATAAATAGATCAATTGACAGAAAGATATCAAGATACATTTGCATATACAGATACATTTTCATCATATTGTACATATGCTCATTATACATGAAATATATCTTAATATATAAATATAACTTATAATACAGCTGCTTGTCGTAAGATCCCATCGACAAATCAATAGATACATACAGAAAGATATAAAAGCATACTCAACTTCAGATACATTTACATCACTTTATAAATATGCACGATATATATGAAGTATATCTCAATATATAGATTTAACAGCAAACTCAACTCTTTGTGTTAAGATCCCATCGACAGATTAATAGATACATACAGAAAGATACATACATCAAGATACATCTGCACAAACAGCCTAAGATACATTTACGTCATATTGCACACATACACGATATATATAAAATATATCTAAATATATAGATTTAACTGATCTCTTTTTCCTAAGATCCCATCGACAGATCTATAGATACATACATTAAGATACATCTGCACTATAGATATATTAACATCATATTGCACACATATAGTACACATTTATTTACATAATTTGTTTACAGTTTTATATAGGTAACACATAGTTTAATATACTCTGCTGGCTGTTTCAAGAGCTTGCGCTGGGCGCCTTCGGTTTGACGCGCAAATTGAACGTCTTCGTCAACGTGGACATGAAATTGGGCATCTCCTTCATTTGGTTGAGCGCCTCGTTCTTCGTATTCGATTGGTACTCGTAGGCGACCTTGCGATTGACTGCGGTCAGCAGACGCAGCAGATCCACGCCCTCCGGCTGACTGGCCTCGTTGCTGGCGGCCAGATCGAGCACCTGGCAGAGGCTCTGGATAAACCAGGAGCCGTCCTCAACGTTGCGGAACGAGTAGAAGTCTAAAGAATGGAATGAAGTATTCAGATGCTATATATATTATATATATTATTATTTCTATTGTTCAGTCCACTCACTCTCGAAGGTCGAGTAGAAGGCGAGCATGTCCGCTGTGCTGGGTATGGCATAGGTGATGGGCTGTGCCGCGGGAGCCGCTGCTGGGGCCAGCTCCCGGGTCATGACCACGATGCCTGTGAACTCCACGGCCTTCTCCACGTTGTCGCCGCGACAGGCCTGTAGGAAGAAGAGCTTCGGCTTGTTCACGAGCGTCTTGCAACTGTCGCCCAGAAAGGGATTCCACAGGCGCTCAACGGGATACGACATGTCCTAAAAGCAAAAGGCATTAGACTCATAGAGATCTCTGTAAGACTATCATTAGACCTACCTTGGCATAGACCTTGCCCTCAGCTCCGTGTGACATGACAACCAGGGCGAAACAGTCGTTTTGACTGTGATCCTCGCGTGCCACTGCAACCGAATGGAATTTCCGATAAAATCATTATCATATATTTGTGTTTATATTATATATTAGTATAGATAGAACACACATTACTCACCCTCTCTGAGCAAGTCGTTGATTTCGGCGAAGGTCAGATCGTTGTAGGCGCGCACGTCGAATCCGTAACCGAGCAGAGATTTTTTGATTGCGTCGCGATCCCGTTCGGTGCCCACGCGCTGCTTCTGTCCCTTGACATCCTTGTGGTTGAGGATCACGGCGATGCCGGTGCGTGGACAATTCTCGTAGGTGTCGTCTGTCGTGGGCCTGGAAATGATAATTCGCTTGAGATCCGCCTCCGATGTGGGCGTGCTGGCGACTTTCGTAGCATCCGCTTTGTCTTTCTTGCTCTTGTTCTTCTTGCCAAAGTTGAGCGAAAAGTCCGTATCGTCCATGTCCGTCGTGTGCGCGATCCAGCTAGTGACTAATTGGAACTTATTTCGTATATGGACGAAGCTTTCGCTTCGAATTCTAATGCTACCAGCTGGTCTTATCTTATCAATGCGCTTCTTATCACCCCCAAAGCTCACTCTCGCCTCAAGCGCCCCAAACTCTTTGACGTCTAAATGTTGATTAGCCAGCTTCAAGGGAAGTTCTCTTCATTGCCGGCAATTGGCAGCTAATAAAATGAGTTTTCGGCTGCAAGCAGACAATTCGATTTGGGCAACGAGTCACGCCCACAAAGAAGACATTGGGGGGCCGTTCATCCTGCAAGGTTGCTCTTGACATTGCTCATGGAAATTACAAACATCCGCCAGATCCCCAACCTTGGCTATTAATGTGTTTTCCATAAATGGCAATACGCAAAAAGAAAAAAGATAACAACAACAAGAACAACAACATCGAAGAAATGCCGTTGAATGTGGAGACGCAGGACGCCAAAGTTCGCAACGCAATTCAAATTTTACACGCACACAAAGCAACGGAAACCGGAAATGAGTATGGCACCCAAAGAGCACGAAAGTGTTTCGCCTCTGAGGGCTCTATTGCAGTGTGCTTGTGTCAGTGTGGCCGCCCGCACGCACGCTGTGCCCAATTGTCTGTGTGCTGGCATCCAAAAGTACCGTTAGTGCGTTCGAAGAGAGCGTTACGCTTAAGAGAGCCGGCGCCGGCTAAGAGAGCGGGCGTGCGTGCGTGTGTGTGTGCCGTGCGGAACGCGTGGCAAATGGAACAGTGTTGCGGACCTGGCCATAGAAAAACTATTTTGGCTAATTAATGGAACTAGAAATTGTTTTTCATGAAAAAAGGTTTTTTTTTGCTGGCCAACAGCAGCTCTGGTTAGTTAATTTAATTATAAACTTGAATTTTGTAATGCTGTAAAGCTTTGCAAACAAGATTTTAATTGACATAATTAGCTTGATTAAAATGATGCAGCTATTCGAAATGTGAAATTTCATGTGAAATTCCATTAGTTCGAGCAAACAATTTTTTTCCTTCTGCCGCTGCACACATCTGCATTAATTCTATGTGCAATTGAATTTAATTATGGCTTGCCCATTATGTGCTCCATTTCACTGTGCGTTAGCGTAATGCGACCGCAGACAAAAATCAAACCCACCGTCGATGGCGATTGCCAATGCGATTGCAATGCAGAGAACAACAGACAAAATCAGCAGCATCAGCGATGGCATGAAGAGAACATAAACACGATAACAACGGCAGCATCATCGACTTGCGCACAGTGAGGCAAAGTTGTGTTATTGCGAGTCGAATTCTAAACTGGCTTAGAAAATGTTGAACTACTGAAAAAATAATCATCCAATAAATATTATTACTATATTAATATAAAATTATTACTATAGTAATAATTAGTGATATTCGTTTAAGTAGGTATAGTAGGATATATCTAAATCAAAAATCTGAATATTACAATATATTACACTACTATAAATAAATTAGGGAATTAATTTAAGTCTGTAGAATGGAATTTATGTATATTAGAAATCTAAATATTATTAAATTTGTGTGGCTTGAATGCGATATATTCTCAAAAAAATCTGAAAATAACTATAAATAGTAAATTACACTATTTAGTATATAAGTAATATTTAAATTTCTAATTTAAATAAATTCCTTTCTACAGACTTAAATTAATTCCCTAATTAATTTATAGTAGCGTAATATAATGTAATATTCAGATTTCTGAGTGCTCAAGATTTTCTCAGCCTTACATATTATATATAAATAAATACTTAGTAGAATAAAATTTTCATTGAATTTGTTAACAAAATTTTAAAGTTTTATTCAAATAATATATATATAACCCATACAAATTTATTTCTTATTCTCACACTATATACTCGGTATGCCACTGAATCTCTAAGACCAACACATTATTTAATAAATAAAAAAATTTATTAAACCAAACATTCGTTGACTTTTTGTCACCAAAAACGATTCCTATTGCCTACACAGTAATCACAGCCACAACATGCACAGAGAGCCACTGTGCGACGCTGGCAGCGGACGCAGCAGCAAGAGCAATAGCAACAGCACAGCAGCAGCAACAGCAACAACTTGGGTTTCATTTCCAGTTTTCAGTTGCGCGACGACTTGCATTGCGAGCGGACGTGTTGGAACGGTGCGGAAGCAAAGCGATTGTCAAAACCAAACAGAAAACATAGCGAACGTCGAGTTATTTCAGTGTGATTGTGTTTGTGCGAGTGAGTGCAAGTGTGAGTGGCTCGCGAATAATTCGCCTGCAGCACCCGATTCGTTCAAGCATTTGGGAGCTACTAGTGCCAGCCGTTTACTCCGCGCGCGGTGCTTGTATTCATTTTAGCGTCTCTGTTGCTTTTTGATTAAAGGCCTCCCGACAACAACAACAACAACAGCTGAAGAAAAAATACAAAGAGAAGAAAAAGAAAAAGGAAAGCAAAACCAAACAAAACAAAGCTGTAACAACAACCGCAACAACAACAACAACAACAAGCAAGAAGTGTCTGTGTGCCAAGTGCTAGCTTTAAATTATTGTTGGTTGCGGCACTTTTTTGGAAATTAAATTATGTTAAGTGCATAAATCGTTCGTCGCATCAGCAGCAGCAACAGCAGCAGCAGCGGCAGCAGCAACAGCTACAACAACAACAACAGCAGCAGCCGCCGAAGTAAAGTGAAACGCCAAGGTGCAAGCATAAAGTATGTAAAAGAGTTGCACTCCACACTCATACACACACACACACACACACACATGAATACAATAAAATCAACATTCTTACATGCTGTGTGTGCGTGTGTGTGAACATGTTTGTACATAATGAGCTGGTTTACCCCTGTGTGTGTATGTGAAGTACATGTATGCCTGTGTGTGCGTGTGTGTGTGTGTGTAAGTGTGTTTCGTATGCAAAACGTGTCCAACAACAACAAATTAGGGTGGTGGTTGAGCAAATGACAAAAGGCAAAAACTCACAACATAAACGAAATCAAATCAAAAGCAGCTCGAAAGAAAATAAAAAAAGCAACAACAACAACAACAACGCAAAATGCCTGCACGCTTTTAGGCGAATGCCCGCCAAAGTGCAAGAAAGGAAAGAACTGTAAAATACGATTAGGAACCGTTAGCTTAGAGTTGCCGAAGATTCTATACGCTTGCTTTGGCCATTTGTTCACTTGTTGTACTAATTACAGTCAGGCTAAATTGAATGGATTTTAATTTACTCTCAGTTTATGCGGACATTATTTAATTGATTATTTATTTGTAATTTAGTTATATGTAATTAAAATATAGACAAACTATAAATAGAGCGTTGTTTATCAGAATCTTCGGCTTGATATAATTCCTTAATTTATAGAAAATTCCATATTAAGATTATGACTCAGTTTCGTTGGCAAAGAGTTTCATTCAATATTTGAAGAAATTATAAGAAGTTATATTTATATGGATTGTAGAAAATATTTTAGAGATCTACATATGTTAATTGTATTCAAATAGTACTATTCATTGGATTTCCCTTAAAGATTCCTTGTATAATATTTAACTACATTTTTGTAAGCATTGTAAATAATAATCCATTTCCATTTATGTTAAACTAATTATACTTATATACCACCTCTGAACGTTTAATTATTACCCAAAATGCCAAAATAGATTTAATTAACACTAGCAGAACATTTGTTTGATATCATATACAAAAATTGGTCTATGTTACTAAAAAAATTCTAATAGCATAGCCTAAATTCCAATTTTAATTAATTTTAATGGAATAAAGTTATCATATTGGGAACTAGATTTTAAAAATTTAGATATCGATATCATTGAATGAATTTCAGTTCAGATTTCTCAGATTTATACTCCTATATAGCTATTTTTGTAGGGAAGTACCATAAAAGTTACCTATTTAGTAATAAAAAGTACTAGAAAAAATACTGCTTACAATTAATCGAGGAAATTAAGTACATAAGTATTCATCAACATTTTTTTCATTTGTATGAATTTATTTTCAATTCTCTTTAACATCTTAAAGTACCATATAAACCAACAATACATCCGTCCAGTGTGACCAGCTATCAGCTGTTTCTACTTCTTCTTTAGCTCTTAACCCTCTTGCGCTTCGTGGCCAAGTTGAGTCTACAAATCTAATGAACTCCGAGACGGAGTTCTGAAATTACTGCACGCACCTTGCTCAACAAATATTTAACATACTTTATGACAGGCCCCAGTTGACCAGCGGCATCCCAGGCATCCAGGTGGTTCAGGTGATTGTCCCAGCGGCAGCAGAGGCAGCGGCTAGGTGCAAGGTGTAGAAAAAAATATTTATTTACGTTGAATGTTGCTTGTTGCTTGAAGCTCGGTGCCCGGTGCTCGGTGCAAAGGTTGCGCTTTTTGCCACACGACGACCCTTTATGCTCCCCGGGGGCAATTGGCCAGGCTGGTTGGATTCGCATTTTCGAGGCTCTGTTTTTTATGAACTTGGCTCTTATGAAATATGCAAGCTTTTAGCTGCTTTGATAAGAGGGCTCAGAGAGCGGGATGAAGGAGGAGGAGGGAGAGGTTTAGGTGAATTGCCTTGGGACTGCTTTGATGTTGTTGGTGTGTGTGTGTGTGTGTGTGTGGGGGGCGATGCGGGCAACATGCAAACAAACATTAATTGTAACTGTAAATGGCGTGAACTGCTTGAATGGCTGAGTGAGTGAATGAATGAATGAATGAAATGAGTGCATGAATGACAGTCAAGTAGACGCGACTGCCGCAACTAAAAATTGCGTTAAATGAAGGCGGCAGCAGCAGCCGGCGACAATTTTGATGAACTTAACAAAACACTTGACAGCAACTGTGACAGGGTGAAGTGGCAACCGGCAAGGGAGGGGGAGGTGGAGTGCTGGAGCAGCGGCTGTTTGGGGTGTGGGTTGCAAAGCGAGCTCAGTCCATGCCATCAACGAAATTATGACGCTAAATTGAACACGAAACGGCCATCGAGCCAAAGAGCAGAGCGAAGGCATGGACCATTCGTAGTTTCAATCGAATAGAGGGGGTTTCATTTACAGCCCACCAACCCCCCACCCTCAACCCCTAACCCATCAAGCACATTTAACGCGCGAATGAACCAGCAGCAGCAGCAGCAGCAGCAATCAGCGAAGAGGGCGGTTGCCGCTGGACAGTTACTGCCTAAGCCCGAAGTTCTGCTTGGGGTCGTCGCGCCATGGTTGCGGGTGTTGATAACAGCAGCAGCAACAGTAGCCGGCAGTTGAGCATAACAATAAAAGTCATAATAATAATAGACATAGAATTACGGAAATGATTTTTGGACAGACAGACAACACAAAGGGGTTGCGCTTCACACGGCTATGTATAGACTTGGGGACTTCGACTGGGTGCGGATACGGATACGGGTCGGGCTGCGGTTCTCTGGCTGACTCTGTCGCTAGTTAGTTGCCACCGCAAAAGCGGAAGGTGAAAATTAAGAAATTAGCGTGCAGAGCTGTCAAATCGAAAAATGGGGGTTGGAGCTGGAGCTGGAAGCTGGGAGCTGGGAGCTGGGAGCTGCACGCAAATTGCCAGCCGCCGCTCACTTTAACTTAATTATATAATAAACGAGAAACTGAGACGGAGCAAGAGAGAGAGAGAGACAGAGGGAAAGAGAGCGATAAAAACTGCTGCTGGTTTGCCTGGCTTTTGTAAATTAAATGAGCTGAATGCATTTAAGGCTTAAAAGCCGCAAATCAGCCCAAGCCAACGGCTTAGCGAGCGACGCTGTCTTAAGTGTGAGTCAGCAGCCAGGCAGACATCGTGTCTGGGCAGCAGCAAAAAAAAAAGCACATACTATAATCCCCAAACCACAATGCAATTATGCAGCACCACACAACCACACAGACATGGCAGCACAGCACAGCATCCAGCCCAGCGCAGTCAGAGACGACATCTTGTCAGCCGGTGAAAAATTGCAGGCCGTGAGTTGTGGTAGCGACAGGTTGCAAGGCGCACACAAATTACCCAGAGGCCAGTACCGGGAGAATCGTATAAAGCGCATTTAAATTTGCCATTTAAAGCCAGACAGAGGCCTTAAGCCCCACCGACCGATTGTGGCTCGGTGAATGCAGCCACTGGTCAGGCGACATGCATTGCGGCGTTCTCTTCGGGCCGTCCAGGCTGAGGTGGCATGCATTGATGCGTATCCCTGATTAGTGAAGCCTACAATAGACCCGATTCCGAATACCTGCATGCCTATTGTAGTTGACTTATCGCTGGGGCTTTACGCCGGTTTCAGCTCGCAACTGACCTGCGTACAATGCGCAGCCTTTGTCGAGCCTCTCTTTAAAATACAAAAAAAAGAAGGAATTTAAACAGTTATTGCCATTATATGTCTTCTCAAATTACAAATTATTTGAAATGTTCGCTGAGCTATGGAAAAATCCATGGGAAACCTTGTGAATTTTCAGCATGAAAAGCGTTGGATTTCCATGGATTCGACATGCATATAAATTACAATTTAAAAATTTTTATGATTTATTATTTGAAATGAAGCTATATAAGCAATTAGCATACGTCGCTCTGTCGGTATTTTTTACTTGTTCGAAATCAGTGATGAAGTGGAGAGTGCTCTACTTGGAGATATCCTGAACCCTGTGCAGATATACTATTGTAACTCTTCTACGATTCTTTCATAGCTTACAGTCAATTCATATAATTTCACACATAGCCTCTGCTAATATGTGTTTTAGCGGGGAAGGTATACAAAGCCGAAATTATTTAAAGATTAGATATTCATCACGGGAAACTATATTCTAAAGTCAGCTTTTAATTAGCTAATGAAAAAAAAAAAAAAAACAACGGAAATGTCCTGATCGATTATTATCGATAGTTAGAAAGTCGGATAAGTAAAAAGTAAGCAAAATTATTTATTTATTTAGAAGTTCGCAATAATATTACATTACACAGCTAAGATTGGGGGTTATGCACTGGCTACAGATGCCTTCGTCTTAAATGATCAATTCATACTTTAACAATCTACAGAAAACTATATTTGGCTTTAAAAAATGTCTAGTTTTTGAGATATACAAGATTCACAAGTTTTACGTCATGATCGAGATTATATTGTATTAACTTTATGGGGTCTGAAATGCGTTTCACACACATTTCCACTCAAGTATAGTTCCGATTTTTAGAACCATTGAAATAATTTATAGTTGAATGAATGAGATTTTTAATGCATTTTTTTAGAGTAATTTGGGAGTTATTATTATTATTAGATTTAACATAAATGAATCTATAAGAAAAACGGCCCAATGAATGAATAAAATTTTTTTATACAATTTCTTACAGCAATTTGGGAGTTATTATTATTATTAGATGTAACATGAATGAATATAAAAGAAAAACGACCCATAATTTACACAGGTATTCATGTTCTGCATATCATCCAAGCCCAACCCAAACTATCCCCAAACAAAACTTTGTATACTTTGTTCAAATGAAAGATCTCTTAGAGAAATACACTATATTTCTGTACACAAACGATATATGATATAAATTCTGTTTTAGTTTGTTTATTTGTGTTTCAATTGTTTCTGTTTAGATTAGTTTGTTTTTAGTTGCCTGTGGTTAAGAGATTAATGTCTATTTTGCGGGATCTTTTGTTTACATTAATGAATGGACTTATTTGTCAATTTCCGATATTCTTTCATCTGTGCTCAGTCTTAACTTAAATGGCAGCCTGAACGCTTTCAAGTTTCAGCTTAAACGATCTGGGCGCCTGCAAAAATGGCAGCAAAGGAAAAATTGATGGGCCCATCTCTGGCCGGCTTTAACCAAAACAAGCCACACGACAGAACCGCACAGAGCAGTCTTGCCCTGCTCCTGCTGCTGCCCTGCTGCCCTGCTGTCCTTTCGCCCCGGCAGTGTCCAGCTGTATCTGTTTACACAGCTTGCCCTTTTGCAGCCTTGCCACAGCAGTCTGGGGCACACGCTGGACAGACTGCCTCAGTGGACGGAGCAGAGAGTTGGCCAATGTGCGCCCTGTGCCTGCGCTTCAATTTACGCCTAATCACAGAACGAGCTACTGCCTGGGCCACCCAGCGCTGGGAATTGCCTGCCGTTTGCTCGGTGGTGGTTGGCCCTGTGGCTTTGCCCAGGCAGCCAAGCAGCTAGTGGGCGACCTTTCGGCGGGGTCGCGGATTAACATTTGTTGCGCCTGCCGGACTCATTCATAAAAACGCACGCAACGAGACTTTTGCTCAGTTGCTCGTCCGTCCTGCCGTCCTTCTGTGCTTACGTCCGGCTGACCACTTCAAGTGCAAGGTTGCATGTCTCGCCGTCGACTGCCGATGCCTGCGGTTGCAGCTTGTATGTACTCTATGCCAATGTCTTGCCCTTACCCCCGCCCACGCCCGCCGAACAACCGACCCACCCGCCGCGTAGCTGGTCGAGCTTTTGTGCAGTTAAGTGCTTAGTTGCGTGTAACTTTACACTGTTTAACAAACTCGCTAACCGCATGGCTGGCGGGGGGCGTGGCCGCCTTTGACTAAATGTTGCGCCAAGCACGAGCGTGTGTCATGTGTGCCAGGTGCAAATAGGGCAGCCAAGCAAACAGTAAGGATAATCGTGAACGTATATAGTTACTCTTACACGTCTGGTTGCCCTCTCTCTCTCTCTTTCTCTCTCTCTCTCTCTCTCTCTCTCTCTCTCTGTTTCTTTGTCTGCATCTCGCTCTTGTCTGGTTTTATTACAGTTTACCTGCTTCTCGAAAACTTTGCCAATCTGCATGTGTATGGGTGCAAACAGGTGTGTGTGGGTGTGTCTGTGTGGGTGTTACTGTGTTTGTATATGCAGTTAATTGTTCCTCGTTTTCGAACTAACTCGTTAATTTTATAAGATTTTATAATGTGCCTTATAACTTAAGAGCTTTTTAAGTAAAATGTCTTTAGCTTGACGTTAGCATAAATAGTAAAAGAATTTTATTACTATGATTATGACTGTGATTATGATTATGATTATGATTATGATAATGATTATGATTTTTATTATTATTATAATAATTATGATCATTATTAATATTAATTTTAGTAAATAACTATATGAATACATTTCTAAACTAGGTTCGCGTCTAAGTTTAAGGTTTTTAATTTCTGTAAAGTAAAAATATTTCAAATATTGATTTATACTTATATGTATATATTTTTACAACTGAAGTTTTCCAGGATTATTTTCGTGGATTTCTTTTTATATCCAAGTACATAAAGCTTTTGCTACTTAATAATAAATCAATTTATTTCCACTATTCAACTTTTTTTTGTTGCTTTTTTTACAAAGAATTAAAAAACTTATAAGAACAGATCAATTGTGGAATAACTGACTATGCAATACTCTGTTCACAGTATAAAAACTATTTAATGTCAATGTAAAGAAATCGAACTCTACTTATCTCTAACATTTTTAGTCTGTTAAATTCAATTATATTTGATAATTTTCATTTTTCCATATCCCTTATTCTAATTCTCAGATTGCAAGTAGCTAATATGCTCTGTCAGCTCTAGAAAACAGTGTATTGCTATTGATACTACGACTTATATCAGGATATGTACTTGCCTCAATTGCAATTCTTAGCAGTGGCAACAAAAGCAACATATATGTATATGTGTGTATATGTATATAAAAAATGTATTGCTCACCCCTCAGTCATAGCTTGCCGCTCTGCTGGCTGTGAAATGTACAATATGTGCAACAGAAAGAGAGAGATAGATAGATTAAGACAGGGAGAGAGAAAGAATGAGAGGGAGAGAAAAATCGAGGAATAGACGCAGCGTCTGGACTGCTGACTGGCTGCATGACAGGCATCGAGGCATTGAGTCGGTAGCCAGTAAACAAAAGCAAACATTGCGTGCCAAAAATTCCGGAAATTTTTAAAAGTCACAACATGTGTAAGCTGGATTTTTACACACACTCCGACACACACTCGCACACACTCATTTCATTGTTGCTGCATGTAGACGGGCTAGTGGCTGGACACCACGCCCACTTTCTATGTTTGACGGCGACGCCATGTTTGGAGTCTTAAGTGCTAAATTGAAATTCCGAAATTAAGTAATTTCTCCCAGGGGCAAGTTGGGCCGGATGCCGTTTTTCCGAGAGTGGGCGTGCGACAGTGTTGTAAAACAACGCACATAAAACTACAAAGACCCAAAAGACGGCTACAACAATGAATAGCACTAATAGTTTGTACTCGTCTATGTAGTCGGGACATAAAACGACCAGAAAAAAGAGTCCCACAGCATCCACAGCATCCACACACAGCATCTTCGGCAGCCGCAGCAAAACAAGCTGTAAAAATTATAAGGAAATGGCCAGAACATAAACAACAACAGCCACAGTCTGTGTGTGTGTGTGTTAGAGCCAGGCCGCAAGGAAAGCCGAGCTTAGGCTAGCTACACAGAATCACATCATTTACGCATAAAATGTTAAAGTGGCCAAAAATTTGTTTTTCTGAAAAGTTAAGATAATTGCTTGGGGTATTCACTTAAACATGGAGCTGCTTGACTCGAAATGTTAGAATTGTTTACTTGTTTTGTTATTTATGTAAATATTATGTTTTTGTTTTACTTATTATTAAAGATATTGACATAACTGGAGTCAACTTAAAAGTAAACAATGAAAATATAATATAGCTTAAAAGGAACGTCATATATCAATTATATCACCAACTCGGTGGGGGTACTTTATTTACCAGTCCGGCCAGCTATGCCCCGTCCGTGATATTATTGAAACTATAAAAGATAGAGAGTGATACGGGAAACTTACAAAATATATAATTTACATTCTTAGATATAGGCTAAAATTGCGAAATCACTTTACAGTGTATGAGATCCAACACTTCAAGTCTTCACTGTACAGGTACTGAAATTGATAGATTAAATAGATAGATGCTCTATGGCAACATATGCTTGTCACATCCCCAGCTACTTGATCTGTGAATGATGTTGGGCCAAGGCTTCAGCTTGGATTTCCTTTGGCCTGTCAAGCATTTACATTTCTCTTCTTCGACTTGGCCCAACGTTTTTCAATTTCGCCGATGAAGCAGCAAGAAAGAAGAGCAGAATATATAGTAGCCTCAACTGGGAAATGGCAGGGGGCTGCGGCAATGTAGCCGGAACTGGCTGCCAAGAAAAACTTAAACACTGCTTGCATTTTTCATATGACACGACAACTATTTATTACTCCGAACAGCACCTAAGGCCCCAGGGCTGGGGCCCAAAGATGTTGGGTGTTGTTGATGATTGTTGCTGTTACTGTTGTTGTTGTTGTTGTTGCTCGTGTGTAGTGGCAGCAATAAAGCTGGCAATATATGTGTGTATGTGATGTGACCGGTGGTTGTTGAGGCGTCAACTGCTGCTCCTGGGCGCTGCTCCTTGTTCTATGAGCCATCAACTGCTGCTGTTGTTGTTGTTGTTGTTGCTGTTGTTGCTGTTGATGATGATGAAGAATGCGCATGTGTTACTAACGGCCCGATTATTTTTATTGTTTATTTGCTTTGATTTTGCCCCTGCTGTCGTGTGTGTGTGTGTGTTCCCTTTCATGTTTTCATTTTCTTCAGTTTGCCAATTGCCTAGGCAATAGCTAGGTGCGTGTGCGTGACATGTGTTTGTGTGTGTGTGTGTGTGTGTATTGTTTTGCGCATTTGTGCGTAACGAATAAATTTAGCAAAATAAATAAGGACAATAATCCTTTGAATGCATTGCAATTGAGCTTTTTACAGCCCGTGACGTCCCTCAGCTATGTTTTGCTTTCAGCTTGTGGAGTCCCTCTCTCACACACACATAGACACACGCACACGTGCCACACTTTAGCCAACATTGTGTGTCCAGTTAGCTGAGCCCCGGCTCTCGACTGGACTGGGCTTGTTCAGTGGCCCTCGTCCAACTAATGCCTTTCTATTTTGCTTGATTTGCATTTCAATTCGAAATCAAATTTTTCAATTGCCAGCTGGACACACATTACCCTTGGACATATGCACACACACACACACACACACTCACATGTATACATATATATATAAATGTTTGAGTATCTCTGCGCTTACTAAGCAGCGTTTGCTGGCACCCACACACACACACTCGTCCACTCGCTCGACACACATAATTGAATTTAAGCGCACAAAAATTCATAGCATACTTTTTGGGGCGCCGCCCCCCCAGGGCTGCTTCGGATCCGTGTAATTGACAAAAGCTGCGCGCGCCAAGCTGTTGAAATTTGAAATCAATTTATTTATATTGAGTTAGCATCAGAAAGCATTAACCTCCAGCTGACAGCAGCCACAAAGACATATATGCACGTACTAGCGTACGTCTGTCTTTCCGTCTATCTCTCCGTCCATCCGTCCGATTGCAGAGTCAGCGCAAAAGCAATGCCCGTTCGGGTCAATTCTCTGACTTTTCACTGGCCAATTGTCTGTCGGAGCGTCTGTCCGTTTTGTTGGATTGGCTCGCTCTTATTTGTTAAATTAAAAGCTTGTTGTTGTTGTTCTTGTTGTTGCTGTTGCCCGTTGTTATTGGCATTATTATTGGCCCCACAGCGCACAAGACTTTCAATTAGTTTTATTAGGGTGTACCAAACATTCCATTGACTTGCACCCGCTGCTTGCTTCATAAGCTGCTTATTGCTCTTGTTGTTGTTGTTGTTGTTGTTGTTGCTGTGGCTCACTGCTCATCGAAATTGGCCTTTTGACTTTTATGCTCAATTTTTGTATTGTGGTTGCTGTGGCGCGTACTGTGGTGCGCTTTTCATACGATTGTTTTTGAGTTTTATGAGCGATTCAGCCTCTGTCTTACTGCTGCCTGTTGTTGTGGTTGCCACATGATTGCGCAATATACACGCACACACACACATATACTCAGAGCACGTATTGTATAATCCATTATGATGCGCACATAATACTTGAACAGCATTTTTTGTATCCAACCTTTTTTTGTCGATATCTATATATAAAGCAACACAAAACAAGAGATGATAGCATTATCAAACGCAATCGAGCGTAAATTAATATATTTAATGGAACTTTTTCTTCATTAATTAAGAAATGCTTTGTCTAAGGCAGCTCACATTATCTTTATGTAAGCTAAAGTCGAACTGACATTATTTCTAAGATTCTTTAAAGATTTTTGTATAATACAATTTCCTTTGAGACACTTTCATGACATTTTATAACACTAAATTTGAAAAGCACGCCCTCAACACTCAATAATAATAAAAAAAATCTTCAACAAGACTTTCAGCTCTATGGACTACATTTAACATTAGCCCATCTTTCTGGAAAATGTAGTTCAGAAAATCAGAAAAATATTTCGCAGCAGCACTCAGCTGTAGCTATGCTTGAATAAGTGATTCAGTCTTGAAAGCTTATTTATTCGTAGCATATTCGAGTTTGACTGTTCTTAAATTTCCCAACATGACAATAATTCTGTTTTATGGTTTTTATATTGTCTGCCGTCTGATGTCTGTTTGGTGGGAGTTCAAGTGGTGCTCCGCTGAAAAGAGACTCCGCCAAGCCCAGTCCGCCGGAGTCAACAGTAGTAGGCTACAAATGTTTTTGACACGCCAACTCTGTGGGTCAAATACTTTTAGTGCCCCCCTCTCAAATGTTGTTGTTGTCGGTTTTTTGGTATTTTTTTTGTTTGTTTGTTTGTTGTTTTTTCAGTTGCTGCGCAAAAGTTTGCGGAACAAGTTGAGCCGGCTCAAGTTGGCCGCCGCTAAACACGGCTGGCTGAACTTAAAACGAAGTTAACGCCAGGACACAGGCGTCACAGCTAGGATGTCGTCCTGGCAACGCTGCCTGGTTGATTATTGAAAATGTGTCGACTGGGTCCAGTTGCCATAATTCAAGCATGGCCAATGCGGCAAACGCCTGCGCCGATTTGCTAGCAACTTTTGTAAACTTTTTTCGCCCCGCATTTTTCACTGACAAATTTTTCCTCTTCTTCTTCGCTGTACTCTGACTTTTTCACTTTTCTCTCCAGTTTGTTGCAGCGCCAAGAGCCGAAGAACTAAATAAGTTGCAATGTGAAGAGCGCTCGTGGGACAAGTGAAAACTGCGCGGTAGCCCAAGGAGAACTAAAAACGTGAAGAGCGAAAACTCGCTGAGCGCTGTCAGAAAACTTGTCAAGGAGGTTGGTTGCCCAGGCAGTAGTAGCAGTAGCTAGAGGCAGCTGCTGTGACGATTGACAACACAAAAACAAAGCCAGCCACGGCGAGAGTTTGACAAGTGGCACAAGTGGCAGCAGCGCCCAAAAGTACGCAGCTACTTTTTTCTTCTTCTTCTTCTTTTTTTTGCTCTTGTCGTTGCCCCAAAACCCGAGAAGGCAGGAGGGGAACACGGACCACCCACGCAGCCACACAGTCGATGGCCGCGTAGCTTTCGTATGCGGCTCGCATGCCGTGGCGTGAATACCACCCACAACAACAACAACAACAACGACAACAATAGAAGCATTACAGGCACTATGTGCTGCCCAAATAGCGCAACGGAATAGAGCATCGGCAAGGACATAGCCAAACACTCGAGCGAAAAAGAAAGGAGCAGCTGGCACAGTGCATGCAGCACATGTGTTTTTGTGATGCGACAAGGACACTTCAAGTGCCGCCAACACACTTAAGCACAGTCCGAGCAGCAGCATCCACAGCGACATCAGCAGCAGGAGCAGCAGCGGCAGCAACGTCTCTAGCATTAGCTTAAAACAGACGACAGACAGTCTTCAATCGCAGCATGCGCAAACATAAGGCGCCGCCCGGCGGCCACCCAATCAGTTCTAATTCCAATTCCAGTCCCAGTTCCGTGACAAGGACAATGCCAACAGTGCACAACGACAGCAACGCAGCATCAAGCACGACAACAGCAGCAACAGCCACATCAACAACAGCAGCAGCAGTCGATATGGAGCAGCAGCGCATGCTGCTTGGCCATGCCGCCGTTGACAGCGCCACGCCAGCAGCATCAGCTGCTGCAACAAGCACAACTAGTCGCCTTGGAACACCAACGGCCACCTGTCAGCAGCGAACTGCGGCAGCAGCAACAGTCCGAGCAGCCAACGGCAAGGAACGGCCGCGATACACAGTCCAGCTCAGGTCCTTGCTGCACATCGCCTGCTATGTGCTCTGCCTGTGTGCTTTCAGCTTTGCGCTCTATGCGAACGTGCGGCAGACGCGCCTCGAGCAGCGACTCCAGCGCCTGCAGGAGCTGGACGCACGCATCGTAGAGCTGGAGCTGCGCCTGGAGCAGCAGCAATTGCTGCACTGGCCCGCCGACCAGCCACAGATCATATCCAGCCCCATCAGCAGCAGCAGCAACAGCAACAGCAGCGAGAACGGCACATCCTCGCACCTGGTGTTACATGTGCGCCGCGAGCTACATCGTCTGCGCCGCGACGTCTCCCACCTACAGCTGACGCGACGTCAGCAGCGCCGGCAAGCGGCCGAAGCGGCTGCAGCCGCAGCAGCAGCGAACCTCGGAGGCAGCCCAGCGGCCAATGGCGAGTGTCAGTGCCAACCAGGTGAGTTCAACCGCTCTAATTGCATTACATGGACTGCACTCGCATACGAGGGCAGTTCAATAAAGTTGTGTTAAAGAAAGTGGGAAAATATTAGAAAATATGGGTTATATTATTTCTGTATATAACTCGAAATATTTCTTGAACAAAATTAAAGATTTTTCTCACCTCTTTCAATTTTCTGATATTTCGCTACGAATTTTAGTTGATAGTTATTATATATTTGAAATACATCGAATAGGTTCATAACTCACACAATGTTTCGTCTTTTTAAAGACTAACAAATATATATTTCTTTACACAATTTAATAAAAATTTCAAATTAAATAAAATCTCTGTACCTGCCAAAACCTAGCACCATAATAATCTAAATTATTAAATTATAATTAATATTTATTACATTCTAAAATATTATGAAACATATTTATATATATTTACCATAATATTTAAGAAAATTATCTGATGTATTTCATTAACCTTATCAACTACAACAACTCTTAGAGCAGCCCTCGCTTTGCGAACACTTGTCAATTTGATGGCTTAGGCGTTGACCGGCAGACGCTTTTATTTGTGGTCTGTGGCCTGGGCATGGTTAATGCACAATTGATTCGACATGTCAGTCTGCCACCCACACACACACACATAAGTCAACAAGTCTTGTGCGTGTGTGCGTGTGTGCGTGTGTGTGTGTGGCGGGCGTGATAGCCAACACAATTTAATTATTTGCGTCTGGGTAAATTTATGGCAGTTTAGAGATTTCATTAATTGGAAAAGTGTTTTCTTTTTGCACTCGTTCCCATCAGAGGGCATAGACTGAAGACCCAACCCCCCACACACACATGTTGAGTGTCTCCCCATCACACAGAGATGGTGTGTGCGTGTGTGTTGTGTCTATGTGCAATTTGTCTGAGCTGTTGGCCACCGCCTTTTGTTCCCATGTTTGGCTTTCAGCTTGCAGCTTGCTTCGCTGCTCGTTTCGCTTGGCATTGCCAAACTTTGATTACTCGGGGATTAGCCATGTCCTTTGAGTGCCTGCGTCTGCGTGTGGCTGCCAGCTTGCTTTGTGGTTTGCATAAATTTTGCTTAAAATACTTTTTAAAAACTTTAGCGACACTCGCACACATCGCTATCGCCGGCGCAATCTGGCCCACCCTCTGACCTTTGCTTGTGGGATTTAGCCGGGACATGCAGAACTTTGTGCTTTTTGCGTCCTTTTGTTCAGTGTCGTCGCCGTCGCTGATGTCCTTTGTGCGCTTGGCGCATTAACGCAATTTGTCTTGACATTCGCACAATTAACTCATCCACTCGAGTGCCGCTAAGCTGCTGGCAAAGTTTGCGACTAATCCGGGCCACGTATGGACCGGACCGGACCGGACCCGGTCGGACCGACTTTCGAGCTGCAATTTTTCGCCTAGCATATGACGCATACGCAGCGTGGGAGCAGCGCTCTCTGTGGTAACTAAATGCTCAGCGCAATTATTTAACAACTTGGCCAATTCGGCCCAAGGACTCCGACCTCCACTTTGCCTTTGGAGACAAGATACGACCGAAAGTTTTCTAATCGATGCGCACGCAGGTCGAAAGTTTCTGCTAGCCAACGCAACGGTCGAAGTTTCTTTTCAAAGTCACTGCAAATAAATAAATTTTCGACGTTCTCCCGGCGCTCCCGACGGCTTTGATAAGCGCGTGCCAGGCGAACGGTGCCACAGCCTTTTCACAGCTCCAGACCGATCCCCGAGCCCAGCGCAACAATAAATCAAAGCCAAACGGCAGGCGGTTAGGTTATGGTAGTCCCCCTTGCTTATCTCTGCAAGTGACTGCGGCAAAAGTCTTCATACTCAGCACTTGAGCTGTCTGTCTGTCTGTATATGCAGCTCAGTTATGCTGAAGTTCGTGTCAAGGATATTGCAGTTAGGTTAGAAGGAGCGCCGCGCTCTGAAACATGCTTCAGTTAATTCCATTACTCAAAACTTGTCGTTATCCAGATGAAATTGATCCGATTACAGAAAGAGCAATGCAAAGCGTAATCGAAGGTAATAAATGTGGTTTGAACTGGATAAGAGGAACAGTTAGAGATCTTTGCTAACTCAGTTTATATATATATTATATAGATATAGATATTTGTTTTCTGTTAGAGATTTACATAAATATTTAATGTAAATTTATTTATTTAATATTATTTAAGCTAATTTTCTTAGTTACTCGTTATGTGCACTCCTCTATTGGCTCGTTATTCATGGTTATCAATATTTTCGAAATGAAAAGTCGAGTGCAATGCTTGCTTCAAACCTGTGGCAATTCTATTCCAACTGTGAATGACATTTGACCACTTCTCATTCAGAACTAAGCTCCTCTCAAACCCATCCTGAGCTGCAGCCACAGACACACACACATACACGCACACACACTCAACAGCCATCTGCTGCAGCTCTTCGCAGCTGAAGCCAGATGAGTGGTTCATATGGTTCATATGGTTGTTTAGCTCCCAACATACTCTAATGCTGACCATACGCTGCTGCTGTTGATGCTGGCGTTGCTGTTGCTGCTGCTGCCCCCAACTGTCCCTCAATTTATCATAGCCAAACGCAAAATCCACTTTAGCAGCAACAACAACGGCAATCACTAGACAGCGCTTGACGCTCAACGGACATCGTTGGCTGCGTGTGACACTTTGCAAAGCCAAAATATGTAGAACATGCCACAGAGAGCAGTAGCCACTCACAGACACAGGGGGAGACAGAAACAGACAGATAGAGAGAGAGAGACAGAGACAGACAGACAGTCAGTCAGTCAGTCATATAGAGACTGTTAGAGAATATAGTATATGAACTATGGAAATTTCCAATTAGGTTTTAATGCGTACAAGTGCTTTTTATTCAGTGCAATTTCTCACTGAGCTCGCACAGAGACCAAGAGCCAGAGCCAGAGCCGGAGCCAGCCAGAGATGTTCTCCTTTTGGTCACATTCAGCTCACGTGCTGGGTCGCTCTCACTCCGCGCGCATAGAGACATCGCTGCCCCTGTCTTTCTTTTCATATTTCACAGCTGCTGTGCTGTTGCTCTGCGTATATTTTTGCCAGTCATAAATTTCAATCACGTTGTCAGGATAACGCCAAGTGGATATACTCATATGTCTCACGGCTGCTACAGTGCGTCTCTCTGCATATGTTGCCGCAGCCATGGCGAGAGGCCAACGGACGACCCGCAGCCACCCCCAGCTTATGTTCCTAGTTGTTGTGCGGTTTCTGGGCGTGCCAAAGCAGAACGACAAACTCTCACCTACCACACACACAGACCCCGAACCAATACCCTGAGCCAACCACCTAGCCATACCCCCCCATGGCCTTGTTTGAGGCCACAGACGGTTCTGCTTTTTCGGCCATTGGCACACAGACGGGCAACTGGGCAACCGAGCATTGGCAATACCAATTCGAACGGGCCAGACCAGACCGTACCGGAGCTGAGCAGAGCAGACCACACCTCGGCATATCGATTGTCGCTACATATCAATTGATTTCCTCTTCGTTTTCAATTTGGCCAGAGTCCGCAATGCTCCTCCTCCTGCTCGTGCCGTTGCCTGTTTTCGGCTACATGCTGAGCATTTTGTTTATGTGACTTGGCCGTTTGTTTGCTCTGCTCGGTTGGTTTGAATTGGTTTTGTGCCTTTTGTTGTGTGGACTTTCATTTGTGACTTTGCGTGACTTGGAGCTTACCTGGACAACAACAGAACACGCCTTGATTACCATTTAAATGCCGAACTAATAGGACAATAAACCATTTCCAAGCACAGCAGACAGCAGCAGCAGCAGCAGCCACAGCCACAACAACAACAACAACAATTATTATAGCAGCAAATTATTAATTAGTGAAACGAAATTAATGCGCAACTGTCGTCATTATTCGTGTCGTCCCATCCACGCGAGCAGCGGACTCACCCACACACGACGCGACATTGGATGCCGCATTTGTTGACAAATTTATTTATTCGCCTTCCTGCCAGACAACCCCCTCTGTCACTCCCCCCTCTCCCTCTCTCTCTCTCTCTCTCTCTGTCGGCGCTGTGTTTTGTTTTATGTATTTGCCGCTTCAGCTTCTCATCGGAATTTTCCTCATCGCTGGCATCGGAACGAGGCAAAAAAGAAATGCTATTAAAAATAACACAGTCCGCGCCGCTGGAAAATGCGGCTATATGAGAAAATGGAATTAATTTATTGACAGCAATAAACTAAATGAATTACCACCGAAAAATTGCATAAATTTTATTTAAATCTTATGTCACATGCGTCGCATTTTTGCTGTCCAATTGCCAATTGCGTTTTTTTCGGGCACTTTTTTGCACAAGGGTCAATTTTTGATGAGCTACTGCGTCAGTGAGGTGCGAACTCAATTAAAATTTCAATAGGGCGCACACTGCATCGGCCAAAACAAATAGCAATAATTTCTGGTCAACAGAGATGTTCTGCAACTGAATTTGCTGCTGATAGAGTTTTGATTTCCATTTCTATTTCAAATTTCATATTATTAAAGTTTGTCAATTATGTGAGCTCAAAGAAAAGTAAAATGAATTTGATATCAAATTGAATCAGGCAACAGCCTGCAGGCCCTGTTTGCTCTGTCTATTAATCATATTTGTAATTGAAAATCAATTTGGAATGCAATCTGAATCTGTTATGAAATAAAATATTTGCTTAAGACAGACCGACTTAAAACTGAGCTGTGTGTGTGTGGGCTGAATTGTGATTCCTTCAGCTGATGCTAGCCTGTCTTGAGCACTTTAGATTTACAGGGCATACAAATTAGACTATTGAGCTGCTTTAATTGGCTCGCTTGTCTGCTGACTGCTGCATTGTGAATTTATCTCAAATGAACTTGGCAATTAGCACAGTTCTCTGGCTGCGCGTGCTGTCCATCAGTCAAGTTGAGCAGCCGAGAGTTCGCCTGCTCAGTGTTTAGATATGGCTTTTGTATCTTATATATATATATCTTGTGTGTGTGTGTGCAGCTGTGACCGGATCTACAACTGTCTGGGATGTTTGGTTAGTTTATTAGCCACATATGCGCGGATTTCTTTTACGGTTTTTGGTTACCAGTTCGCACATGAGGTTCGGTTCGGCTTGGCTTGGGTTTGGCTTTAGCCTTTTTTCTGTTTTTTTTTTTTTTATTTTTCTTTTGGCTTGCGGTTTCGTCTCATTGCCTGTTCCTGGAAATTGAGCGCGTTGGCTGCTGCGTAAATATTTCAGCGCCAAACAGAAATTTATTCGAGTCGGCGGCTCGTTTTGGGCCGCCACTGCGGCATTTGACAAGCGTCAGCATCAACGATACAGTTCCAATTGCCTGAAAGCTGAAAACAGAAACTGAAGTAGAAACAGAAACTGAAACAGGAACAGGGGCGTGGCCAGGCGTGGCGTGGTACGACTGTGAGCATTGGGCGTGCATTGCCTGTAAACAGATTTCATTTTTATACTTTTACGTGATTTTCAGCGACAATTCAGCGAGTACAGCGACATTGGCGTTCAAACGACGCACATGCTCCAATTTCATGGCATGCTCACGTACACAGCGTCCAATGCCTGCTCCAGCTATATCTATAGCTCTGCCGACAGCAGCAGCGGAGGCAGCAGCAGCGGCGGCAGCAGCGGCGGCTGCTTTATGATTTATTGCCTTGACACTGCGTGCTCTGTGCACAACCCCTGCCCGCACAGACAGCCGCAGCTGCCTCCCCCCTCCTGGCATAACCCAGCTCTCTTCCAGCAGCCTGCTGCTGGCTGGTCCAACGTTTATTTTTGCCTTCGCATTGTTTGTTTGACTGACACACACAAAACTAGTCGTCGTCTGCCAGGATTTGTCGTCATTCAGTTGTTGCCGTTGCCGTTGCCGTTGCTACTCATGGGATTTGCGAGCGTTAGTGCAACGCGTGGCAGCCAACGGGCGAATGGGCCAGCCCCACCCCACCCCGCCCTTGCGCCCACATTTAGCGATAAATACAAGTTTTATGATGGATAATAAATGGCTTCATTCGCGTTGACAAATAGTCTGGTTTTGTTTTCATTTGCTCGGCTCGACCCAACTCCTCTGCCCCTGTCCCTGCCCCCGCCCCCTGCTCATGCCTGTGCATTCCGTCCGCTTCCGCTTGGAGGCGCACGGCATTGTCTGTTGGGTGGCTCCCAGGTCGAGGAGATAAAGATGATGTATTGCTGGTGCGTCAGTTCGCGCGTTGCCAAGTGGGTGGATTATGCTTTCAGGTAGGATTAGCAATTACGATTTAAATAGAAATTCTTGCAATTTATCATCTGTTTTTTCGTGTTGGCTTCGGTTCGGCCAATCTGTGCATTAAATCGCCAGAAAATCAGCTGAAAAAGAAAAACACCAAAAAAATATATAAACGTTAAGCGGCATTTCATTGGTTTTGGTTTTGGGAGGAATTCTGAGGCTGCTTTTGCGAGCTAACGTGAATTTTATTGCATCATTTGAATTTCGAGCATGCCACCCAAAAAGTAATAATAATAATACACAACGCTTTTGCGGCCACGCCCCGCTTGGAGCTGTCGCTTTTATGGCCGAATAATGTTTTTAGCCTTTTATGCTGCATAATTTTTCCAGGGACAGCGACGGCGACGACGAGGGCGACGGCGACGGCAACGGCCTCAGCGATTCATTTTCAATTTTTGACTATTTATGCAAATTAACTGTAAATATGCATAAAAGTTGAAAATGTCATCAATTTTATGTGCACAATCCATAAAAGCGCAAAAATATCACTCATACGCCCCGCTGCGAGCGCCCCAGCACGGCTCATTAGGCCGCAGCCGAAAACAACACAAAAAGAAAAAAAAAATCAAAGATTTCTTCAGACAACACTGTCTGTCTATTTGTCTGTCCCACAGTCTATCTATCTGTCTGGCTTGCCTTTTTTTTTTTAATGTTTCAATCAATGAAAAATGAAAACGAAAATCAAAACCCCCATCAATGTCACACAGTCCGGCGATTGGCTCTCTCCTGGTCAGTTTTACAATCTGGTAACACAATCTGGCTGCATTTATGAGCCCAACTAGAGAACTCTCTCCTATCCAGCTCTCCGTTAGCTCACATCACATCAATATCAATATTAACAACCACATCCAAATGAGAATCAAAATCAAAATCAATCATTAACTTTGTCCATATCAATTTCATGTGTTTCATGCAATTCATTCTGGAGCTCGTTCCCAGGTCCAGATATATTATTCGAAGTCCATTCGAACAAATCACAATCGATCATTGTCGAACAACAAACACATAATACATGGAACGATAAAAAAAACGTTTTGGGGAATATGTTAACGCTCGGTCATAATTGAATTACGATTTTTACATCTTTTTCCCAGAAAATTTAATAATACAAAAATAAAAGAAAAGAGAAGATTTCTTGAGCACCGTATCGACCCTCAAAGCGGGGCAGTTAGCGCGCGTTTCCCATTTCAGCTGCCACTGTGCGTGGTTGAGTGGTTGTGTGGTGGTGTGGTTGCGTGCGTGCACTGCACCAATATAATTGAGGCTGTTAACGAGGCTCGGATTGAAGATGAATTCAAAAGAAGAAGCAGCAGCAGCAGCAGCAGCTACAGCAACGGCAGCCAAAGGGCAGGGCGACAGTTGAGGCGAACTGGTTTTTTGCTTTAATGCTGATAAATTATGCCCGATGTGTAATACGAGAGGCGTACGTCAGAAAATTTACAATTATGTATAGATTTATATGCACATATATTATATCCATTGTCCGTTTTCTTTTTTTTTCTTTTTTTTGTGTCTTTTAAATGTTCGACTTCCACAAATTTGTATAAGCTATGAGATTACAATCGGCTGGGTGAGAATTTCACGGTTAGTTGGCTTAATAAGTTAACGAAATTTAAGCCGCGATGAACTAGTTATGATTGCATATCGCCGCAGACTAAGGGCTAGTGTCAATAAACGCCCAAGTGACAGCCCCAAGTGCTGCTATAAATTGCCAAAAAAAAAGGAGGGGAAATTCGTTTGACAGTTGCGGCTAGTCGTCGCACGCATGTGCTGGCAACATCAAATAGAGCTCTGCTCAGGTGGAAAGCTTTTATGGCATGTTAGCCACAGGTAAATAAAAAAGCAAGTAAGACTGCTCTGGGTGAGACTGGTCGACTAGGAGATACCCTGAACCCTGGAAAGAGTTGATATTTCAATCATTCTCAGCTTCCCATTTATAGCAAATAACACACGCACACACGCATACGCACGCTCTGCTTACTGCGCAGTTTACGAATGGGTTTTACTTTGGAAACTTATTTTATTAAATTTAATGAATGTTATAATTACATTTATATGTGTGTATATGCAGAAGCACAAGTCTCTAGGATTTTAAATACATTTTTTCCAAATTTTGAGGTAATGGTCTTGTTCTTTAAAATCTATAAACGTAAAAATTTCAGTTTCCTTTATATAAACCTACACAGTAAGTCTGAAATCTCTAGCTCTTGTGGTATACAAGCTACTAAATGAAGTTAAATTATCGATTTTTATCGATAATAAGGATATTTGATTAGTTATCAATATAAAATATAGTCCCGTACTGCTTCGACGGATAGACGAACACGCCTATATCAACTGAGCTTATCGCCCTGACCAAAAAGGGGTTTGCTACATTTCCTTTTGCCCAATACATACATCCTCACAGAACCATTATACCCTAATTTCCCATTATCAATGGGCTCAGGGTATAAAAAGAAACCTGTGTGGCTGATGTGTCTGGAAATTACCTGCCTTTGTTGCGGCGGTCTGATTCATCAGTTCGAGTACCTAGTCCTAGGCCTCGTCTGGCCATCCTTCTGCGTGCCAAAACTCAATCAAAATTGTCGCCCGTTTGTCAATGGGGGCTCCATCGACTAGCAGTTGGCTGTCGCATGTGCTAAGACTCCTTCCATGTTACGGCCACGTTATAGCCACGTTACGGCCCTGTCTATGTCACACCCCGGAGCGTGCAATTAAGTTGCGCTTTGCTTTGTGGGTTTTTCCATTTAGTGGGCGCGCCCTGGCAGCCCATTTCATTTGCATTCGCATTCGCCGAAACGCATTGTCAGACATGCGATGTCGTTAGACAACATCGATGATGGCGACGACGACGACGACGACGACCGCGACTTGACGCTGTGGCGTCCACCGTTAGCACTCTGCACATGCTACTCCGTCCACCCGCTCCCACCATCCATCTGTCTGCGGCCTCTGCACACAATTGGAGCTCCAAAGCGTTGGTTAAATCTAATCAAAATGCGAATGTGTCGCCGTTGATGTCGCGCTTGCTGTTCGACTTGTTGTAGTAGTCGTTGTTGTTGTTGTAGTTGTAGTTGCAGTTGTAGTTGTCGCCTCTTCAGCAGACAAGGCCTGCCGCCTTTCTTTCGCACTCGCTCAATGGAGCTTGTGCAGCAACTCCAGCCCAGCCATTGCGTTCACACACTGTTGGTCGTTCGCCATTCAAATTACCAACAGCAACAACTACAGCAACAACAACAGCAGCAACAGCAACAACAGCAAGCGACAAGTATTTCAAGTGCGGGGCATGCAACACCTTTTGACATGTTCGTTGCCTCCGTTGGCTGGTTTGGTTGGTCTTTTCCGATATGCACTCGCAATCAAAGGCATCATTGATTTCTAAGTGCAGTTGTAAGCAGTCTAAACATATTCACATTGGAGTTCCTATTATCATTTATTATTTAAACAATTAGGCAAAGATTTATGGAAATTGAAGTTGAACTGAAAATTTTAAATTTTATTGAAAGGACTATGAACTTAACTTTAATCTCTTTGGGTATATATATAGTAAAGCCTGAATTGGTTGTATAGAATATGATATATATATAAGACTATTATAAGAACTGGTATATTGGGTAATTAAAAAATGTGGAAAATATCTATTTTATTATTTATTATTTATTTATTCATTTAAGTTTATTTATTTATTTTTTTTTTTTTATTTATTCAAATCATACAAGTAATAAGTACTTTCAAAACATGAGTAGAGCACATAATGGTCGACCTAGGGAACATTGTTATTTATTTTTTTTAGCTTCTCATTTCGTGTGTTCATCGCTCATAGCTGCGTCTACATTGCTGTCTGACTCTAGCGCTCGGTGTCTCTGGACTCGATTTGGTCTGCCTTGTGGCTCGACGACTTGTTCACGCCAGACTGGGCCCTGGTCTGTGGCTTTTGTCACACTCATCTTCGTCGTGGTTGTCACGTCAATTTCATTGGAATTGCATTTTGGCTAGCAGCAGCAGACGGAACGCATGCGCAGCGTCGCTCCTGTTGCGTCCCTTTGCCAGGCCGACAACGAGCGCTGACCAGTTTGTCAACTTACAAATTTAATCAGCTTAAAGCGACAGCGACAGCGACTGCTCTGCCTGCACTCATCTCTTGCCTTTTCTATGCTCCACTTGCTGTATACATTGTCGTATGTTTTTCCGCCCCGCCCCGCCCCGCACCACTCCGCCCATTCATAAGTATGCAGCGCTTTTGATTCCAGTTATGTTAGTTTACATTTCGTATGCAAGCCATCGCGGCATTCTGGAGCAGCTGCACAGTGATGCGAGCGCTGTTGAAAATTGTATTATGCAAAGTGCTGCGTGCTGGAAATTAAACATTTGCATTCGCTTTGCTCGCGCGCTCGCTGTTCTCTCACTTAACACCTCTTGGAGGCACTCATGTGTGGCGCTTATGTGATGCTATTGTTATTGTTGTTGTTGCTGCTGTTGCTGCTGTTGTTGCTCTTCATATTTATTTATATTTTGGCCTTTTTGGGTGTAAAACGTTTTAGCATCTCTCAAGTGTCTGACTTACGCCCCCACTCTGATCGCATAAACACGACCGGCTGCATTTACATAGTTAAACATATTAAGCATCACAAATGCATTTTGTGTGTGCACTTAAACGCAAGTGAAATGCTTAAATAAACATTTTAAAACAACAACAAACAGCACGTAAGTAAACAGGCAGCAGCAGCAACCCAGCGTCAACATCAGCTCTGGCCCACTGTGCACGGGGCTGAGTTCATAAGCTCGAGTGGCTATGCTTGGACCAATGCCAAACAGTTGTCAATTAAAGTCAACACAACAGCAACAACAGCAATATTAACAACAATAACAATAATGAATACAACTCTATGGCAGGGTCACCGTCTTATCAAGAAGCAGAACAACCCGCATGAACCTTAAAGAATATATAAAAAATAAAATACAAAAAAAAAACCAACTGCTGAGAATCCACATTTATTATGTTTAACAAACCCAAATGGCGTCAACTTTCTGACACCTTCAGCTCGCAGCACATACATATGCCGAGTTGAAGACACAGAAACAGAGACAGAGACACAGAGTTTAGCTGTGGGGAGACACGAATACATATATCTCATATATAAGTATGTGAAGTGCTGTTTTTTTATGGCGCTCGGGCTGCAGCTTATAGTTGTCACTACAAATTGGTTATGCTAGGAACAGGAGTGGGAGTGGAAGTAGGATGAGGAGTAGGAGTAGTTTGGGAATAGGTATAGGTTTTGGGTTCGCTGCTTGATTAAGCGCCATAAATCTTGAGGGTCGCAGCCAAAGCTTGAGATACATTTGTAACTAGACTAGAAAAGGGTCGCACCAGCTGCTCAGAACAAACGAAATCTTTTTCTACGCTGCTTTAACATTTTGTTAGACAAAATACGTGCGAGATATGGTTCTGGGCATGTGTTCAAATCTAGCATCTTCGGCGAGTTCAACGGCAGCTCTTTTGTTGTTGTTGTTGTTGCTGTATCTCAGCTGAGAAAGATAGAGACAGAGAGATCACACATTTAACACTTTATATAATTTATTGTAATTTTGTTGCTGCTATTCACGCGCTGGGTCTTTTCTTGTGTCAGGCAGCTGTTAACAAAACGGTTTCCACATAAAACTCACACCTTTCGGTTTTGGACGAGCTGCTTAGCAGCATTGATTCAGCTGCATCTGCATCTGCATTTCCATCGCCATCTCCATCTGCATCTGCTCTAACTGCGTCTTGCACTCGTCAAACCCACTCAAAATGCAGATAATTTGTGTCTGCCTAGCGTAGCCTGCAGCAACAAGTTGCATGGGCTGAGCTAATGCAGCCAGGGTTTGATTTACAGTTTACTGACTGCGTGGGCTCTTGGTGATTAGCAGCCATACGAAAGCGAAGTTAGGACCGACAAATAAACTGACTATATAACACACTCAGTGGTGAGAGAGACTAAATATACTCTTACAACTTTATTAAAAATATCAAAACGATACTCGCAAGTATGAAATATCATTTTTATTGGCACTGCCGTTCTCTTCGCTTCTCATCTAATCAAGAAGTGAGTGTTTTGTTTTTGTATATTTTGTATTTTTATATTTTATATATGTAGTTAGCTGTCTCTCTCCCTCTATTTCTCTTTCTCTATTTCTCTTTTCCCTTTTACAGTTCCATCAGTCTAGCTCGTTTGCATCCCCGTGTCTCTCTCTCTCACTCTAGCCGACTGCCTGCCTCTTTCGTTAACTCGTTTGCATATCTCTCGCTCTCTCTCACTTGCTCTCTCTCTCTCTCTCTCCCTCTCTCTCTCTCTCTCTCTCACACTCTTGCTTTCTCTCTCTCTCTCTTGCTCTCTCTCTCTCTCACGCGCAGTCTGACTTATTTCTGGTTATCTCAAGCACCATGGCTCTCTGTCTGTTTCTTTGTCTCCAGCTTTCTCTTATTTTTCTCATTCTAACTCATTACATTAATCTCTAACGTCTTCTTACTCTCCATTTCCTCGTTTCACTCTCAAATTAATATCTATCAAATATTCGTATAAAAATCAATTTTCCCTTCATTAAACAATACACTCATTAAATAATTCTCAATGCTTTCATTTCACGTCTAGCTTAAGTACGTACCGACTTAAACAAATGTCCGGGCAAGGGTTGCTCAGGGTAATATTTAATTTGTATTATAAAACTCAATATTGAAGTTGATTTATTCAACACCTGGGTCTCATACTTGGTTTCTTTAATGAAATACAAAAGCAAGCCTATTCAAATATTTGGTTTGATTGAAAAAGAGTTAATGAAGCAGTTGACAGACAGCCCGGTCGCATATGGGATGTCGTTCAGCCTTCAGTGCCTAGCCCGAAATGCTCATCAATAATCCTGTGTGTCAACATTGTTGCATGCGTTGCCCTCTTTTGGCATCGACCTTTGTTAATTGCCGTTTGTTGCATGCACACAGCTTGGTATTTAGCTGGGCCCTGTTGCCGCCCCTTGCTGCCAGTTATTACCGACTCGTTCGATCCCAGTGGCTTTTGTGCGGCAATAACTCTGTTTACATTCCTGTTAACCCGCCACACACGCATCAGCATCAGCATCTGCATCAGCATCGGCCTCATCGGCTTTGGGCTTTGGGCTTACCTTTGCCATTTTTCTCGTTTCCTTTCAAGCCTTTGTTGATGCTCTTTGCATGTCAGCAGGCTTAAGCTGGGAGACGCCTCTGCGGCAGCAGCAGCGGCAACGACTGCGACTGCGACTGTGACTGCCTCCGCATCTGCCTAGACCATCACTTCCTGTGCGGTACCGTCCGACCCCGCCTACCTTGGCTGGCAGTCGCCTCTGCCTACCAGTCTGCCGCCTCGTTGTTCGCCTTTGTCTGCGATTTCAGTATCTTCATCGCCTTTTGCTTGTTCTGCTGCTTGCAAAACTCGTTTGCATATTGTCATAATTTCTGCACTTGCACTCACACTCACACACACACTCAAATACACTCTCACACACTCACACATACAAACGCTTTCACGTACCTCTGTGCCGGTTTTTGTTTAAAGAGCTCTGCTCAGCTTAGCTCAGTGCTTGCCTTCTTTCTGCCAGCGTCGACGTCGTCGTCGACGTCGACGTCGATGGCAACGTCAGCTAGTTGTTATTGCCACGGCATCGCCGACTGCCATTTGTGGCAAATGTAGCATGTTTTATTGTTATTTTGATTGCATTTATTGTATTTTTAAGCTGCATTGTTGTGCGCCATAAGCCGACCGCCTTGCATTTGCAAACGTTTGCCATAAGCACCACTTTCTGCAAGCAATCGGCAATCGGGTATATTAGCATTGGTAAATATAATTTGTGAATATATTATAGAACACAAATTATAGCAATATACTAACTATATTTCTTTCTATATGTACAGAATAATGAGAATAATTTTGTCAACACTTCAGAAATTCGAATATGCTTTAGAGGAAAGAGTATAAAGTAGCGCTGACA
Source organism: Drosophila meridionalis (assembly GCA_035045145.1). NCBI lineage: Eukaryota > Metazoa > Arthropoda > Insecta > Diptera > Drosophilidae > Drosophila > Drosophila meridionalis. Next base: position 8,524,617 of record JAWNPG010000020.1, on the reverse strand, counting down.
ATGATATCAGTTTAATTACTTATGTAAAATTTATGCAGCTTAAAAAAAATCTTGACATTTGCTGCAGTTTATGAACCTGCCTCTTGTCATCTATAAATTACATTTCAATTCAAATTTATTTCTGCATTGAATACAAACTTGTTTACAGGGAGATTTCGCTCAGACGTTGTCTTTAATAACAATAAGGATTTGTTGCATGTTCAAAGTGAATACATTTTACCTTAACTTAGTTAATATAATATTTTTATTTATTATTTATCATCAATAATTCGAACTTTGAGCTGCATCAACTTTTGGGAATATTTAAAATTTGAGAAATGAAAATTTAGAAATGATTTTCCTTTACAGACAAGCTGTCACATTTGTGACTCTTTTTTTTTTTTACACAGGCTCCACTGTCACAGTCGGCATTAGCATGCGCTGCGATGTCTGCGGCCATTTGGCTAACGGGTTACATGGGGCAGCCGTTGCATTTAGCTGGTAATTTGCCATTTGCTTTTGCCCGTTGTTGATTGTCCATTAGCGCGTTCAGTTGAACATCGAGTGCCGCTTGAGGGTTTTAGAGTTCTGCGTTTCCGTCACGCTGTGTATGAGTGTGTGTGCGTGTGTGTGTGTGAGGTGTCAGTTTTTCAACGCCCCTTTCCTGTCGACCGGCCTGGTGGCAGCTACTCTTATTCACTCCTATTCATACAGCGCTGAGCTACAGCTCACATCAACAGAAAAAAATCACTCATTGAGTGTAATTAGGCGTGTAGTCCTCTGGCACTCCTTAGATGAGTTATGCGCTCAACTGAGCCAATACAAATGTGCTTAGGTATATATGTACATTCATGCATACATATGAGTAGATGTGTGTGTGAATCAATCAATACACACACACACACACACACACACACCGAATAATGCAGCAGATTTGCTATTGCATCTGCTCGAATAGCCCCAAGTTGCGCATTGTCGAACTGTTTAGTCTGGTTAATTAGTAAGTTTTTCCAACTACTGAAAGTTGAGCATTGTTTGTCGGTTGATTAGCGACTGCTGCTAGCACCAATAATTAAAGATAACACGCTGCAAGCAAACCAAATTTGTGACGCCCACCTGGTTACGCCCTCGAGCAGACAACATGCGCTGTGCTTGTATCTACGTTGCCTTGGCTATCTTTGCCAACAAAAAACAAAAACAAAAGCAAAACAAAACAAAAACAAACAACTTTTTTTTGGCCAACAATTAAAATTGTGTAATGAACAGTGTTTTCAACACTTCTGATGTGCACTGAGAACAATGCATTGGTATAATTGGAATTTAATTGAGTATAAGTTTTTTAATTTTATATATAGTTTTTATGAATGAAGCAATCTACATAATATCATAATATCAAACGTTTATCGGCATTTTGTATTTTTTTTTATTTTATTTTTGACATTATTCTATTTAAATTCATTTGATTGACAGTGAGAGAAAAAAGTAGAAATAAGAAAAAATTTAAATTATCTCAATTATATTTAATTTAATTATATGCAAAGGTATTTTATATTTATATGCTAGTTCACAAAGTATAAAATATATATACATATACATAAATATATGAATTAAAATCAATAGAAAAATATCAAAAGTAAAGCACCAAACATTTTTGCTGAATGCTTGGCAAATATAGCGCTTGGCTTCATTTGCTGTTTTTGTTTTTTTTTATTGCTGTTAGCAAAATATTTGCTAAAAAGCCCAACAACAACAACAAACATGAAAACCAGGTAAAACAACAAACAGTCACGTGGCTGCTAAAAATTGAAAACTAGTTAAACATTCACGGTAGCTGTAAAGGAGTCAACATAGAAAGTAGAACTCGAGCTCTGGAAAAAAATGACGAAGGAAAAGCAGCAAAAAGAAAAGGGAAAAGCAAAAAGAAAAACATTTTTTTTTTCTATTGATTTGCTGTTCAATTTGCTTGCAGCTCGTTGTCAGGGGTTGTTGTTGTTGTTGTTGCTGTTGCCATTGTTGTTGTCGCAGCCAAGCGCAGTAACAACAGCAACAAAACAAATCTTACCTAGCCATAAATAACACGAAACGTAGCCTCCAACAACAAGATGAATGAAGTCTGTATAAAAAATGAAATAAAATCTGAAATGATAAAGCCGACTATAAGTTACTCTAACATAAGCACAATAATGTATATATATACATTATATATTGTAGATCTTATAGTTCAAATTTCAATTCATAAATTTTAAATTTTATCTGAAATTTCCCAATTCCTCATCAGATCATATCTCTTTTGCGCTGTTTGCATCAGTCGAAATGAGTTCTTTTGACATTTTGGGTTATATGTGCTCTGTTCAAATAACCTTTTGGCATTTTCGTACGCTCGACAGTCTAAACTGAAGTCCGGAAACAGTCAAAAAAAAAAAAAAAAAAGGAGAGAAATGGGCAACTCGACTGGCTTTTCTATTTTTGGGAGCTAGTTGTCGACGCTTTTGGCCAAGGAGGCGACAGGCGAACTGCTGTGCCTGCAGCTTTTATTTGGGTTCTAACCAAAAACTTTTTTGCAGGCCGGCAGCAGACACTGAAATTGGACAGCTATCGCAGCTAGACAAACATTAAGTAAATAACAACAACAACAGCAGCAGCGGCAAAAATGTTACACAAATTGTTGAAAATGCCATACATCAGGCGAGCTCCAGTCTGGGCCTAGGTCGGCGTGCTGCGAGAGGCCTCTGCAGCTGTATGTCTTTTTTTAATTAATTGCCAAAAAGCGAGGCAGGCAAAAAACGGGCCAGGCCAAACACTTGTGGCCGGCCTACAGCAGGCTGAGACCGGAAGGAAGTCAGTAAGATTGTGCACAAAAGCCCCAAAAACTCTCTGGGTGAGTGTGTGAGTGTGTTGGTGTGTGTGTGTGTTGGGTTGGCAGCTTGTAGCATACTTTTGTGCGCGCTGCTGTTTATGCGACTTGTAAGTTGGTCCTTGGGCATTGTGGCCCTAGACGCCATGGCAGTTGTTGTTGCTATTGTTGTTGTTTTCTCACTTCCTTACTGATTGCCGGCAACATATTTCGCAAATTGCTGTCAAAGTGTTAAGGAAGTTGACTTGGCTTGCCCTCAGCAGCCGTCCATTGCACTACACACAGGTTGACTCTTAGTGAGTGTGAGTGTGTGAGTGTATTCCTAATTGCCGGCACAGGCAACAAGAGTTGCCTCGAAGATGAATTGCTAATGGTTTTCTATGTTGTTTTTCTTTTGCTTTCGAATTTTCCAAGGCAATAACAACAGCGCCTACAACAACAATATAAATAATAATAATAATCATGAGGCAGGCCAGTTTACATTGGGCCATTTGAGAGTTTCAAGTGTCAGGCATTCAGCTAACAAAGGAACCCGCCAAGATGCTTGATGGGCTACTTTGACTGATGGGCGCCCAATGAATGCTGATGAAGATGGAGCGAACCGATGCTCATGTCCGTGCCATTGAAAATGGAAATGAATCTGAAGCTGAAGATGAAGATGGAGATGGAGATATAGTTGAAGATGTATATAAGCGGCGCCGTCGTGTGAAAGTTTTCAATTTCAATTGTGTATTCAGTTTCCAAAAACTGCGCGAGCAATTTGATGGCTGTGCACTACCTGGCTGGCTGGATGGATGGCTTGGCTTGGCTGGCTGGCTGCCTAGGCCAGGTAGGGAAACTCAATTAGTTGCAAATGCGCTGGCACTTGGGCGAGACGGTAAGACAGTCTGACAGACGAAACGACAACAAACATTTTTCAATTAGCAAAAGGTAGTGAAGTGGCTGGAGAGCAGCTAGCTGAGCTGCGCCAAGTTGAAACCATGGACATGCAATTAACAGCATCACGTGACCTGCAACCCAAGCAACGTATTCGAGTGGCATGAAAAATGAAGCCGACGCGTCGCGACGGCTGCGAATGCAGCAGCGCCGCCCTCTTGCCTAATCCACAGACTCACCCAATTGACTTTTGGGCTGCCATCAATGGCATCATTAATTTATCCCAGCCGAAAATCTAGAATTCCAAATTCGAATTGAAGGCAACTTTGGCTTTGGTTTCGTGGCTTGTGGCCTGGCCCGGCGCAGGGTTTCGATTCATTTCGTTTGCCTCAGCCAAATGAAAATAATAAAAATGTAATTAACGCCCAAGTCAAAGACGCAGCGTTTGTGGGCCATGGCCATGTTGTTGTTGTTGTTGTTGCTGTTCTGGCTCATTTCTTATACAATTAAGTGGCCCCGGCCCAAGTAGCTGCCCTTTGGCCACTGTCGGAACTTTGTCTATGCCTGTCATGAATTTCATTGCCCGGGCGTTTGTAGGCGTTGCCATTTATTGTGCGCTCCTTTGCCGGTTATCTGATTATGCGGCTGGGACCTCAGGGCGGCCTTGCCGAGCCAGAGGCCGAGGCCGAGCCTGATCCTCGGTCTGTCGCGGATGACACGTCAATGCCAGTTCCGTGAAGAGTTCGAAAGTTTAATTACCACTCACTGTAATCAGTGTTTGTGTGTGTGTGTTTGTGTACACAAAAATAGCTACAGCGCAGCAAATTACGGCCGTGGAATGCCAAAGCGAAAACAAACAAAAGCTTCCTTTGACTATATGCGACTAGTCAATGCGCTATTGGCAGTAAAATGAACTCTAGACTCTTCATATATTGTTATGGATTAAACTCTTGTATAGCTCATACATGAAATTAGTTTTATAAATGATATCAATTATATACATTCATCTGCTAATGTCTAAGGTTAAGAGAGCTAGCGAAGCCAAGCAAGCAAACTGCCTTAAGCAGCTCACTCATTCACTCACAACTAGCTGCAGCCTTTCATCCAAGCCTCAATATATTCAATCCCTCTTTAATAACAAGTCAAAATCAATTCTAATACTATATCAATAATATATCAAACTTAAACAACAATATTTATAATATTGACAGCACTGTTACATAGACTTCCGGCAAACCGAAATCTCCGCACTTACCCACTTTTGCAGGGCAACCGCAACACAACAGAAAACACGTTCAAATTATTTTGCAACATCCCAAAATGGAAACAACAAATACTGAATGCCCTCGCTCGGACAGCTACCATTGTTGCAGCCAACAAAAAAGGAAACGGGGGCGGAGTGAGAGGCGGGGCGAGTAGGGTATGAGGGGGCGGACGGCGTCCCCAGCGGCAGCTATAGAAAAAGTTGATGAACAACAAGACAATGAACTATGTTAAACTTGTAGCCGCAGTAAACTGACTAAACGAGTGCCGACCTACCGACAAATTTTGCGCTCACTGCACGAGGGGGGCGCAGACAAAAGGGTCCCTTGCGCCCTCGGGGGAGCAAAATAAGAAAATAACAAAAAAAAAAAATGGTATATATGGGAAATGACGTTACACAGCGGCTAATGGCCACGAGATGGGGGACGCCGAGTGGCTGAGCGGCGGCTGTGTGGCACAAGATAAGCACGCTGCACTGAGCATTTGGCCAATGGCGATAGATTGAAGTCAAACCTACTTGGTGCCCACTTAAGACACACAAAGCTCCGAGCAGTGAAAGGTGAGCGAGAGCAAACTGAAAGAGATAGAGGGAGATATGGAGAGGGATGGGTAGAGTGAGCCGAAACAATGCAGGCGCAACTATAAATTGATTAATGAATGCAAACCAGAACGAAATCAAAAGAGCTAAATAGCCGACTCGGCTATGTCTATGCAGAGGTAGGTGGGCGGGGCAAGAAGGGAAGTCTGTCAAAGTGCACATCAAAGTTGCTTTTGGCAGTTTGTGGGGGTCTAGAGGTGCAGCCGCCATGTGGCGGCAAATAGATGCGGCGGCACAGCTGACCCCAAAAAGGCAATGCGAGGCGCATATAATTTCCAATCAATTGAATAAACCGCACACAGATGTGCGCTCGATCGCTTTTTATTGGCCACTAAAAGTGAGCCACAATAGCGTTCCGCGTGTCCAGTACTGTGCCCGCCCGTGGTTGCAATTGTTTTGTTTGCTTTAATGTCTGCAACGCGAAACGCACACACACACACTCACACACTCTTACAACTGTATGAGGCATAGCCCTGGCCAAGGCAAGCGAAGCTGCAACAACAAGACCCTGGGACGTCGTCGATTTTATTGAGGCTGTGGCTGGCGTCGATGACGTTGATGAATTTCTATTTACTTTGTTTAATTTCTGTTTTTATTTGCCATTCGCCGCGGCGAGCCCCAACCCTGCGGCCCGCGCTGTTGCCCCCCATTGAAACTGCGTGCAATTAGCGCAAAGTGTTTTGTGGCACTCTTTATGAGTGCGGGGTCTGCGTCGATTTTTAGCTGCAATTACCGTTCGCCTGTTGCCCGTTTAATTGATTTTGACGCCGGTCGCAGCCAGAACTCGCCCCACCCACCTCTCTTACACATGCTGTCATGCCCAGGCACTTCCCCAACTCCGATCTTCGATCTCCCATGCCACATCTCTCATCTCTGTCAGGCAGCTCAATCGCATCGACTCTTGCTGCGACAGCTGCAATTAGTCTGCTGTCCGATGTGCGTGACGCTGCTGCATTTGCAAAGTGTGCGAAGCATCAAGGCAATAAGTCCTGCAGCTACGCCGGACCTGGCCCTGACCAGCTATATATAGTGTATTCTCTAGCTACTTTACTTTCCACATCTTTTGTTTATTTCTACTGCTGCTGTGTTTGTCGTGTGATTAACTGCTGTTAACTGTTTTTTCTCGGTTTTTTTTCCACTGCTTTGACTCTGTTCTTGACTTCTCTGTTCTGATTTGATGCAGCATACCTGACAACATCTTTTTATGGCTTCCTGTGAGCCATGGCTCTCAAGCATATTAAACCAGCTGGAAACTTTCATGCAGATGCCAAAGCCAACAAAAGTTTTGATACTTCACTAAAAGTTTCTTTGAGATATGCAGCTTTTAGTTATAGCAAATGCATGTCAAATGCTCATAGTAAAAGCGAGATGAGTTTCTTGAATAATACTAATAAATTGTGCCTAGCTCTAGAGCTGCATATAACTCATACAACAACAGCAACAACAACTACTTAATTAAATATCTTTTATCAGTCTTCACTCAAAGAACTTTTCGAGGGGGCATTGAAAATTACGGCCGTTTAACTGAAGTTGTTGAACATTTGAAATTTATTTTTACCATAAAGTTGCCAGCTCGACTCGTTGGCCCATAATTCAGAGAGCTCATAAAATAGTTGCCTGCTTTTGTATAAACAACATAACAAGTGTGTTGGCGCCCATTTAGAAATGTTATAAATCAATTGAAAGCCCACAACTAAAAATTCTATGAACCAATGCAAACGGGCTAATAACTTTGCCAGCCATTGCAAATAGCTTTCAGAGGCCTGCCCGCAAAAAAAAAAAGAAATATATGTGAGTCCTAAAGTTGGGTTCATAGCTATAGAAAGCGATTGCTTGTTAGTTTGTTGTTTGCACAATCAACAGCAACAGAAATGCAACTGCGGCCAGAGAAGAAATGAAAAATATTTCTGGCTAGCGCTGAAAGCAGCGGCCAGTCCATGAATGAGTAATAAATTGGCGCTTAATCAAGTTGGGGCCAAACTGAAAACACAAGCCACATGCTGCAGCAACAACAACAACAACAACAACAGCAGCAGCAGCAACTGTTGCAGCTATAGCAGGCATACAAAAAAATGGTGTATCAAGTGGAATTAATTTAAGGCAAGAAGCGCCACACTCAAGCAGTGTCTGTCTCCCTCCCTCTCTCCCTTTCTCTGTCTCTGTCTCTGCTTATATACATATAGAACTAATAGTAAATAGTATTATATGCAAGATAAATCAAAAGCAATCAAATTATGTGCAGCACAAACAAAAGAGAAGGCAACGATGAGGAAACTGCTGAAGTGGCTGAAGCCGCTGCAACTTCAACCGGCAGCAAAGTCAAAGAAAAAGAGTGGCAACAACTGCTAGTGCACTTAAATGCAACAGCAACAATTACAGAACTTTGGCGGACTCTGTAGGCATAAGCATAAGCGGCGCTAGCCAGGCCGAGTAACTCACAGCAACAACAACAACAACAGCAATGGCGTTGACACGCCCACATTGAACTTGCCTGTGGCGCAGCCTGTTGCTTGTCTTTGGCCACAGCGTGGCGCAACTTTGTTGTTGCTGCTGCTCTCAGCGGAAGCAGGAATATAATAACAACAAAAACTTGAAAGCAGGGCGCAAAAATATATATCAAGCAGCCTGGCGGCAACAACAACAACAACAACAACGACAACAACAATAAGCAAAGTAGAATAACTTATAATAGAGCAGAAAGTGGGTTGATTATAATTTTATGTTGCTGCTGCTGCAATGTCAAAAGCTGGCTGCTAGTCCTACTCCTCCTGTCTGCCATATGTGGCACAGCTCTAAGCCGTCAGCCAACAGTCAGCAGCCAAGCATTCTGTTGTCATGCTTATTTTTTGTTGTTTTTTGTTTTTTGTTATTTTGCTTATTTGTTTTGATTTCAACATTTTTTTTCTTTAATTTTTTGTTGTCTGTCTGCCTGCCTGCTGGTATTTTATAATGATGATGAAGCGCAGCGTGTTGAAAGGTAAATAAACAGCAGCTGGCTGCAAGAGCAGCAGCAGCAGCATCAGCAGCAGCAGCAGTAGAAACTTCAACACACTCACACACACACACACACACACACCCATACATACTTCAATTAAGCAAACACACACAAAACGTTCAACGTTGCGGCTAAAAAAATCATTAAGCTAAAGTTTTTTCTCAAATACCGAAAGCCCCTTGCTTCCTCTGGGGCGTGCAAAATGTAGGCAGCGTTAGTTGGCTCTAAATAATTAGTTAGAGCAAGCATTAGCGACTAATTGAATTAAAAGTTGCAGACTTTCTTTTAGTACTTGACAAGATTTAAGATTTTCACGAGTTTATGGCGTTAAAATTTGGCAATTATGTGAACTTTTCCAATACTGAAATTAAGCAAATTTTACTTGAAAGTAACTGTGCATATTTATTTTATTTAATTTTTTTTTTTTGTAAACTAAGTGCGAGTATTTGGCAGTCGTGTTGCACGATTTTCATTAGTAGCATTAAAATTTGGCAATTATGCGCTTTTAAGGAACTTTTTCAACACTGAAATTAGGCAAATATTACTTGAAACTTACTGTACATATTTATTTTATTTTTTTCTTTGTAAACTAAGTTCAGGTATATAGCAGTCGTGTTGCACGATTTTTATTTGTAGCACTGAAATTTGGCAATAATGCGATAATAAAAAACTTTTCCAACACCGAAATTAGGCAAATATTACTTAAAACTAACTGTACATGTTTATTTAATTTTTTCCATTGTAAACTAAGTGCAGGTATTTGGCAGTCGTGTTGCACGATTTTCATTTGTTTCTTCCACGCGTTGCCCTCGCGGCTAAAACAGCGCACAAAACGCGCCGCATTTCAGCTTCGACGTTTGCTGGGTGCTGCACTAAGGCTAGTAGCAGGCAGCGAGGCAGTCAGGCAGACAGTTTATCCACAGACAGCAAAGACTGACTGCCTCAGAGCAAACAAAACGCACGCGCGTCAAGCGCAGACATTTAATTTGCATAAAAAGTTTGCCATCTCACGATGGCACAACGGCTACCCCCAGCTGCATCTTCTGGGGCAAGTAGGTGACAGTCCCAAGTTGGCCCAAAAGTTAGGGCCAGGCTCGTGGGTGGGTTGATTGTTTGGCAGCCAGCGACCCGCGACGATGTTACCGAAACAGAATTGCCAACAGCAGCGGGAGCAGCAGTAGTAGCAGCAGGAACAGCGCAGCAGCAGCAGCAGCATCCGCGGTGGCAATAGATGAAATTAGCATAATGTTAATTTTAATTTAAAATTTAGCCACTCGGCGTTGGCCAGAAACATTTTTACAGCGTGTTGATGCGCCACATTGAATTTTCGGCGAATTTTTAATTTCACATTAGACCAACAAATAATAATAATAATATTAGCTACGCTTTAAAGGCGCTAGACCAAACTTAAATAGGTAAATAGATCAGGCTTCTTGCATATGCCTCTCCGCCAGCGAAGTGAGGTCATTTAGAAGCTTTAACGATTTGTGCTGTGATATATATGCAACCAGCTAAATCTGTTTCCAAAGTGCACAAGCGGGTCACAGCTGTGGGAAAACTTTGCAGTTTAGTTTTTCATTTAAATACCCTGTAAAAGTAGTTAAATGTGGACTGAATGGAATGGAGTAGAAACACTGGAAATTTAATTAAATAAAATGTAGAATATTACTTGATATTTGTTCAGATTTATTCACTTTGATCAAGCATAATCTACGTAAATAAATCTGAACAAATATCAAGTTATATTCTACATTTAATTTTATGTTATTCTCATTCTTTTTTCTATACCCTCTCTTTGCCTTAGGGTAACTCGCAGTGCAGCACGCCCCTTTATTATTTTCTATTCTTTGCCCCTTTTTTTATAGCATCTATGCAGCTCTGGAAGCAGTGTCATAATGCGACTTGCACTTGGGGTCATAATGTGACCGCGGGCGCCAAGGGCTGGGGCTCAGATTTATGGAAGCTGTTCATGGCTTTTCCCTGGCTCAGCGTGCATAATTGGCAATGCGGCATCAGATTTATGCAGCTGCTGCGCGGTTGACCCTTGTGCGGTATCTGCGCATAATTAGCACATTGCCACTTGTGCCTAATGAGCCTGTTAGACACGTCATGCGGTCAGCGATGATTCCGTGTCCAGTGCCCACGCGCTGGGTGCCAATAAATATTAGATATCATGTTCGTGCGCGTGTTCGTGTTCGTGCTAGTGCTCGTGCTCGGTGCTGGAGCGAACCCTTTTGTCCGGCCTCGGGGCCATGTTCAACTGGCAATTCATGCTGTCCAAATTTGTATTTATTAGACAGAGCGCCACGGGGCGTATGTGTAATATGCCATTATAAGCATTCCACTCAGGCGAACGCTCAACATGACAGACTGCAGCGCGTCGGGTGGACTGCACCTGAGCATCGGTTATATATATGTATATGTATATGTGGAGGCACTTGAAATCAACTGCCATTTGGCTGTGTGGGTCGATGCAGCAATGAGCGAGCGCTGTGTTCAAGGGGAACAAAGGACGCCGAGAGAGCTCTGACTGCAACTGCAAATCCTTGGCTAGCAAACGGTTCCATTGAACCCACGGGCGAGAGCATTATCATATCTGGGAGTGTGCAGACATGGCAACCACGCGCAGCTGTCTGTGTTTCGCAAGAATCTAATAAAAATAATGAAGATGCAGAGCAACAATAACAATAGACAAGATGAGTGTGCCATAAAAAGCGAACAGCGCGACTCGATAAAGCAGAAGAAGAAAAATGAAAAGCAAAAAAACCAAAAAAAAAGAAAAGCAGCTAAAATAATAGAAAGCTGCTGCGTCTGCTGCATATTTTGGCCCTTGAATAAATAGACTTTGCATACGCGCAACTAGAGAGTGTAAGTGTGTGTGTGCCAGTGTGTGTGTGCTTTATGTATTTATCATGGTACTGGCACTCAATTTATTTACAAAGCAGAACTTTCAGTCACTGCTCCACAGTGGCCCCAAACATGCCAACAAAACCAAGTGAAATTCTTTAAATTTGAATGCTACGAATTGAAGATACCCTGTGCAAGGCTTAATCTTTAAACAAGTCTCATCTAATATTATATTTGCAATATTTATTATCATATTTAATTTGCTTTTTGTTAAGTTAAAGAAAACATAAATTTCAATTTATCTTACAAATTTTAGTTTCCTCTATTTATTATGCTTCACTTACTTTTGCCATAGTTCACAATAGCTATTGTCTGTCTGCTTTTCACTCTGTTCGATTTTAATTTGCACTTGGCTCGACTTTGCCCATTTCTCAACCAAAGTTTTTCCATGCATGTCAGCGTTGCGATGTCGACATTGGTTTGCTGCACTTGCTGCAGGCAGCTGCAATATTTATGCTTACCGACTGCCAGTCGGCAACTGCAACTGGACACATGCTCAAATAGACTTGCACACACTCACACACACATGCGCACACATACTCAATGAACAAATAACATGTCAAGTTTCATTACAGTTCGCCCACAATTTAAAGAACCCTCGCCTCCAGGCGGCATCCGTTGCTGTTGTTGCTGTCCGATAAAACTAACTCTAGTTGCGACCCCAGCAGCAACATTAGCAACAACACGCAACACCAAGCAGCATCAGCAGCATCAGCATCATCATGTTTATCAGTCAACCTGTGCCCGCTGGCCAATCGCAAATCGCCAATCGCCATCACCGACACTTGCAGCAGCATCAGCAACTGTTCCGCTGTCCACATCTATATATGTCTACCCACTCTGAATCCCTCTCTCTCTCTCTCTCACTCTGTCTGTCTCGCTCTGTGTATAAAATGGCTGGCTATTTGAAATTTATGGGTGCTACATGATTTGTGCGATATGAACGTAAGCAGTTTTGCACTCACGTAGAGCCAGCCAGACAAAGAGTTGGCGCAGGAGCAGGAGCAGGAGCAGGAACTAGAACTGGAGCTGGAGCTGGAGCTGTCTGTCTCCCTTATGGCAGGCTGGGGCACTGGCGCATTTGTCTGCTCGAAGCTATCTGCGATCATTTAATTGTAATTCGCGTCTGCATTGGCCCGAGGTACAACAGCAGCCGTAGGAACAAAGCCCCTTTTATGTTTTAGTTGCTGCTCATTTGAATTTCCGCCGTTGTTGCCCAAAGGGGGCAGATGGGCGACTGGGCGGTTGAAAGTGCTCTGTCTGGCATATTAAAATTGGTTAATTTAATTCGCATGTTGTTTGCGTAACAGTCGGGCAGTGTTGGTGCACCTTAAATAATGCTCATTAAATTGCAGCGACAGCTGGCGTTGGCCTGCAGGATGTGGCAGGACGCGGACTTCAAGCTGCATGCCGCTGGGCACAGTCACTATTCATCCGGCCATCAGCTGTTGCTCCTGCTGCCATCGCATTATGCGCGCAAGCGTAAAACTTTCAATTATTTAAATTATAACACATGAACAATGCCACAAAAGCGCTTGCCGCACATATGCCACGAACAACACGCAGCAGTTACAGCATCAGCAGCAGCAACAGCAGGAGCAGCAGCACCAACAGCTGCAGGTTGTCGTATGGCTGCTTGTTCGCAATGTTGTCGTAGCTGTTGCTGTTGCTGTTGTTGTTGTTGTCGTCTGCCATGTTACGAAATTGCCGCAAGTTTAACGCATGTCGACACAGACTGCCAATGCTTCCCATATTCCTGCCCAGCATCAGCCCTGCTCAGCCCTGCCTCAGACCAGCATCAGCCCAGATACCCACATAATTCATTCATATCATCAGCGAAGCCAGCGGGAATGTCAGCCATTGGAAAGATGAGTGATGGCGCAGAATATCGCGCATATTGACGTCATTGTCATTGTGTTAGTGTCACTTCATGCTCATCTCATCCGCAACGTGTTGGCCAACTGGCTCCCCAGATACCCTTAACTCTGCAGCGTTGCTCATACGCTGCGTATAACGTGCGCTCACACACGAGTTATTGCCAGTCGAAAGACCGTTAAGTGTGAAGTGGCGGCACTATGAGTGAGTCTGTGTGTGAGTGTGAGTGAGTCTGTGTGTGAGTGTGTGATTTCTGATGGCTGACAAGCATTCGAGTGCTTAGTTATCATACTGTGGCTGTGTGCAGTGGAATGCCGGAGCGAATGAATAAACTAACTAAACTATGAGTGCATTCGCCCGACACTGATGTGTGCAAGTACATATACACTAATGTATATATATAGCAAATACAGCTTGAGATTGAGTTGCTTGCATGGATTTTGAGATCCTGACAGTTGTTCGTCAATAGATGCGCAGCCGCAATTAAGCCATAACTCGCCGCTTATACGATATATCCTGTATTGTGCAATTTCTGCTCGGTTACAAGCCATTACACTGCCCACTCATGCGAATACTCTGTGTGTGTGTGTGTGTGAGAAGGAAAAAAACGTGTATAAAGGAGGCTTATGGGGCACACACGCAAAAATGCCACACACGAGAGTTAACAGTCGGCGGCTTGTCAACAGAGAGAAAGAGAGACAGCGAGGAGACGGGTCGGAGTGGGGGCTGGAGCTTGGTGAGGTTCTGCATTGCCATAGACACGGACGGCGACGTCACTCAGTCAGCCAGCGAGGCAACCAGAGTCCAATATACAGCATTTACAGCTCCATCTGCAGATGTATTTATGTATATATATATGTATACACATATATATACTGTATATGTATTTCCATTTATTGCTGCACTGCTCGCCCTCAGCTTGTTTCGCATTCGCATGAATTTACTTTGTATCACTTGTCACTTTTTTATTATGATTGCCCTTTGCTGTGATTTTTTATGGCTCATCCGCAAACCAGAATCCCTCGCAACGGCTGTTGATACTGCTGTTGCTGCTGCTGCTGCTGCTGTTGTTATTATTATTATATCATTCTTCATCAGCTTGATTTCCATTCATTGTTGTATTCATAAGGCGCACAAATATTTTTCATTATTTGTTTGCTGCTGTCGCAGCTGTTCAAGGGATTAATTTCTTGATTTACCCCAGCTTCGCATTTACAGCTATATAGATAGATTGAATACACATTTATATATCTAGTACATAGGAATGGAGACTCATTTTTAGTGCTAAGGTAGGTGCTGAGCTCGCTTTGTTCTTTGCCGTGGATGTTGTCAATGACGACTGCTCCCGTTCGATTCACCAGCTCGGTCTCTGTTTCATTTCGACTTAACTGCGGTTTTTAGCTTTTTTTTCTTCCCTCCCGCTAAAATGCAATTGCGTGGAAACATATTGAAAGTAAGTGAGTCGCCTTCGCCATTGGGCCCCGGGCAAAATATGGTAATCCCTGGCGAGGAGCCATCAGCGTCAGCGACACGTCACAAAAAAGAACGTATTAAATTCCAGTTTTTTCCCGAGCGTGAAATACTTTCTATTGTTAAAAGACTTCAATCTGTTACCTGGCTACCTAGTTACGTATTTGTTTTCTCTTCTCTTTTTGTTCTCTGGCTTCTGTTTTCTGTTTTGCTTGGGAATATTATTTTCTCTTCGCTGTTATATATACATATTGTTGATGAAACTGTTTGGGATTATTCCCTTGTCGCGCTTTATTTTTCCAGTGGCTTATCAATTCAACGCATTTAGCCATTACTCATTTGTTTTTCTTTAATTTCCATAGGATTAGCATTGGGTCTTTCTTTTTTTCAGCCCCCCTCCCCAGCGCAGATTTACAGCCGCTAAATAAATAGTCTGTCGAATTTCGATTTCGACAGTCCATAGAATATTGAAGGATTTTTTATTGTTATTGGCGCTCCGCCGAAAAGAGCATTTTATCAACAATAGCACTTAGAGTGTTGCTCTGCTTAGGCACTCATATTTGTTGGAGTGCCGTAAGCCCTGGTATTATACAGATACGAAAATGAAAACGAAAACTTTGCAACAATCTTGGGCCGAATGTCGTAAAGGTTCGCATACTTCGGCCTATCGGGTTGTTGCGATGTTGGGGTGTTGGGGTATTGGGGTGTCGGATTGTCAGGGTGTCTGGGTAAGCAGCCGCTTAAGCCTTTTGCCAATTACTTAAACATAAGCAATGTTGGGGGATTTACAAGTGTTTTTCCGGCAGCAAGCTTGCCTTTCTCTCCTTTCTTTTTTTTTTATTTCCGTAGTCCCTGTCAAGGGACGTGTTCCTTCCGTAGATCGCTTGGGATTATTTGCTGTTTCTTTTTTTTTTCTACATTTGGTGTGGACATAAACATTAACTTAAGTTTGCCAATGCTCGAGTAAGCGAAATTGTGTACATTAAAAAACTTTGCTGGAAGTACTTCATGCAAACAGAATGCTGCGCAGGACGCCGAGAGCAGTTCTGTAAGTTGTGCATTTGCAGCGAGAGGTGTAAGCAGCTTTGCAGGTGGGCGGCTGCTAAGCTCTAACTGATACGCTAAAGTCGTTTCTTATCCCCCTATGCCGGCACAATCGATAGAATTACAATCAATATTTTCTTGCTGCGGAAATTCGATGCAGCTCAAACTAATTAGCTTTGTTCCAATCTTATTTTAGTTGGGCTTTCCGTCGCTTTTGTTGTCTGTCAAGCTGTCAGTCATGGGAATTAAAACAAATTGGCTAAGAATAATTTAGCTGTCTGTGGCCAAAACGAATGACAGCCGCTGTCTAGGCTCAACGAATGACTTTTGTGGCAGATTTTATTATCAGCTTAAACATTTCGCAATCAGAACTCCCATCGGCTGGCATATTAAAATCGCATTACGCATCATAAAACGCATTCAAATATAAAATAAACATAAAAAATAAATAAAATCATCTACATAAAATAAACAATAATTATGCGAGCTGTTGTTGTTGAATTGAATAAATCAATGCTTGGATTGCAATAAATTATATAATTTGCATTTAAGATCATAAATCGAATAACAAATTAAATGCAAATTGCCAAACAACTATAAAGGCAAAAACAAATTTGAGTTGAAAAAAGTCCGCATAAAAAGTGAATAAAATGTCAAATAAATGTGAAGCTAATTTGTCAGTTTATCCGTTGTCAAACCAACCAACAGACAGACAGACGGACAGACAGACAGACGTACAGACTGACAGACTGACAGTGAACCACACGCATTTGACATCGATGTCGTTGTATTGCCCTTGATCCGTTTACCGCAACTGTCGGCGGGCGGGGGCGGGGGCGGGGGCGGGACACGATGGCCGTCAATCAACGTGAAATGAATCGAGTCACATGAATGCAGCGCAAATTGCAATTAACCGATGTATTCTTTAAATGTTTGGCAATTACTCTTTATATTTATGGGCGAACCGCAAACATTTGTCAAACGACGCATGTTTACATGCCGTAGGAGAGGAGTGCATTTAATTAATTGCATTGCTTGCAACATGGCATTGCGGCAAAACTGCGAAATTCCCTCATGTGGCAACCTGTTGATGATGTTCATATGAAACTGTCCCATGCATCAACTGCTGTTTCATTTCAAAAATCCATTTACTCAAGCTGTCAGCAAACACGCCCACACAAACAGCACACACGCAGGATATTGCGTACTACTGCAGCTGATTAGCACGGCAGGAATTTATGGCCATCATTTAATTAGGCAAGCTACAAGGCTGAAAAGGCAACGGTTTAATCGATCTGTTGCATGCAACAAACAGATTCACTAATGCAACCGATTTGTCCGTCATTTGTAGCCAGGCAACATAGAACAAAGCCAGGCTTAAAACTGAATGTGTGTGTGTGTGTGTGTGTGTTTGCAGGAGTGTCATTTCATTGATAATATAAACTTATTGGATGCACGCCATAGCTCTATTCACTCTCCAACAATAGGACCCAAAAGCTGTTTATGTTTTAGCCAGGACAACCTAATGTCCTGTGCTGCTCATAACTCTCCGCCCCCAGTAGCAACGGCATTACTTCGCTAAGACAGCATTGTAGTCAAGCAGATGCCCTAATTGGATCCGTTGAGACAATCGTGTAGCCATTATTATGAGCAACAACTACTTGACACTGTCACATGGTTGGCTGCATGCTGGCTCCCATAGAAGACGTATTCGTGTGAGCTGCAATTTGGCTATTAGGTTAATTAAGTGCTGCCGAGATATCCTTTTAATTAGCCGATAGACATGACACAGCTACAGCTGACAGCTGATTTATGGCCAATGCATTATCAGCGCCGGCCTGTGCCTATGTGTATTAACAAGAGCTACAAACGGGTTTCTCTTTTGTTTGTTGTTGTTTTCTGTTTTGTTTTTTATTTATTTTTTAATGAGCTTCCATAAATCAGTGTGAAGCGAACCTTAACCTGTTCGGCCGGCTGTTACAGGTTTTTACTGTAGCAGCCAACATGTGCATAAACATAGATTTTCTGGTAGTAACCGAGCTGAGTAGAGACGTTCTATGTTGCGTATACGCATTGTAGTTCCCCCTATTATGTCTGTGAAACAGTAGCAAAGGCAGCAACAACCTGAGACAGAGAATGTAACAGAATACCGTTGGCAAAAAGGGAGACAGACCTTAGTCAGGCAAACGACAAGAATTATCTCTTGTAGCAAAGTATCGCATTTCGTGAAACTGAGAGCGAGAGACTGCAGACGCTTGCGACAAGGGCAAAGTACAAGGACAAGGACAGAAGTTTCGGTGTTTGCATGGAGAGACATCTGCTGCAGCTGCAGCTGGAGCTGCTATGCTTTATTATAGACATTGTTGTTGCTCGAGCTACGGCAAATGCATTTATTGAAGATAGCAACAGCTAACAAAAACAAGATTAAATCAAGTGTCCTTGCTGACTGAGTGACGCACGGGTAGCTAAGGGAGCAGTCGAGCACTGAGGGAGTGGAGTGAGAGAGTTGTCTCGGCTATATTCGACAGCGTGCAAAACAATTCAACTGAGCATATTCATATGCTCCAGCAGCTTTTCCTTTTTCTTTTGGCTTCTTTTGCTGCAGGGCTGTGGAGGATGCGCCTTGGCAGCAAATGTCGTACGCGACACGGCACAAGCCAAAAGTTTGCCAGAGATGTTTGCGTTTCGAGTTAATTTTGCACGCAGACGTCCTTGACAGGATGTCGTATGGCCAGGCAAAAGTGCGCAGACAGCTGCTGCTGCTGCACTTAAGTATATGCAATATATATGTATATGTATATATGTATATCTGTGTGTGTGTGCATACTTTTGGGCATGGGTAATGAAAATTTTGCACAGCCGAGGTTTCGAGCTCATTAAATAGATGCCAGCTAAGCCAAAGTTTTGCTTCACTGCCTTAAAACTTATGGCGCATAAGTCAAGCATCTGTGTAATTCACGCACACACACGCACTCTCTCTCCCTCTCTTTCTCACACACACATACACTTATTGAACTACAGCAATCAAGCTGGCAAAGTACAAAGTACAAACAACATGACTGCCAATCCACAAAATCCAACAGATACCCAGCCAAAAACCAATCATCAACTCTAGACGCTGCCTTCTGATTTAACGCATGACTGCATTGTACGACGAATGAGACTCGATTGTTGACAGACACACACACACACATACGCACACACACTCAGCATTATATATTATCAAATTGATATACACATATCGTCTAGTTAAAGAAACAAGAGTGAACAGCATTAATGCAGCGCTCACTGAGAACTCAACTATTTTGATTAGGTTTTCAAAATGTCAGCAATCTGCAGGATCCGCAGGATACGAAGTGTTGTTTACCATTAGCTAAACACTAAATTAGGCTTTCCTGTGGATCGTTTGGCTATGCAGCAAACAGCATGACTGGGGCGTTGCGCGTCAATTGCCGCCACTCAACTGACGCACTTGTTGTCAGTCTCTCAGTCTGTCTGTCTAACTATCTGGCTGTCTGTCTGTCCGACTGTTTGCCGGCTTGTTTAGCGCTTGTTTGTTGTACGTGTCGCTGCGGCGTTGTACGCACGTAAACGATTCCAAGTATTTATTACGCGCACAACTTGACATAATTCCTTTTTTCCGCTCTGGCAGTTGAGCCAAAGCTCAACTGAAAGCCGCCCCCCAGCCACAGACAGCGCCCATCCTATAAAGAGGGGAGCTCAGCTACTGCAGCAGCAGCACCAACAGCACCAGCAGCAGCAACGGCTTTGGAGTAAATGCCACTTTAGTCTACTGGGCTGTTTGCTGTCGACTGTAGATGGAGCTGGAAGTTGGGCTGAGCAAGCGAGGACAACAGCTCGATATGGATTTATGGATGTTGTGCGTGTGCTTGCGTGTGTGTGTGTGTGTATCAGTGTGTGCGACTTGCATCACGCGCTCATTGAGGGCGTTCAATTGCCATCATCATCATTATCAGCAACAACAGTGTTACACATTATCATCATTATCTAGATTATTATCAAGTACAAGTGGGGCTCGAGCTCGAGTGGGAAAATAAACCAAGTTTTGACTTAAGAACTTTATCTGGAAGCGCGCGCACTTACCAACCCCAACCTCAAACCCAACTCACCGAGCATCACATTTCTCTCATTCTCTCTGGCCATGTCAATGGGATTTTTTAGCGCATTAGGCAACAACAACAACAGCAACAAATAACGTTAACAGCCAACAAACTGTTAGCCAAAATGGCGGCAACGCGAAAATAATACGAAAATATAGACGAAAAGTGTGGCGTTAATGGCAACCCAACTGGGAAAGAGCGCAGCGCATGTGAGGGCAAACGATATTATTATTACGATTATGATTATTATGTTGTTATTAGATTAAGCATAATTTTAACTTTTTTTCTGTGCTGCTTCTGTTGCCTCTCATTTGCTTTTGTTCTGCTCACTTCCGATGGCATTGTTAAGCGACTTCTTTTTTTTTTTTTTTTGGCTCTGTGGCACTTCCGCTTGGCTTTGGCTTACGACACGACACTTGATGCCCCAGTTGGCCATGTTAGCAAAGTTGCCTCAAGTGTACCCAAGCGCTGGCTAAGCAACCAGGCAATGACCGTCCATTGTTTCAAGCTGTGCCTGCGTCTTAGCCACGCTTAATTGGTTGGCTTTTATTACTTGGCAAGTGCTGCACAGTTTGCGCATAATTTTTACTTAGCTACCAAGCAAATGTACAGTGGGCGAATGCCAGGAATTTATGTAGTCATAATTTACTCCAGTTATTGATAAAAACTTTTACTCTTGCATCAAAGTGTGTTGTCATTAATATTTGAACTATGTCAGCAGATCTTTAAGCATTGTTGATGAAACTTGATCTACAATTTCAGTTAAGCTAACGTTTTTGCCTTTCTTCATGTATTTATAGATATTATATATCCTATATATAATACAGAAATCATAGTTGTCTCTTTACTTTCTATACTATATAACTAATATATGTAATATATCTATTAAAGTAGTAATAGTAAGGCACTTTTAATCCCAACTGATTGGGCAACATCCATCGATTTGCTATTATCATCTTTGAATTTTTTCTAGTGGATAAATTCTCACCTTTTGGTAATAGCTCGTTATAGCACCTTCTTTCCCACCTTCGAAACGTATTCAGAGCTTTGTCTTTTAATTGCTGTTTGCGCTGCTCTCGGCCCAGTGTGAAGCAAGGCAAAGAAATCTTTTTTTAATTAAATGAGCTGGCTGCATTTGAGGGGCGTTGCTCCGTTGCTGGAGTCATGCTGGCTGTTCAGCGTCTGCCTGTGGCTGCTTACATCGCACCTACACAATCAGCCACACCCACCCACTGAGAGAGTCGCCCACATTTAAACAGCGACGCGTGCCAGTACGGTTCGGTTCGGTTCGGGCCTTTTTTCACTTTGGTAGTTTGTGGC
Source organism: Drosophila meridionalis (assembly GCA_035045145.1). Lineage (NCBI taxonomy): Eukaryota > Metazoa > Arthropoda > Insecta > Diptera > Drosophilidae > Drosophila > Drosophila meridionalis. The sequence continues at coordinate 8,503,315 of JAWNPG010000020.1, read as the reverse complement.
GCCATTTTGGCGCGAAATGAATTTAAATTGTTTGCCGGCGTTTCCTGTATTAAAGGCAGCTTCCTTTGCCTTTGGAGTTTTTCTTTCTTTATATTCAGTTGCACCTTTTCGAATTCGTTTTCGTTCTCGTTTTTTCTCACTGAGGGCAGCTAGAAACGGAATTACTTAATTACAACAATTATTAAACAGCAGCCGAAAGGTCTGGCTTTCCTCAGATAGCCTTAGCGAAAAAAAATAAAAAAAAGACGAAAAAAGTATGGTAAAACGGCGCGTGTTTCCTGTTGCTTTTGTTATTATTTTCTTTTTCTGTTTTTTCTTTTTTCTTTCTTTCTTTCCTTGGGTGCTTTGTTATCATGTTTGTTGGCTGGCTGCTATTTTAATTAAATATTTTCACACCTACTTCATTTGCGCTTGGCAGAGACGCGACCAGACATTCATTTTATTGCTAGCATCTTTGCCTTGGCCTTTATGTAGGTGTTAATTTCCTGTCTCCAGGCAACAGCAAAGGACAGTCGGCTTAAACTTTAGCAGCAACAACATCAGCAGCGAGTATCTTGAATGTCGGCTCTAATAAGAATAATTGCCAGTAGTAGCTATAAAGCACGCTGACTGAAATTTTATGCTCCGGAAAATTGCATGCGAAATAATTGAAAAGCATCGAGTCGAGTTTTTGTCCTGTTTGTAAGGCAGCGCTGTTGCTCCTCGGTGCATCCTGCGCCACTGGCAGCGGCAGCAGATAAAGTTTTCCACAGCGCTGAAATAATAGCAGCCAAAGTGGTTATAAATATTTTGTGCACAGTTTCTGTTTTGCCCTTTGGCCACTTTTGTCCTTCTTCTTGGCGCTGCAGCGAAAGTCATTTTTCAGCTAAATGAATTTGCACAAGTTGCGGGCAAAATGCGCAAAAAACGTTACAAAAAATGAAAAGAAATTTAAGAAGTGGCGACGCTCCTTAGAATTCGCCATGTCACTGTGAACTGCGGTCGCTGGCAAAGTCAGCAGCGTATCTAATGAGGCGGAATCGGTTGACCTTAAGACAGAAGCTGACGTTGCCTTTTGCAGTTAACTTGGGCAAAAAGTAGAATATGAAAACTTTACCAATTCGCCACTGACAACGAAATTGCATTTCAATTGCAGGTCCACCAGGTCCACCTGGACCGCCCGGCAAGCGAGGGAAGCGCGGCAAGAAGGGCGATCCCGGCGACAAGGGCGAGGCGGTAAGTGCTCAATGGAGACCCCGAAAGAAATCTCTTAACGGCAAGTGCTCAACTTTTTGTCCAGGGCCTCAACGGCATCAGCGGCGAGAAGGGCGCGGCTGGCAAGCCCGGCGACAAGGGCCAAAAGGGCGACACCGGCCATCCGGGCGTGGACGTCTTCCAAACGGTGAAGGTAAGTGCTGAGCGCGGATTCGCTCAAATCGGCTGCTGCTGCAAATCTGCATACGAAATTGGAAGCTCGAATTCCGCAAATCTTACTCAAAAGAATTGTCTCGTTTTTTTTCTTGTTTTCTGCAAATCTCTAACCAAAACTCTGCTCTGCTCTGCTTTCTCTGCATTCTCCCAGGGCCTCAAGAGATCGGTGACAACGCTGCATGGCGGCACCCTGGGCTATGCGGAAATTGTAGCCGTTAAGGTATTTCTCAGCCATAAATACGTTTCAACTGCCGTACACTAGATCTGACAACCCACTCCCCCACCCACTCCCGCCCCCTAATCCTGCTCCCATCCAGTCCGACACGCTGCTGCGTGGCCATGGCCATATCTCAAGGCAAACAGCAGTCGGACAGAGAGTTGCAAATATTTACAACTTGTTGTCCACTGCACTTGTCTCTGTCCTTGTAGTTGTTTTTATTGTAGTTGTTGTAGTTGTTGTAGTTCTTGTAGTTGTTGTTGTTGTAGTTGTAGTTTCTATTTGTACTTGTTTATTATCCTGCTCATTGTTGTTCGTAATGCTTTTAACTTGACTCAGCTCTTCGGTTTAAACTGCACCATAAATTTGTAGCTACTTCTGCATAGTTTCTGCTTAGTCATTTCGTTGCATTGGAATACCAGACGGCCATCCTTTATGGCATATCCTTTTGCCGTTTTAAATGTCGCAATGGCATTTTTATCGTACTGCTATCATGGCAGCTCTTGTTTATTTTATGGAAAGCTGTTCAATTTACATACTCGCATTTCATGCCAAGCTTTTGATATTCGTACATCACGAATATTATAATTAACATAATTACTATATTTTATTTGAATATATTTTATTTTTTGTTTCTGGAGAGTTGTCAAGTTGAGTCAATGAGCATCCTATTAACTTGGTTTTTGCTTAATAGTGACAAATAAAAAAAAAAAAAAATAAATAAAAAAAAAAACAATTAATTTTATTTATTATGTAATTGGGTTTTATCTACTCAAGCTTCATTTGTTGATATTTAATTTTAAACTAAAATTAAATTTTTTATTATAAATATTTTGATTTAATTTGCTTTGCAGCAGCTAAGGTTTATATTTATTTACCTTTATATTTTCATTAACCAATTTAACTTTTATTTTCACCTTTAATACGTTGCGTTTAATTTAATGTATGTGTTGTAAGGACTTGCAAGAAGCGGGCGTTAACGTATCCGCTTCAACGGTCATACAGCTGAAGGTAAGTTCTGAGGTCCTTGGCTATTATCCCATCTAAGTAATGCATGCCTCCTACTCTGTGTGGTTTCATCTTTGTTTGATGCACGTGCCTCGCCATTTATGCGGAAGATCTGTCGGTTTCTGTAAAAACTAATAAACATATTTTTCAATCAACTAGGGTGAGCCGGGCGAGCCTGGTCCACCGGGACCCCCGGGCGAACCGGGCAGTGCGGGCGTGCCGGGTGAGCGTGGACCACCAGGCGAAACTGGACCGCAGGGATTACAGGGCGAGGCCGGACAGCCGGGTCCGATTGGACCGCCCGGTGTGCCCGGCGCACCTGGCACAAAGGTGAGTGAATCACACAAAACAAAAACAAAGTTACACGCAGAGAGACTGAGAGAGAGAGAGAGAAAGAGAGAGAGAGAGAGAGAGAGAGAGAGGGAGGGATAGGAATTCGAAACGATTCATAAGTAAAACAAAGATGTCACAAGGATTAATGCACTATTTGTAGCTGTTGGATAAACATTGTGACGTTTTAAGTGACTACGAACGAGTCGTCCTCACGTATCTGGGTGTGTCTGTATGTGTGTGTGTCTGTGTGTGTGCGAGTGTGTGCGTGAGTGATTGTGTGCGCCTGTCTGTGTGCTGTCTGGCTTTGTTTTTCCGATTTTCCCATTGTCTTTTTCTTGGTTTTCCACATTATTTATCGTTTATTTATGTATTAAGCGCCCCTCTCTGTCTCTCGCCTCTTCCCTGTGTCACCTTTTTCTCCCTCTCGCCATTTCCACTTAATTTTCCAACAGACAGATATCAATACAGATGCAGCCCTATGACTCATTGATACGTTTGCCTCTCGTCTCGTTTACAGGGCGACAAAGGCGATCGCGGTGATCGCGGACTCACCACAACCATCAAGGGTGACGAGTTCCCAACGGGCATCATCGAGGGTCCGCCGGGACCGCCCGGACCACCTGGTAAGTGCCGCAGAGTCAAACGGAACGAACAAAATCTCTAGAGGCAGCTGCCCCTCAGTTTATACATGTTCGAGAGCCACTTAACTCGTCGAGTTATAGATATATATACACATACACGCGGAGACTAGTCGTAAACTACGTTAAGCGCAGCTTATTGATGTTTGGGAATCGATCGATTCGATGGGTTTTCCAAGTGTTGCCACGCGGCTGCTGCCATTGGTTGCTCATCTGCGGGTTGTTTAATTTATTGCCAGCCGTCTATGGGAATACAATGTGTGTGTGTGTGACTGTGTGTGTGTCGGTTCGGCCCCTGGCCCCAGCCTAATTGAGTCATTCACTAGCGCTGTCCCATTAGAGCGCATTTTGGATTTTGATTTTCGGGCTTTTGGTGTGAAAAGCAGCTCGTTAAAATGTAAATCAAACACCAAAATGCAGAGCTTCAAATGCACAGCGCTGCGTGCATTTCCGCTCGTCTCTGCTTTTACAGCCGCACACATTTTTGAAATATTCTCGCGCACATTTAGTTTTTCTTTTTAGTTTTTGGTGCTGTTCTCTTTCTTTTTTCATCCACATTTGGAAATTTGTTTGCCTGCCGTATTTTGCGATAACATTTACGACCTTTGTGTTTTGTGTGCTGCCACATGCCGCAAAGTTTTGACGTCGACGTCAATTAAATGCCCCACAATTCGTCGAGAGCAGACGCCTACTGGCAGCGCCCGTTGTCCAGCCCCTGCCGGCAGACGCCTACACGCCCACACGCCCATACGCCCACAATAGTACAATTTCCATTTGGCCTCGGCTTTTACGATCTGGCCTAACATATTTCTGCACTTTATGCGATTTTAATAAACGAAAATAACCCAAGCGGGCGACCGCACGAATAGTTGAAACGCTCGGGAATCCAAAACGAAATCCACATTCGAATCCGAATCCGACTCCGGCGTTTGTCATAAAAATTTGTAGACCCGGACAGCTTGAAACACTTACCGCAGTCGTAAAAAGGCAACTTTATGTCATTTATGTTGCTTTTAGCGGCTCATTAGCATCGCTACTCGTTCCACGTTCCACGCACGCATCGCCAGTGTGGCATGCAGCGTGTAGCATGCAGTCTGCAGCATGTGGCAAGAGTTCGTGTAATTACCTTTGCCCCGACTCGACTGCTCTCTGACCAATTGTTTTATTAGGGGTCTTCAGTGTGCGCAATAAATAAACAATAGTCATGCACTAGACAACGAAGCCATAGACATAGGCACAGACATAGATACATTCATAAGAGATGAGTCGTAAATGTCAGCTAAGTGTGCAGCTATAAAGAAAATAAATTCCTCTTTTGATGAGCAAATAAAAACCTAACTCTAGTAATCCTTTAAAGGCCTCAAAAAGCTTGAATATAAAACCAAATATATTCTATGTCTAAATATTCGTATATGTTTTTCAGTTTGTTGAACAAGTCATAGAAATCGTAGAACCTGAAAGGTTTACGATGCATTTGGGAAAGGAATCTCAGAGAATTAGAAACATATTGTTATTTTGGATTATAGTGTACTTCACATAGATAATATTTACATATATGGCTGGCATATGGTTAGGATTATACAGATCAGAATGAAATATCTTAAATATGTTAAACAGAGCTCACTCTTCAGAGGATTTCCGATATACATATGTATATCTCAAGCTTTTCAATCTAGCAAAAGTATATGCCTACCTATCAAGTCGTGTTGGTCTGTACTTTAATTATTCTCAGTCTAACATATTGGATTAGAGTGTGCTTCGGATATATAATATTTACATATATGGCTAGCATATGGTTAGTTACAAAGAACAGGATTACACCGGAAATAAGAAGGAAATATTTCAAATATCTTAAACTGATCTTACTCTTTAGAAGATTTCCGACATGTATCCGAATCTCAGCCATTTTAATCTAGCAAAAGTATAGTCTTATGTCTACCTATCAAGTCCTGTTGGTCTATGCTTTAATTATTCTCAATCTAATTTGCTAAATGACGTTGATAGCTCTTGCCCATTGCCTTAGACTGGACAGCTTCCATTAGGCACTTTTATTTTCCATGTTCTCTAATGAGATGAAGAAAATATTTAATTTTCTCTCTTTAGAATACCCCTAGAGCGTGTGACCGACGAGCATTTACTATCGATTCAGCGCTTGCCACGACCCGCAGCGCGCAGCCTCCCACTTGCCTTATCAGAGCATCAACACGATGTTGTTGTTGTTGTTAATGTTGATGTTGTCACAGTTGTTCGCTGCAGTTGCGTTAATGTTGCGCGCATTGTTTTTTGGGATTTGTAGCTAGTTTAAAACAAGATCTGCTGCTGCGATAGCCGCAGTTGACGACAGTCAGCCAGCACTCGAAGCAACAGCAGCAACAGCAATAGCTATAGCAGACCCTTGTGCATGGCCGCCCACCTCCCTGCCCGGAGACAGTTCTATGAGCGCGCTGGGCTGTGCGTTGATGGACATGAAATTGCAATTTATTTTACGAAATCAGCGTCAGAATCGAGTCGCCAGTCGCTCATGGGACATGCGTCAGAGTCTGGTTCGGATGCTGGCTGTGGCTGTGGCTCTGTCTCTGACAACGACTACGGCTATGGCTACGGCTCTGGATGTGCTGCTGCTTCTGCTTCTGCTGCTGGCTCCGGCTTCAGTCATTTGGGCTTGATTTGAATAAATTGAATGTCATTTGTATTTGGAATTCTTTCAGCTGGTCGCCACGTCTGTCTGTGATTCTCTGATTTTCCCTGTTGACTGCTTATCTTATCGTTGTCGTAATTAGTTAAGCTGACTTGTGCTTTATGTGTGGGCAGGCACGGAGCTGGACCTGGGAGACGTTCCGGCAATTTAATGTGTCATTTGTATTTTGTGTCTCCAGATGAGAGCAGGAAATGCTGGCAGCACCAAGAGTACCAACAGCAGCACCAGCTGCTTCAGTCCCAAATGTAATATCAAAAATTTCAATTTATTTGCTGATTTATTTGAATTTCATTTGAGTTTCTATTTTGATTGCATCTCATCCGGGCAGTTCTGCTCGGCCGAGCTCTGCTTTGCGTTGCCTGCGAAATTAAAACTTATCATTTGCACTTCATCTGCATTGCCTTTTTGCTGAAAGGGCCACCAAGGGAATACAACAGCAAACAGAGAAAAATGCCAAATGAAATGGGAAATTCAAGCAAGCCGGACCAGACCAACACAATCCAATATCCTGGACTCTATAAATCCACTTCAGGCCCCGCGGAGCTTGGCCAAGCTGTCGTCGGGCTGTTGGCAATAGTTTTGATTATGGCTGAAATTGCCGCCTAAAATGCTTAACGTTAAATTATGCCGCCATAAATACTTACCGAGTCCGAGACCAAAACAAAGAGGACCAGCAAAATATACATTCTAAATAAACAACGGACGTCAGAGGCAGAGGAGCCATAAACCAAATGCCAGCCGGACTGTGGGCAGGCAAATTAATGCGCACTGGCCAGGAGGCGAGAGTCCTGGCAACTCAACGACCCGAATCCCGCCCTAAAAGCAATTTTACGAACTTAATAAATTTTCTATATCTCTTCATGCCAACACACACACACAGAGTCTATATACACAGGCATACTATTTTGACAAGCCACACACAATTGGATTTATCTATGATATGAATGCTGTATGTAAACAAAAACATGTGTGTGTAGGTATCATATTCATATGTGTGTGTATGTGTGTGTGTGTGTGTGTGTGTGTTACGTCTATTTATTCGCATGCCTGTGTGTGGGCTGTATAAATGGTCACATTTAATGGCTTTGGCCAAAAAAAGACTATTTCTCATTATTTTAACTAAACAGGTCGTCACGTCCTAGCTGTTGTTGTTGTCCTTGTCGATGCTCTCTAGTCACAGTGGGGCAAAATTATATATAAATCTGCAACTACAGCAAATCATTCACTCTTAAGTTCAAGCAAAAGCGAAACTCTAATTGAATAACTATACAAACCTGTCGGTCCAGAATTTCACTTGCAAAATGTCCATCTTTGACAGAAAATTGCAATCGCTGCATAAATAAAAGCAGAGGTATCTCTCTGCGGTGGCAAATGGGTCAAGTTACTCGAGAGAGCCACACGCTTCATTAGCATAGATCGAGCTGCTGTCGGACGAGCTGCTGCTGGCTTTTGGGAGTTTTATTTTTTAGCAAATAAACAATTTGCATTTTCAACTCAAACCGAAAGCCATCAACAGCAGCAACAGCAATAGTCGCTTATCGTAGTCAGCAGCAGCAGCAGCAGCATCAGAAGCAGGGCAAATTGCTGACCGAAAAACCATCAAACGCTTGTTGACTGACAGATGAACGGTGACAGGCCATCGAGCGATGATAATAACGGGTGTAATTACAAAGCTGTGCCACAGCCCCGCCTTCCATTTGCACCACACTTGTCGCAGCGCGTGTCAGCGTCAATAAAGCTATACACTAAAAAAAATATATATATATTTGCATAGATTAAATCAAATTGTGATAGTTATGATAGTAGATGAATATCTGAAAAACAAAACATGGCAATAACTGTAAGGAAATATGAACCAAGCAGTCGGGTGTGCAATAGAGGTTTGCGATCGTCTTCCATTTATAAATGGTGATATAGAACTTTTTTTAAATACCTATATAAATATATTTCTATGTAGCAGACTTTGTTGACTCTCAAAATTTTTTTAAAATATAAATTAAAATAAAAAAAATGGAAACATTAAAAATAAATTATTAAATTTTTTAATTTTTTTTTTTAATTTATTAGAAAGTTCTTTTCTTTTCAAATTATGTTAGAAAAATTATTAAAAAAAACTAAATTTTAAATAGATGAATTTTATTACATTTATTTATTTTATATAATAAAAATTTTAAAATTTTTTTTTTTTTTAATCTATTATGAATTTCTTTCTATCATAATTCGAATAGAAAGAAATTCATAATAAATTAAAAAAAAAAAAAATTTAAAAATTTTATATATTTTTTTAAATATTTCCATATAATCAAACATATTTTGTGCTTGAAAATACCTCGACTATTTCTCCAAGTGTATGTGTATATTTATGTTGTTTGAACTGTGTGCTGTTTGTGCTATTGAAATCATTCGCTTTATATGCCAAATATTAACATTTACAGGCCCGCCCGGAGAGCGAGGTGAGCCCGGCGAGGCGGGACCCATCGGACCGGCCGGACCGCCGGGCGAGAAAGGACCACGCGGCAAGCGGGGCAAGCGGGTGAGTGTTACAGCAAAACCGAATAACCAATGCGAAAACTCGCTTTGCAGTCAATTTTAATTAGAAAACAGCGTCGACTGCAAATTAAGTGCGAGCGTAAAATAAAAAAAGGAGAAAAACATAATAATAGAAAATAATAATGAAGAAAATTTATGAAAATGTAAATTGAAGTGTAAGTCTCTGTAAAAATGCGTGGAAGCGTAACGTTCATTTACATACTCGTTGAATTAATCTGTAAATATTTTGTAAACACGTCAGAGTACTACGCAACCTGTATATATATATATATGTATATTCAGATATATGTATATATTTAGGGCGCATCCGCATCCTTTTGGCATGGCCGGGCACGCAGCGCCACCTGGCGGCCATCTTGCATGTTTAATATGTACATAACTAAATCTATCTATGAGCGATATGTGTATGCGTCCTTTACTCTTTGATATGAGCATGTTGTCCCACGCCCCATTCCCCCTGGGAGCCACACGCTCCGCGCCCAACTAAAACTCATTACAGCTGCAGACGGGGGCCACCTTGATGAAATGCGTTTGATTAAGCCTTAAAGTATCTGTCAGATACGCACGCTAAATGGGTGCTTGAGCCTAATAGAAACTCTCTGTGCCCCGCGGCCGACGAAACTATGTCGTCGCACTTTGGCGCCCCATCGAAATTGTCAAAAATGCCTTGGCGCTTAAATCTGCTGGTTAATTTATGCGCTTGGGAGAGTATCTGGCGCATTTATCTAGGCATTTGTGCCGTGCGTTATGCGCGCGTCCTCCGGAATGTCAACAGTGCGAAGATACTTAACATTTTTATTGGCACTTGGTGAGTCAGGCGGCAGCTGTTGCCGCCCCGTGACGTGCTGATGGATGCACGGAGAGCATCAACGGATTCTCATATTTTGCAAAAAATAAATACACACGACGGATAAGAGGGAGTTGTGTAGAGAGAGGGAGAAAGATAGAGGGAGTGAGGGTGGCATGAATATGTATCTAGAACGTGTTTGTGTACGTTATGAAAAATGCATAAGCGCCGCTAGCAAAAGAAGACCTGCTGGGGCAACGATGGCATTTGCTGCTTCTACTTTAGCCACTCCACATATATATATATATATTTGCGCGTTTTGCCAATTTTCCTAAAAACAGTCTGATTATTGTATAGCACACACACACAGACATAGAGTGCGGCACTGAGTGGCAAATTCATATAACACGCCTTTGGCCAACTGCTGTTGGCCCAGTCATTGGCATGGCCATTGCTGTTGCTTTTACTGTTATTGTTGCTGTTGGTTGTTGTTGTTGTAATAACGCGTAATAACACAACAGCGGCAAAGTGAAGCTCAAACAAAGTTCCAATACAACCAGCAGCCAAAGACCAAAAACAACATCAAGTGGCAGTGGCAACTGGCAACTGGCAACAACGTGCAGCTTGGCTTTTATGACTTCTGCGTCGATATGCCTTGGATTAAACGAGAGTTGCTTAAACAGTTTGTGCAGCTGATTAGAATGAGTTGATATAATATAGATTGAAGCTGCAAACTTTTTACTAACAATAAAAATTATATATCTGCTATAATGGTAACTGAAGACAGACATGTGTAATGAAAGTTTTCATATAATTTTCAGTTAATGAAGAGATGCTAGTGATTGTACTTCAGACTATTTATTGATCTGCTATTGTTAGCTAGTTCGTCAGTTATTCAATATTTTTGTTAGATATATCTCGCATTCTTCTATACATATCTCAATATACTTCTTTTCAATTACAAAAGCAAGCAATTGCTACTTTCTATAATCTCCCACATAACTTTTCTTGCTCACCTCGTTGCTAGCTTCAGTTGCGTTTAATGCATGCCGCGCCTCCTGCCACAGCATTTTCAATGCTATGCGCACTCGTGCCATGGTGCTCGAATGTGCCGATTACATCGCTTAGCACTGTGCCATTGCTGTTGCCCGCATCGTGGCGTCAGTGCCCCGCGCCTACGCTGCCGCAACGTGATGTCAAAACAAATGAAAGTCATGAGAAACGGCAGGCAGTCGCAGCTCCCTGGCTGCCTTTGGCAAACAAACAAAACTTTTGGCAACAAACAAAAGTTTGGCCCCCGCCAGCCGCACAGATTCTCCGCCCAGGCCGTGGCACACCAAGGCAATGTTAAGCATAAAAAATTATTTGCAACAATTGCCATCATCTTCGATGAACGCTGGGCCTGTCCCGGCTCCGGCTCCGACTCTGACTGTGGCTCCGACTGTGGCTCTCGCTTCGACTGTGGCTCTAGCGAAACGTGACGGCTCCCGGCAGCTACGACAAGGCGGGGCGTCGATTTTTCAATTCGACTATCAGCGGCTTTGATTTTCCGAGGAAAACCTTTCCGAGCCGTAACCCAGGCAGTTGGATGAATGAAAATGAGAATGTGAATGCCTCTGATGATGATGCGAAACGTTGAGAAATGATGCGCCTTCTGCGCCACATTTCGACTTTAACGCATTCGCTTAGCACCAAATACGAAAATTGTGTAAAAGTTTTTCGTCTTTTTCGTTTTTCGTTTTCTTTTCCTCTTTTTAAATTTGGCGCGTTGCTTGCATTAAAAAGTCTTGTAATTAGTTCAGCAAGTCGTAAAAAATGTTCAAATTGTTTGTGTGCTGTTTTGGAAAACATTTATCCGTCTAGCGCTATAGAGCCACACCCCCGACATTTTTGCATCTGGCAATAAGTCCATAGCCGCACAATGGCAACGATTTTGAATCATTGTATATCTATACACTAGCCGAGGGCATCTCAGCTCTGTCTGGGAGTCAAGAATTGAAGAATATTGCATATTTCAGCGAAAGGGTATTCGGGCATTCGGTATGCCAGACGCTGTTACGGCTTTATTATTGCCTTTTTTCTTGCCGCTGTCGTCGCGTCGGCTACGGCCATAAAAAACGCAATTGTAGGCATTATAAATTTGACATGTTATTTTCGTCGCCTCGTCAGAATAAAATGTTCGCATGAGAATGTTGCGTCATTTGCTGGAAGGGGAGGGGGGGGGGGGGGAGGCATAGGGAAGTCGGCGACGATGTTGGCTTAACATATATGAAATAAACATATGAGGCGGAGGTGGAAATGGTGGGGCAGGGAGGGTTTCTAAATGAGCTGCGATGTGATGGAATTATGCTCTGAACAAACCTGAGCATTGCGACACATGTGTCAGTTGACATATACGAAAACTCATTTCAGATCTGTAGATGAGTTATTGATGTGTAAATTCAAATTAAATGCCATTTGGAATGAACAAGATAAAAGTGTTTCGGAACTCAAGAATTTAACAAGAATTCACTATAATATAAATAATTTGTTTAGGAGTGTCCATTATTTATGGGAATAAATTATATTTTTATTGGTTTCCCCATCATATAATTGCCCAACTTTATGTAGTATACGAAACTGATAAAGTGTGTCTAGTCCTAAAAACATAAAATGTTTCCAAGTTTTTATAGATTGATAGATGGAGAAGTTAGATGTTGTTCGCATTTCATTTTGTTTCAGAGATAGAATATTTATTGTACAATTCTTAGATATTTGCTGCCAAAAAAGTCTTTTATATTTTCTCTTATCATATTTTACGATTCAAGTGCATCAAATTGAATTTGATTTGAAATTTAAAAATTTATTTTAAACAATTCATCACCTCAAATCTGGCTAATCAATTGGCTTTATTGCCTTATGTCTAGGCAATGGCAAATGGACTCTTCACAATAAATTTTCTGCTTTCTGTTTGCATTTTTGAGCGCGCGCAAATCTAATATACAATTTACGATCGGGCAACATATTAAAAATTTAAATTAATTTCAAACTTTTTGACGAGTTTCGCTGTGAGCGAGAGTGGCGACGGGGCGTATAATGAATATCCAATGACTGTCCAACTGTGGCAGCGGGCTGCGGGTGGCTGATGGCGAGAGCTCTTCCATTTATTATGCGCACTGTTGTCGCTTTGGCTTTAGCTGTTTTAGATTTGCGTTGCCATTTTTTTAATAAAGTTGAAACAATATTTCACACACACAAACACACACACACACACACTCACTCACACATACTTAGTCCTGAACAGTGTCTCCTAGGCAGCTTCTGCCTGAAGCGCTGCGTCAAAAACTGTTCTTGAAGCATTTATGTCAAATTTATGTTAATATATTTTACAATCGTCGCTTCACTCATGGCCATGCCCACGCCCACGCCCATGCCCAGGCCCATGTCACATCAGCGTGTGTGTTGTCTTTAGAGTCTCAAAATCTGCATAAATTTTCTAGCTGCTAGCTGGCATTTCTTATCAGCGGCGCTGGGCAAGTTTCTTGCTGGCATCGCGTGTGCCTTGGGTAAATAGAGTCATAAAAATTGCCGTTGATGCCAAAACAAAAACAAAAGCCCGAAGAGACATGTGAAAGAAACCACTTGCAGATACACGTTACAAGAGCCAACAGCCAGCAGCTAACGGCTCAGTTGCCTGGTAACATGAGCCGTGTCCCTTGCCCCCAGCTGCTGCTGGCCAGGAAGTCGCTCGCATGTGGCACACCGCCGACGACTTGAAGGCGACACTTTGCGACACTTTGCCACACACACGCACACACACTAATACACACACGCACACACTCACTCAGTCGCACATTTGCTCTCAAATCAAAGCCTTAAAGTTGCTTACGTGAAAAATCTAAACGACTGTGCGTGTGTGTGTGTGTGTGTGCTTGAGCCTTTGTTTGGTTGTATGTTGTTATATCTTCATGTCTGCCACTCAAAGGGTTCGCATTCGCTGGCGTCTTTTCGCCGGCAATTCGTTTCGGGTGTTGGCTAAACGACGCAATAAGCTTAGCACTTTCAAACAGCCCAACTGAATCTCCGACTGAATTTTCATTGCTTCTGCTCGACTTGAGTTGATTTCGGTTTGAGTTTGGGTCGGGTTTGGGTTCGGGTTTATAGCTCGATTTGATAAGCCCCCGCAATGCTGTGTCAACTGCTATGTTGCTTATCGAGCATGCAAGTCTATGGATGTCTGTGTGTGTGTGACGTCATTGTTCATTGAAAACTGCGCAGCATGCAAATTTCCAAAGTTTTGCCTTTCTTTTCTATTTGCGCAATTTTCCATTTTGCCACTATGGCAATTATTTGTGGTCAGTGCTCATATGTCTAACCATATTGAATACGATGCCCAACAAAGTCGGTCAAGCATGCCATCCGAGCCACAGCGTGTGTGCGGGTGGATGTGTGTGTGTGTGTGGCATGTAATGTTGCCCCTGGGGTGTGCGTAACTTTTATTTTATGGCTACTGATGATGAGGGCGCTGTGGGAGCAACAAAAACGATTGAATAAAGAAATCCAGGCGCACGCAACGTTACGTATGCTGGCAAATAAAAATCTCAAGTTAGCGACACCAAATGAACGAGTCCACCCACACGTACACGCACACATAGACACACACACACACACCTGCGGACTGGCGGCGGAAAAGTCCTGGAAATTTATAGGCACGCGTTCGCCATTGATGTGGGGCTGTTTTCCATTGGGGCCTGCAGCAAGCCAACAGGCATAATGTTACGCTACGCTATTCTGCCACACCCACACACACACCCCCACACAGTCACATACACACCCCCCGCAGCTTTGCAATGATTGCGGCTGCGAAAAGGCGAAATCTTTAGCAACGATTTCCCTAAATACTGCCAAATTTCCGGCATATTACAATATCAGGACAACAGCAACAACAACAACAACAACGAATGTCGGCAACAATGTTTGCAAGCGGCGGCAAAATGAAATCACGCGAAATTTTTACAGTGCGTCTTGACTTTTTCCTTGCGGCTGACTGCATAAGACAATGGGCGGCATAGGCAAATATAAGAGCAAAAAATTATCTGAAAAGAGAGTATATATATTTATAGACTTTTATAAAAAGGATTTACTTTGAAATACTTTTCTTTTCAGTTATTTCTAATAATACTATCACTTGAATACATATATTTCTCAATTCAGTTTACAATTCCAACTTATTCTACCGAAGCTGATTGAAAGTGTAGTTATTTCAATTTATATTAAGAAGATTTGAAAGCTGCTTTAGCAAAAAGAAACTTCAGATATCAACTATACATTTGAAGTTTCTTGCAAAGAGTCTTTAAGCTTTCAACTATTAAATATTCCACGTTGAATTTGGCTTTTCGGTCCACTGTCGATACGAAGCGGAACATATTACGCATTTAATGTGGCCGCGTACTTGCCAAGAACTTCCCTGGCATTGTGTGATTCTTGTAAACTTTTGTGAAGAGCGAAAGATGTGGAACGTATTACATGGCTGGGCCAACTCCGGACGTGGCATGGGGGCCAGGAGCTGCTCTGTGTGTGAGCCGGAAACGAGCTACAAAACTTTCACCTCAGGCGGTGTTCAGCTGTGCAGATGTTGTTGTTGCTCCTGCTTTAGCTGCGGTTGCCGTGGCTGTAAAAAGTATGAAATTTCTAAAGGAAACTGCCATAAAAAAAAATGAAAAAAAAACGAAAAATAATATAAGAAATGGGAAAAATATGCGCGCACGCACACACAAACTGACAGATGGCATGGACAGCGCGCGCTGGCTGCAGCATATGGCTGTACTTGAGCACGAACGTGGGCGTCGGCCACGCCCCGCTGCGGCTGCGGCAGCCAGTGTCGCAGGAAAAGGTCGCGCGGTCGAGATCAAAATGATTTTCAATTTAACGCGTTTACGTGCGGCCATTTGTCCGCCTTTGACTACGCAATTTCAATGAAATTTACGTTGCGAAAACACTCCAATATCCAGTACACTTGACCGGTGTCCGAGAGATGGGCGATGGGCGGGCAATTACTTTGCAATTACAACAAATTCGCGTTTATTTTCTTATCGCCGGCGCCTGAAAGTATGCAGCGGAAAACTTATGCTTCAACTCAAAGTTGAAATTGAAAATCGTTTGTGCAAATAAAAAACAAATTTGCGAATAATTTACAGAAATGCCTCTGAGCATGTGAGAGTATTACATTTATATGTGTGAGTGGGAGTGAGTGTGTGAGAATGGTGTGTGTATGTGTGTGTGTTTGCTGAATACGTTGGAAATTAAAATCAACTCGAGGCGCTCGCACAAATATTGATACATTCTAATGGATTTCACATACAAGCAAGCACACACACATACACACACCCACACACACACACAGACAGACTCATAGAGAGATCGAGTGAGCCAAAGAGGCTGCCGAAAAAGCAGACAAGAAGTTTTTATCGTAGTTAGACAGCTGCGCCATCAGAATCGTCCTTGCGAATGGCTAACAAACATTTGCCCAAATTCACTTGGCTTCGTATCTTTTATTTATGTTATTTATCGCAGCTGCCGTTGCCGTTGCCGACGGCTTCTTAAAGCCTTTAAATCCTTGGCCCATACGTTTCTGCTGTCTCTTTTTTATTGCTGGCGTTGATTTGTCGCTGGCATTTGTTTATCGACAGACTCACTGACTCAATGACTGACTGACTGGCTGACAGATGGGCTAACTGATGGCAAATGTGGTGCCCTAAGCCTTCATTATCGCCAGTGCCGCACGCAGGGCAAAAGTTAAGCGTGCGCTTTAATTTCAAGCGCTTTAATTGCCAAGCAAATGGACGACTAATCACTGAGAGCCCAACAAAGGCGCGCAGCGGCAAGCGGAAGCGGAAATTCAGTGGAGCCCCCAAGGCAGAGAGACCCATTGCATACCCCAGAGTCTTTGGCAACATTGTGTATAACTGTAAAACTTGCAACAAAGTGCCAGCTGGGCGTCGACAAACAAACACACACACTCTCTCTCTCTCACACACACACACGTGCGATGCAGATGAGCTGCGCATTATATGAGTATGCATAAAGGGGCAAAAGTTACTCGTGCGCTAGCAACTGCATTTGCGGTAAGCCACGACGGCGTCATGGTCGTTGCTCCTGCCACAGCCGTCTCCTGCTAGCGACCAACTTACGTTCAAGTTCTCAATGTTGTTGTTGTTGTTGCTGCTGTTTCTGTTGCTGCTGTTGCTGTTGTCTCTTTTTTCTCTTCGCCATTTCATTTGTTTTTGTGCATTTAAGCGAGCGAACGGCCGCCATTTCGTAGCATCACTTAAGCATATGCTCCATGTGTGTGAGTGTGTATGTGTGTGTGTTAAGCGTTTTGCATTGTTATACAATCTATTGTTGTTGTTGCCTTTTAATATCTGTAAGTACGGCACTTCCTCAGGCAACAAAAAGCATAGAACGTAATACAAGAACAACAAGCAAAAAATTGCAATAAAATTTAATTATTTTATAAAAGTAGAATATAGAAGATTATCTGAGACAGTGAAAACTTAGTAATAGAATATATATATTGTATATACCCTAGAGAGAGAGGGAGTTATATAAATATATATATCTCTGTATACTTTAAGCAACAATATTGCTCAATTCTTAGCAAACTCTCGCTTGCTATAGAAGATTATCTGAGACAGTGAAAACTTTGTAATAGAATATATATATAGTATATACTAGAGAGAAAGGGAGTTATATACACATTTCTATATACTTTAAGCAACAAAATTGCTCGACTCTCAGCAAACTCTCAATTGCTATTGAATGGTTCACCCTAAGCCCAGCTCTTACATGTGAGCTACGTGTGTAAACGTTTTCCATTTTCCATTTTCTTTAGCTGTTTGTATTGTTGCTATTTGTTTTTTTTTTTTGTTTTTGTTTTTCATTTTATGGGCCTTAACATTTGCGTAATAGACTTTGTTGCAGCTGCTGGGCGTGTTGCAGCTCCAATTCGATTGTCTTAACGCTAGAGTACTTTTCGCTATGGCAAATGGGATCTAAATGCAGTTAGCTGTGTGTGTGTATGTGAGTGTGTGTGTGGTTGTGGGTAGCTGCTGTGGTTGCATAGATGCACACGCGGCTTTTTTGGTTGTGTCATTGACTTCTTGAAAATGTGAGTGTTCGAAATTGTTGAGAAGCGCCCGAAAACCAATTCATTATCTTTCACTTTGGAACTTGCCATGAATACACACACACACACGCACACACACACAGAGACACCCACATAATGGCACTCAACCTAGCAAGAGCCAAAGAGCAATGCACAAAACACACACTCGCACAGCGCACTTGAAGCACGTCGCTGCTTGACTTTATTTTCGACTCGCACTGCCACGCCCCGTTTAACCCCCTCTCCCGCCCTTGCCTTCGCCGATTTTAAAGGTTTTTCTATGCCAGCATTGTCTCAGTTTGCGGCTGTGGAGCGAGCTTCGACTCGGCTCCGACTTGCACTTAACACAATTTCGAGGCGCACACAAAAGACTTTCACTGCGGCACAGCAGCCACCAAAAGCTCGCACCACCAACACGGCCAGCACACACACACACACTCACACACACACACGCCCACCCCAAGGGACGCGACGAAGTTGATTTTGTTTTTTTACTTTATTTTATCATGGCAGCGTATTACGCGTCGCTTTTGTTGCGCCATCAAAGCGTGTGTGCGGGTGTGTGGAACGAGCGCGTGCAACGCCTCGGGCGGCGCCACGTGGCATAAATTAATCTTCTCACTAAATTTGCCAACATATCTTCCATCTCTTCCGTCTCCCCGCTATTTCCAAAACGCATTTGCATTCGCATTCGCATTTGCCTTTGCTTTGAGCAGCTATTTGGACCCGGCGGCGCCAAGCTGGAGGATGACTACGACGATCCGCCCGTCACACTGTTGCGCGGCCCACCCGGACCACCGGGCGCCTCGGGCAAGGACGGCCGCGATGGACGTGACGGCAGCAAGGGTGAAGCTGGCGAACCAGGCGAGCCGGGCTCCCTGGGCCCACGTGGCCTGGACGGCCTGCCTGGTGAGCCGGGCATTGAAGGCCCACCTGGCCTGCCCGGTTACCAGGGGCCGCCCGGCGAAAAGGGCGATCGCGGCGATATAGGACCACCTGGTCTAATGGGACCTCCAGGCCTGCCCGGACCGCCTGGCTATCCGGGCGTCAAGGGCGACAAAGGTGACCGCGGCGATTCGGTGCGTAGCAGACAATAGATAACTCTTATCAATATTTACTAATCGTCTTCATTTTAGTACCGTAAAATGCGACGCAGGCAGGATGACGGCATGTCCGACGCCCCACACATGCCACCAATCGAATATGTGAGTAGCTGCCTCTGGCATAAAATCCTTGACTTTGCTGATTATTTATAATTTTTTCCCAGCTTTACGGACCACCTGGTCCACCCGGTCCCATGGGCCCGCCCGGACACACTGGACCACAGGGCGATCGCGGCTTGGATGGACGTAAGGGTGATCCTGTAAGTCCAGAGTATGCTTTAAAGTAGTTGTTATAGCTAATATATCTTATCTTATGCTCAGGGCGAGAAAGGACACAAGGGCGATCAGGGACCCATGGGCTTGCCGGTAAGTCATTGTGAATCATATATCACTATATTGAAGTACCTCTTATGTTCGTCATTTAATTTTTAGGGTCCAATGGGCATGCGTGGCGAATCAGGACCCTCCGGTCCAGCGGGCAAGGCTGGCATTCCGGTAAGTGACAGTTGAATGAATCCTTTGACATGAACTCATTTTATTGACGCACTAAAAATTGATTGTTTGGCTTTTATGTTGCTACAAAATTCGTTGTTGATCATCTTGGTTTGGTAATTTTTGTGTTATAAAACGTTGCTGTGACTAAAACAAGCTCTAACATTCTCTTATGTGTTCTTTATGTCTCTCTCTCTCTCTTTCTTTCATCTACCTGGAACAGGTGTGGGGCGACTACTAATACAACTTACTCAAAAGTGCAGTCTAAATATATAAATAACAAACATATTGCGCCTACTCTCAAAATGCGATACTCACACAAACACACACATACACTCACTCACACACATACACACACACCAACGCACAGGAGGCAAAATGATAATACGCTGAACTCTAAGGAAGAAAATATATATGAAAAAAAAAAGAATATTAAAATATACATAGAAAATGTTAGCGCTCTGACAAGCCGCTCAGTTTGAATGTCTATCTACATAGTCATATAGCTCTGTGTATATGTATGTACATACCAAGCGCCCATGTACATAAATACATGTGAAACCCAGTATGAATAATCAGTGCATGCTAGTCCCATCCCTGGGAAGATCGCATGCAAAACAATTAAATAAACTACAATAAAATTAATATTCACATATGAACCGTATTCATATCAAAACATGAAACACAACAAAGCAGCAGGCCACACAAATATTTATGTATACAAAGGAAATAGTTATTGCTAGAGAAAGAGCCGATCGAACGAACATATTTACAAACATCAATTGAATTGAATTAACCAAGCAAATTGAGTATTTAAGTATGTATATACGAGATGGGGCAAACATAGAACTCGGCAAACAGCCAAAGCCAACAACCTGCTAACAAATGTGCAATGCAAATATTTTAATTGCATTTCATTTAACGCTGCGCTGTTCGCATTTGCGAGTACATTTAAGCCAAAGCCAACAATAGCAGCAGCAGCAACAGCAGCAGCAGCAGCAACAGCAGCAGCAACTGTTGCATAAATCATACGCACTGTGGCACACGAATGCAACACGGCATAAGCTCCGACTGCAATTCGGCAGATGCAATACCGTAATTCAAGCTGCTTGTAGCTCTCTCAATTGATCATTAAATTTCATTGTGAACATCAATTTTAAGTGTTGCTGTTGCTGCTGTTGCTGCTGCTGCTGTTGCTGTCGCATTGCTGCATTATCTTAGGTGCCGTCCAGAGGCTTTGTCGTATATTCAATTTATTGGGTGGCCAAAGCTTCAGTGCTTGAACGAAAAAGAGAAGAAAGGAAGGAAAACAGAAAACAAAATATAAATAATAATAACTACTCACAAATTTTAAATAACATAAGTAAAAACTGTAAAAAAAAAAAATTGAAGAAAATCTATATAAATCTTTAAAGTTCGACTCCATGTTTGCATATAGAATATTGTGTTTAAATATGTGTGTTTTATGTCTACAAAACAAAGATATATATATATACTATATATGTGTATATGTATTTAAAACAATAATAACGAATCTCCAATGAAACAAAAATACACATAAATAATTGTAATATCATGCGACAACAACAAAGAGCTATCTTCCAATTGTGCATATTTTCAGTGTTAAATGTAACTTCAATACAAAACGCGTTGAAACTAGCTAGGCTAAAACTAAAATATACCTACTCTATATATATATGTATATCAATATATATATATACTTGAATATGTGTACACAATAAAGCATCTGCCAGAGCATCGGCCGGGCCGGTGTATAACAAAGCGACCCCCAACACACAAATACTCTCCAATTCAATGCAGCCTCGGGTGCATTCAGATTCGTGCTCATCCACTGAGAATATCATTAACAATTAACTTATCTCATATATCCTATTGGTTTCATTGAACATCTCAAATAAATTAATGCAAATCTACCTTTCAATCTCAACGAGTACACAGAATGCACATCACAAAAACACAATTAAAAATAAAAACAAAAATCAAAAACAATTTACATTTTATAAATAAAATACGAGCATGCGATATCAACTAAAAAAAACTGCAGTCAGTGAATGAAAAATGAAATAATAGTAAACAACAACGAATTAAATCTCTGATACGTTGAACTCTAATAAAACTTGCGCAGCATTTGCATAAAATTTCAAATAAAACGAAGAAAATAACCAAAACATAAATAAAGATTTCCCGATTTGCATGCATATTACGAGTAGAAGCTCCAAGTATGTGTTGGAAAAATTCCAAATGAATATTTATATGTCAATTTGATTTCAATTAAATGTACCACGAAACAAAAGTAAATGAAAGAAGGTGAATTGAAACCGCTATCCGCAATTTCGCATGTCAATTTTGATTTGGCCAACCTGAAGGTGTACATAAAAAACAGAACGAAATGTCAACTAAAGATAAGATACGATATTTAATTAATAATGCCGGGCAATTGGCTAACCTAACCATAGTTCCAATTGCGCCTAACTCTATTAACTCTACTCGTCTTTGACCTCTTTGATCCTCTCTCAGTCCTTTTCTAACTAACCGAAACTATATATTTAATATCCATAGGCTAGAATAATGAATTGTGTCTCCCTAGCAATATATTGTTCTAACGGCAATGCGAGCATTACATCTAACTTAAACATTAGCATTTAATTTATAATTAACTTTAAACTTAAATTTAAATTGAAATTTTACAAATTTTAAATTTATATTATCCAACTTCAATTTGAGCATTAACTTCATAAGCTGCTAACGGTAATTGTAAGTGTACATTTGTTAATTACGTACTAAAAAAAAAAAACAAAAACAAAACGAAAACCAATTATTGCAATTAAATAACAAAACATATATATGTCAGCATACGCAATATATATATATATATATGTCTATATATGTATGCAATTGAGTGTATTAATGTCTATGTATACATAGAGGGTATTTATGTATGTATGTGTGCATGTCAGCCAATCGACATTATTCATAAATTACATAACGAGTATTACGAGCATCGCGCTAATCCGAGCAAAGGGCCAACGCCTTGTCCGGCAGCAGCAGCAAATTGTAAAGCGGCTAATGAAATCAATATCATTTCCATCTTAATTCTGCATTTTCAATAAAGTGATGGTTTTTTACTAAAAACAACAAAATCCGACTGGTTTCTACTAATTTGTAAATACAACTTTGATTACTCACAAGACGGAGAGACAAACAGCGAAAACTGGGTTAAGATTTTCGATTTTCACTCAAGCAATTGTTAACGCTTTTCCACTCTCTCTCTCTCTCCGCCTCCGTCTCTCTCCCACGCATTCTCTGCAACGCTTACAGGGTCCGCCTGGCTTGGATGGCATGAAGGTACATTAACTGGCTTCCCAAAGCGTCAACCTAGATTTTTGGCCTTGTCTAACTGAAATCTTTGTTCTCACACAGGGCGCACAGGGCGAGACGGGACACAAGGGCGAGCGCGGCGATCCTGGTTTGCCGGTAAGTACAGTTACACACACACACAAACACACACCAGTTTAAATGTAGTACATATGTATCTATACACTCACACACACACACACACACCACCATATGTTTATCTACCTTATGTGGTTGCTAATTTGAATAATATGTGTTTCTTCTTTTTTTATTATATTTTTTTATCTTGTCTGCATGCAATTCTGTCTCTTTGTTGGCGTCGTACACTGTCTTCAATCTATGCAAAAACCTTCTACACACGTATCAACCTTTTTGACCCACACACACAATCACGTACACAAACACACACTCACACACACAAACAAACTTATACGACGTTAAGGGCACCGACGGCATACCCGGGCAGGAGGGTCCGCGTGGCGAGCAGGGCTCACGCGGCGATGCTGGGCCGCCGGGTAAGCGCGGACGGAAAGGAGATCGCGGCGACAAGGGCGAGCAGGGCGTGCCCGGACTGGACGCGCCCTGTCCGCTGGGCGTGGACGGACTGCCGTTGCCTGGCTGCGGCTGGCGTCCGCCAAAGGTTAGCATGCGTTTGAATAACCGAAAATATTTCACTTTCTAATTGGCTAAACTAAAACGTGGAACTTTTGCATGCGCCACTGCCCACCTATGCTACGTATTTCGCTTTGTTTTTCTTGTTCTTGTTGTTGTTGTTGTTGTTTTTCTGACTAACTCGTTTAACTAACTTCTGCTTTTGCACACTAATACGCACACACGCACACGCATACGCACACACACTCAACGAACGAACATATGCGCAAACACAACGGCACAGGAGCCTATCGTCTCAACGCCCATGCACAAGGATTACTTGCCGGATGTAACGCAGCCGGAGAGCAATGCCAGCGATTATGAGCAGGAGGAGGACGACGAAGAGGACCAGCCGGAGGATAATGAAAACGAATATGATGAATATCAGGAACATTTGCATAACAATGACTAAAAACGGAAACAGCCAAGCCCAAAAGCGACAAAGGGCAAACACAAACACAAACTCAGACACTGAAACATAACCAAAGCAAATAGATCCTTAAACACACCCGAACACACACGCATACACACAGACACACGCACACATATACAGATAGACACTAGCGACTAGTTAAGCATTTCCGATTTCCGCAGCTGACTTGGCTCCGTTTTGCTCACTGTTGACACATGCAATTAGCGCTAACCGATGCAAAGTGGCTGCTACCCCTAATGGCTAACTGTAGTTGATTCTATTAGCATACACACTCCTAACACACACACACACACACACACAAAGCACACCTACATTTCTATACACGTAGCTACATATCGAACGTAACTGGCTTGGCTTGGCTTCACTTGGTGTTGGTATTTCGAGCAGAAACATACGCTGGCTTTGTTTCTTCCACGTTTTTTTTCCGTTTTGGTAACAAGATTGGCCTTTTTTGGTATACATATATGTTTCGCCCCTCGCAGGAGAACTGGCAGACGTGGCTCAAGGACGAGCTGAACGCGCTGCAGCACACAAAAACAAAAAACTAATTGCCTCAGCTGCAAACGCGTTCGCCCCGCCTCAACTTTGGTCATGGTCGTGGTCGTGGTCGTGGACGTGGCTCTGCAATATCCAGACGAATCGAAGCGCTTTGGTCTTAATTTTAGTAATTTGTTATTGTTAATATAGAAATCGATCAAAAGCTATGATATGTCTACCATAGAACATATCATTCAAACGTACATATGTGCCAAAATCTTTGAGAACAGCTAAAGTTGCTCAGGTAACTCGAGTTCTAACCACAAATCACAAATATTACTATAATTTGTAGTCCTAATTTACATACATGCACACCCACGTGCATACCTACATTTACACATACATATAACTATTTAAAGTGTAACGTTGTATCTACTACTACTATATATTATACTATACTATGCTACTGCTATTTCTACTACTTTTTCTATTACTCTAAGCAGCGAATCAGAAATTTTATAAAAATAAATAATTAAATATTTATATATACAAATTTAATAAACATAGTTATTATATTCTTTTTGGCTTTACCTTTTTCGTAAACAATAAAATGTATAAAATAATAAACTTAAGCAAAATGTGTTTTAATCGTAGAATTCTGAAGGGAATTATAATGAGTTAATTTTGAAAGTAAATGCTGAAAGTGAGTCTTATAGGAGATATATATTTCCATGGTTGTATGGTATGTGTGTGTGATACAGGTAAAATGACTTTATGACTTTGTTTCAATTGAAGGATTTCTACATTCATTCGATACCATAGTATTCCAGAGAAGACCCATGATACACAGCTGCAGTGAAAGTATGCAACAGAGATTTGTGATCACTGATAACATTGCAAGTCAGCTGCGCACTTGCATACTGCAGCTAACTTCGCTTTCTGTTCGCCTGTTGCTTTAGTTAAATTTGTAACAGATTTCGTAATCCAGCATCGGAATATCATTAATGATGACACAGCTGTACTCTGCAGCCATATAATATTGTTAATAAAAAAAATCCTCTTTAATGACCTGAGAAGAAAATAAGTAAAGCATTGAACTCAGAGTTCTTAAGAATTTTAATTTCCTGATCCACTGACGTATTATTTGTATGAAAGCAAATATTTAAAGAGCTTAATATGTACATTGCACTGAACCGATATGTTTATTCACGACGTGATTCATCGCAGATAGCATATGACGGATAGTGAAATCACTAAATTTTTATAAAAATTCAGCTAATAGACTAGGCGAACAGCAATGCAAGTAGGTTCTATATAAACATGCGAATAACAAATGGGAGAACTTAATTTTTCATTGCATACTTTTAGACGGGATTAATAAATATAATTATGAGCTGCAGCTGAAGTTCATGATATAGACTAGAATTGATTTGACGTCCTGAATTTATATTTTTCAAATTTAAAAAAATATATATAAAATAAAGAATATCATACAGAATAGAATTTTTGTTAAATTTACTTAAGGTTTCATATTGATTTAACTATTTATGTTATGTTTTAGAAATAAAAATGTTCCTAAGACTAAGCATTTGAATATATCTTCTCTTGATATACCTTATGAACGATAATTGTATTAAGCGCTATTTGAATAATAAATTTGAAAATTAAACACAAGCCATCTGAAAATATCTCTTCTGCATGCAAAAGCTTTTCATGAAATTCCGATTCAAATCGAGGATGAATCGCGCCTCTCAGAAGCAAGCTGTAAAAGTTGCAATTGCTGACGTGCAGAGAGAAAAGTACAATTTCGAGTGTAACCTTCTCAGCTCTTCGCAGCGCTGCCACCTGGTTAGAAAGTTAAATGCGTGCATCTGGTAAGTCCATGCAAAAGCTCTCTCCTGTAAAGCTTTAAAAGCACAGCTTTCGTATAGCAAGCTTTTGCCGTTATTTTCAAGATGGCAACAACTTCCTTTTAGAGTTCCTAGCATCTGACCACAAAGCCCTCGTCTGCTGTGCTCGTTCCGGTCGACCAGCACAGAAACTGCTTCTATACACATGCAACTGCATAAATTACGTATCCGCCCGCCCCATCGGACCCGTAAATCGCTGTGCAGTGCAGCCAAGCTCGACAACTGCAGCACAGCCGAAGGTTATTTGCGGCACCATAGAAAATTATAATTTTCATAAATTGCCAACCAATTGCTGATCTTATCGGAGCCCGTAGCCTGCGGCTGTCGTAAGGACCTAAAATGGGGGCGTCGCCCAGTGGAACAGCAACAAGTAATGGCAATTTCCCCACAAATTAAATGCGCCGTGCGGCTGTTATAGATGTTTAGCTTTTATTGTTTGTAATTGGTTGGAACACTTTACATTTACATTTATATTTAAACGCCAGAGATTGGGACGATAAACTACGACTACACACACAAACAAAAACAATTTGACAGTTTAATTGGTTTAATTTACGCATCAACAGTATTCAGTTTACAGATAACACGAATCCTGTGCTAATTGAGCTTTGAGATATCATTTAGTTACACACATATATAGACAAAAAGTATATAGATGCATATATATACTCGTATACTATATATATATATTAGTAGAATATAAAATATAAATAGTTAGACGTTTATCATTTAACTAATTAAGCTACGGATTTAGAACATTGAATTGGGCAAAAGTTGAGTTTACAGTTGACAACAACATTTAATAAACAACGTCAGAGCTTGAAGGACTGCTAACTGCTAACTGGGCTACAAATCGTCAAAATTGAAATGGAACTCGCAGCTGCCTGTTGATTAAGCTTTAAATTATAGGATAATTTCGATATTTTACTAGTCGGTTGCGGCATCAGTGACAAAGACATAATCGGTCAGGCATTTCCGAACAGCAGTTAGAACGAGGTCTTGCCAAAGATGAAGTTGCCGGGCGCGTTGACGTCCTCGGCGGCAAAGTACTCCTTCCACAAGGCAGCGAACTGCTCGCGGGTCACGTCGGTCTGGCCCTTGGCCATCTTGGCGAACGCCTCCTCGCACTCCTTCTTGTCCAGGCCGTAGCTGGAGCAGACCAGCGTGAACTCCGTCACATCGATGCCGCCGTCATGCGAGGCATCCTCCAAGTCGAACATGAAGTTCATGTACGCGTTCTGCCAGTCCATTACGCTGCTGGGATCCTTGGCGTATGCGTCCCACATGTTGCACCACTCGTCCACGCTGACCTGTGATAGAGCCAAGCAGAGTGGGTTAAAAGCCTTCGATTTATGCGTAACGCCCAAAAACACGCTGAAAAGCACATAAAGCGTCTAGCCGCAGGTGGGCGTGGCAGCTGCTCATAAAACATCATAATGGTCGACTAGGGGGTGCTGGCGCAATGCTGGAGTGGCGGAGAGTGGGCGGGGCCGCCTATGCGAACCGTAATTTATGCGACCTGCACATTATGCCCCACCGTTTATGAGCATTTCTTTTCGTTGCGCCATACGAAACAACGGCAATTACCGCAACATCAGCAATCGACGCCTTGACCAAAGTGGAGCAGCCTGCGACGCCTTGACCCGGCCAGCCGGCTGGTGGCAAACGTTAATTTTGGCCGAAGACACTGGCCATAAGAGGTCAGGCCGCATGTTTTAATGCGGCCATAAATAAGCAAAACAGCAGACAATGTGCGGTCAGCGCCATCAATTGCAGTGCCAATTGACTGGGCCCCACTGTGGTCTACCCACGCCACGACACGCTCGCTGCCCCACCACAACCACCCTCGAGTCGCACTAACTGCATATTTTTGTTATGTTTATTGCATCTAAGTGGTGTGCGTTGCCAAATTGAAATGCCAAAAAGGCGGCACATCCTTGACCGTGTCTCTGCCTAGCTTAAGTCATAGCAGTTGCTTTGTATGCTCGTGCCTATGTGTGCGTGAGTGTGTGTGTGTGTGTGTAGTTGTAAAATGAGTTAGGGCAACAACAATAAATCCAAGTCTGGACAGCACAAAGCCAAAAATGCACAAAGGCCACAAACGGTTGACTTCAGCTTATTTGCAGCAAACTTCGTCAAGTTTCTGGCTAAAAGCCAAAAACTTTGCGGCTATCTGTGTCACAATCAAAGTGCGGCTAAAGAGTGGCTGTTGCAGCGCCGCCTGAAGCACCTGTCTGTCGTCCTTCAGGTACTTCTCGTGCTGAAAATTTCCCTTTTGCCTCTATTAGAAACTCGGCTGGTTTATAACCATGATTTAATTTGTGCAGACGCAGTCTGATTATGCCTTGCGAACGGATACTTTCCCGTGGCTGCACAAAGCGGTTATAAAGTTTGTCAATTGTAATGAGCAGCGGCCTAGAAAACTCACTGAAGTCGTGGCCCGGAACTGCAGCTGCATTGCTCAAATAATTCACAATTCAATTTCCGTCCATTGTTGTAGATGTGGAATTTGCTTACTGGCACACAGCCACCCATTCAGCCACGCCCAACCACGCCCAGCCCACCGCACACTCCAAGCCAATAAAAAGAAAATTTATGTACTTTTTTTTGTTGCTTCTGTGCAGCGTGCGACCGACTTTGTAATGTTTGCTGCTGCATACAAACATGCATCCATAATCGGTGTGTGTGTGTCTGAGTGTGAGTGCGAGTGTGTGTGTGTGTGTGTGAGTGTGGCAGTGCCCACTTGTCAACTGCTGTCACAATGGCATCGAGTGCAGTCCATGGATTTCAACACTTTTGCCACTGACAATGAAGCCATTCAAATGGCGAACTGAAATCCCAAAACGAAGCACTTGACATGCAGTTGCTCTTTTTTGTAGTATCCACACACACACACATACCAACACACACACACCCACGCAGCTGCAGTCAATCTGACTGTCCGCTCACCTGGCCATCGTTATCCTTGTCAGCCTTCGATCGTAGACCAGTCCAAATTTCCATCATGACATCGTAAGTCTCCTTGTTCTTTGGCGTGTCCTTTGCCCAACCACGCAGTTTGCAAACGCGCTGCAAATAACAATAACAAGAACAACAAAAATCCCAAAAAAAATGTCAGCATAAATTGAGTTATCAGTTACGAGTTGAATCAACAAAAAAACTGGACAAACACAAAAAACAAACAAACTAAATAAACGTGAATTGCCAAAAAATAAAAAGTTAAAGCAAAACACAACCAGTGAAAATACCATGCAAAATCAACAGAGCGCCGAAAAGTGCCAAGCCAACTTTTCAGCATGCACATTGTTGCAGTTGCAGCAATGCCCTTACCGAGTGGGGTTATTAATTTTGTGATGAAATACGAACTGCATGAAAATTAGATTTTTGTTTTTTTTGCTGTGTTTGAGTTTGTTTGCCGAAGGAGTTTGCTTAAGAATTAAAAATATATACAAGGTGTCTTTGATACAATTCTATTACTTATGAATACTTTGTATGTCTTTTAGACCCCTTCTTGGTGGACTATTATAGCTTCAAATTATGTAGACTTAGATATTTAGATATGTTTTCCAGTCCGCTTAAAGACTTTTCGAATAGCTTAATTAAATATTAACAAACGAGCATACTAATAATATTATAGCTGATGCATCAAGAACTTCTTTATATATGTTAATATCTTCATTATTTTTGAATCTTTTCTAAACTTCAAAATTTCACAGTTTCTTCAATTTATTATATAGCAAATTCTTTCTTACTGGTCATTATGAATAGTATATTCAACAGCTACTAAATGTATTGCCAAAACCTTCGAGATGTATTGAGAATGATTTTAAAATGTATCGAAGATCTTAGAGATATAGATATCTATTATATACTTGTTTCCATCTTCGCTGAGGTACTGCATTTGCATCGCATGGATTCGACGCATAATAAACAAACAAAAAGTATATAAATTCATAAATAAATAAAAATATCTTAACTATTTCAATTTCAAATCTCTTGGCACTCTCTGCTATATAATACTGTGTGCTACATCTACAATATACACCTACTATATTTAAGAGTATTCAGTTTTCGGTATGACTGAACTTCAGTTCTTGGCTGTTTACTGTGGATTTTATTGATGCAGCTGTTGACCGATACACATGCTTAGGTTTGCATATTCATCGATAGAGGCAATTGGAATTTGGCAACATTTGTTTTGGCATATTTTAACGCTCGCACTTACCTCAATGGCCATCTCGAAGTCCTTAACATCAATTTCGCCGCTTTGGTTCACATCTGTTGTTGTTTTTGTTGTTGGGCATTGCAACGATGCGCATTCCGCATGAATTGCATTGTTTGAATGTTTTGTCCGGTTGTTGGTCAGTTTGGTTATTTGTCCACATCAAATAAACAACACAACAGAGCGAGAGCGAAAGAGAGAGAGAGAGAGTACAATAAAACGGAAATAAACATTAATGCAAGTTAAACGGTTTTCATGGTAGCGCAGCTGGCAAAAAGTCGCACTTCCTGACCACTTTGTCGGCCACGCCTGTGCGTCGTCGCCCATTCCTTGGCTGCTGGCCATTTCGGCAAGGGCATGTCATTTGCATTGGCCAGCGAGACTGCAACGGTGTGCAAATGGCCACTTCTAGTTTCAGTGTCAAGCGCTTGGCGCTTGCATTTTATGGCAGCTGCAGCTGCTGCCAACCATGGCAGCAGGCCAAAAAGCCAGCCAAAGCGACACTCTGCTGTTTACTACCTGACAATTACTCATAATCGAAAAGCACTCAGCGCTTGCTGCAGAGCGCAACACGCGCTTCGAGAGCAACAAAATGTGTTGCCTACTTTTCTGCGCCAAACAAAAATATGCTCGGCCAGCTTACAAGCGAAAAGTTGCTAGATTGTTCTGTTGAGGCTAATGCAAGCTGAGGCAAATGCATATTCATTGCGTGTACACAAATTGAATTGCAGGAATTGAAGAAAGTTTGAAAGTTAAACTTAAAATAATCTCTCAAAGGCATTTCGTAGCTTCAGCCTGCCAGGGCAATATTTGCACAGTTTGTGAACTTGTGTTGATTGGCAGCCTGCCAGATGGCCTCTGTGTGTCGTGGGTATATGGCATGGCCGTAATAATATTTAGCCAGCTCGTATAATAAATTTCTAATACGTCCAGTTGCGTATGTGTACTCTATACACAAAGCTTATGAGCTCAAGCGAATGTCCAAGCTAAGCTCTGTCTTTCAATTTGCCGCCTTGAACTGCTTTAACTTACCGAAGAACACGTTGAACAGGAACAGCAGCTTCTTCTTGCGGAAATCGGAGATGGACATTTTTGTGTTTTATTAGTTTTAGTTTATCTGCTTTGAGTTTGGGTTAACGTCTGGTGTCCGTGCACGCTGACAGCTGCAAGCAAACGGGAAAAGAAAATTGGCTAGAGAATCGTTAAGGAGAGGAACAATAAAAAATTGGCAAATAAAACGCACAGCAGCAAGTGGAAACTGTCTTTAAATTTAGAGAGCACTCAATTAGGGGCTGCGACGCTTAAACGGGCGTGTCACCCAGCTAAATCTCTTGGACCGTTGTTGTCCCATAAAAAGAAAGAATGCGCTAGAGCACAAAACGGGTTGCCTCTGCGACAGCCCGCCCCCTGCTTTGGTTTGGTTTAGTTGATGCCAGCTAATTCAGCCAAAGGAAATAAAATAAGACTGTCTAAGGATGCACAAAGGATGCGCGCAATGCAAATGCGAATGCGAATGCGAATGCGAACGCGAATGCTAAAAGCTCTGCGGATTGGCGGGGAAACTGGGTCGGTGTACTGCAAGTGTGCCAGAGCTGCCTGCCATGGCTCATTTAACCTTCAATCAAAAGCAAACAGTCAACGAGGCCAGAGGCTGAATCAGAGCCATATATGCCATGTTCAGTAAGAACCACGGCTCAGCCGCCTCATCACACACGGCCATGGTCATTGGCAGCCTTAAACAGCCAGTTTCGCTTTTGTTTCCCCACGCCGTTAATCGTCGTGTGTGGGCGTGGCCGTGGGCTTCATACAGTGGCTGTTTACTTTAGTTTACGGTGGCCAAGCAACCGAATCACCTTGCACCGTCTGCTGTTTTATTTATCAACTCATCGCACAGCGGCAACAGCAAAGGCAACGGCAAAGCCAATGGCAAAGCCAAAGCGAAGCATAATTTTACAACAAGGAAATTGCAGCCAGGATGTCAAGTGGAAAGCGCAATGCAATGAACATGATGACAACAACGAGACAACGACAGCACCGCAGCTGCGGATGGAACTCAGCCAGTCAGCCTGATGACGACGACAGCGAGCTTTGGGCAATGCGAGCCAAACTGCAACTGGAATGTCCATAAACACAGAGAGAGAGGTCTGCGCAGAACGATTTTCCTTTATAATAATGCACCTTGGAAATTAAATTAAATGGCTCATATCTCAGCGCCAGATGCTGCAATAACAATAAAACTATTTGAAATTTCGTCGAGTTGTCAAGGCGCTTTGTTTACAGCGACAAAACTAATATCAATATTTAAATTGCCGTGAAGAGCGTGCATCTCGAGAAATATGCTGGAATTCTTAAGTGGCGCATAAATATTTATGCCTCAAGATTTTTAGCTTAATGCAAATACGCGCAGCTGGCAAAACAATAACTGTGAATAGAACGACAGTAAATTTCTGATGCTCACAGAAAATTGAGTGAGGCTGTTTACCTTCGTTTTATACATAATCATATAAATGCAGCTGCGAGCGTATATAGGTTTAAACAGACAGACCCTTCTATGCAATTCTCAAATGAGCTTAAACTGAGAGACATGCAGCACAAACTATTATTAGTATTAGCTTTTCTATAACTATCTCTTATGTTTCTCCTATTTATACGCATTATAGTTCACAAAACATTGGTATGTTTATAAATTCTCATAGACTCTTCTTTGCAATTCTCAAACTAGCTAATCTGATATTGACAATATGATCGATGATATGATATGAGCTATCTTCTTAATTTTTATCTTATTTACGAACTTATTTATTTCATTTCCTTGAAATTTCTGGGCATACACAATATATATATATATCTATTCATTCAAGTCCTTCTATACAATACTCAAACAACTTCACCTGACTTCTGCACATTATAAATAATGTCTTTGCATCGAAACAATTCTCATTTGTTTCACTCCTTTTGTTTCAACTGTAGGTCATAAACCAAACTCGCTTTTGTGCTACGAAAATGTGACAAAAATAATTTATATCCTTTTGGCCTCAATTTCTAAATCACATCAGAGTATTTAAATTAACCCAAAATTTGAGCATGGATTATATTCTAGCTGTAAACACAATATATTCAAAAATCATTTTTCATTTAAGCACACAAATAATTCATAAGCTAAGTGTTATTTAAAATGTGGTCAAATAGGTATATTAAATATTTACATATACCACACACACATACACACACACACATACACACATGAATAACACCTGCTTGTCAGACCTATTTAATTGCTCAATTTCAGCCAAATTATTTGGGTGTGAACAAATTGCGAAAACAAAAGTAAAATTGAATTCAGTTTGCTCAGAGCATAACGAACGAAAAAAAAAGAAGAGAAAAAAACATGAAAATAAATGAAATTGAATTTAATACGCTTTTCATTTTAATCTGCAACACGAAGCGAATAAACTTATTCTCCTTTTACATTCAGCATTTTTTGTCCGCTTTTTGTTCATTTCAGTTTTGCTTATTCATGTGCCACGTCGAGCGCGTCCTGTAAGCCGTTCGAACAGTTGGAATTAAGGCAAATGTGTCACCGTTGGAATTGGCTTTCATTTGCATTCCAGATGGAAATTGAAAATGAAATTTTAAGCCTTTTAATAGCTCGATGCGTACTTTATGCACTGCTAAAATTAATAATTAAATGAGCGCACAAATTGAATTCGCGCTTTTATGTGAAACATTTGCACATACGCATTACGCATACGCCACGTGGTGCGGTCGACAATGCGACATCTGCAGATGTACATAGGTATGCATGTATATACATACATATATGTATGTAAATATGTATGTCTGTGTGTTTGTTTGTTTGTTATGTAGGTGAAAAAAGGATTGTTCTCTAATTTGTTTTGTCGCTGTTACCAATTCAGCGCATTTCCGGCGCTCACTTCCACCTACATTTGCCCTTGCCCTTGCCCTTGGCCAGATAATTGTATTTATTACGCTTGGAGGCCCTCTGTGAAGTTGTGCATTAATTACCAATATCAATACTCATGCGCGAATGCATAAAAGCCACAGAATGGCTTTGCCTGTGGTTGTGGCTTTGGCCGGGACACACTCATCGGCCCATTAATTAGACCCACTTTCCGGTCCCAATAACGGAAATACTGGTGCCAATTTTTGTTGTCATTTTTATGGCACTCTGCCCATTAACATTTATCATGGCTGCCATAATTATTTGGCCGAATATTAGGCCATAAAATTTTTAATCGACCTTTTCTTATAGCCTTGCGTCAACTACGTATTTGTCGGGCCAATTAAAAACTGAGATTGAACATTAATTTCACTGTTTGTTCAATCAATTAAAACTCGCGGAGTGCGGAGTGCGGATTGAGTTGTGGTTTCCATAGCTCATTGCATTCCTTCAGAGTTCATATAAATTGAGTTTTCGCAACTTGAGCTTTCAATCAAGAAAATTCAGTTTTCCCCAGCTATGTTGAGTTGTTGAGTTGTGAAGCTCATTTATCACGTATTGTTGAAGTTGAAATTTAACAGTTAAGTAAAAATAAGTCGCAATTCGATGCAGTACGATATACAATCGGAAGTTGGTTATTTTATATAGTTTTATGCAAGAAATGTTCTCTAAAAAATTGATTTTTTTTGTAATTTCCGTTATGGTTATCTCTTTTATCTTAAAGTTTTCAAGTATCTAACAAGTTCCATTATACCTAAACCATCCTTTTTCATTGAAATTTCTGGTTAATTTTAACTGAATCTCTTTGAAAATATATAGCATATTTTAATAGAATGTTTCGGATTAGAAGATACGACGAATCAAAGTTGAAGAATTGATTTAATTTGAATTGTTATTGAAATTTGTATAAATAATATATGAAATATATAAAAATTAATGAAAAAATAATGGAAAAATACGATATGATATATGATATATATAATATGATATGATATATAAAGAAATATATGGAAATATATAAAATATACAGAACTCTGTATCAATATACATAATATTTAGAAATATATGGAACAATATCGAAATAGAATTGTTATAAAATATACTAAAATCTATCGAAATAGAAGTGTAAATATATAGAAATATATTGAAATATTCAAAAATATACAAAGCTGTATAGAAACAACCAAAATATATAGAAATATATGATGATATATCAAAATATACAGGACTGTATAGAAATGTACAAAATATAGGGAAATATTTGTGAAATATCGAAAAGTAAATTTGGAAGTATACTAAAATATATCAAAATAAAAATGTATAATTTATAGTGAAACATATTAAAATAGAAATGTAAATAAACAATGGAAATATTTAAAAAGATATAGAAATATACAGAAATATAAAAACAATAATGAATAAAACATACTGAAATATACAGAAATCTAAATAGATGTATAAAATACAGAAACACCTAAAATATATAAAAATATATGAAAATACATACCAAAAAATATGCAAAAATATTCATAAATTTATAGAATATATATGCATATAATTATGTTTATAAGTATAACTGATTGAACCTTTGAAACAACAAAAACTGTTAATTCATTAAAAATATGTTTGCCACTTCCTCTTAAATATCGTTAGTAGTATATGCCAAGTCCCACTACATTCAGATATTCTACATTTTCACTTTCTTGCATACTTTAAGAGTATTTCGAGTATTGTATTCGAGCAGCTGTCTCCACCTGATCGATCGGTGGCTCACTTTAGTTGCCGTTTCGAATTGTGGATTCTGTGGACTTAGCTGCGGCACAGTTCCAGGGGCCGCTAATTACTTTTGCGATGCCGCAAATTTGCGCAGCCAATTTAAAATAATAGACAAAGCGACAGTCTTTTTATCTCTTGATGCAGCCCATTGGTTGGGGGCTGCACAGCAACTGCATTCAGCTGCTGCTACAGTTGTTGTTGCATTGTGTGGCCTGCAGTAATTTCGTGTAATTTGCATTAATTTACATTTAATTTAGTGGACAATAACAGAGCACCAGATGGCTAACGAGAGGGAGAGAGAAAAGATTGACAGCTCGTGGCGCTGATTTAGGCCTGCGGCGCACAGAATATTTGGCCAAGGAAAATGTGGCAGGACGAGGATCCTTTGTAGTCTCTTCCTCTTTTACACTTTTATTCTGTCTTGTTTTGAAAACTTTCGAGGAAAAAACTTTGGCCGCCAACACTTTGAATGAATTCATTACAAAAGCAGCGTTTCTTGCACTTGTCAAGTTTTCTTCTCTCACAATGATAAGTTGGTCGGGGCAGGAGGGCAGCCAGGTGGGCTGCAGGTGGCTTACAAAATTTGACGACCAGGGCCTACTTGACTGGTCCCCAACTGCGTTGGCCATGTTCTTATTCATCCTTGCTCTGTCCGTTCTCTTGAAGAACTTGTGCTCGTTACTTTCGGTTTGTTCTTGTTCTTTTGTCGGTTTTTGAAATATGTTTTCGAAATTGTGGCATTATTTTTGTAACGGAAACTCTTAACACAAATACAAACGAACTCGCACACTCTCACACACTCTCACACTCACACAGACATAAACTGCGACGACTGCGTTTGTTATTGTTTCACTTTACCGTTGGTTAGCTCTGATTCTGATTCTGACTCTGCGGCTGCGGCTGCTTATGTGGATTTCTATGTGGCCTGCACTCTGGGCTTGACTGCTCGGCAACGCGCTTCAATGTTTTGTGATGTTCGCTCGTGCCGAGCCAACGGCTTTTATAAGCAGCCACGCGCCAGCAACAGCAGTGCCAACAGCCAGTCGCTCCATGCCGACGTCGACGTCGACAGCGACAGCGACGCCATTGCCTCGTTGCAGAACTTCGGCATCCCTCGTTGTCGTCGTGGCTCGCTTTGGGTGCTTTTTGTCATCACACGTATTATCTTATCGCTTCGTCTGCGTCTGCGTCGCTGTCGCTGTCGACGCTGCGCTGCACTTGACGCTGCTGACTGCAATGATATATGTGAGTGTGTTTCTGTATGTGTGTGTATGTGTCTGCAGTCTATTTTTCGACTACCACGTGCAACATTACAGGACAGCATGCGGCATTTTTGGTGTCTGCTCGAATGTTGAAGGCTTAAACTTCTTGCACAAAATTGCTAATTCAATTATGATTTCATTTTTGCTGTTGCCCGAAAACCGAAAACCAATGGATTCAATTTAGATTAAAGTGTCCAATTAAATATCTGTGATTATTGCATTCGATTTCAATTTGTTTAAGCCGTACGTAATTAAAAGACAACAAACGCACAGATATCATTAGAGAAAGAGAGAGAGCTGCTGGTGTGCGTTAATACACAGTGAGAGATTAGAGACTAGTCTTATCGCGGCACTATTTGATTTGCTGCTCAGGTGTCCTAAGCGATTAGATACTCGCTGCGATGGACATGTTTAACAAGAACTATTTGCCTTGCAGATGTTTTTTTTTATTTACGAGCAGAAAGCTTGACAAGAAAGCGAACAAATAGTAAGGAAATGGATTTAAATGCTGGAAAATATTATTAAGAATAAAATGAATGAATCTACTTAAGTGAAATTTCAATTTTTTATTATATATTTTTTTATATATATTTTTAAGTGCAGAATCTGTACAAACTTTTTTAATATTTAAGACAAGTGAAAAGTTTTTCATTGCATATTTTATGGCTGCTTTTCGCACAGTGCAGGGTCAGAAATACAACAAATCACAATTGTGCAAATGTTTTGGACAAAAAGCCTTGACTCACACTCACACACACACACTCACACCTATACACACACATGGAACTGCAGTTGTGCCACTTGGCAGCATAATTAAAGTGGTGGCTCATTCGCATTCGATCATATCCAAATGTGGACCACCAGCCGGCTGCAGCGGCAGTCAAAGACATTTAAGCCAAACAATTTCATGCCTGCTTTTCTTGCTTTTAATTATACAAGCCACACATACACACACAGAGACAGACTCACACACATACATATAGTAGATGAGCTCA
The DNA here is from genome assembly GCA_035045145.1 of Drosophila meridionalis. Lineage (NCBI taxonomy): Eukaryota > Metazoa > Arthropoda > Insecta > Diptera > Drosophilidae > Drosophila > Drosophila meridionalis. The sequence goes on along the minus strand of JAWNPG010000020.1, from coordinate 8,464,874 downwards.
TGTAAGCGCTGTTAATTGTCAACTCTTGCTGAAATGTCGCTGCCAATTTATCAGCTCGAAAAACTGGCCAACAGAATAGAGCACCCGCTGCGCTGTCACAGCAGGCCCAAAAAAAAGAAAAAAAAAAAGAAAACAAAAAAAACCTTAACAATAAGAGCATTGCACAGGCTGCGCCATTTCTTGTTCCATTGCCAAAACGTTCGCTGCGGCTGTTGCAGCCTATTGCGGATGACCGTGTTACCAATGTTTCGCCAAGTTCCATTTCGTTCCGCTGCTGCAGCTGCTGAGGGGGTGTGTCTACGTGTGTGTGTGTGCGCCGGTGCGTGTTGGAGTAGACAAATGTTTAAATTTGTGGCCCTTTTACCTGTTTGCATCTCAAGTGGCTGTATGAGTGCAGCCGCCTCTTCGGCAGGCGGCAGGTGGCAGGTGGCAGGAGGGCAGTTGGCTGCTGCCTTGGCAGAAAGGAAACGGATGTCGACATTGACACACTTTCAGATTAACATGGCCCGGACTGAGCCCAATCCCAGTCCCCGGCCACATGTTAAATGGTCACACAGTTTTTGCCTTCGTGCTGCTTGTTTTTGTCAGCGTTTAGCTGTCCACCTATTTCATGTTGTTGTTGCTTCGCTGTTGCTGTTGCTTCGAGTATAAATGAGCGGCCACTAAACGTTGGCCCAAAAAAACGAAAGCGAAAGAAGACAGCACACATTCCGCTTGGGGGTTCCCATGGCAGTAGTATTTGTGTGTGTGTGTGTATGTGTGTGAGGCACATACATGTGTGGTTGGCACGGCAATGGCACGTTATTTGCTAGCAATCCGCACCTGTACACACTTTTCACGTGCTGTTGCTGCTGCTGTTGCTGCTGTTGCCATTGCACGCTTTTGTGCGGCCTTCTGTGCCAGCCACACGCTCGCTTTTGGCGCTCGGCAATGGCAACTTGATTAGACCAACATGAAATTAAGTAATTTCGCCGTATTGTTTAGTGTTGCTCCTTCAGAGGCAGCAGCAGCAGCAACAGCAACAGCAGCGCCAACAATGGAAACAAGGAAACAAAACAATAACAAGCCCTGTACAAAAGAATAGACCAAGGCCAGACCGACTATAATGAACGACTCTTGTAGTTGTCCAACATCAAATGGAATTGAAGAAGAAGAAGAAGGGCAGTTTGGCAGGAAGCAAAGGCTGACTCTTAAAGATGATCGACATATGGATAAGATATATTCGTAATATTCTTGAGAGCTTTTTGAACAAACTCAATTATATTTAAGTTAACTTAATTGTTTAATTTGAGAATTTTTAACTCACTTTAATAAAACAAACATTTGTAGTTTTATATTGTGAAGATTCATTCTTTAAATTCACAATTTTTAATTCACTTTAATAAAATAAAATACCCAACAGTTGCAATTTCTCAAGGCAAACATATCCTTAACAATGCATTATGCGAAATAAATAAGAAAAGAAATAACAAACACAAAAAATAAAAGAAAATTCATGAGCGGAACTATCCAAATGCATTTGCTCGCAATTTGGCGCAAATCTGATTAAGGAACCCTTCGCTGCCCGTAAACCATTTAGCAGACACTCGAATTACAAATTCCGCTCGTATGAATGCATGCTGTACGTCCGTGTGTAGCGGCATGCGGTAGCCTCCTGGCCGGGAGCTTCTCATTTCACGTTGCATGCCACGGGGGTGTGTGCGTGCTTAGCTTGAGTCAGGTGCGGCAGCGGTTGCAATGCTACCAAATGCGCTGCACGCCAGACCATGCCCATGACGCAGTGCTTCCAGCCATCGAGCGGCGCTGCGCTGCGCTGGCATCCTTTTGGCGCGGAATTGAATCAGCTGTCCCTAAAAGTATGCAAGCTCGTCATGCACCGCTGGGGCGCTGAAATGGGGGCGTGTCGTGCCGCTTGGCGTCGCGCTTGTGTCTGTGTAATTTACTGTTATTTTTTAAGCACTTTTCTTTTATGCGCTCACGCCAGCAACAACAGAAACCAAACCCAACCAAACCCAACCAAAACCAACCAAAACCAACGAAACCAAACCGAGCGCAAGAGCAAGAGCGAGAGCTGACAGATAGCAGAGCAAACAATTGTACTGTTTGTTTCACTTCGAAGATTTTTTGTTTGTTTGCATGAAGGTGTTTTTTGTTTGTTTTTTGTTTGTTTGAATATACCCTTGCGTGTGTGTGCCCTGCCAGCGTAAAGACAAAAGAGCGAATGTTATACAAAATTTAGTTTATTTTTTTACTTAGGCATTCAGACTTATCCCAAATAAATTCGTGGAGCATGCGAGGCAACTTTTTGGCTTCATTTCTCATACATCTATGCATATTTAGCTGTGCTAGCGTATATGAAGTCGTCGGTCTTTCATTAATCAGCTGCAGGACATCAATCACTTTCGCTCTCTTTGGAGAGGAACTACGTATAGCCATAGAACTAACTGGTTAAAGCTAAGCCAGGGCTGTAAGGAGATTGCTGGTATTAGAATCTGTTATTTTTTGTTTGTCTATAACTAAATAGATGATTTTGTTTAAGATATATCAAGTAATAGTATATGTCTTAGGGGATAGGATAAAATATTATAAGTACAATATTATCTATCAGTTTAATACTTGCTTAATAACAAATATTTGTCTGTCATATATACATACATGGATTATATATATCCGTCAGATAAACATGGATCTCGCTTGAGAGCAGATAAATAAAAAAAAAATGTTTCACTATGATATTTATGAATAGATAATAATAATGATGAATAAGGTAATATTTTTTATCAAATATTTTTATTATATATTAATATATAAATATTTATTATTTAATTATATTGCAAATTATTACCTAATCATTATTTAACTTTGTCCACAATCTTTTAAAACCTCATCTTAACTTACTTCAGGGCATTCCGTAGTCAGCTTGCTGTCGAAATGTTTGTTTGCATCGTTGAATCACGTGAGAAATTACACATGTCCTGCAATGTATTCAGCATGACATTGCCACAGTCAGTCAATGTGTGTGTGTGTGTGAGTGTGTGAGTGTTGGTATCTGTGTATATCTGTGACTTTTGGGTTTGTTTCAGCGTGCTCTGTGCGCTGGTAGATTTATGCTCGGGCAAAATAAATTTGGCTCGTGTCGCTTTAGCAAGCCAAATTGATGAGCCGGGATTTGTGCTAGTTGCCGACATTGCACTTAAATTAATTTTTTCATTTGGTCCGTGCGCTTGTGTAATTATTTCGTGTGCTTGCGAGGGCCATTCGGATTTCTAAACTGCCAGCACTCACAAATCCGACGGATGTGTACAAAACTTGCATAACTTTTTGGCACAATAAACGAATTTGTAATTTGCAGCCATTGCAGCTGCAGCAAACCAGCAAAAGCCACCCACCCACACACATACGCCCACTCACCCAACCACCCACTCACTCACTCACTCACACATCCGCCCTCGAAGCACGCTCGGAACTGACCTTCATTGGCAAAACATAACGTTGGCATCCAAAAATGCAAACGAAACTCTAATCCCATCTAAGCCAATCAATTGCGGATCGAAGCAGTTAATACTCTAATCATATAATCATATAATCATATAAGCCTATAACAATCCTCTTATGGATTCCATTATAAGCCTATAACAGTCCTCTTATAGATTCCATTATAAGCCTATAACAGTCCTCTTATGGATTCTATTAAAATATTTAATCAAACTGACTAGAGATTCACTCTAGATCATTCCTTCATTATGCTCCCCAATAATCTGTTACCAAACCATACTCATTGGCAACATTCACTGGCAACAGGATAGAGTATTAACCAGCTTAGGGTATTTGTTAGATAGGGGCCAGGCATGCAACACATATGCAAAATAAATATTAGACTAACGGACGGCATCATAACAATTATTGCGCCGCCGCCCCCATTTCGCTACAAGCCAATGCAGATGCGGTACTTGGGCGGGCGGCCGAAATGACAGCGGAAGCCCAAAAATTTACATTGATTTTGGCAACCGCCACGACAACGGAAGCCATGAAAAGGGCAACATCAGCAGCCGGCTATAGGCTGTTGGCTGTCGGCTGTTGGCTGTCGGCTCTTGGCTCTTGGCTGTTTGGCTGTAGTCAGTCGGCAATGGCCCAAATGGCTGTGCCTGGGTCAGTCCGGGCGGCTTGGCAGGCTAATTTATCTATTGGTCGACCCCGTTGGGGCAGAACGCAGTCAGCGGGGTCTGCGGATACTTCTACTAAGTAAGCAATTGTGGGGTCTAGGCTAAGGTTATGACATGCAGAAAACCATGTGCACAAATGTGCTTGAACCAAAAGAAAAAAACAACAACCACACACACACACACACACATAGAAGCCGAAACGACGACGCTCGCAGTTGGTGCTTTGCAATTGCCGCATTTGTATCTTACAGATACAGATACACAGTGCGGCACTTTTTGCAAATGCTGCGCTGATAAGCAGCGCCAAGATAAAATGTTTGCCAAAAGAGCTAAAAAAAGAAAAGAAACTAAGCCAACTGATAACAGGCCCGCCTGCTTATCAAACAAAGACGTCAGTGAGCGCGTCAGCTGTCTGCAGCTGTCGTCATCGAATCCGCATTGGCCACACAACTAAAGCCCTGGCGATTTGTCATTGCACTGAAGGAAAACAAACCATCAAAAATTATCAAATTGAAATTCTATTTAATTTAGAGCTGACATTCGAGTGGCCTTCGGTCGAATTGCTAGCATTTCGCTAAGTCGAATCAAGTGCAATTCATATGTAATTTGTAATTATGCATCTGCTTGACTCGACTTGACATCTGGACAGCTGCTATCCAGCGTGCATACACTCAGCGAAAATCCTAAGTTCAAGTGAAAAATGCTAAAGTCTTTAAGTGTGTTCAATTGTCAGGCAGCTCTATTGAATATATTAAGAGATCGCTTAAATTTTATTCAATTAACAATAACATAAATTTTATTTGTTCACATTTATAGTTTATACTTTAAGACATGAAAATAAAGGCAGAGCAAATAAATATTATAATTCAGCTTTATTATCTTTATTTATAAGCGGCAAATGTTGTTGTTTCCGAATTCATTAACAATATTAGTTTTACGCTCGCAATTCAAATGTTCCGTAATACTTCATATTATCTAAGTCAATTCAGATAAAGTTCAACAAGTTTATATATTTATTATTGGTAAAGCTTCATTATTTTCGATTTAAATTAAAATAATAATAACCATACTACAATACAACAACAAAATTTGTGTTAAATGTGCAAATATAAAGCGAAAAAAAAAAAAAAATGAGATAGTAAATGTATAATCTTATATAAATATAAATATATATACTTAATATATATATCATTAGACATATATAATATAGAAAATAAACAATATGATATAATAAAATATGACACAAAAATATATATTTCATATAATAATTGTCGAGTCAATAGAGACAAATTCTTTCATCTGTTGTCATACGTAGATAACGGTAAATCATTTACTGTGTATATATAACATCATCCAATCAAATAACTATAGTATATTATAGACCAAATATAAAAAATACATAGGTAAACAAAGTATTTTTTATAAGGACATTTAAATTTAATAAATGGATTTCATTTCATCAAGAAACGTTAAAAACACTATTTGATAAGTTAAAATAGAGAAGTTGCTGAAGAAAAACTAATTCTTTGCCAAAATATTATAAATTAAAACTATCTTTATAACCTCTTATTCAAAAGTCGTAAAGCTCATGTTATTTATAGAAATACTCATGGCTAAAAACTATCTTTTAAAAAAATTTGTTTAGTTTGTTAATAAATCTTATATCTTACATATCTCAAAGTTAATTTTAAATTGGACTATACTCTTATAGATTAAAGATAAAAACACCTGCAGCAAATGTAAGCCCCAGTAAAACTAAATCTCAAAGCAGTTGCATAACTTTCTGTTATAATTCATTAAATGGCCCTGAAAAGATATCGTTTAAACAGTTTCTGCTATTTAAATGTTTATATGCTTTTATATCTAATATTTGGGCAGCATCTTGATGTGTTGTTTCTTTCTTCTCTTTGTGTATTCTGTGGGGTAATTGCGTTTATCAGGCGCGTGGCGTGCGAATTTTTTCTTTTCTTTTTTCGCTTTATATTTTTTGTTGCTTTGTTTTGCTTTGCCTGCACTGCGGCAAACAAAAGACAGAGCAGCAACAACAATAATGGTGCTGAGTGTGCTTCATGACATAATTTAGCCACTTAATTTTGAGTCGACTTTGATTAGACAATCGGGAGGCAGCGGGGACAGCGGGGAGGCTGAACCATCACCTGTGGCTGTCGCTCTTTGGCACAGCGTCGCGATTTGTCAGCGACTTTACTACTCCAAGCGGGGTTCAAACGAGTTCGAAGCATTTAAAGCTATTGAAAGGAAACAAAAAGCAAAAGCACACACACACACACGCACACATACTATGAAACTCGTCTAGGGTATAGTGGGTACACGTAAATGCATAAATGCAGTTGCATTGCTGAGCAATTTCCCATGCCACAATGTGGAAACCACAAGTTTTGCGCCACATAAAACAAGCAAGAAACTGTACAAAAAAATAAGTAAGAGTGCTCAAATTGAGTCCATCCGACTGAGAGCTGCACTACAAGCAGTTATCAACGAGGTATGTTGTGAAAAGATATTTGAGATATTTGAAAGCAAAAAGCTAATCTTAAAGAATACACATCTATACAGCAAATTATACTAGCTCTATCGACTGTTTATATGAATATAGACTATCAACAGCTGCCTTTTAAGGTCCACCCCACTCTCTGTCTCAAGCTAATATACCCCTTTGCATTGATTGCCAATGGATTCGAGTGTAAAAGTTGAAGTAACATATAAAAATAAACAACATGCACTACAATTTCCAGGCAATTTGGCTAAAGCTAATTGCTGTTAATAAAAAATGTGCACGTTGTCGATATGAATATCGGAACTGCAGTTGTTGCTGTTGCAGTTGTTGCTGCTGCTGCTGCTGCTGCAGTTGTTGCTGTTGCTGTGATGTAAATTTACTTGGGTGGGCATTTGCTGCAATACCTGGGCCCAGCTGTGGACACGCGATATCGAGCAGAGCTGGTCGATTGCTAAACAAATCCTGACAGTTCGAGTATCAAATGCCGCCTGGCCAAAACGAACATTTTCACCAAGCCGCGAAGTAAATTAGTAGAAATTAGCAGCAAATGCAAAGAGGCAGCAGCCTTGAAATACCAAAAGTTAAAGTCAAATGCATCGCGTTTCGTGTAACTGATGTTCGCGGCAAGCTGTAACTAAACACGCGCCCAAACAAATATGACTGCAAACAGGTATCAATGTTATATGTTAAATAAATATTAGAAATTATAGACAAATTTGTTGTGGAACGCAACGAAGCCTAAATACTCTCGGCTTTTTAATTGTATTTCCATGACGATATTTTGACTTATGCAGATTTCAATAAAAAAAAATTCAATTTGTTCGCATGTTAATTAAAATTGCGCCAAATATGAATTTCGTTTAAAAATCTTATTTGAATTTATGCAAATGCTGCGTATTTGCTGTTTGTTTTTTGTTCACTTTTATCAATTTCTGCATTTAGCTGGCAGCCAAATAAACTTCCTCTTTTTTGTGCTGTATTTTGAGCGCAGCTGCAGCAAACTGTAAAATTTTTTTTTTTTTGTTTTATTTGTTTTTTTTTTTACTTGCAAATTGTGTGCAAACATTTTTGTAAGCTAAACAAAATATTTCGCGCCGGTCTGCGCGCGGCGCATGTGGCATGCAATCCCCCCATTGCCACGGCCACTGTCAGCGGCAACTGCGACTGCGACTGCAGCAACTTGGAGATACAGGAAACACGGCAACAGCAGCAGCAACAAAGAGACAGAGATAGCAACTTTTATTCGTGAGTGCCAGCAAATAGTGTAACCTAAACAACAACAGCAGCAGCAACAACAACAACAACAACATCTGGCTAACCACTTGAAGCACTTTCGTTTTCATGTGAGGCAACGTCGGCAAAGACCGCGCATGGAAAGCGCCCGCTGCCATTTGGTAATGTAATGCGCGCATCTCAAAGATACGCTTCGATATTAACTGATGTTGCTGCTGCTGCTGCGGCTACTGCTGTTGCTGCTGCTGCTGCTGTTGGCTGGTGCGTGGCATGCAAATACAAGACGACGCGACGGCGCTGCCTATTGTCGATCAGCTGTGTGGCGGCCGCTGTCGACGCCCGTTTCGCTATTTTTGTCCGATTTTGTCGGGTTTAAGAAACTCTCTCGCAGCATCCGTCGCCGATCAGCTGACCACATGTTGCCGCTATGATGCAACTGCAATTGAATAACAGCAAAGTGAAATTGCAGCCCAATGCAGCACTGTTTAGTGGCCGTGGACTGCGCCGCATTCAAGGTCTCGAACCACGATTTCTCCCAACGCCAACGCAAAGATTTACGTGCTCATTTGGTTTAGCTTGACTAATTTGGCTGATGCTGCTGATGTTGCTGCTGTTGCTGCTGTTTCTGTTGCTGCTGCTGTTGCTGCTGTCGAGTCCATGTGACCCGCAACGCTTCCGCTGATTGTCGTCGCACGCTGTTTGCGTAAAATTTCATTTGATTTTTTTGTTTTCATCTTCTATTAAATTTATCAAATATTGTTGTTCACTTTTCTTGGGAAAGTTCACTTGACTTAGCCGAGTCTTGAACCTTAAGCCGTTCAAAATCTGCGCCGATTGTGCAAGCTATTTTGGACTTTTTGATTAACGGTCGTTTTTGTCGACGGGCGTCAAACAGACAAACAAACGAACAAACAAATAAACAAGCAAACATCAACAAATTGCTGGACCTCAAGGCGCCTCTTAATTGTACAGCAGCAGCAGCAGCAGCAGCAGCAACAGCAACAGCCACAGGCAACGGCAATGACAACGCCCACAACAACAAATTGACAAGCCGGCAGCTCAGCAGCGACTTAACTCGGCTTAAATGATCAATTGGCTGCGTAAACAGACCGATGCTATTGTTGTTGCTGCTGCTGTTGCTGCTGCTGCTGCTGCATTAACAACTTCCCCATTGCAATGTGCCCATTGGCTGTGTGTGTTGTGACTGCTGTGGCAGCAGCAACATGACTTATGAGTTTGTGCAGCAACGCGGAATTCAAGAAAGGTGCGCGGCTCCAGGTAACAGTCCGGCCGGACGTACACAGCCTGCAGAGTCAGCTGCTGCTGCTGCTGTCGCTGTTGCTGCTGCTGTTGCTGTTGCTGTGGATGTAATGAAAACGAAAGTAACCCGCACCAACACTCAGCTGCACTCACATATACTCACTCACTCACTCAGTCGCATTCACTCACAATCGGATTGTTGGACGGGCTCCATTCCCGCTTATCCATCACGTAATCTGAGGCAGCTGGCTGTTGATTAATTCTCATGGATATCGGAAACAAGATCTGGGGAATGACTTACTTAAATGTCAGCAATTAACATGCTTTAGCCGTGTTTGCTAAATGACCTGCCAAGAATGTCTCCGTTGCACGGGGCGTATACGTAACGCTGGCTTATTCCATATGCAGCAGCTCGACTCAGCTAGGCGCATTGACCCAACGTATCAATTAATCGTAATAGGTTCGTCTGAACCAGGTAAACTAACATGAACAATTAGTGATATTCGCGATAGTCTAACGAGTCTAACGATTGCAAATGAGGACGGCTAATTTATTTAGATGTATAATTTTGTGCTTAACAGTGTTATTCATAAATGAGAAATTCTTGAGCCTCTTATACAAGCCTGATTACTTGATTTGTTTACAGTTAGATAACGATTCAATGATATATCGAACACGATCGATAATCCAGATTAAACACATGCTAACTCTGTCTGTCTGTGATATATTTTGACATCTTTAAAGCACTCGCTAAGGCTGTTCGTGCCGCCAGTCGCCGGCGTCGCTGATAAATGAGATTTGCATGCGATTAAATAAAGCTGACATTAAACGCTTTTCACGGCATTCCTATAATTATTGCAATAGATCAAATTGTATATAATTGCTGTTGTCAGCTGCCCGCTTAGCATAATCCTAATGCTGAGACGAACGGAAATGCACGGATCTATTAATTGTTTGCATTGAGCTCGGTTTAGTTGGTGAATGATTTGATATGCTCAGGTTGGCCGAACTTACCCTTTTCTTCAAACCCAAGCGAGCGTCATCAATGTGGATGTTGTTGTTGTTTGTTGTTGTTGTTTAACGTTGTTGTTGTCCGTTAGCTGCTCTGCCCGCCTCTCGCGCTGTCTTTTCACTTTCGTTGGCATCGCTTTGTTATTATTATTATTGCTGCTGCTGCTGCTGTTGCTGCTGTTGTTGTTGTTGCTGTTTGCGAGGCATGCAACACTATCCACAGTCAAATGTCGACGCCAACTGCGCAGCATCGCTGTAACCGAAACGGTAAATGTTTGCTGGCAAACCCCAACAGCGCACAGTTGCATTTTGGCGCTCGTCGCAAACGATTCGCATGAGCCGCATTAGCCCAACTGACTGACTACGGAGTAGAAGAAATCATCGAAAATCTTAAGCAGAGCAACGCGACGCATGCGCCGCTGTCGAAAACAAAAAAAAACCGTTACTATTGCCCGCCCCAGGCCACGCTACGCAGCAGCAGCGACGTTATATAACTGTGGGCACGGGCCCCCGTTTCAGTTTTCAGCCGAGGCCTGAGCTGGAAATAGAGTTTGAGTTCGGTTTATTCTGGTGCGGCTCGGACATCGCCGGCCACGCCCATCGCTGGCTAATTAATGCGCAGCGCGTGAACAGCACACAGAAAAGAAAAGAAAAGTAAAGCTGGCCAAAATCTCGTAAATTATAATATTTATGAACGCGAATGCGTGTTATTAAATACAAAAATAATCCAAAGTAACCAGAGTTCAGCTCGGCAGCTCATTTGACTGCAAGCGTGAAAGTGAAAAGTAACCGTAACCGTAACAATAGTCGACAGCATCATCAGCAGCAGCAGGATACCGCTACTGGCATCTGTCATCAGACATCTGGCTCTAACTCTGACTCTGACTCTGACTCTGGCTGTGGGTCTGGGTCAGTCATGCGCGCGATCAGCCGCTGGCGAGCAGCGACAACATGATGAAGCTATTGTCACCCCATCAACAGCAACAACAACAACAACAACAGCAGCTGGGACTGGCCTTGCGCTGGCTTTGCCTTCTGCTGCTGGTGCACAACGCCGCGCTGTATGAGACAGGTGAGTGTGAATCAATATCCAACAAGAATCGATCATCATCTGGCATGCTCCACAGACTGCGGCTGCCAGCCCAGAGGTCGCGAGGCACGCATTATCGCTGGCGCCAGCACGCACGAGGGTCAATTTCCGTGGCAGGCGTCGCTGGAGCTGCTGCATCCTTCGCTGGGCTTCCTGGGCCACTGGTGCGGTGCTGTGCTCATCCATCAGTATTGGATACTCTCTGCCGCCCACTGTGTGCACAAGTAAGTGGGAGCAGTCCGAGTCCCAGCTGACGTAACTCAAGTGTTTCCCTCAACTCTCGCAGCGATCTCTTTAACCTGCCCATTCCTCCGCTGTGGACTGTGGTGCTGGGCGAGCACGATCGGAATGTGGAATCGGGCAATGAGCAGCGCATTCCCGTTGAGAAGATTGTGCTGCACCATCACTACCACAACTTCCGGCACGATGTGGTGCTCATGAAGCTGTCGAAGCCCGCGGATCTCTCGCGCTCCTCGCACATACGACGCATTTGCTTGCCCTTCATGCTGCGCGAGCGCCCAGTCCAGGAGGCGCCCTCGCCAGCCACAGATGATGATATGCTCAGCCAGCAGCTGGAGCTGGACGATGTGCCCGAGAAGATTGATAATTTTCTGCGCAGCGCGCAGAGTCGCCGGCGCTACCGCAACGTGACTGCGCCCAGCTCCATCAACATGTCCATGCGCGAGCTGATGAATATGAAGATTCTGAATCGACTGCGGCATTCGCTGAAGCAATCGCAGCGCTCGCCGCGCAGCCTCAAGCGCACGCGACGGCGCAATGATAAGCTAATGAAACTGCAGCTGGAGTCGGAGCAGGAGACACAGTTCGCCGCGGGCCAGGACTCACAGGAGATGCCCTTCATGGACTGCGTGGCCACCGGCTGGGGCAAGGCGAACATCACCGGCGACTTGTCCAGTCAGCTGCTCAAAACACAGGTGCCACTGCATCAGAATCGCAGGTGAATAGCACAGCCATTGCCGACCCTATCGGGCAGGAATTACCTCTATGCCTTCCATTTTAGATGCAAAGACGCCTACGGCAGCTTCGTGAACATTCACGGCGGACATTTGTGTGCTGGACAGCTGAACGGCGAGGGCGGCACCTGCGTGGGCGACTCCGGCGGGCCGCTGCAGTGTCGACTGTCGCGCGACGGTCCCTGGATATTGGCTGGCGTCACCTCCTTCGGTTCGGGCTGTGCCCTGGAGAATTTCCCGGATGTCTACCTGCGCATTTCGTATTACCTAAACTGGATCGAGGACACGATTGCCTCACATTAAGGCCAGTGCCAGTCCAGCGCTATTCTCAAAAGAAATGTGAATCGATACACGATAGTCGATAGTTGTTAATTGTTAATCACTTTTCGATACTCGTTTACAGTTACAGTTATCATGCTGCGTATATTTATCGAGTGCAAACTTAGCTGTACATTGCATGCGACTACGAATCAGAATTACCATTAACCTTAATTTTTAGATAAGCATAGAATGTTCCCTAAGTTGTTTCCGTTGAGCAGAATATAATCCACACCAAATCTCCTTATTAGCTTAGCTCTTAATATCACAGAATTTGGACGGACTCTAATTTCCGTCTATTGCAGGTTGAGGTAATTTTCCACATCATTTTCCAGGTAATTTTCACAATTGCCGAACCTTTTTACATCTCAAGCCTGTAGGCATCGTCATTCAACAGCAGCTTCTGTGCCTCCGGCTGGGCACACTCCGGCGCCGTAGCCTTGTGCAGGGACGTGGCCAAGCCGAGATTGACCAAGACGTTGGTCGTCTTCTCGCCCTGCTCCACCTTTTGCATACCAGGCGGTGGCGACCAGAAGCAAAGCAGGAACGCTGCTATCAACTGGTAGAGCCCGCCCAGCAGGAGGCCCGCCGAGATGACGAGCTGCAGCAGCGGGAATACAGTTTTCAGCGAATGAGTCAGCAGCTGCAGGCTCAGCGGCAGATTCTCAATGGTGAGATCCACCCAGAGCAGGGGCAGCACTAGGTTCTCAAAGGGCTCCATCAGTCGATTGAATTTGATGTTTCCCACCACCTGGTTGGCCTGCAGACGCACATGAACGTGCAGGGGTACGCCCAGTTGCTGCGAAGATAGGCTAAGTGAGCTTCGAAAGGAAAAACGAAAGTAGGTTCCAAACACTTACCGGCTGCAGCATGACAGTGGATGTGAAGCGCGACTCGTTAGGGTTGAGTCCATCGAAAGCTCTCAGCAAGCTGGGATCAGCGTGCATAAAGTGAGGATAGGTAATAGCCAGGGGCATATCTGGGCAGGATTAGGAGAGTGAGTTAAATATATATTCATTTCAAGACTCTCCGCTTAGCTTACTGTAGTAGCAGGGCGAGACGTTGCCTACGCCCCGCTTGAGGCAATGGTTGTTCTTGCAGAAGCACGAGGAGTTCGGGCTGTGCAGCTCGCTATCAAAGATCTTGGGGTCCATGACGTATTCGTAGGCATCGATGCCCCTGAAGTCCAGCGTGCGATTGAATCTCATGGGCAAGAGCCGGCAGAAAGTGCGCCGATACATATAGAAGGTGTCGTGCTCGTTCATATCACGGGGGAAAAGCGTTGCATCATGGCTGCCCCAGATGCGATTGCAGTGAGTGCCGCTGCGGAAGGAAGAGGAAGAAGAGCAGAAGAGATAAGGATTAACTCCAGAAACTTTCGGCAATAGCTGACTACGACTTACTTGGTGGCCTCGTCGTACTCCCAGCGCTTGAAGCCGCGCTCATAGTTGATGCTGTGCAGGGAGTAGGCGCGTGGCGCGCCAGGCAGCTTCACTCCATGCGCATCCCTGGGCTCCACCAGATGCATATTAACCACGTTGCTCTCGTTGCCCTCTCGGAATAGCTAAATATGAAGTGAAGCAAATGATTAGCTGAAAATAACAAAAGCTAACCCTCAGCTTACCTTCTCCATAATGCCGAAGCTGGAGAAATCGATCAGGCTGGGCACAAACTTGGAGGCCAAGTGCACCAGATGATCCTCGTAGCCCCACATGTAGTCGTGCACGCTGACCTCCAGCATGGGCTGCGCATTGAGGCGTTTGGCCAGGGCGCTTAGGCCCAGCGCTGCGAACATGGAGAGGCTGGCCGCTTGGGTGCTGACGCCCATGTAGGGTATGTTGGGCGCCCGGATGCGATCGACTTTTGGGTCGCCCACCGAGCGCTCCGGCACGAAAATGTACTCGCGTCGCGGCGTATAGGTGATGGTGTTGTTGGCCTCGTTGAAGGTCACGTTGTGGTTGGTGAGCACCTCCTGGTAGACATAAGGCCCCACCTCCTCCACCTTCATCTTGGTATCGGTGCCCTCTATGAACGCATCCACATTCGTATAGTTGAACATGTAAACCGTGATGTAGACTTCCAGCGGCGGACGGAGCCAGAGCTTGTACAGCAGCGCATTGGGGCTGAGAGTGATTTGCTAAACAAGCGAGGATCGGTTAGGATGTGGGCGATATAAGGCCCAGTGTTGCAGTGCTTACCCAATCCTCGATCAGCTTCACTGGATTCGTCATCAGGATGGCTGCCCCAAAGAAAATGAGCGTCATGCCAAGTGCAGCGCATCGTAGTAGCTCTGCGAAATAAATTAGAGTACGAGGTGAGTTATGCAATTAGCTCAATTTCAGTAGCAGTCGCAGTCGCAGTCGCAGTCACAGTCTCGATCACCGCATTGCGCATTGCGCGTGTTGCAAGCAGTCGAAGTTCAACAAGTTTGCTAAATCACTGACAGCTTGCGGATCGCGTGCGACTGCCTGCCATGTTAATGACCTTCGCGATTCTTTATTGCTGTCGACCGCAATGCGGTGCAAAGATCTGCGACCTACCTCAATGGCAGGAGCAGGAATCGCCACTGGGCCAACAGCAAAAAAGAGAAAAAGAGAACAGAAAAAAATGAAAAAACAGCATAAATAAATACGACAATCGAGTTCAATAAACGATCATCGGCACTGGGGCAACATTTTATGAGCTCGGCGAATCATAAATATGTTGCGTCACTGCCCTTGTCCGCAGTCCGTCCGTCCCAGTGTCGAGTCCGGTTTGTTTGTGTTCTTTTGCTAGGCGCTCTGATTGATTTGTGGGAACTGCGCGCAGGTTCGACCTCGCCCGACAGCTGCACTGCAACACGGCACTTGATAAGAACTACACATTAATGTACATATTGAACTTAAGCCACTTAAATTAGTAAAAAGTAAAAATAATAAGCACTCGCCGTATGCGCGCATTCTTAAGGCTTAATTATATCGAAAACCCGTTTGTGTCTCAGTTTGGAAATACACATACAAGATGCTCACCTTCCGCTGTGACTGTTATCATTGAGACTGTGTCTGTTTAATAGCGGATGTGCCGCGATCTTAAACTGATTACAGGCCCGACCGATTTTGAAGATCATGGCCGTGCAAGCCCCACCTGCGCCCCTAGTCATAAATCATAAATCAAGCGCCGCACTTTAGCCCATTTATCAGAGAAATCGTTTAGCAAAATCCCCCGCAAATCGTATTCAGAGAACAGTAGACGACAAAACCGCAAGTACTTCACAATTAGATATGAAACAAAAACAAACATTAAATCAAATATATCACAGCAAGAACCCGCTCAGATCAATGAACCAAGCTCCGCAAGATCAGCGAGCCCACCAAGCCCCTCCGCTATGAGCTAAGCTCAGCTTTGCCAAAACACCATAAATTCATTAATAGTTTTGTCGCATTTTTTCTCCCTCTCTTTCGCTCTTTCTGCTTCTTTTTTGAGTCAGCTTTGTCACGCCATTAGCGCAAATAAGTTCAAGATTTCAAAATCAAAACAAAAACGCAAACGACCATCCATGATAACAAATACCAGAGCCTATATATGTATGTCTGTCTGTCTGTAGGTATGCCTGATTGTGTATCCTTGCCTTGAATCGCACAGCTGCATTAACACACACGTGGCCAAAAGTGTTGGCCAGTTAGACATCGATAGAAGATATGCCATAAATTAGCCGCCAAACAAAGCGCTCAAATTATTCTGCTGCAACAAATCTCTCATGGGAAAGACAACAAGCAAAACAAAATACACTTCGATCGGACGCTGTGGTAAATTATGCAACTGCATTGCCAAAGTTGCGAACGCAACTGAAGCCAAAAAGTCCAAAAGACGCCGTCGTCCGAGTGAGCGTGAGTGAGCGGCGTTTGTCTACGCCGACAGCTGAGTGGAGTTGAGCTCTGAACCCGTTTCAGTGTTTGGGGCGCACAGCAGCAGCAGCAGCAGCTACAGCAGTAGCCCCAGCTCGGCTATATGCAAGCTACAGATACATTTGTATCTCACAGTTATGATGTTGTTCGGTTGACGGCTCTCTGCAGCAGTTTGAAGTTCAAGTTCGCTGCAATTTGGCATACCATTAAAAGCCAACAACAACAGCATCAAACAGGTGCTCACAATGCATACGGTCGTCTACAATGTTTTGAACTCTCCGCTGCGAACAATGACGCAGCGCTGCTGACCCACTAAAAGTCAAGAATGAATTGTTTTTGTATCTAAGCAACAATCTATACGTGAATAATTCCAAACACCTTCAAAAATGACTTTGTTCGCATGTGTGTGTATGTGTGTGTGTGTTTGTTTGTCTCTCTATGTGTGTGTGTGACTTCCGTCAAATGACAATAAATTAGATATGTGTATTAGCCAAGCTAAGTCAAGTCGTCGGCATCCATCGCGCTCGTGCCTACGACTGTAACTACAAGATACGCTCGCACAGCATTTGGAGTTGTTTGGACGTCGCTTGTTTGCCGGTTTGTTGATCGCTGTTTGACTAATGAATAATCGTAGTACATAGCTTTCCGTTAATCATCGCCCAAAAACAGATAGCGAGCAGCAAATGGGGGAAAAAACCCTTAAATAGTCACGCCACGTCAGCAATTAGATAATTAGACAGCCTGACAATAAGGAAATGCAAACAGGCTCTCTTTCTCTCTCTCTCACTCTCTCATCTATCTCTATCTATCTATCTCTGCGATGTCAGAATCAGGCCGCAGTTCGCAGCTCAGTTCCGATCGGCAGTTGGCTTTGAAATGGATAGCTTTTGTATATTGTATATTTTGTATATTTTTTATTTTCTCTCTATTGTTGATTTTGGCTTTACAAATTTGTTGTTATTTACATTGTTTAGCACACGTTAAGTTGTGCATTATATCTATCTATTTTCTAAGAGTGACGATTCTAAAAATCGCTAAGGAATTCAGCAAATATTGTACTTTGCCAAATATTCTGGCTGGGAACGATATGATAATGACAGACTGACACCCATTGACACTTCAGAGGAAAGCAAAAGTTATTCAGTCGGGAAAACAGTGTTCGCACATCTCGAGACTCTCTCGAGCGACTCGATTGAGTGAGTGACTCACTCGACTCAAAGAGTTCGCTTCTAATCATTTGGCTTTTATCTGCTCATCTGCGGCCCCATCTCACCCAATTCATCTTTGAGGCCAATGCTGGACATTGCCTAAGATTCGCCTTCAATTTCGAAGCGTCGCGTTTCGTTTTCGTTTGTTCAAATCGTCATCAAATCCGGACTTCATGGTAAAGTAGTACGTGACGTTACAGTCACAGTCGCGTCAACTTCAAACCTTAATTTATGCAAGCTTAATTACAATTGAGTTCCGTTAATACACGTACATCTGTGCCCCGCTGTCTGTGTTAGTGAGACTAAACTTTGGAATTAGTTTATTTTCAATGACTTTGTCCAAACGATCTTATGATAACTATGACAGCAATTACTAACAAATTAAGGCAAGTACAGTCTCAGATCAATTGGGCCTGGGCATTGCCCACTTTTCTCAATAACAATTTATGCAAATTATTCGCTTGGCATTTGGATTTTTGTTTAATTCGTTTACAACTAAAACAAATATAAATTACACACATTTTGTACGACATTCAAAACGTTTTTATGTGACAATAAATCCAATTATACAATATATATAATTTTTTTTTTTTCATTTGCTCCAAGTTAAACCTCATATCGATAACAAAAAAAATATATTTTTTCTTGATTTTTATGTTAAGAATATGGGACAAAAATATATATAAACATATATTATATGAGTATATATATGAGTTTATATTGGAGTTTTAATAGTTAAACCCAAAATATTGACAGCAAATAAGTGATAAGCAAATATGAGAGTAGAATATGTATATATACGTATACATATAGATTCATAATCTCTTTATGTGAATTTGATTTAAAATATATAAATGTATAAATAATTGATTTCTTTGTTTTATCATAATCTCAGCCTATTAACTCTAAAATAGAGAACATCCTATAAATAATCAAATTACTAAATTGATTTAATATCGTTTGCTAAATCAATTGGATTACTTGAAAGAGGCTTAGTTAATTAGATTGCTTGAGTTGACTGATAATAAAAGTCAATATCCTCAAGAAACTCTAAACTAACATTTCTTCCCACTGTTCATTGTGTTGATTTTCCTTTTATAAAATAAAGCCAAACTTGTCATTAAACTGGTTTGAGTTATTCGTTTGATAAGCTCTAACTCTGAATACTTGAAATCGATGAATTTACAGTTTTCAGCTACATCCCTAGTATTATACCAGACTCTCAAAGTTAGGCAAATACTCAGCGCTTTGTTTACATTTTAATAGTCTGAGAATTTTGTGAAACTCTATATATTATTAAATGTATTAGCAATATGTTGCTTGCAAGCTTAAAATAATTATTTATCATGCAATATAAAGCGGAGGGAGTAGTAAACTCAAATAACAATGTATTAATATGTGTTTTTTACCGAGTACTCGTGAATTTTGGAGCCAAGCTTACTAAACAAATTATCTAGACTTACAAAGTTTCAATTCTTAACAACTATTTGTAATCATTTTTTATTGGTGAAGTACTATTATTACTATGAATGCCGGATGTGTGAAGCGGAGATTTGAACTTTTTAATTTTATGCTAGAACTTTTAGATTAGGCGGAACCCGACAGAAAAGGAGGTGAAGTTTTGATAAAATCCATAAGAATTGTCAAATTTTTAACTCTAGGATTATTTAGGTGCCCTTAGCCCAGTGCATTGTTTGATCTACAAGATGCTTCCCTATAACTCTGCCCTAATTATCCTAGTTATCGGTTGATAACACAAGAACTTACATCATACAACACATTCACTCCAATATCCTTAAACCTATATACTACGGGCAACATATTGTGCTCGCAACAAGACATTTACACAAATCCAAACATTGCATTCATAAAACATGAATTAGCAGGAAAAAAACTGCCAACTAACACTATATATATATGTATATATCTATTATAACTCTGTAGCTATCTTTGCACCCAGCTCAGCTGGCAAGTTATTTATGTCGGGTTTTACAACCAACCCGCCCGCCTTTAACTAAATGACCTTCCAGCCCAGCTATAGACACTTGGACCAACCTGAGTCAGTCAACATGACTGTATTAAAGTTATATTACTAAAAGATTTTAACAAAAAATGTTAGTTAGTCTTTCTCTGAAGAAGATGCAATAAAAGTTAAAAAATTAACAAAGAAATCTTTGAGATTGAAATTTTGAAAAGATATTTGTATATTTATTAATATTATATTTATTAATATTAAAATTTTAGTCAAATTTTGCTAAATTTTGATTTTTAAAATAAAATAAATATATAAATTATATATAAAGTCATTCATCAAAATATGTCAATATACTCTAATTTATTTAAGCCTGACTACAACAGATCTATTTACCTATTCAATAAATTATTTACTCTCAGAATAAATTATTCCAGCTTTCAGCACGCAAATATTTCTATTAATTATGCTATCAATTTTGTACGACTTCCCCCTTCGATAAGGCATTGCTGATAAATCTTACTAAACGATCTCTTGATACAATTTCTAACACACAAATGTGAGAATTCAATTAATATCGGTTTTTGTTAACAAATCGAAATGGCCCAGGTATTGCAGCTTCTAAGCCGTGATTGTGCAGCAGCAGCAAACGGCAAGCGTGCTGTCGGGCCGTAAGTCTTGCATACTTTTGACGTGATTTGCATGCACCAGGCACCCGTCAAGCTTTCGACATACTCCCAAATCCTGCTTAATTACATTCAGAGAGATACGTTGCAAAACGAATTCGGCAACCAGTTTTGCGAGTGCTAAAGATTTTTATGTTACTCGGCCAGCTCGGCGAGATCGGGAGGTACCCTTTGCTTGATCTCTTTTATGGGTGTCTTTGAGTGCGATGAAGGTGGCGAATAAACGATATGGCTTAATTAAGATCGGGCCGCACTTTGGATTACTCACTTGCATTGCGCTGGGTTTTGTTTGTGAACAGTTTCATTTTTGTTGAGAGCCGCTTTTATGGTCTTAGCGCACTTTTCGCAACGATTTCAACTATTTAAAGCCGTGTGTGGCAATCAATTAACAGATATTTATATTTGCCCGTTTTATGATGAAAATCAATTACAGCAGCAGTTCATATACACATACATACATGTGCATATAGAAAAGGAATATATATATATATATGTCGACTTTATTGCAGGCAAACAAAACGATTTACAATAACAAGTCCAAAGTATATGAGCTCCAATTAATTTGCATCGATCGGTTGGCGGGTAATTTGAATTAATAATTCATAAATATAATTTTATTGTTTATTGCTATTTAATTTTATATAGCTGATGTTTTTTATTCAATTTTGTATTGGATAATGCACAGAACTTTCCGACAATTTAACTAACTATTTTAAATTGTTTTCAACTTGTTGCACTGGTTGATCGATTTATTTGATTTTATATTTAATTTAGTTGTTGCTGATATTGTTGTTAGTATATTCGAATCGACTGACACGCACTTCCTATTCTCACGATATTTGACAACTTAATGCGCTGAGCTGAACGGCAGTGAGTACCTTTATATGGACTCTTGGGCCGGGCAGCTGAGCTCCGACTGAGACGTTAACTGCGACCCAGCTCAGATCGAAACGTAGACCGAGCTGCGATCAAGCATCTAGCGTCAAAGCGCGAAAATCTTTTCATGAACCGGTCCACTTTCAAGCCTCTGTTGACGCTGACGACGCCGACGACGCCGACGACGCTGACGACGCTGACGACGCTGATGTCGACGTCAACGTCGTAGTCGATCTCGACGCTGGCGATCCCTGGGTGTCAGCAACAACACAAGCATAACTGGCAACGTTTAATATACGCCAAGTACTACTTGCACCTAAGTAGTTTGTTTCAAATAATCCCCGCCGAGTGCTATTTGCTCCAAAGTTTCCAGAACGATGAGTTAATCGGCACCGGGCGCGGGGACGACTGTATCGCTCGTCGGGGGTTACTAAAGTTCGCCAATATGTTTGATTGTTGTTGCCGTAGTTGTGCTTGTGGTGCGCCATTTGAAAGATCACTTAACGTTGTTTTACATTTAATAACACAAATGACTCTATTTAATCCCTAATAGCCACGCACACGTGCCCCGTCGCCGTAGAGAATGTATATTCATGAGCCACTCGCATTTAGAGCCAATTTCTGACAGCACATAGCCTGTAGATCAGCTAGTTAATAGTCAATAACTATTAAGTAGCAATGCGGATAATGATCGCTCGATCTGATCGATTTAGATCGTGTCCATTGGGCCCAGTCACGTTTTCTCAGCAGACGCCAGCACTCGGCTCGGACGGCTCTAAAAGCATCTGTCCATTAGATCCTATGTATAATAGGTATAATACTCTAGAATCGTATTGGGCTCGGACTGAGGGCGGTCCATTAGGCCTTAAGCGACCTGAGCTTCAACTGAACTCAAACTCAACTGTTGTTTCACGTCAAGATCGCATGTCTCTAATTTCAAATTATGTACTTAATTATTATTGCGTACATTAGCGCGTAACTCCATTTTGTTGCTTGTTTGTTACTTAGTATTATTTTTTTTTTGCCTCAGTTTTTATTACAATTGTCTTATGTTCTGGCGTTAAATGTCGTCTGGAAAATTTCGGGGCTCAGACACACGCGAAATTTAGCTCAGGCTGAATGTACGTACAGCCAATGGGTTCTACTAACTAGCAGTTGTCATGAATAGAAACTGTTTATTGTTATTTATAGCGAGTACCACCCCATAATTATGGCATATTAACAACGCCATAAATTACGAAAGTGCTGCGAAAAGCTCAGCCCAACCCCAAAGACTTTTCCCATTGCGCTTTGCGCTTTGAGCTTGTGGCCCAGGATATGAACTTTCGTTCTATAACTGTGCAAGAGAAGGGCCAGAGCTTGTAGAGCTTTTAAAGTTCTAGCTGAACTTTTTCACAATAGATATACACATACATAAATTATCTATAATCCTTATACATATGAATAAAGAAAATATTAAATGAAAACAAAAATAATGGAAATATTTTTAAATGTAAAGAGTTTTACTTTATAATAAGATTATGAATACGTTTTATTTAATTTTTTTTTTACATTATATCACATATATGAGTATATAATTTCTGAGCTAAAGACTCAAGTCTTTTATCTTTGCAAAAAAATTAAAGCTGTGAGTTCAAATGGAAATGATGTCAAATGCTTCAAATATATATCATAAAACAAGTGAGAGTACTCTAGAACGGGATTACCCTAAACCTAGTTGATACCCTGAACATTGCCCGAGCTGATATTTAAAAAAAAAACACATTTTTGCTGCCATCCATTTGCCAACAGCCAAACAGCTTTTTGGCATTAAATGTTTTTTAAATATATAAATATAGAATAAAAATCAGTAGAGTTCCATAATATCTTAATGGAAACAGTGAAATAATTAATTAGTGGAAATATTCCGAAAAGACTTCTAGTCTCCAGCTCTTATAGCCTTGGAGTTGGGAAGACAAGCAGGCACGTAGATGTGGGATCAGCCATAGCAACTTCTATTTGTTATATTGTATATACATCTTAATCAACCCACTACAACCTGTTGACCTATTTTCTTTGAACTCGGAGCAGAAACAAGTAAAGCTCTCTGGCTTTGTTTGGACCCTTATTTGTTGTCGGTTTTAATCAAATTTAGCTGATTTCTTTGATTGCCCTGTGAATGGGCTAACTGGAAAACTAGTTGTCATTTCCATTTGAACAAGTTGATTTAATAGTTTTCAGCATATCGTCAACAATGTATGCAGAGTGAGCTTATTAATCGTGTCTAAGCTTATCACAGCACCAATTAAATAAATTATAGAACAAATAGGGAATTCTTATTCAAATTTAATATATTTAAATTGTAAAACTCTGACCTTAATTAATAAGTGATTTATGTGAATTTATAGTCAGTTTTTTTCTATTTAATTATAGACTGCCTGCTGCAATTTTAAACAAATTTTCAACAAGTAATATACGTAATTTGTTTATAGATATATATATTTATATATAGATTTACATGGAAAATCAACTGTTGTTCGCGTATATGGAATTAAATGAATCAAATTATATAGGATAATGGCCCTACGACATCTCCCAATAACTGTTTCTTAATATATCATAAGACAACATGCACAATTTTCAGGTTGGCAGACACGCGATGCGTGCGCTCGCCTCTTGCCCAGGGAAGCCCCATTTGCATGCTACTTAAAATTATAACTGTACTATATGGTTAGTGCATGTACTTGGGAAGCAAATTAGGGGCCATAAAATCGGCTACGAGAATTGAGCTACAAAAAACGTCAGTGTTTGCGATGCCTTTGCTGTGACCCTATTAAGCACATGCGCCAGCATTTTAACACATGCCAGGTGAGAAAGATGAGAAATCGGACAGTAAAATGGCGTACCTGGGCGGCTTACGTCCGAACTCCCTCAGCACAATGGGCTGCATGCAAACTGTGCAGAGCGGCATCCTTGAACTAAATAAACTAGCTGCAAGCTGACGAGAAGCACTCGGAGCATGGAATTCCCAATTCCCAATTCCCTTGCAGCAACAAAAACAACAACAACAATCAGTCAAAGTAAACAGTTACAAACGGAGAGCATTGAGCATATGCATTATGAGGTGCACAATGTACAGTTAGCTTTAATTGTGATATTAAACCTCGCTAAATGACTTGGAGCTAGCAATTAGTTTGGATACGCTTACAAGGTGGAAGCTGAACTCGAGCTGAGTTCAATCACAGAACATTTGAGCAGCTCGAACTAATAACATAGGAATTGTTTCTTCCTAAACTCGTTGAGCTGCACTAAAAACTCTAAGCCGAATAATAAGGAACCGAGCAGTCTACCAATTAAATTTAAATATGATACAGACTCGGCTATTTCTAATGAATATTTACCTTGCTTAATTGCACTTGTTGCTGTTATATCTATATATCGTATAACGCATATGGGTGCAACAAGAGCATAAAAAATCACTGGCTAACTAACTTAATAGGTGTTCTATGTATGCTACCTGACAATTAGCCGGGTCACTTAAGTTAATGCGAAAATAAAAACACTATAAATGGGGGGAAAATACAAATGATTAGAGATATGCCGATTGTGCAATGCGTCGCATACGTACGTACGTAATAGACCATCGGACGTTACGTATACGCAGGTAACCAGACAGCCAGAAGTCGAGCAGTGGAAAATGGCATTAGCTATTGTTGAGTTAGAAAAACAAATGACCCCAAATTAAAAAAACATTTAAATCAAAGACTTTGGCATGCCTTTTTAATAATAATACTAATAATAATATATCAAGCTCGTTGGGCCGTTACGGCGTCACTAAACTGACGCCTAAGCTCCGGCTGCAATTAAATAATAATCAAATAATTCAAATTAATGATAGCGGGCATTTGCATATCGCAGCGCACTCAGGTGGGCGCTGGGGGGTTGGCAGCAGGCGGTAATCCTGGCTCTGTCTCATTAATAACATTCAGCATTCCGCGATATCTCGTTAGCCAACTGTCAGCATTTGTTAGCTAGCATTGACGTTGTTTTCCGTTCCAGCTGCTCCACAAACTTTTCCCAGCATAATTAGGTTGCATATGAAAATCTTTTTTGAGGCTTCGCCTCTGCCAGCAGCGGTAGCTCCGCTGGCTGCAAAACATCCTGCAGCCGCATCTAGGTCATGGTGCGTACGTCCGTTTGCCGACTGTATAAATGCCTGTTGCTGAACGCGTTCGGTTACCATTTACCTTCGGTCGCTGGATCCATCCACTGCCTATTGAGCACATCCATTACTTCCCATCAACAACCCATCGCTGGCCATTCGTCTAACTTGCCTGTTGCCCGTTGCCTGTTGCCTGTTGCTCTGCAATCTCGTCTATCATTCATAATTTTGACCTCGCCTCGTCAGGTACTTGTTGCGGCAGTGACAGCGACAGCTTCTGCTTGTGCAACACTGCAAGTGCTTCATTTTCTATTAATACTCACTTAAAGGTAAGTCCAAAACGAATCAAAGTTTAATCTCATTTTTCATTGTGTGATAAAGTGAAATGGAAAAAGATTTTAATTATGTTTGTGTAAATTATGCATTATGCTGAGCTAAAAGATTTTAGTGACTTTTTATGAGTTTTATATTTTTATTTAATATTTTTTAAAACATAAATTTTATTTAATAATATTTTTTAAATTATGTTTAGTGACTTTTTGACTTTTTTTCAATTTATTATTTTATTTAATTTATTATTTATTTAATTTGCAGTGATATTTTTAATTTCTATAATTTATTTAATTTATTTAATTTAATATTTTAGTTGTTTTTTTAAATTAATTTAATGAAATAACTTTTTTATTTTTTGATATTTTTAATTTCTATATTTATTTAATTTATTCAATTTAATATTTTAGTTTTTTTTTTTATTAATTTAATGAAATAACTTTTTTATTTTTTATGAAAAAACTTAAAAATAATGCTTTATCTGTAAAAAATGTTTGACAATTTTAATTAAAAATTTGTTTATACATCAATGAATTTAGATTTTTGATTTGATTTAAAATTATTTTTTGAATATTTGAATTATGTATTTATATATGTGAATATATAGATATTATATCTAGTTATTTTCAAGTTGAACTTTTAAAACGATTTTTAAACACATTCCATTTAATTATGTTTATCAAAAATATATATTCTTTCTTATATTTTTTCGAAATTTTACAATTTTTAATGATAACATAATTTGTAATTGATTTCAATGAGCTTTTTTAACACATATAAATTTAACTAATATTATAGTTAATATAATATATATTTTATTGAATATATATCAAATATATATTATATTAATATAAAGCTTAAAGCAGATTTAATTTACTTATTGCATATTAGAACTTTTAAAAGACTTTTTAATTTCATTTTATATATCCGAAGTTTTATTAATTTAATGACAAATATTTGTGACAGAAGTTAAATGAAAAACATAAAATCTTATTCGCCTCGTAATCGAGTGTTCAAATGATTCCCTTCTATTCCGCTGTAAGCAGCAGGAAATCGACATCATAACGAATCATAACGCAGTTGTAAATCTGTGTAATCAAACAATAGCTTTCTTTGGGTCAATTAATGACTTGCGTCAGTTGAATTTGATTGCAGCTGTGATACGGCAATCGGCTGCCTTGTGAACTTCGCAAACAAAGCGATAATTGTACAGCCTTGGCAAATTATCCAGAGATTGCAGTATGCGGTAGTGATATTAGCCGATATTAGCCGTGGCCCTAGTTGGGCCTGCAAATGGGCTTCTAATTAGCCCCCATGCGGGGGCAATCGGGTTCAGCTCGATATGAGTTGATAGCAACTGCATAAGAGCAAACCGATATTTAGTTATGCAAATCACAAGTATAACAACCAGTAATTCTCCTTAATACCCCGAGCTAATCTTAGCTAATGCTAATGCAATTCTATGGCGCGCTGCGCAGTGTTGTTCCAATTTCCTATGCAAAACAATTTTCAATCGGACTGCGTTTAATCCCTCACTCATTAGCCACCTCTGTCACCCTGTCACTCGCACTCATTTGTTCTGTCTCCCTCCCTCTCTCTCACCATCACTCTCACTCTCCCAATCTCTCTTGCACGTGCAGCTAATCGCACCATGTCCTATTCTATGCGCTGCACTCTGGTCGTCTGCGTGGCTCTCGCTCTGTTCGCCGCCGGCTGCATCGTGGAGGCCTCCAAGGCTCGGCCACCGCGCAACAATGAAATCAACACCATGGCCGATGCGCTGAGATATCTGCAGGATCTCGATGTCTACTATGGCGACAAGGCCCGTGTGAGGTTTGGCAAGCGCGGCTCGCTCGTCCAGGCCATTCGCAATCGAATCCTGGCCAATGGCATCAGCACTGAACCCTACAACGACAACAACAATGGCGGAGAAATGGTAAGCGCAACTCCGGAATATCCATAGCAACTCTGCCCAATATATCTCCATATATCTCCGTGACAGATCCATGACGTCGGCCAGGAGGAAATGTTTTAATCACGAGGCGCAGAGAGCGGGAGCGGGAGAGTACGAATTTGAAGCTCTGTTGCATCTGTTTCCAATCAACAGCTTGAACAATTACCAAAACTTTACATATAAATGTTAATTACAATTTAATGTTCATTGCAAAATACGCATAATTAACTGTTATATATAAATGTTTGCTTAATGAAATCAAATTAAAGCCCAAGGCAGGCACAAATCGGAGCCTAAACAATTTTGCTGTTCTGTTAACATTTTTCGATTTTTGTTTATTTATTTTAGTTTTTTATTTTGTTAAAGTTAAAGTTTTTAGCCCAGTTGAATGTTTTCAACTTCCTTAATGAGATCCATGTGCTTGAACTCATCGGGACGCTTGGTGAATGTCTCCAGCAGCTTGAGCTTGCTCTCGTCCGTCTTGTAGTAGAACATCTGCAGCTCATTAGCCAGACACTGCGCCTCCTGGGCGGTCAGCACCTTCGTGTCGTACTCGCCACGCATCAAGATGATGCCCTTGTCCTGCATCTCGGTGTAGTGCACCAGGGTGAGGCATTCGGGTGCATTCTCTTGGTGCACCTGGTAGGCCAGCAGGGGCGTGAAGTGCACCGAATTGGCGGCGAACTGCAGCATGATGAACTCGAAGCCCTCGCTGCGTGGCAATGGCAGCAGGAAGATTGGATGCTCCTTGGCGCGTTCAGTCAGCGTCTGGTACTGAGCCGGAGTCAATGTGGCGGCCAGCACATCCTTGGTTTTATGGTATTCGATCCAAATCTGCGCTATCTCTTCGGCGTTCTTATCAGCGATCAGCTCCATCTTCATGATGTCCGTTAGCTTCTTATGGGGCACCTCGGCCTGCTCTTTAGCGAGCTTCTGCTTGGGATTCAGTAGCTCCGAGTAGGACCTAAAACGATGGGCATGTTAGATGTTATCTATAATTTCATAGGTTTCACTCACCTAGCCTGACTTTGTCCATCTTTAATGGGGTTAACGACACGCTCAATCCTATCCAAGAATTCCTCTGCTGAAGTTAGCTGTGCTTTGGCAATCTTATCAGCATACTTGGAGTAGTAGGGATTTGTGTCTTTCAGTTGCTCAATTGCCTCCTTGGCACGTTTCGAAGTGCTCATGGCTAAGCTGCGTGTAAATATTTGCGGATTTTTGGGCAAAACACGTAAAACTTTACGAGCGCATTCCATGCCGAACCGAATTAAATCGTGAGGTTACACAACACAGCACAGCTGACAAACAGCTGAGTTTTGTTTCAGTGTTGATAAGCATCATTAAGAATTAAAAATACTTTTCGGTTAGTTGTTCACAGGGTGTGTTTTACTTATTGTATATATGATGCAAGTTTTTAATTATTATTTTCAACAGCAGCAAAATAACATTAAATTGATCCTCCTTTTGTTTTTTATGAATGAGTTCCCTCCATGATCATAAATAAATTCACTATTCTGACATGGATGGTATTTTTAGGCTATGACGCTTGCAGTATTTTTCATAAAAGCAAACGCAGTATTTATTTCATGATATGGTAGCCCTGTACTTTAGTCCGTTAAATATTGAATTTTGTTCAGACATGAAATACAATAAGTATTCAGCTTTTAACGAACACTCGAATAATAATTAATGCAAAGCAAGCATAAAGGTCAATGTTCTGATATATGTTGCTATATATATATATAGACAGACATGAAAAGCGTCATGCTTTATTATGACTGCGCGCTTTACGTATTTGCCTCATTCGCATATTCAAATTATAATTAAATGCAATGCATTGGTTTAATTTAATGCAGGTTTTATTGGCTGCACATAGTGCTATAAAAGGGCAAATCACTAATTAATCTGCTTAATAGTCGAGCAAACGTCTCAATTGATTAGTTGCAATTGGTTTCCACGACAAGGACAACATGGAGTCACAAATAACGGAGTTCTATAATAATAAAACCATTTTTCTGACTGGTGCCAGTGGATTTTTGGGTCGCAGTAGGTTAACCTAGATATATATATACATGAAGGATACTTAATATTCGATAAATTGACATTGATCTTTGATCGAATTGCCTTGACTTTGACTTTCAGTGATCATTGAAAAACTGCTGCGCGTAACCAAAGTGAAACGCATCTATATTCTAATGAGACCGAAGCGCGGAGTGGAAATCCAACAACGCATCGATTCGTTTACGAGCAGTTTTGTAGGTCAATAGATTACGCTTGTGCTTCTTATTCTATGTGGACTCTTGCAGCTCTTCAGCGAGGTCTTGAAAGCAGATCCCAACTACATCGACAGGATAACGGCCATAGCAGGAGACTGCGCACTCCCAGACCTGGGCTTGAGTCCCGCCGACAGGAAGCTACTGACTGAGGAGGTGCAAGTGGTGTTCCATGGCGCGGCAACGGTCAGCTTCGAGGAGCCACTCAGCTCTGCCATCTGCATCAATGTGCGTGCCACTCGCGTGCTCCTGCAGCTGGCCAGGCAGATGCCCCGCCTGGAGTCATTCGTCTATGTGTCCACTGCGTTCTCCAACTGTGTGATCGAGCGCATCGACGAGCGCTTCTATCCAGAGATACTCACCTGCACCGCCGACCAGGTGCTCTCGCTGAACGAGCAGCTGAGCAGCGACCTCATCAACAAAATGGCGCCAGCTCTGCTGGAGAAGTTTCCGAACACCTACACCTACACGAAGGCCCTGGCCGAGCAGGTGGTCCAGACGGAGGGTAGAGATTTGCCCATCTGCGTATTCCGGCCGTGCATGAGTAGGTGACACGATCTGTTTACACAAGACTTTGGGACAGTGCTAGTGATGCGAAAATGGGAGTTTTTAGCCTGGAGATAAGTAATCTTTAGGAAAATCCTTTTCATAAAAGAAACTCTCTTCGAATCACATCGCATTCACTCCAACTTTGTTAGACAGTGTTATTAGATTTCCCCTTTTTAACAATACATATATTAATCATCCTCTACTCTAGTCATGCCCACCTATACGGATCCGATCAAAGGTTGGATTGACAACTTCTACGGCCCCATCTCCATAATATATGGTTCTGGATTTGGCGTGCTACGCGTGATGATCTTTAATAAGGAAGCCAAGGGCAATGTGGTGCCGGCGGATTACTGCGTTAGCTTAACACTGGCCAGTGCCTGGAACACGGCCAAAGAGGCTGCCGAGCGTAAATTGAAGATGTTGGAGGCGCCAGATCCAACTGTTTACAACTATGTTCCCACCGCTGAGAATCCCATTAAATGGGGCA
This sequence comes from Drosophila meridionalis, assembly GCA_035045145.1. Taxonomy (NCBI): domain Eukaryota; kingdom Metazoa; phylum Arthropoda; class Insecta; order Diptera; family Drosophilidae; genus Drosophila; species Drosophila meridionalis. Next base: position 8,433,947 of record JAWNPG010000020.1, on the reverse strand, counting down.
AGTTCATGGAATTGCTGGATAGTCGCAAGCACTTGTATGCGCTGAATCAGATGATATGGTATCCGTTCCTGATAGCCACTGGGAACTTGAGAGTATTCCAGATAATGACAGCCATCTATCATCATTTTCCCGCCTTTCTCATCGATACGTGGCTGCGCATCAAGGGACAGAAGCCGCGTATGAAGAAAATCTATAAGAAAATTCATCAGGGAATTAAGAACATAACTCCGTTTGGCACGATTGACTGGACCTTTGAGATGAACAACTTTGAACGTCTAATCGAGCGCATGTCGCCCCAGGATCGAAAACTGTTTGAGTTCGACTTGAAGGCCCTCAGTTGGTCTGATTATTTTAATGTTTCGCTTTACGGATTCCGTGTCTTCCTGGCAAAAGAACCACTAACCGATGAATCCATAGGATCTGCAACAAAACTTTTGAGGCGGTAGGTTTTATAATCTTTTATCTAGAAAATATTCTAGAGTTTATAAATATTTCTTAATTTATCTCCATCCTTTGCAGTCTGTACATCTTAAATTATCTTGCGCACTTTGTTGCTCTAAGCATTCCCGCTGGAATAGTATGGAGCCTGCTCCACCTGCTAAATATTGTGTAGTTCTGAAAAACTGAAGACTTAATTATCTTTGTTTATTTTGTTTTTTTTTTTTTCAGAAATAGTTGGTAATGCAAATAAAAAATATGGGTTTTCATTGAAATTAAGTTGTGTAAAAATAATTATATAATACACATAATATAAATATTTGTATAATTGGCTACATACATACTTAAAAAGAAACATAACACTGTTCTTGTGTTTGCAATTATCATATGAATTCGAAGTTATTTAAAATTGATTAAAATAACAGACGATTTCACTCAAAGTTATCGATAGCTGTGTTTGTGTGTCTTGAGCGATTAACAGCTCACAATGAGCACAACAGTACAGACATTTTCGCTGTCTGTTAATGTGCGCGGCTCGCTCTCTTGAAACCTGTTCTCGGCTTAGTTGCATTGAAACGTTGAAGCGTGGCGTACGTCATTGTCTCGGTATTGTTTGGTTGTATTGACTGCTGTGGTGGCTTCAGTGGGAATTTGGCACTGCTCAATTCCGAGCATTGGTGCTGCTGCGCTTAGTATAGATTTTCTGCCAGTGCTCCAAATATATGTACATATATATGTAAAAGAAGTGCAAAATAAGTGGTGTAAGCGTACGTAACTATTGATTGCCAATATCTGCTAATTCGAGAGAAAAGAAAAACTGGGGTCACCTGCAGGCACCAGAAAGTGTTACGCGGCAGGCAACGGTTGCCCGGAGGCGCATTGCATAATTTAGTTAGTGCCCATTGCAGTGGCGTGGCTTGGTTTGGCTTAGCTTTTTTTTTAAGAACTTCGCCTTGAGCTGTTGGAACGAGAGCCGCGAATGGCAGCAGAAAGCGTAAAGCGGCAATAGAAACGTTCCCAGTTGAGAACAATGACCATACATAAACGGAATGTGCATAAAAACTAAATAGAAACAAGCGAAAAGACAATAACAAAAAATAACCAGTAGCAACAACAACAACAACAACAACAGCGCAGCAATAAGCGCAGCTAAGCTTTCCCTGTGTTTTCGTTGTTTTTGCTTCTTCTCGGACGGCTGTTGGGCTGCTTATGTGACATAACGGTATTAGATTGTCTTTGAGTGTGTGTGTTTGTATGTGTGACAGTGTGAGGGAGTGCAATTTTAAAAGCCAAGCCAATGATTTTTTGTATGAACACTGCAAAAGTGCGTCCATTTGGGTGTTTGTGTGAGGGTTGTAGAGGGGAGGGGTTTCTTAGCTGCCACTGATTATATATGTATCTATTTATGTGTGTTCTTTGCGCTTAAATTGCAGATATTTATCGCATTGACGCGCGCTCACCAATACAGTAACAAATACTGCCAACCCTCAAACGTCGCCGTTGAAGCCGCTGCCGCTGCCGCCGTCGTCGTTTTCGTCGCTGTTGCGTCGTTACAGCAAGCAAAAAGAAAAAGAAAGAGAATAACAAGTGCGCGAGTGTTGTAAAATGTTTGTACGCCGTGGACCGAGCGCATTAGCTGCGCTGCTGCTGCTCTGCTGCTACGCGACGCATGCAGCTGCCGCCGATTTGGCGGACAAATTGCGCGATGATTCGGAACTTTCACAGGTGAGTCAGTATACAAAAACACAGTAAATATTCTGCCCAATATAGAGAACACATTTCTGTAGGTGCTTAACCAGCTGTTTCTTAGCCGTATTTCAAGTTGTTTACACGCAATCACACACACACACACGCACATCTTAGCCATACAATGTAATTAGTTGTTGGCCAACCCACACACACACACACCCACACTCACATACTTAGGTGACATTTGGTCGAGCCTATCGGCGATTGTCCTTGAAACGAAAATCCTTGGGCAATGAGAGTTGATAAGCGGAAAGAGAACCAAATGCAAGAGCAAGAGAGAGCGAGAGAGAGAGAGAGATTGAGGTGCACCCACACAGGTAGCCGTGAGCCGCAGCTGCTTGCTGACTGCTTCTTCTTGCACGTCCTTGACCTTTAACATTTACACTTGTTGTTGCTGGTGAAAAATCGATGCTCACCAAAAATCCTCGCTAGGCGGCAGCGAGAGCAAAGTCCAAATGCGAGCACATTTCGTATGCATGCTGAGCCCATTATATAAAAAAATAAAAACCAAATAAATTATGCAAAAGCAACAACACACCCAAGCGGGAGCCGGCCGTTGCCGTCGACAGAGCATAACAGTTTTCTACCTACATATTTATGTTTGCCTTTTTACACCTTCCACACAGGCATATGGGCAACACATAAAAGTGTAAAAAGTCAGAAGCCATTAAAGGTTGCCAACCTAAAACAACAACTGCGATAACTACAACAACAACAAACACAACAACAACAACAGCCGCAATTGTCCGTCCGTCTGGCGTTCTACTCTGTTAACCATTTAATGCCCAAAAATAGTAGTTGTTAGCCAGCGAGCATTTGAAAAAGCAAGCACAAAAACTTAGTTTCACAATTGAAAAGAAAGCGTGCGAGTTGCTCACAGAGAGCTGCCTCACCTGTAATTGTAATTGTCGCCACAATGAAATGATATATGCAGTACCTTTTCCGTTACCTGAGGAGCTATTGCCTTATGTACGGTGTGTATCCGCTAGTGTTGAGGCGACAGCTACAGCCAAACAGAGCGTGTTGATGGGTGGTTCGCGGCATCACCTGGCTGCAAGTAGGATACTGTGCAGTTGCCAACAAAGTCTTGTAAACCATTTATAAGAAAACCCCTTCAGCCAGATAATTTACATTTAAAACTTTTGCTTTCAAGTAATTGATTCATGATCAGTTTCGGCGAAACCCATTAAGATCTGAGACTTGAGATATCTACATCGCTACGTGTGTAGTCAAGATCTATTAGTGTACACATGTTGAGAGAACTATGTGAATAATTTAAAACCCATGATTTTACGAATAGAAAAAACTAAACTTACCATATATATGTATATATGGTATATATGAAAGTAGCTTTGAGTTTTTCATGCACTTAATCAAACTTATTGAAAATCAACTAAAAATGATAAAACATTGTACAATCTATCTATACATTGTATATATGATGTTATCATAGCCAGATTTCCTTGCACTTTATCAAACTTAGAATGTTGAATCATATACATATTGTAAATCATTATACCATAGATCTATATATGGTATATATGAAATCAGTATACCCAGATTTCCTAGCACTTCATGAAACCAACAGTAAACATTTTTTGAAAATCTGTAAAATCATAATTATTTGTTGCTCCCAAAATAGTGCTCATTGTTTCAACAGCCTCTTTCAATCATGTTTCCATCGAAACTCATTAAGGATGAGTTGCATGCGAACGGCAGAGCGCATCTGTGGCTCGAATTCCCGCAGTCTGTGCCGCTATGTCCCGCTATGTGCGGGCGTTGTTCGGTTGACCTCCTGGGCTGACCCCAAACTTCCTGTCCTTAGTGTACGGCTCGTGACGTTGCGACGTCATCTTTGCTGCACATTGCATTTATATTTATCATTCTCATTTTAATTTCTAACCTTTGACTGAGAACCATTCTGGCTTGGTTGGGGCACGCTTGTGCCATGTGTGTGTCTGTATGTGTGTGTGTGTGTGGGCGGCATATGCTCAATAGCGCTGAACGACCTAGGCACAGACACAGTGACAGCCACACACATATATGTATATATGCACATCAACTGGACCATCAACGACAGCATCGAATTCAATTAAATTTAATTTAAGATTACAATACTTATACAATCTATGGCGCGACGCGTGATATGTAGCGGCTTGCAACGTTATGTGAGCTTCTTATTCTACGAATACGAATAAAACTATTACAAAGCGTTGAACGTGAATGAGCGACTGACCTTAATGGAGCCTATGGAAGCGCGCATACATATGCACAATTACTTAAAGATCTGTGCGAGATGCATTAGAGAGATCCATTGCGGGCGCGAAGCCATCGAGCGATGCGGCCCCCGAACCAAGCTACCCTCCGCCGACAGCAGCTCTCATTCCGGCTGCTGTTTCAACACCAATTAAGACATAACTCGAGGGGATTGAAACAATTATATACCAAAAACTTTAACATGCTCTTATGTATGTACATACATATATGCATAATTTATACCAATTAAATTTGAGCAATGAAACACCCGCTATGCAGCGGCTGCAACTGATGGATGATGATGATCAACTGCAGGCCAGGAAGCTGGTGGCACGCACAAAAGGAGACATCTGCGAGCCCTAATTGTACAATTGATTGGTATCAAAACTGCCTAGTCGATAATTCGAACATGTTTGTCTCTTTTTTTTTATATACATACAACCTAGATAACTGCCTGTATGGTCTAATGCATTTATGTAAATATCATATATGATATTGCTATCATATAAGCAATAGATTGAAGATTGAGTTAAATGTTAATGATTTTCAAAGAATGTATATATCAGGCAGAAGGAGGTGTGGCATAAAATCTAAAGACAAATTATAAATGTGTACTTACGTATACCGTATGTAGTATAAATTTACCAATTTTCTATTATCGATTAAAATATATAATTTGACTTAATTTTTAAGCATAACTCGAAACCGTAAGAGCAAAAGATGCTAGATTTCCTGCATTGGATTGTCAGTTCTGCCAGTTCAGGGTATCTCCTCGTCGAGTACTACTTGTTATATTTGCCCCTACGGTATCTGACTACGTCATGTGGCTCTTAGAACAATCGTTTGGAGTTGAGGCTGATAGCTCTATAAGCTGGCTTTTGTTTTGTCCCGTTTTGTATGTAGTAATTACTCCATTAGCTGCCGTCCACGCCCCTTTTTAGATAACACTAATACACACACAACAAACACACACACAGAGAGATACACACACAAATATTCATGCCCCCGTACTCGTAGATTATTTGATTCCCTGTCTAGGACAAATAAAATAAATTTGGCTAAAACACACACAAAAACTATGCGAGTTTCGAAACAAAATTTGAACTGCAAGCGGTTCTCTCTTTCTTCTTTCTCTTTCTCTATCTCTTTCAGAGCACTGCCAAAAGCTTCAAGCGCCTTATGCCAGTTAGGGTAAGCTGCAACAACAACACCAACAACACTCACTACAACAACTGTTATCTTTAGAAATGTAAAAGCGAAAAAACCGTTACATGTTTTTGCCTTAATTTCGTTAATAAATTTTGAAATAAGGGTTGTCCCTGCCTCTGTGTGGGCGTCAGCGCCACCGCCGTCCACCCCTTGCTCGTTGCCAGGGGTTGCCAATGACCAGCACTCTGGCTGCATTAGCCGAATTTGTTTGCACCGCCGTCTGGCTCTCTGACTCACGATGCCCTTGACTTCGGCCGGAATGGGCCGCGAGGGCGCTGTGCACCAACATCAGCACACGCATCAGCTCTAGCCAGTTGCCAGTTCCACTCTCCGGCCTCCTTCTCTCTCTCTCTCTCTTTCTCTTTGCCGCACAGAGTTCAATGGCACCGCGAGCTGCGCATGAAAATCAAATGCATTTTCTGAAACAGTCGAGTTCCACTCGAAGGGTGTCTCCCTTCTTCATCTACATAAATATGAGTGCTAGCGCCATTTAAGTAAAGCTTCCATTGCTGTGTGTGGCTCTTGAAACTGTTTTGGCAATGGGAGTTGGTAATGAATTACAGTTGACAGTTTGTACACCCAGGGGAGCAATGACTGGACGCTGACAGCCCTGTTGACAGGATTATATCTCTGAGAGCCATATAGATTGATCTGCCTAGCATTTGATTAGGTTTCCAATTCATGCAAATAAGTAATTGCAACTGAATTGCCCCATTGGTCAATCAGAGAGACTATTCAAGTTTGATTAGCAGTCAGGGCGCGTTTCAAATTTATTTATTCATAAAACTCATTCAATTATATGTGTAATTGTTTATGGATGTGTTGCATCATCAGAGACATTTTATGTATTGTATATATGTTATTCACAATTAAAGTAGATTCAGTGTTAAATGTTTAAATGAAAATTCTTTTTGATAATTCGCCTTTTTATAAATGTTTCTTAAATATAGAAATTATAATATGTATATAAATATATTTGTGTATCTGTGTTCTATAATATAGTTTAGTAAGTAATATTCATACCCTGCTAAGAACTATTTATTTAGCAGCTAATCTATATCTCGCAGTCTGTCATTCATTGAATATAAGTAAAGCTTAAGCCTGAGGGCTGTCCGCCCTTACAGTCGATTGGCTTTAAGCTGTAAAGTGAATATTTAAGTGCACTTAGCCAGGAATCAGACCCAATGATGGTATCCAACCCCGGCCAGCCACAGTTCACTTAACCAATAAGCGAATTCTCTCACAGCCAACCAAACCTGTTAGCAGAGAGATAAAGGAAAGCATTTAGAAAGCGAAATGGAAACCAAAAAACGAAATTGCGACGATAACATTGCAGGACGATAGCGATAGCCACAGCGACAGGAACAGCGACAACTGGCGTCTCCAATTACTAAAGAGTCCTTTCATGGCGAGATACGAGCGAGTCGAGGGTCGTCGAGCAACCTTTCAAATAGAATTGACGTGACTCACCGGCTATGGCAGGACGAAAAACACCAAAACAAAGCACAAAGTGTGAGACGAAAAAAGGTGCAGGACATGCACACACACACATACACAGGCACACGCACACACTCGCAAGCACCTAAAGAGAGACGGTCAATTTGAAAAAAAGTGAGCTACATATAGCACTCATAAAGCTGGCTGAGAATGTGCACCGAGGCGTGTCGATGCAAAGCGGAGCTGCTGGTAATGACGGTGGTGCTAGTGGTGCTGGTGGTGCCGGTGGTGGGTGCTGGCGGTGCCACATTGGGAAGCCGCAAAGTGTGCGGTCGCATGTGTCGCCAGGCAGGTGGTGGCTGGCCCAAAAGGGTCAGCGTCTGTTATGTAGGGTAGCCGCGCCTGGAAAATGCATTTCCAACATGTGACACTGCCGCAGTCTGTCCTGATCGACATCACGCGCTCGATAATGACACATGACAATTTAGGATACATGTATTTTATTATTGAAATGGGCGCAGGGCAACCAAGCAAACGCGCCACAACGAACTGCGCCTGCTTACGTAATTGGTTCAATAAACCTTTTGCTGGGCGACCAGGCTCTACATAGTTTTAATAGTTGTTTGACGTTGCCATGGAATTGCGAATAAAATGGCACACAGGTCGTTAGTTCGCCAAAAGGCAGTCGACACTCCCTCTCTCTGTCCCTCTTACTCTGTCTCCCTGTCTCTCTTACTCTTTCTCTCTGTTCTCGCCCCAATGCATGGTTTCGTTTGGTTCGATATTTTCAAAGCATGCTGACAACACTGTCCTACAAAACATAATATGCATACTCACACATGTCCAATTATTGTTGTGCTTGCAGTTCTATAGTCTGCTGGAGCAGAATCCTGTTGCCAACTCGACGCTCTCGCTGCGCTCCTGCACCATCTTTGTGCCCACGAACGAAGCCTTCCAGCGCCACAAGGGGCCCACCCATGTCCTCTATCACATCAGTGAGTATTTGCGCATTTGTGTGATTCATGTGAATTATTTAATTAAAATGCATTTTTCCCACGTTAGCCACGGCGGCGTTCAGTAAAGAACAACTGGAAAAGACCGTGTCATCGGACATGGAAGGCAATCCACCGCTCTACATAACAAAGAGCCGCAATGGTGACATCTATGTGAACAATGCCCGCATCATACCCTCGCTCAGCGTCGAGCTGACAAACCGCGAGGGCAAGCGTCAGGTCAGTGACCAGTCCTTCAATTGAATATTTATGCAATGAGACTACAGATATATATTTAACACAACAAATTTTGACTAATATGTTACGCAGGTCATGCATATTATTGACGAGGTCCTGGAACCGCTCACTGCGCTGCCAACTGCCAAGACGGAAATAAATAATCTCGATGCCCTGCAATTTCTACAGAAGGCCGATCAGCTGTCTGTCGGCGACAACAAACTGCGCACCTACCGCTCCCAGATGGCGCTCATGAAGAAGGAAGCGCTCTACAATTCGCCGGGAGCGCACACTTTCCTGTTGCCCGTGGATGAGGGCTTCAAGGTGAGTGCAGACATCAGACAATAGATTTACCCGCTCAATTATTTAACCCATCGTTTGCATTAATAATTCATGCAGATTACGACCCGCAGCAGTTTGGTGGATGGCAAGGTCATCGACGGTCATGTTATACCGAACACTGTCATTTTTACTGCCGCCTCGCAACACGACGAGCCTAAGACTTCCGCTGCCTTTGAGGATCAACTGAAGGTCACAGTGAGCTTCTTCAAGCAAAAGGACGGCAAAAGTAAGATTAATACTTGCAGAAGAAGTGCTCATCCTTCAATCTCTCATTCATTCTCCTTCGCTTGCAGTGTATGTCAAGTCCAATACAATTGTCGGCGATGCCAAGCATCCGGAGGGCGTGGTCCTGTCTGAGATTGTCAAGGCCAACATACCCGTGAAAAACGGCGTCATCCATTTGATTCGTCGCCCGCTCATGATCATCGACACGACCGTCACACAGTTTCTACAGGTAGGTGGGCGTAGCACCCAGTCGTAACCGCCAAACAGAGATACGTACACCCACACAGATAGTAATAAATAGACAGTGGCCATGACTGGCGATAAGGCTTGGCATTTTGATTGGCTCATCACTCAGCTCTGGGTGGCTGCATGTGCCAGCTGCCTCAGCAAACGCTTAAACGCACACACATATACATACAATGCAAACACACAGATATACAACACATACACACATGCATACAAACGCTATAATCTTTGCATTTAGCTGAGCTGTGCTCTTCAGGAATAAGTGGCGTGCCTCTGCTTGAGAGCCTCAGATTTCCAGTGTTCTTCTATATGCAAAGTCTAAACAAAAGTATCAAATAGCGACATAAACTTGACATTAACAGTAAACACAGCATACACATGCACACACACATACACATAGACACACAGAAACGTATGTATGTAAATGATAAGGCAACGCTTGATCTCAAAAACTCAATTGCACACTTGCCAAAACGAAAGCCCAAAGTCTGATTCTACATAGAACTGAATTGCTAAGACTCTTTATGAGATCTGGAGATTAATGTAAATTTTGTTCTCGACAATTATGTCGGAACAGATTTTGCACGTAACATTAAATAGGTTCGGTTTCATGTACAATCAAAGAAAAATTTTATTTTAAAATAATTTTTAAAATACAAATTTTATTTTAAAAAAATTTTGGGTGTAATGTAAGTATTGCCAACAATCAATCAATCAAAAATAAAAATGAAAAAAAAGCAATGTATTTAATGTAAATTAACCAAATTTTTATCTTCTATATTATGAAATCATGAAATCAATTATCATGAGCTGCAGTTTCCAAGGCGCCGATTGGCTCAATTATCCAAATTCGTTTCATTCCAAATGCTTTGTCTTCAAACTGCAGCTCCAATCGCCCCAAAAATCGATTATGCGACAATTACAAGCATATTGCGGATATTCGAAATCAAAATTGAAAAAAAAAAAACAATTAATTGGCACACGAAAATTTATTATTAAAACTTTGCTTGAATTGCGCAAGTCAAAAAAAGAAAAGAATATTTTATCATGAAAAACTCTCTTCACAGTTCCTGCATATTTTTCGATCAAGTGCATTGGTGAACCACGCTCTGTCCTTGTTAAGTGTCTTTGATTGGCTTTAGCATTCCCTCATTCATAGCTAATCTCTGTCAGCTCGCCCGATCTATCGCTCAGTCGGCATGCTTTGAACGTAATCTTATGTTAAGTTTCTCTAGCCGTAGACGCATCTCGTTCATGGGAGATCGCAGTCATAATCCGATACGCATAATACATTATATACATTGTTCTGCATTCGAAATCAAGTCAATGTCGGCTCATCTTACCGTTTATTATTTATAACATTTCTTGCTGTTTGTTTAGCGTTTTGTTGTAACACGCTCATTCCTCATATTCGCTTTACTGACCGACTGATCTATATTCTGTTTCTCGTACATGCAAATCCCATATCGCTCACTAATTGAAATCTGAACATTCCGCAGTCGTTCAAGGTAAACAACTCTAATTGCAGTTTGATATACAGATATACATATATATTATGGCATACATTTTGTACCGTTACTTGTACTCTAAAGTTGAGTTAGTATTTCAATTCTGGTTTGTTTATAATTTTATAATTGTTTGTGTCGGAGCACGTTATCTCAGCATGTTTTCAAATGCAAGAAACAAGCAATTTTGTGTTCTTTGTTGATATTCCGAGTAAACAGTAAAAACAGACATAGTTCAACATTATTATCAATTTAAATTATGCATGTGTTTTACAGTTCGAGTACAGCTGTTTACTAAAATAAGGAAAAGTATCTCTGAGAGGGCAGTAGATTAAATAATCGCTGCTTACATATGGTTTAGAAACAAAACTAATTGTTTAACTTTTTCAATTCAGAGATGTTCGAAATCATAGTTTCTAATTCTATCAATAGAGATTAACATACAGTAGTTTCAATAGTAATTGAAATGTTTTGGAATATACAAAAATATTTTATATAGTAGAGTTTTAATTCTGTTATATATATCTCCCTATGATGAATAGATAGATTTCAAATCAAAACATCTGATCCAAGCTCGTTTATTAGCTAGTTCAATTGTAGACAGACATCAACTTCACATCTAATGCTTAGCGAAAATAAAAATACTTTATAAGTTCGAACTCAGATCTCAATCTTGTGACCATCAAAATTGACTTTACAATATTGAAATGTTCCCCTTGAGACTGCATGCTATGCTAAATTACTATGCAAATTAAAAGTGCGCTTTTAGTTATTGACTTTTTATTTAATTTTTATTTAAGGAACGTTTACTTTAAGGTATAAGACTATGCTTGCCAAATCGAAATTTCAATTTACCCATAAACTCAACTCCCAAAAAGTAAACAAAGTAAATAAACTCTATTTCCCTAATACTTTATTTCAAACAAATATTCCAACTCGGTGGCGGAACTTCCTCACTGCGCGGAACCTGACAAATACTCGATATCGTATACCTAACGACACACACCCACACAATATTTACGACATTTGTTACATTTTTAACATTGAATACGAATTTATAACGCTCTTTCTACTACTACTACTACTACTTCCAACCGTTGTACAACGATTGTACCGATTTAGTTTATGAACGTAAGTAATTGTATAACACATTCAATTGAACCACAACATTCATCAGCTTGCCCATGGACCTCACCCAGTAGCCAGTAGCCAGTTGCCACACACCACCAATCGCCGCCTGGTCACAAATTTCAATTTAAAAGTTTTATTTCTCATGCCTCATGTGTATTATCAAATCAAGAGCTGATCTTTAGATCTCTTGATTAGACGCAAACACACACACAGCATATCATCAGTTGCAATTGTATAGACTATCACAGGTTCTGAATGGACCTTAGAGGAATTATTCATTAATTTCACTCTTGTTTTATGTAAAGCTTAAGATGACTCTATTTTATATCTACTTTATAAACATTATAAATGTTGTAATATCAGAGATATATAGATGTTCGATGTTTGTACAATCCATTCGATATTGACACACATTGCTAAAGCGCTCTAACCCCACTTCAGAGACAATTGTATATAGAGATATATGAATATTTAATCACATTAATTCCTGACCAATGCGTTTCTATTTCAAAGGACAACGGTGAGAACGGAGCATTGCGCAAGTTCCTGGAGGTCATCATGGACGCTGGCGGCGCTGTGCTGGACGGCATTAACAATCTGTCTGAAGTGACGATTTTGGCGCCCAGCAACGAGGCTTGGAACACTTCCTCCATTGACAATATTATTAGGTGAGTGGATAGTCAATAGTCCAGAAGAGTTCAAACCTAAACTAAACGTATTATTCGCAGAGATCGCGCGAGGATGTCTGATATTCTCAACATGCACATTATCAAGGAGCGCTTGAACGTGGAAAAGATCAGACAAAAGAATGCTAATATGGTAAGAATCTATTTAAGATCGTAATCAAGTTCGCATATTAAGTTTATTTCCTTGCTTCTAGATCGCCCAGGTGCCCACCGTGAATAATAGAACGTTCCTGTACTTTAACATTAATGGCGATGGCGCCGATGCTAAGATCACCGTTGAAGGTGGCGGCGTTAATGCCACCGTGCTGCAAGCCGATGTAGCTCAAACCAATGGCTATGTGCACATCATTGATCATGTGCTGGGCGTGCCCCATACCACAGTGCTGGGCAAGCTGGAAACCGACCCCATGATGAGGTAATTCCAAATTGTGCACTGTTTTCTTCCGTTACTAATGCCCTTGTCCCTACAGAGATACCTATCAAATGGGCCACTTCTCAAACTTCAACGATCAGCTGAACAATACCCAGCGCCGATACACGTTCTTTGTGCCCCGCGACAAGGGCTGGCAGAAGACTGAACTGGACTATCCCTCGGCGCACAAGAAGCTCTTCATGCGGGACTTTGCCTATCATGTAATAATTCATAGTCAATTGGTTCATTTTGAGATTTTACTATATCCTTATTCTCTCCCCAGTCGAAATACATTTTGGAACGTCATCTGGTCATTGCGGATCACGTGTTCACCATGAAAGATTTGGCCCAAATGTCTCTGACCACCGACAATGTGGTGTTGCCCACATTCCGCGACTCACTCAAGATGAAGGTCACCGAGGAGGCTGGACGTAAGTTTTATTTGATTGTAACCACCTAGGGCACCCATTTCGATTCGATGCTATTGGTACCATAATCTGTACTAACTTATGTTGTTTCTCTTCGACTTTACCAAAATCTCATGCTTTGTATTTAACCAACTCCAAATCAATATATGTAAAAGATCTACATGATGAGTATGCTAGTCACGAATGGACTGGTGAGTGTTGCAGTTAGTCAACCAATCGCACTAGCCACCCACCACAGCCATCTAAAGTGGCCCCATTCCAAGCATAACATAACTCTCACCGTATGCTCCAGAGCATATACCGTAGACCCTTAGTCCGAATACAAAACGAATATTCCTAACACTGTTCATAATCTAATTGCAGGGTATGTGATTACGTGGAATTACAAGAAGATAAACGTGTATCGGCCGGATGTTGAGTGCACCAATGGCATCATCCACGTCATCGACTATCCGTTGCTGGAGGAGAAAGACATTGTTGTTAGCGGAGGTAGCTATTTGCCAGAATCAAGCATTTGCATCATGTTGGCCAACCTCATAATGATAACAGTAGCAAAGTTCTTGAACTAAACAAAAGCGCATTATTCATAATGTATAAAAATTGAACCAATATCGAAATATGCAAAAAACAAAAACAAAAGCAAAACAATACAGTCGTAAACAAAACAATTCAACAACCAACAAACAGCAACCGCAACAAAACAACATCAACAACAACAGCAACAAGACAATTCGATAACTAAAACGATACCAAACTAATATAAAGATATTGCATATGTTTAGCACATGTTGTTATACTTGCGTGCATATATAAATATATTTATATAAGTATATACCTAAACTCACACACATACATACACGCATTCATACATACATATATGATGAACTGTATTATATGTGTCACAAGGAACACGCCTCACAGCATATGAAAAGGCACGCTCACCAGCCACATCCTCCGCATCCATACGAAACACGCAAAAAGAATCTTCACCGGATTGGCTTGAAAGTTTGGCAGAGCGTTAAATGAAAACAATTTGATGTACATTTTAAGAATTGAACTCGATAACATCCCTATCAAGGCCTTATGTATTATATGAAATATACAACTATTCTTAATTAAATTTTACGCCTATGTTCGACATACAAACACACACACACACACACATTATGATTTAAGTTCTGTTTAAACTATCCCCTTGCTCGCTAAGTTATAAGTTTTATTCGGATTATGTTTGATTTTAAGTGTACATTTTATTGTCAGTTTATGTTTTAGTTAATGTCTAATTTATGATTTCAAATATGAGTTAACCTATGTAAGTAAAATCTCATTGCGAATCTCATTGTACATGCCAGAGCGGAAGCAATCAGCGCATAACACATTCTCACAACAAGCATACACAACATAAACAATACATTTATAACATGTAACAGAACGAAGAATCATGACAACCTTTTAACAATGTGAAATTTTATAATAAACCTAAAAGAAACTTTTAATTTAATTGAATTATGATAAAACGAAAACAAGATTTTAAATTTTAAGCAAGCATCCATGTCTATCTAGGTTAAATTGTATGCCTAAATATAGTATATATTAGAAGCTGAGAGTAGTAGCCATCCTGCACTTATGTATCTAGTTGTTAGTCCTGCTATGCATGTGCCCCAGACACACCCACCTACACACACACACACACACATATATACAATGCCAACTGTAATCGAAGTTAGCAACTCAACAAATTGCCTGTAAACTATGAACTCATGCATACCCCCAACGTATGTATATAACTGAGTGTAGCTTATAGAGCATTGCGCATATACCACAGAGACACACAGAGATACACTTACATATATACATACATACCTACATTGACATTGAACACGAGCAACGTGCACATGACATTCTAAAAAAGGATTTTGATACGACATTTTAACATAGTTGCTTGCGCATAAGAGTTGCAAAGGATGTCTGGACTAGCCCATAGCAATATGGCCAGCCTCTGCAGTTGCATTTGCCCCCATTTGTATGTAACTGATATGTTAAAATTAAACCTAGCTATAGTCTGTCATGGGGCAGTAATCAAATGAAACTAAAAAAAAAAACAAAATCAAAAAACAAAAATCAATTGTACTAAGAAAGTTCGAGTGCTAACTATAAAAACTCTTTCCTTTTTTTCTTTATCTTCCCTCCAATGATGCTCCATATGATGTAGGTTAGATCTTGCTTGCCTCTCTCTCTGTCCGTGCGTGTGCGCGGTCAGATCGAAGAGTGCGCAACAAGTAAATTATAATGATACGAATAATGATATTGATATTGATAATGATAACGATAACGATAACGATAATGATAATGGTAATAATATCCTGTGTTAACCACGTCAGCAAATACAGTAAACTATCAGCCTAAACGTACACACAAAAACGTCAACCTACCAACAAGACAAGCCCCAATACATCCATACGATATCGAATATAAATAAATAACTGTAGTCAACTAGTGGCTAATCCCTCCATATCGAGATTGATCCTCCAGACCCTCCTTCACATTATCTTTAGTAGGCATCGTTGCTTGTTTTGCAAAACAGTTTAGTTCGGCAGTTTAGCTCCAGATGAAATGAAGCAATGAAACTAAAACTAAAAAGTAAAAACTAAATGTAAAGAATACGCTAAATCTAATTGTACACGTAAAAGCTTTAAAGTTTGGTCGGAATATGGAAGAGGGATTTGTATGTCGTAGTCAGTAGTTGCACGTTGAGCAGCGGGCCCAGACTCTGATTGATGGAGATTCAAGGTGAGAGAGTAGGCTGCCTAGCGTGCGACTAGTGCCTTACTAAAGATAAACGCATTACCTTAACCTTTATACAAATTTACTCATCATAAAATATAAAACAAAAAAAGAAAAAGAAACAAACGGCAGCCTATGGAAATTGCTAGAGGCAAACGTTTATCGCTAGCGAATCAAGTCAACTCAAGTTCTTCTGTCGCGCGTATATTGCGTCTAACATTTAATTACGATGCGAATAATGTATTTCAATAAAGATGTAACAGATTATATATTTACATACATAAATTCATTCATAATATGTAGCATTTCTGCTTATAAGTGTACACGATTAAATGATATAATATTAATGAAGCCACATGCTATTTACACCAAATACCAAAACCAAAAGCATATATTTTCAAAAATTCAATTAAATATCACAAAAGCAAAAAAAAACAAAACAAAATTAATTGTAGATTTAAAAGTCCAGTAAATAAATCAAATATAATAATTAGCTCTTCAAATACATATGTATACAAATAATTGAGTTTTCGAAACAATAACAATATATTTATGCCTATACATATACATACCAAGCTTAAACTACAGTAAACAGCAGTGCAAACAAATATTTATCCACTTTATTTTATGACAAACGCTTTTTACAAAAAATAAAACTCAAAATGAAAACAGAAAATAGAAAAACGAAACCAAACATCAACAAAAATTATGCATTCGTGAATAATAACAAACACTAACTTTGTCTAGCATTAGTAAATGAATAATAAATCAAATGTATTACAAAACAAATTGTCAACAAACAACAAGCTTGAGCGAATAAATCTTCTAAATATATAGACAAATGGAACAATTTATACGAGTCTAATTGGGCGGGAATTATTTAAAAAATCAACATACTGAAGTGCGCGCGCAGTCAGAGTTGCTGTGTGCGGCGCCTATCGATAGGTTGTGTCGTACACATACATGTTTACAGCGTGCAAGCAGCATGTTGCTAAGCAAACAGTGTTGGTTAACATCAAAACCAGCTCGAGCGAGAACAGAATTAAACGAGATAGATTCTCTCTTTCAATACAGCGAGAACAGAAATAAGCAAAAACTGCAATACTAAAGAAATGTGCAATATGCAGGCCTAAATTGGGATACAAAATCTAAATTGAATTTATTTAAAGACAATTTAATCAAGTGCAAGCCGCACATGAGTGCGTATAAGTGCAATTAAGTTGAAAACAAACTAATCAAAAAGGTTTTCCCAAGCGGAAACCATAAACTGACCGCAACCATGAAGAAGCGTAACTCACGCTGCAATTCGGATACACAGAAGATGGAGAACGAAGGCGACGACTTAAGCCTGTTGCAGCGACCGCTCCAAACGGCCCACACGGGCTTCGAGGAGGCGCGCCGCGCCTACGAGAATGGAACCAGCGAGGTAAGCGGAAGCGCCAGCAGCCGTAAGCGTGCAAGCGAGCTGCGTACGTGACCCACCTGAGTCCACAAATGGCGTAATACAAACAAACTCCAAGTGCATAAGATCAAGGCTCAATCAACTGACAGATCCTTTGCACCCTCAGCTCTCATCCAAAGCCAACTTTTTCAGTACTGCAGCCAATCAAGTGTTTTGTACACTCATAAAATGCTCTCTTTTTGCCCTGACATATTGAACATATGAGTGTTTTATGACTCTATGAAAAAGAAAAGTTTTGAGCAATATGGAAAGATGATAATTTTTATTTCTTCTTATTAATGTAAACTAACAACTAAACTCTTCGACCCCTGTGCTTGTATTAGCATGTGTGAGTGTATTGGCGTGAGTGTGTGCGTGAGTGAGTTGGGTTAAATCTGGGTGTGGGTGTGGGTGTGAGTGTGCCTGTTACCTAATTCAATCACTAAGTCGAGTCCCATTGCTTCATGCAGGTGCGTCGTCTGCTCAGCGAGGAGTGCAGCCTCATCTATGAGTGCAACGTGTGCCGCAATATGTTCCGCAGCTTGGCCAACTTCATCAGCCACAAGCGCGTCTTCTGCTGCATCAGTGCTCGGTTGACGAGCCACAATACCGGACACACAGTGAGTTAGCCGTAAAGCCAGTGTCCAATTAAAGAATTCAATTGCTTTGCTCTGTATATTACTGAATGAGTTTGACTTTTGCAGGATCAGAACTCGACCATGATAATTCAGGCTGCAGGCTCCCAGGATATTGAGCACATGCTGCGCAGTCGCAGCACAGGCTGTTCGCCAGTGCCGCGCGAGGGTCGTCCCATACGCGGCAGCATGCGAGATCTGAGCGGCGTCATTGAGCGCTTGCGTCGCGAGAAGGCGCCATCAGCTGCTGTGAAGCAACTGTTGCCAGTGCTGCAGCTGGAGTCGGTTCCCACGTCCAGTCAGGCAGTCTACCAGACGATAAAGGTCGAGCAGGACGACAGCATCAAAACGGAGCTGAACGAAGTCCATCACATGCTCAATCCCGAGCAAACTATTGTGGGACCCGATGGCAAAGCTCTGAACACAAATCAGTACGAGCGGCCGAGTGGCAGCGATTCGGCGGAAACTCCAGAGCAGTCGGTCAGCGACGAGGCAGAAACAAACATCTTCTGTGAAATATGTAAAATACCGAAAGATTATATTCCAAACTAGTAGGCCTTGCATTTACTTCATTTTTATCTTATTTTTTCATGTCGCAGGTAACTTGACTTTTCAGACGCAAAAGACACTGGAGCTGCACATACAGAAGCATCATTCATCGTCTGCGTTTGTGTTTCAGTGTCCGGCTTGCTCGCTCACCTTTCTGCAGGCAGCAGCCGTCATCCGTCACCTTTCCAAGGATCACAAGTGCGTATGCCGATTGCACATTCCGAACTGTGATTAATTTTTATTTCGTATTCCCAGAAAACCAACTCGACGTATACGCATGATGCGTAACACGATCCTGAAGCGCCGCAAACAGCAAGGCGATGTTCACCCAAAGGGACCAAGCCGTGAGCTTAAGCGTCTGCAGCTCTCCGACGATGTGGTCGGCCATGTGACGGAGCGCACAGATGCCAATGGCGAGCAGCGCAAGATAATGTCTCTATGCATTTACTGCGAGAAGTCGTTTGAGCGTCGCGCTGCACTCTCGACGCATCTGCTCAACTGTCGCGCCAAGCAGGAAGCGCTGGCCAAGCCAGCTCCAGCCGTTAAGAAGCTCAAGTCAAACTCAAATGGAAGCAGCGTGTCCAATCTGGATACGCTCGACGAGAATCCCAGTTCTGTGTCAGTGGATATGCAGAGCATTGATCCCGCTACGCTGAATGAAATGTTTGCCGGCCTGGCCGAGCAGAATGATAACTACGTACCGGAGCTGCAGACCGTGTCGTTGGACAAGCTGCAGCTGCAGCATGAGAGCGATCTAACCAGCGATGAGGCATCCAACAGCGACGACGAACAGGACGACCAGGAAGAACGGGAACTGGACGACCAGACCCCCATTGATGAAACAAAGCCGAAAATGAAGAAGAAACGCAATGTCCCAGTTGAGAAGCAGCTGCGCTGCCGCTGCAAGATCTGCAACAAGCCGTTCAATGCGATTGGCAACCTGCGGCGTCACATATCCATGTTCCACTATCGGGCTCGTCGCTTTGGCTGCACCATTTGCGACTATCGCGCCTTTCGGCGCTATGACATAGTCAACCACTTGGGATTCACACACAAGATTGAGGGCGATCGTGAGAAGCTGACCGAGCAGTATGTGTCCACGCATGAGTGCGAGTACTCGCGCGACGATGTCGATGGGGACATTGTGCTGTTGGATAAGGAAAAGTCTGCGGAGCCAGAGGCAGCTACTGCTGAACCGAAGCCAGCGCCGAAAACCTATGAGAGGCGATTGAAGCGTATCAAAACTGTTACCGAGCTACCGCCGGAGATGCCTCCCAGCTCGCCTCTTGCCACAACCATGCTGCCCGGTTCGGTTATCAAGGAGGAGCCCGAGGATGAGCAACTGCAGCAGCCGGTGGCCAGCAAAAAGAGACGCAAGTCGCGCACCCAAATCTCACCTGACCGTGGTGAACGCGGTGCCGAGAAACGACCCATACGCAAACGTGTCAAGGCCGTCAACAAGGATTTTGTCTATGATCTTGTCAGCTTCAAGCCAGATCCGTCTGGTGCACTGACTCCCGTTGAGTCCATGCGAGCTAAACTGCGTCGCCAGCCTGGTCAGGAGGAGTCGAAGCCTAAGCAATGGGAGCCTTACATAACCGAGGACAAGAAGTCTCTGGTGCGGGGCATTACTCGACGCATTATGCTGAAGCTTGTTAGCGAAGGTCGCGCCGTCTCCGCAACACTTCCGGAGCTGCCCGCTGAGCGACCGCAAATCCGCCCGCGTCTCATTTCCTATACGCGCAGTGATTGCAGCCAACAGAACGTCGTGGACACCACACCAGTCAGCAGCGTGGGCGAGAGTTTCATTGAGAAGATTGCCAAACGCACGGCAGCTGCCGGCAAGGATGCGACCATCAGCAATTTATGGAACAAAGTAAATAATGCCATTGCTCAGCAACAGAATCCGGAAGCGGCGGAAGTGCCTGCTGCAAATCAGGAAGTCGATGCATTCGCCATGGCTACAGCTGCAGCTGCATCTGATCCAGTGGCCCAGTCACAAATGACGTTAGATGCATTGCAGAAGACGCCCAATGGCAAGCACGGCATTAGTACGGCGCTTCACCTAACGCCCCCCTCGCCGCCGCGCAAAGGAAACGGCGCGAACAATGCCCTGAATACATCCGCCAACTCAGATGCTGGACTGCCAGCCTCGCCCTTGCCAGCTACCGTCGTGGAGTGCCTCAGCAGCATGGAGCCCCCAATGTCGGCGGGTGCGTCCGCAAAGTTTCCGGCGCTACCAAAGCCCCCATCCGTGCTGCAGGCGTCTGCCAACGGAACAATCCAATTCACATTGGACAGCCTGCTGCGTGCTGCCCTGCAGAACTAAGCCGAATAGATTGGATTGGACTGGATCGGATCGGATTGTATTGGTCGAACATTCTGCGTCAATGTTTGTTATTAGCTATTTACGCTAACTGTTAACTTGGCCTCTCATTTAATGTTTAGTGTAGCATATAATGTCCTGCACTGGTGTCCTTAACGTATTGTGTACTCCCCCATGTTTTTCGAATCTGTGCGTTCCCATATCCGTTTTATATCAATGTGATGAAAACTTGAGTATTACACGACTTCAAAGCCCAAATGAAAAAAAAAAAAAATTCAATTGAAGAATGAAAAACATTAGCATAATTTTTTTTTGGCAATTAGCTAATATTAGACGCTTCGATTGGAGAAGCGCAAGTCGCATTTTTAGCATGTTTTTAGAGAAGAATTGTATAACTATATAATATAGTTGCTAATGCGAATACATAGCCGCAGCTGGCAATGTCTTGAGTTTGTTTGTAGGCGCTTTTGCCAGGATGCCCCACTTGGCTTAGAGCAGAGATGAGCGCGTGTCACGGCAGAGGAAATCGTGCAGGCAAATATATATTGTATATAAAATATATAACATTATAGCATGCAGATGGCAGAGTCGTTGTTCATTGTCTATTAGTATATCAATGTTGTACAAGATAGAGCCTTAAATCAAATCACCAAATGATAATAATAAAATGTATTTTAATCACCAACACTGAGAGCGAATTGTGTTTACCTTGACAGATGATAGTATGATAACATATATATGTATATATACTGTGTGCATGTATATCATATGAGCAGGTCACATCATATACTACTACGTGTGCCCGTCTAGCTCGCATTGCTGTTCCAGGCAGACTGTTGGGGCTGTGGCTGAGTCAATGCTCAACAATGGAAACGGTGTCAGGGTCAGGAGTGTGAGCGGGCTTTAAAGGGCGTAAACCGAAAACCGTGACACACACTTTAAACTGGTATGTGTGTGTGTGTGTGTATCTAAAACACACCCACACACACTGAGAGAGAGAGAGGAAGATGAAGCGCGAACGCAGCTGTGTGTAATTGGAAGCCGAAAGTGAAAACGCCCAGGCCTTGAAAGAGGCTGGCTGCACGCCACGAAGCGGGCGACACATTTTCTACAAGAAATGAACTTAGAATTGATTTATTATTGCAGCAGCGGCACACGCCCCCCGGGAAAGAGCTCTATCCAAGCGCAAGCTTAAGCAGCCCAAGCACAGCAGCTTCGAGTTAATGCCACTCACAAGGACATTCGATTCCAATGTGCAGAGCTTTGGTCGACGCTAACGAGGTGCCAGCATTTAGATTAAGCATCTAATACAGCCAAACAGCATCCCACCCACCCACAATAACCACCCCACCACCCACACAAAGGCCCCGTTCTGGCAGCGTGTTTGATTTGCTTAGTACTTAAGTGGCTCGAGGCTGCGTTTGGATGCAGAAGCACGAACCGGCATCGCAGCAGCGCAGCATTGTCCGTCTGTTTGTTTGTCTGGCCTAAGTCTGAGGAATCAGCAGCTGGCAATGATCATAGCAAAGCTCTGGCTATCAACAAAGCCCCAACACGGGTTGAGTAGCTGCAGCCATGCAGCTATGTAGTCCCCTGCTTGTTGATTGACAGATCTGCCCGTGGGAGTCCATAAATGCGCTGTTTTTCCGCTCTTTGGTCCCATGTGCAGCTGTTGCCACTGCCAGAGCCAGCGCCAGAGCCAGCGTGTGTACATAATTCAATAGGTGCACCAATCAGGGGAGCACTCCTGCTCACTAAGAGGCTTACGGTCAATAGATACATAGGTAGCCATGGCAAACACTAATGCGATTTTATTGCGCAGCGCTTTGCCAACTGCAGAGGCTCTGTTGCTCTGTGGCTCCGTTGCTCTGCAGCTCTGTTGCCGTGCTGTTCTATTGGTCGGCTGGGCTGTTGCCGTGCTGCTCTCACGCGCCGCTGCTCCACTGTTTATTTAGTAATTTTGTTACAACGCACTAATGCAATATTCTTTGGTAAAATGTTTGCTCGCTCACGGTTAATTTTCGCTGTCCTTGAATCGGATGGCAAAGAGCACAGCGCGTCAGTCAAGCAAAATTAATTTCCGCTAAATGAGTAGCTATAATTAGCGTTCCAATAATGCATGTGCAGCCAGCACGCGCTGTCCACAGTGGACAGGTGTGCACAGGTGTGCACAAGTGTGCACATATCGCATAGCCACAAACGGGAAGCTCTTCCAATTCTGTTCAGCTCGTGTAATTTCATCTAGCATAAACTAATTACCCCTTTGTGCCTCTAACTACATGAGAGCGCATGTGTGAGCTGGGCTATACGAATGCTGCCAGGATGATTTTCAGCAAAGGAATCACGACCTTGAAATATGCATACTATGAATGTGGACTGGGAATCTACCGAAGTGGTTAACCTAATTGTTCCATATAGTTGATGGGTCTATTAGTGTGTTAGGTCTACCTAGAAGACTTTAAGATTCACACGGCGAGCTTCAATTGCAAACAAATCTATACGGACGGACAGAGAGACGGACAGACGGTCGGACAGTAAGGAAAGTCCTTTCAACTTGTGAAGGAGTGTGAAAAAAGTTAGAAAACTCTGCTTGTTTGACAGTGTCCGACTAAGAAATACACTTAGCTATACCTAAACCCCTATTAGCTCTGCTATAGGCCATCAACAGATGAACACACACGCATACACACACACACTCACTTCTGCACACGCCTTCCTTACTGCGCAGTTGGCGCAATATCTGCGTTTGGGCTGCATTTTCTTATTTACTATGGAAAATAAACTGTTGAATATATTTTTTCATATGCATTTTCATGGTCAAATTTACAGGACGTTAAATAACTCTAACATGTATAAATTGCCTCGAATCTTTAAACAAATTTTCTTATCCAAGTTCGAAAAAAAAACAAGTCTCTAGCTTGTCTAGATGCTTCAATCGACGCGTTCAAACATACGGACGGACGGACGGACGGACGGACGGACGGACGGACGGACAGACAGACAGACGGACAGGGCTAAATCGACTCAGCTCGTCGCCCTGATCAAGAATATATATACTTTGTGGGGTCTGACACGCCTCCTTCTGCCTGTTACATACATTTAACAAAACCATTATACCCTGATTTCCCATTTTCAATGGGCTCAGGGTATAAATAGAAAATATATACAGCATCACTGCACTGCATCATTTAAAATGTCCAATCCTGTAACATACCTTTTCACAACCCTATTCATATATTCAGAAAATCACTTTTCAAGTTTGCGAAGTTCCTTTCAAATGAACTTTGTTCTAAAAGCCGACCATAAGTGCATGGATTTGCACTTTTCAAATTGCGCGCAAATGGGCGTGGCCAAGAAAGTAGGCCAACATTGTTGACAATCAATATTCAAGAAATCGCAATTCCCGAATACGGCTGCGTCATCGACAGCAATTTCCGGGGAACGAACCTAAAGGGGTCACCATATTTGTGTGACCATTTGGTCGCAATACAAGGCAAACAGAAATTCAAGCCACTCGAAAGAGAACATAATGTGCGGGTGCAAAGTTTTATCTGCTGACAGCTCGAAAATAAACAGAAATGTTAAAACTGTTGCTGTTGCGGCCGACTTATAGCATGTCAACTGATTGCTTATATTTGCTACATACTTTCACAAAAAATTTGTTTTATTCAGTTCAATTTGTTGCAGCTTATTGTCGTAGTCTCTATATACCTAAATAGGTCAAAGAATTAACTAGTGAGTTGATCTATAATCCAGAAGTTTAATATTAAATCTATATATACATATGTATATATAAACTTATAGGTTATGATAGAGACTCTTAGATATATAGTATAGATAAGGTATATACCATATATTTTTGAACTTGGATGCGACTACGCATTCAAAGTTTCAATTCTCTACCACATAATACAACAAAGTAACTAACAACGCTACTACTATAACGCGCCTAGTAGGCGTATTGGGAATACCTTAACACTTTGTCTGATGATGGCGCACATGAGTATACGTATATATTTCAAATTTCAAGTCTTTACCTACAATAGCATCGAAAGGTTTAGTCTTCATACTAACAGAAGACAGACATCATGACGGACTTTGCAGAAAACCAATGGAAAAATCTAAGAGTGTTCTATTCGGAAGTAAACGACTTTCAGATACACTGACACATAATCAAATCTGCTACTCCAATCGTTCTATCTTTCTTTTGCACATGCATACATATGAAGCCATACATGCACGCCACATGCACACGCACACATACACACATATGCACGTGCCTTGCTTACTGCGCAGTTCACGCAGTAACTGCGCTCGGGCTGCATTTTAGGCTTTGCTAAAGAAAATTAATTATTGGAAAACTTTATAAAATGATAATGACAGCCAGATGTAGTAATGCCTCATGCGCTATTTAAAATAATTGACGATTATTTAAAAATATTTTGTTTAAATTTTGTTGAACGATATCTCGTTGAATATATGAATATATGCATCACAGCAGCTTATCTATAATATTTGTAATCTCTATATTTTTTAGTATTTAAAAGACGTTTAAAAAATCAAATAAATTAACGATTTTTTATCGATATAAGATAGTGGGATAAGTTATTTGTAAACAAAATCTAAAGGAATATATATATTCAAATTTCAAATCCTTATCTATTATGGATAACAGTGGCTAGCAAGCAGAAATTCGAACATGGCTACATCTACTCAGTTCTTCGCTATTAAGAATATATACATACATACATACATGTGTACCCCACATTTTCCATTTTTTAATGTGTGTGATAAAACATCAAATTGATGCAGTAATTCGTTTACTTTTTATGGAATTACAATATCTCCATGCTGATGAAAATGAATAGTGAGTTTCTGTGTTTTTTGTCCACTGAGTGACACTGAGTGATATTTATGCAGGTTCACGTTGTAATGTTAAGCCCAACCGGGCAGCACTTAAAAGCAATATTCAATTTACACATTTACTGCTGTTGACACTGATATGAAAGCCCACCCCCAAATGACACCTGGTCAGGTGTGTCGGCGCTGGGCAAAACATTACATTTGCAAATTTGCTGCTCTTGACACTGAGATTTCTTGGAAACCACAACTTGAGCTGCTCAACACCTCGACCACAAATTAACTGCATTTGACATTCATATTCCTTACGGCTCTTTGCTGTCAAGCACAATGCAACTCTTCGTGGTTAGCGCCAAAATGTTTGTTTAAAGTAGCTGTTAAGAGTTTAGAATTTGATTGATGTGAACATGCAATTCATTGCGTGATGCAAATGCATAAGTGATGTAGAACTGAAGTGCGAAGATGATGATTAGATGATGATTAAGATGATTAGGATTTGATTGATGTGAACATGCAGTTTCATGCATGCACGCATAATGCAAATGCATAAATGATGTAAAACTAAAATGCACAGATGATGATTGGGATGTATAGAATTTGATTGATATGAACATGCTGTTTCATATGCATAATGTATAAGTGATGTAAAACAAAGATGATAACAAGGAAGAGCTGAAGCACTAGGTAGTATGACATTCCATTGCCCAATTATACTGGCCGATACTAAGTTCGCTTTTTAAATCATTCGCATGCATATCTCAAACGCGCTTTTTTCTGCCTGTTGCACGGACCTACTTCTCATTCTCATGCAAATCACATTAGATATAATCATAGCAATTCAGGGTGCTCTATTTGGGAATATCCGAATGAACTCTGCGTAGAGCTGATACTGCAATTATTCTATGCTGATTTTGTATATGTACAAGATTTTGTATTTAGTATGAGAAGTCTTGCAGCAAATTCAACGTTTCCATCTCATGTGGTATTCAAACTGTATAGAAATCACTTACCTTACTTATTGTATGGTAAGTGTAGAAATATATAAAAATGAAGCTGATAGATTTTTCGCTTTTGATCGATAACAAGGAAAAGTAATTTTTAAAAACTCACATTGCTTATATTATAGAGAAATAAACAAATAAATTATCAAGTCTATAGCTTTTGTGCTTTACGAAATTGCTGTATACGTAAGGACAACTGAACAGACGGATATAGCTAGATCGTCTCAGTTCCTGATCAAGAATATAAGCTTTATGAAAAACTGCGTGCCACCATCTTCTGCCTGCTACATATATTTTTACAACACTATTATAAACATCGTTATAACATTGATCACACATAAAGTTTTTTTTAAATTTTCTATGTCAATGTATCATACAGTGGTTTTAAAGTTTCATACTGAAATGAAACCTCATTAAAAATGTTATTTAGCCTAAACAACTCAGAGTTAGAGGGGAAGTCGAAGTGCTAGTCGGGCTTGCCTGACTAAAAAATAGCCTCAACGCAGATCAGACTGCTAAAGTCCTTGATATTTGTACATATGAAGACTTGCTTCGCATTTGCTAAATTATCGTTACCTTAATGATCGTTATAATAATTAATAATATTTAAATTTAAAATACATTTTATTTACATTAAATAAACATCAAAAGTATAACTTTTACATTTTCGCTTAACATACTTAACTATTTCATTACTTACCAGCAGACAGAAGAAGAGGAGAAGCACCGCGCTGCACTGGACGACTGACCACCAAGAAATTAAGAAAGCGACTGAAGCTGCGCTGCAGCAGGCTTGCCTTTATATAGGGCAGCGACAGCTCCACTCAAGTCAAGCTCAACTCTTGAGCCTCTTTCTCAGCCAGTCTTCACACTCGATCATTAGGCGACCAATCAGAGCACTTTCTGCTGCTGCAAGAAGCAGCTCTCCTGCCTTTATATAGGGCAGCGACAGCTCCACTCAAGTCAAACTCAACCCTTGAGCCTCTTTCTCAGCCAGTCTTCACACTCGATCATTAGGCGACCAATCAGAGCACTTTCTGCTGCTGCTGCTGCTGCTGCAAGAAGCAGCTCTCCTGACCTTCAGCTGCCTTTATATAGTGCAGCGATAGCTCCACTCAAGTCAAGCTCAACCCTTGAGCCTCTTTCTCAGCCAGTCTTCCCACTCGATCATTAAGCGACCAATCAGAACACTTTCTGCTGCTGCAAGAAGCAGCTCTCCTGCCTTTATATAGGGCAGCGACAGCTCCACTCAAGTCAAACTCAACCCTTGAGCCTCTTTCTCAGCCAGTCTTCACACTCGATCATTAGGCGACCAATCAGAGCACTTTCTGCTGCTGCTGCTGCTGCTGCAAGAAGCAGCTCTCCTGACCTTCAGCTGCCTTTATATAGTGCAGCGATAGCTCCACTCAAGTCAAGCTCAACCCTTGAGCCTCTTTCTCTGCCAGTCTTCCCACTCGATCATTAAGCGACCAATCAAAACACTTTCTGCTGCTGCAAGAAGCAGCTCTCCTGCCTTTATATAGGGCACCGACAGCTCCACTCAAGTCAAACTCAACCCTTGAGCCTCTTTCTCAGCCAGTCTTCACACTCGATCATTAGGCGACCAATCAGAGCACTTTCTGCTGCTGCTGCTGCTGCTGCAAGAAGCAGCTCTCCTGACCTTCAGCTGCCTTTATATAGTGCAGCGATAGCTCCACTCAAGTCAAGCTCAACCCTTGAGCCTCTTTCTCAGCCAGTCTTCCCACTCGATCATTAAGCGACCAATCAGAACACTTTCTGCTGCTGCAAGAAGCAGCTCTCCTGCCTTTATATAGGGCAGCGACAGCTCCACTCAAGTCAAACTCAACCCTTGAGCCTCTTTCTCAGCCAGTCTTCACACTCGATCATTAGGCGACCAATCAGAGCACTTTCTGCTGCTGCTGCTGCTGCTGCAAGAAGCAGCTCTCCTGACCTTCAGCTGCCTTTATATAGTGCAGCGATAGCTCCACTCAAGTCAAGCTCAACCCTTGAGCCTCTTTCTCTGCCAGTCTTCCCACTCGATCATTAAGCGACCAATCAAAACACTTTCTGCTGCTGCAAGAAGCAGCTCTCCTGCCTTTATATAGGGCACCGACAGCTCCACTCAAGTCAAACTCAACCCTTGAGCCTCTTTCTCAGCCAGTCTTCACACTCGATCATTAGGCGACCAATCAGAGCACTTTCTGCTGCTGCTGCTGCTGCTGCAAGAAGCAGCTCTCCTGACCTTCAGCTGCCTTTATATAGTGCAGCGATAGCTCCACTCAAGTCAAGCTCAACCCTTGAGCCTCTTTCTCAGCCAGTCTTCCCACTCGATCATTAAGCGACCAATCAGAACACTTTCTGCTGCTGCTGCTGCTGCTGCAAGAAGCAGCTCTCCTGACCTTCAGCTGCCTTTATATAGTGCAGCGACAGCTCCACTCAAGTCAAGCTCAACTCTTGAGCCTCTTTCTCAGCCAGTCTTCACACTCGATCATTAGGCGACCAATCAGAACACTTTCTGCTGCTGCAAGAAGCAGCTCTCCTGCCCTTATATAGGGCACCGACAGCTCCACTCAAGTCAAACTCAACCCTTGAGCCTCTTTCTCAGCCAGTCTTCACACTCGATCATTAGGCGACCAATCAGAGCACTTTCTGCTGCTGCTGCTGCTGCTGCAAGAAGCAGCTCTCCTGACCTTCAGCTGCCTTTATATAGTGCAGCGATAGCTCCACTCAACTCAAGCTCAACCCTTGAGCCTCTTTCTCAGCCAGTCTTCCCACTCGATCATTAAGCGACCAATCAGAACACTTTCTGCTGCTGCAAGAAGCAGCTCTCCTGCCTTTATATAGGGCACCGACAGCTCCACTCAAGTCAAACTCAACCCTTGAGCCTCTTTCTCAGCCAGTCTTCACACTCGATCATTAGGCGACCAATCAGAGCACTTTCTGCTGCTGCTGCTGCTGCAAGAAGCAGCTCTCCTGATCTTCAGCTGCCTTTATATAGTGCAGCGATAGCTCCACTCAAGTCAAGCTCAACCCTTGAACCTCTTTCTCAGCCAGTCTTCCCACTCGATCATTAAGCGACCAATCAGAACACTTTCTGCTGCTGCAAGAAGCAGCTCTCCTTCCTTTATATAGGGCAGCGACAGCTCCACTCAAGTCAAGCTCAACCCTTGAGCCTCTTTCTCAGCCAGTCTTCACACTCGATCATTAGGCAACCAATCAGAACACTTTCTGCTGCTGCAAGAAGCAGCTCTCCTGCCTTTATATAGGGCACCGACAGCTCCACTCAAGTCAAACTCAACCCTTGAGCCTCTTTCTCAGCCAGTCTTCACACTCGATCATTAGGCGACCAATCAGAGCACTTTCTGCTGCTGCTGCTGCTGCAAGAAGCAGCTCTCCTGATCTTCAGCTGCCTTTATATAGTGCAGCGATAGCTCCACTCAAGTCAAGCTCAACCCTTGAGCCTTTTCTCAGCCAGTCTTCCCACTCGATCATTAAGCGACCAATCAGAACACTTTCTGCTGCTGCAAGAAGCATCTCTTCTGATCTTCAGCTGCCTTTATATAGGGCAGCGAGACTACCACTCGAAGTCGAGCTCAACTGTCAAGCCTCTCTCTGAGTTAAGCGAAACTCTCTATCAGTTAGCGACGAATCAGAGTATTTTCTGCTTCCTCTGCTGCCTACATATGCAAGCAAACATCTCCTCTTCAGAACCTGGACTCTTTTTCAGCTCTTCTTCTTTCTGCTCTATTGATTAAATTTGATGACTCTAGCTCAAACGATGTACAAACCAGGTCCTAAAAACGAATTAAAATTATCGACAAATGCTGATAAAATCGAAATGGAATGAGTTACCAATGAACCTACTGCAACCATCCATTGCCAAAGAAACATATAAAATATTCAACGTGCATTCTAGATTGAGTCTCTTGACTTGATATTGTAGAAAAATATTATTACATTAATAAAGCTTACATGTACTAAAAATCAAACCACATTACATATATATTTACACTCATTCAAGGAGTGAAATGAGTATATTAGTTCCGCGTAATGTCCATCTTGCTGTCCGTTCGTCTGCTCATATATATGTATGTTTGGTTCATATTCAGTGTTTTATACCACTCGAAATCGAATAACTCCATTTGATATAATTTTACCCTGAGTCCACTCAAAATGGCCAATCGGGATATAATGTTGTGTAAATATATGCAACAGGCAGAAAGAGCAACAAGCTGAAAAAATTGGACCACTTGTTCGTACGTATGCAAATGATTTCAGTGATTTCGTAAAGTAAAAAACTAAATAATTTTCGATAAATACTACTTATACTATTTACTATAGACAATAATCAATCATTAGATATCAGTTCTTATTTAATCCTTCCTCACAAATTTGTTCAAATAATATAGCTTTCATATATTTGAGTAGATTCTATGTTTAGCGAAATATTAACATTCGGAAGTCATTATTACGCTCTGAAAATATTATTTTAAAAGCCCATCGAGAAGAAAACTTATTCAATAATTAACTTCCCTTAGCAAAGCCCAAAATGCAGCCCAAACGCAGTCGCTGCGTTAACTGCGCAGTAAGCAGAGCGCGTGCAGAGCTGCGCGTGTGTGTGTGTGCGTGCGTAGGCGTGTGTGCTTGCGTAGGTGTTTGTGCTTGTAGGTGTGAGTGCATGCATTGCTTGTGGCACAAGTCAAAATGTTTGGTTGTGAATTGAGAATTTAGATATTCATCAATTGAATTGAAAAGTAATAAACTTCCTTCTGGAAAGTCAATTAAATTGGAAAGAGATTTTTAAAAAATATTTGAAATTATCTTCTGTGAGAACAGTTCCTTTCAGCCATCGCATAGTACCCATTTCACGATATATATATTTTCGATTAAGCATGTGCCACTACTTATCTAATAGTGAGCAAATAAGAGTGTCACGTTGGCTCAGTGAATAAAGTGCTTCAACTGTACCAAAAGCTGTTTATTCACTGGACGTCCATTTGAATAGTGACACAACGCATTATTACCGATTATCACTGAGAAAAACAGACTCCGAACAGATGCTGCCAGTGCTGCCGCAAACAATAGATGCGATAGCGACCCAACCCGATACCAGATACCAGATACCAGCTCCGACTCCATACACGCCACCCACAACGCCTGCCTCCCCTCCCGATTTCCACTTGTATTTTGCCCAAAAACATGAACACCGAAAGTGAAAGACAACGGTGACAGACGATGGCGACGACAGCATGGGGCAGGACTAGGGACGACTGAGGAGGAGGAGGCGGAGGAGAGCGACGACAACTGCAAGTACGAATTTCCACATACATTATGTACACATCTATGTGTGCACATAACCTACTAACACAGGAGAGCGCCAGTTAAGCGTCGAATGAGAAAGCGAGAGAGAGGGAGCGAGTGAGCGGGAGAGGGAGAGAGAGTAGGAACGAGAGAGCTACAGAGAGAACGGGATAGAGACTGAGAGACAGAGAGACAGAGAGACTGAGAGAGAGAGAGAGAGCAGAGCAACAGCAAGCATAAAGCTTTAGCTACGCCAAAAGTGAGAACTAGGATGAGTGAAAGTGACGCAGCAGTTGCGTGCTGCTCTTCTGCTCTGCATTTGGGATGCTAGGACGCTCGGCTGTTGGGATGCTAACTGTTGTCTGCTGTCATCTGTTTGGCGGGCCGTTTTGCCGCCAGTGGAGTCGGCCTTTCGACGCATCGCCATGTGTTGTTGCTGTAGGACGTTGAAGGACACGAACAGCAGCAGCAGCAGCAGAAGTAGCAGCAGCAGCAGCAGCAAAAGCCGTCCTGCTCCTAGCACACGCCTGTATATGTTTGTGTTGTCCTAGTCCTTACGCGAGAGCTTTCGATGCGAGCTTCGTGAACGGCTCGGCAAGCACTCGGCTGGCGCTGGCGCTAGCTCTGCCGCCGCTGGCACAGTTGGGCCAGAGTTTACCTGCGACTTGCGACGAGCAGCGATTGCCAGTCGAGTTTCGACCGTTCAACCAGACAGAATTGCGACAGCGGAGGAAGCCCAGCCAAAGTTTACAGCAGGCAACCAGCTCCAGGGAGGAAGCAGCAGCAGCAGCAGCACCAGCAGAAGCAGAGGCAGCAGCAGCAGCAGCAGCAGCAAAAGCAGCAGAAGCAGAACCAATTGTGGTGGCAAACGGCACTGCATCTCCAACGTTATTCAGAGAGAAATTGGTGAAGAACAACAACAGCAGTTCGAGGACAACAACAGTTCTAGCTGAATAGCAGCGGGCCGAGCTGCAACAAGGCATCCTGTTTCAGACTGCGAGTGCGAATTTATTGACGGCCAGCTAGAGAGGCGCATAACCAACCGTAGTGCATGCCTGGCCGGAGTGCCGGACCATAACCAACTCCGGATCCCCGGAGAGTAGGCCAGAGATAAAAGCGCAGAGGAAACCGCAACTGGACAGTTGGTTAGCGGCTGGGGTAGGACCCCATTCAATCATCACCAGCGATTGATACCAGACACAGGGCCACCGACATCGAGGCCCAAAACGGCGTTGCTGGCACTTTCGACAAAACACCATCC
The DNA here is from genome assembly GCA_035045145.1 of Drosophila meridionalis. Classification (NCBI taxonomy): domain Eukaryota; kingdom Metazoa; phylum Arthropoda; class Insecta; order Diptera; family Drosophilidae; genus Drosophila; species Drosophila meridionalis. Next base: position 8,400,496 of record JAWNPG010000020.1, on the reverse strand, counting down.
AACAACAATAACAGCACGAACACCAGCGACTAGGAGACCTGAACGGCGAAACGAAAGTGAAAGCAACGTTAACCATCCAAAACACATTTGTGTGCTCTTATGTGTTTCTGTGTCTTATTTTGTGTGTGTCTGTCTGTTTGTATGTGTATATTGACGTGCCTGTGAGCGTGCTATAACTTTCAGGTCGGAAAACGCGCGTTTTTCTATGCCCTTCCCAGTGCCAACTGGAGGACACTCGCAACGGCTCTCTCTCAGTCGAAGTAAGTAGGTGTGTGCGTGTCGCTGACATCACTTCTTTGTATTTTATTGTGTGTGTAGAAAACCGAGCCGGAGTCCATTCGAAGTGCTAATGAAGTAAACGTTGCGTCCCATCCACTCACTAACCATCATCACCACTCTAACAGCTACCTATCAATTAACCTCTAACGAAGCTGCCAATCTAATCACAGCCAACAAAAGATACACGAACACCGCCACACAGAGATCTCTGATAGAACACCATCGAGGACCTCAATCAACATGTTCTCCATGTGCAAAAAGGTGAAGCCGCGAAGTGAGGAGTCCTCCATAGCGTCTCAGCAAATGCATGACTTGGGTAAGTTCGAATAAGTTAGCCTAAGTCTGAGTCTGAGCCACAGCCCCAGCTTTTCATTATATATATATAAATGTGTGTGTGGGTGTGTAACTAGTCTGTGTTAGTCTGCTAGCTGTCCCCATTTTGTAGCAAACCCTTGAACTCGTTTTTTGCAAAAATCTCGCTGGCTGCTCGGCGTGGACCTGGCAACAATTTTCCTCAATGAAGTCGAACACAGACGCACAGCAATGCGTGGGCTCGTCTATATATACATGTGTGTGTGTGTGCCACTCTATATATTTCGCTCTCTCTCTTGCACACTCTCTCTCTCATTCACTCTCTCTCTCTCTCTCACTCGCTCGCTCTATCTGTCTCTCCCACTCTCTCGCTGTTTGCAGCGTACATCTCTCTGGCTTTAGCTCTCTGCTTCCGCTTCTCTATCTGTCGCTGCGGTCCCATTGTTGACCTGCTCATTATGGACATATGTAAGTACATACGCCCACTTGTGCCCCGCCTTATTAAGTGGAAATCAGCAGCGCAGTTATTATGCTGAAATCAGCGCCAGAGGCATTGCCACGCCCATTGGGCCCAAGCACATAAACTGCATTAAATCATTAAAACAGCGCCAGCGCAAACACACACACACACAGACACACACATAGTCACGCACATAGCCACACACACATACACACAAACAATCAGGCTGCACCACCCAACGGCGCCTGCTGCACTTATGTGTTACTGCAAGTTAAATGAATCCACTAGGCAGCCAACTTGACTGGCGCTCCTGGCGCTGACAGCGGCGTTGTCGGTGGGTTGAAAGCATTCACATGCATAAATCATGCAAGTATATAGCAGCTGCAGCGTTTCCCCTGGCATCCGCCCAGGCCGCCCCGGTCCGCCCAGGCCTCGCCACCACCCATGGCTCGCCATCGCCCACAGTCGGCTGCAACAATTATGTACAAGTTGATTTTGCTGCCGTGTGTCGTCTGAGCCTGTGTCCTTGTCCACGCCGTCGTCGTCGTCGTCTGTTGCAGCCACTTGCAATTTCTGTTGCTTTGTCACTTTGGATGGGAATGTGGGATGTGAAATATGAATGCGGTTGTATGCGTGCACTGAAGTGGCACACACGCTGTACGGCTGTCCGGCTGTCCGATGTCCGGCGTGTCCTTTGTCAGTTGACTGTCTGCTTCACTGCTGCTGATGCCGCCCACTGTCCTTCGGCGACCTAGTTGCTCAGCCCAAACCCCAGCTCGGTCTCGCTGCCTCCCATGCAGTCGACAGAAGCAGAGATATGCATATATGTGTGCATACATTATATCAAACATCGTCTGCATTTCGTTTGGGGTTAGCTCAAGTACAGCAGCCGCGCATCGAGCCGTTTTCGATTGCACTGTCAGCGCTTTGCATTGACAATCTTGATGCTTAAGCGTATTCATCGAGCAATACTCATACGCCCACCCACACAGCCCACAATTGTCGTGGTTCGCTTTCCACTCACTCATTTGCAGTTCATAAAGTCTGCTAATTGGCATGGCAACGCGCACAATACACAATTGTCAGAGCTGAGAACTGAGAGCTCTGAGCTGTGCATTTCTTCTGCGAAAATACTCTACGTATGTATGTATCATCATAGTATATATCATCCGTGCCCACGCTCTGTATCCATATGAATATATGCATGCAACTTTCACACCGTAGCTACAGCAGTTTTCCATTAAAAGGAGCGTTGATCCAATTATCCTGACGTTCGCCGTAATCCATTCAGACACTGAATAATTGACTTTCACACGATATGCGCGCAGCCCACATATATTCGTGCTGCTGCATTCGGTTGGAGTTTTTCTGATTCTTTTTTTTTCTGTGAATGCAGCTGTCTCTCTGTCTCTCTGTGACATTGAAAACGGAGCTCTGCGATGGCCGATCCATCATCGTTACGATAATTAGTTTGTTGCGCTGGCAACGGCTCGCAGCTCTCGAGCTTGTCAATTACAGCATGCGTGGGTTTCAATAAACTTTGTTAATTAGAGAGACGAGTGCTAATGCATGTTCCACGAAAGGATTTGCAGGGCAGAGGCTTACAGGTGGGAGGTGGGAGGTGGGAGGCAATTCGAGAATGATGGAAATTAGTATTTCGTGTTTATCAGTGTTTTGCACTCTGCAATTTAGTTTGACTGTGTGTGCATATTATTTCACCCCCCACCCGCACTCTGTGGAAGGTCCTTTTGTCACAGCTGCTTGGGGTTCAGCCAGATTAGAGAGAGGAGACTCAAATTGGCTCTGACGTTTTCAATTAAACTGCAACGGAATGTGGTTTAGTCGAGCTCTATTTGGCTCGAATTCCATGTTTATTAAAAATATTTCCATTTCTATTCCATTCTCTTTGCAGAGAGCGCGGGCAAGCAAATCAAAGGCGGCTACCTTCTACGGTATAAAAGTGAGTATTAAATTTGCATTCAATTCATTGTTGTTGCTGCTGCTCCTGCTGCTGCTGCTCTTATTGCTGCCATTGTCATACAATATACAAATTCCAATTAGAAGCTCAAATATTACCTGTGGCGCTATTGTTATGCTGCATTCAATAGAAACAAAGGCAGCAGCATCAGAAGGATATGCCTTTAAGCAGCTTAGAATTAATTGAATAAATATTTGCTGACGCACTCAAAGCGCCCAGAGCTGAGGCCGCCCATTGAATGCGACAAATAGACGCACTTCGGTTATAGATCAGATTTTCTGCAGTGCATTGACGGACAACGGTGTGAACTGTACCTATCTATCCGTTGAGTGGGCCTGGTTACAGTTGCCAGCCAATTGTCTGCAAATACAATTACCCAAGGCCTGACATACAATACAAATACAAACACAGCAATTGCATTGTGTTGCCATAAACAAAACTTTTTGCCAGTAAACCGAAAGCTGATCCAATTATTCTTCATCCATTCAGACACTGCTAATTGAGTTTCACACGAAACACGCACAGTGCACAAATTCCCTGAAATGGCTCCAATAACAATGATAAATTTATTCCGAGAATGCACGAGTTGCATTCAAATTGTTGCCATGGCAGCCTGTTGGATCTAGCGATAGATAAATGTCCTTGTTTGTGCCAGTTTTAATTAATGTCAACAACAAGAGCCGAGCTGTTTATGCCTTTTTGGTGAAGCGAATAAAATGTTGTTGTTCAGTTCAATTCAATAAAATATGTCACAGTTTATTATTGTCTCACTTCTGGCTCGAGCTGACAACAGAGTTCCAGGAATATGCTCAACAAATATTCCATCGATTTTAATTCGCAGAACAAATGCTGTGGAATCGGTGGTCAGAGGAATGGGTTATATTGTATGATGACTCCACCATGGCCTGGTTCACAGAGCCAGGTCGCTCGGCACCAACCGGCAAGGTGTTGGTCAAGGAAGCTCCAGAGATGCTAGCCATAGCTCACTGGACCGGACAAGTTCCACGTCGTCCTCCCTTGCCCAATGGCGTCAGCGTATCGCAGCTGATTGCACTTGGCTCGCGACGCAAACGGTCCAAGGTCTACTGGATGTTGGCCAAGTCCGAGCAAGAGGTGGGCGATTGGATCGAGGCCATTACCAAAACTTTGCCGCCGCCGCCGCAGATCGAACTGGTCGTGGATAAACCCCAACTGATGAATGTGTTGCGTCGTCCACTGGTGCGAATAAGACGTAAGTAGTATGATCCCACAGCATGCCCATATTATCCTTAAGCGCACGACGATGTATTGTCAACCACAGCACCCACCAACTCTGAGGTAAAACAGCGAAAGTCGGTGGCCCACAAGACCAGTCGCCACCATCGCAGCTCCTCGGCTGTGTTGACCACAGAGCGGATGCTCCACAATCAGAATCCGTTGATCAAGAGCGACGCGGCCGTTGCCATACTGAGCAAGAAGTCGGACTCGAAGGCGTCGCTGGCCTGCGCTCTGCCCTGGGGGCATGGCTGGGGTTGGGCCACGTTGCCCAACGGCGTTTGGAGCGGCGGCCTCACCTGGTCGCAGTGCGAGGACACATTCACACTACACGCACTCCCAACCACACACTGCACGAATCTCGTCGAGAACTCGTGCAGCGGTGCCATCTATCACACAGACATTGGCGGCTTCGATTTTCACTCGTCGGGCGTCGATGATTTGGGCGGCGAGGATTTTGACTATGCCATGGACTGTGGCGATTTTATATTTTAAAGCTATATATATTAAGAAACTAAGCTCCAATCCCTCCTATGCGACACTATCTCTTCCCTGTCTAACTCTGTGCCAACCCGGGCAGCATTGGAACCCACCCGAAACGAATTAGGAAAAACCACTAACACTAACTAACACAAACAACTCAAAATTTGCATCTAATGCTGCAAACACTTTCGCAGATTTACCTGTGCTTGATTATTATTTCGCACCGTTTGGCCGCGGCGACTGGCGGAGCTGTTTGCGTGTGTGTACGTAAGTAAGTATGTATGTACGTCTATGTGTATGTATGTGTATATGTAAGAAAATGTACATACGTATTTACGTGTGTATGCGCGTGCATCCAGCCCCACGCACAACGAGATCCGTGCTGCCCACATGCCGATTCCCGATAGATACATGGGATGCGTATGCGGTTGGCATGTCGCGCATACGCATCGCGCTGCATCCATCTCTTTGTGTGTGTAAGCAGCATCCGCGTGTTCTGCCAGTCGCGCGGGGAGTCAGAAGCCCTGGGCGTAACTGTTGTTAGCGTGCCAATCGGCAGGCTGGATCCAACTGCAGAAGTTGGATCCAGCTTGCGAGCGCAGCACATGGAATTAATGTTGCGAGCTCTGTGTTTGAGTGCGGGCGTTTGGACGCGTGTGTGGACATTGGTGGTACAGTGTCAACATTATAAAGCCAAATGTTGACGTGTAGCGCGCGCACGTCCAATATCCTAGCAACATCCGCAGAGCGAACGCATCAATTCAATGTGCTGCTGGCACCTAAAAGTAGGCAACAGTTTCGTGCAGAGCGAAAGACTCGAAGCAAACGGTGCAAATCTATGACCCAGGTATATTTTTATGAGTTTTATGAAGGCTATCCCTTTCTCTCCATACAATTCATGCGCATTTTATGATACTTTTATAATTTAGCATTAAGATCATTAACCGACACTGATAGTTATTTGAGTCGAGTAGAATATGGTGGCTATGTTTACATAGCACATTTTTGTATTCTGCTATCTATAGGTTTACTATAGAATGTAATGGAACTAACATCAGGCAAGAGGAAAACCAGGTTATTGAAATATACACAGTTAATCCTAGTAATAATTCATAGTCATATGAATGATGATAATCCAAGCACACCCAGGCCAGTTTGAAAAAACTAAACAACACCAGCCCACCCGTACTGATATAAAGATAACAAATAAATAATATAGCGTAGATCATATGCCTGTAAATAGATATACAAATATACAATATAGAAAAATACTTAAGAATACGTACATCTATACCTCTATTTATGATTTCAGGCCTGTCTCTAACAGGCCGCCCTTTTCGAGCTGAATTTCTCGATGAAGTTCAGTCTCTTGGAGATGCCATAATTATCGATTATGATCGATACCTATAGTATCTCACTTTCAATTTATTTTCCATTACAAAAACTTGTTACCCCGTTGCATAAGGGTTCTGTCACCAGCCTTGAGGAATCACTAATCTACGAGGGGTAACGATAATAACCTCAGTTTGTATATGCAAATCATTTGTATAGAACTTTATAAATATATATTGTTATGAATATATAAATATTCAAAAAAATATATGTATAAGCTTCTCCAATAAATACACTCAATTTCAGGTTTTAGTTCGTCAAAACAAAAAACGTTCAGTAGATTCCTATGTTACGATTGATGAGATGAAGTATCTCTATGATACCCTAATTGTCACATCAAATCAACTTCAATAGAATTTTCGAAAAATTTTCTTTCGTTACTAAAACGTGTTATCCTTGTTGCATAGTTTTTTTTCTGGCTTCTGGGAATCTCTCATCTTCGAAGGATAACGATTATATTTTTTAAATCTAATTGATAAATCATTTCAAAATTCTAAAAATTTTAAAAACATTTTTGTTAAAGCCTACCAAACAGACTCCTCATACAGACTACTCAAACAGCCTCCTCAGACACAACAACACAAACAAACTACACCAACACACTTCAAACTAGGGTAATTTTTAAAGAAAAACACAAAAACCCTTTAAACAAAAAAAAATGTTTGCAAATTTTGAAAATTTTTGTGCACAAGTGCACAAAAAACGCCGCTACGGAAACCTTGAACAAGAAAATTAAGAGATATAATGTTAGAATAGTTGAGTCTGTATGGACGGAAAACATATAAATTAAAAAAAAAAAAATTGTTGAAACCAAATATATTTACATAGACAAAAACCAAAATGAAACAAAACATTTGTGCAGGTATTCATAATGTTGAAAATCGAAGACAAAACATAAATCTAGGAAAATCAAGAAAAAATGTTTGATATTACGGGTAAACCAGAAAAGTAGAGTGTCTCTCTCTCGCTCTCTCTCTCCCTCTATCTCTCTGTCTCAGAGTGACTCCTGATTATGACAAATAATAAGTGTGCGGCTACTGTGAATAGCAGTAGTTGCCATTGCCTGACATCTGCATGTACACTTCAACCAACACTCGGATATACAATTATGTATGTGTGCTTAGCACACGCATCCTGGAATCGACAAAAACCAATAAACACAGCCAAATAAACAAACAGACAAAAAACCAAAACAAAACCAAAACCCAAACCTAAGCCAGGTGCTTGCATAGGTAACAGAAGCTTTAGTCAAACAACATCTCAATACAGAAAGAGATTGGTATATTAATACCAAAAAAAATATTAAAAAAAAAAAAAAAAAATACAAATACACATATATATATAAATGTTATATGAATGTAAAAGAAAAACAAAAAAAAATTTTAAAAGAAAAAAAAGAAGAAAAAACCAAAAAACAAAAAAAAATCACAAAATAATGTAGACTAAAAGACTTAAGCAATTGTCGTTTAGACGTTAAATTAGAGCGCATTGAATGTTGGCTTTAAATTGTTTAGAAAAGTATCTATATTATGTAGTAGTACAAAGTGGGGACAGCTGAGCGATATGCTCATGGTAGTACGAGCCTATCGTCAGCGTTATCTTGTAGTCTGAAATGTGAACGATACGAAATTGAGTGGGAAAGTCAAGCGATGCGTAGCAGGAAAAGGAAGCGACAAAAAAATTGCATCAGTTCATCAATTTATGAGTAACTTGAATACCAAAAAAAAAAAAAAAAAAAAAAACAAATCAATAGACAAAGAAATGAAGATAAAAGTCAACACAAAACCAACTTCGACAATCACGGATATAAAGAATGAAGTTAAAACATATTAAAAATTTAATAGGATTTGCATTGACTTGCGTTTGGTTAGTAATTGCAAGAGTACATAAGGGTGCTCGGGATCGGTATCCGTATCGATAGCAGTATCCGTATCGATATCGGTGTCCTGCACTTGATATGGAAATTGATCGGGACGATGGCAGGAGTTTTTTGTGGCAACTGTACTAGAAAGTAAAGCACCTTAAAGTAGCCGCAAGCATCGCACAAGAACTCCATGACTAAGCGACAACCGTTTATTGAAAAGGTCCAAAGTCGGGTTTTAAATATATAGTACTTGGATATCTATATATATATATATAAATGTATTTGTATACGTACATACGAAATGTACTTTAGTCCTCCGGTCTTTATTTATTGCCAAGCATTTTTTATAATGTTTATTAAACACGCCAAAAAAGAAGACAAAAAAAGAAATATTTAAAAAAGAGGAAAAATGATTTTAGATAAATGTAAATTTTTTGTAGATCACTTGTACACGTCAAATATGCATTTCCAATGTTTTTCGAAAGGCCAAAGCTTATGATTTGTATCTCTGTAAAAATGCAACATAGTTGAACTGAGTAAGATGATGAATCTTCGGACAAATGCATATATATGTATATGTATATATAATGTATGCCCCTATATATGTATATCTATATATGTGTTTTTAAGAAAGGGCAAATCAAATGAGGGACAATTAACAGATGGGAGGAGAATGATGTGAGCCACTGTTTTGGGACAGTTTTGCGAATGTTTCTGACATTGCGTATACGACTCCTGGTCCAGAGCATGGTTCGCATGGTATATGAAACAAATAATATATAGTTCTTGTTGATTGTCAAACGACACTGCTGTTGATGTTGCTAAAAAAAAAAGATAACAAAACAAAAAACAAAAAAAAACAAAGCCAAAAAAGATATTGAATTTGATGTTGACGTTGCCGTGTCATTTATTTAATGTACTGTTATTGGCTTCGAATGCTATGCATGTGAGTGTATTTGTAATTGAATTCTTAATTGTATTTGTAAACGCTGTAAACTTTGTATTTGATTTTAGCTAAATACAAATGTATATACACAGCACTAGTCAACGTAAGCAGCTTATATACACAGTATACAAAATAGTACCACATGCAAGAAATCCTATATAGAACCTCAGAAAGCGTATAGTAAATTAAATGAAATCGTAAATTGTTAATAATTCAAACACACATACAACACACTACCTACAGTTCAAATGAAGATACAAACGTATATGTATATACATACATATGTGTGTGTACGTATACCTTTTCATATTGGAGACATGATTCCCTACACTTGAAAAGTCTTTTGCTGTTAGTATGGCCATGTTTACAATTATGACTACGACAGAGCAAGACAATGGTAAAACGATATCTGTAATCTACTAAATTATATGAATGTACACGGTGTCTATATTTTTAATCCAGTATATATACAACAAACGAAAAACCAAAACATATATGTGAATGTATTAAAAAAGATTCAAACAAGCAAAAAAGAAAAGCAGAAAAGTCAGTTTCAAAATGTTGGCAAATCGTACGAAAAAACTCACGAACTCGCACTTGAGTCAAAAACAAAAAATTATATATATATATATGTTTTGAATGGTTATTAAGAGATTCGTAAATACCACGAAGAGAGCTCACACATACGTTGTATTAGTACATGGAATATATATATATACATATGTATATGTGAAATTGTTAAAAGAGAAAAAACATTATACAAATTCGCTCAAAAAAAAATATATATGAAAATAAATAAATAAAACGCAAGGCAAAGCGCGAACTTATTAGGTTTCAAAACCGCAGCAAAAGCTAAACAACAGAAAAGTAATGAATAATAATTGTTATATAAACAAATGATGAGCCAAGTAACGCAATGCGAGTATGAACGACAAGCATAACATATTGAACTCCGAATACCCTGACTGAGTGCACTCTCATGCTAATAGACTCCATCAATATGAGTTTGTGCCAGGTCACTTAGAATATCAGACAACTCTCTGTCGGGGTGCGAGCTCACACGAGTAATATATGATTAATTATTATGATTTAAGTTGGTTTAGAGAAACACTTCCTAATATGTACTCAGACGCCCAGACGAGCTTTGCGATGTGAGCAAAAAGTTGATTGAGAATTAAAGTTGAAACTGAAAAAAAAAAATAAAAAAAAATAAAAAAAAAATAAATGTAAAAAGCGTTGATAAATTTCTTATACCAAAGAACCGAATATGAACAGCAGTTACAATCGAGCGATAAATATATATCTATATAAATAAATATATAGATATATATTTGTGGATTAACAAAACATTCTCCACTTGTTTCATTTCGCTTGCATTGTGCTTCGTTTCCAGCTGATGTACAGAGTGCCACGCCCACTGGACACGCTATCCACATACGTTGAGAGTGTCGCGTCATCGACAGCGATCAGTGCACTCTCGGTAACTCAGTTGGCTCTGCCGCTGCCTCGGTCGCTGCCTGCAGCTGCCGCCACCGCCTGCTCACAACTTGTTCGACGGCCAAGCGTCGCCAAGCGTTTGGCTGGCTTTGTGTGCGACCGCAATCTTTGGCTCAGTTCGCGTACAAACTTCTAAGCAAACAGTCCAAGCCGGGCGACGACTGCCACAGATTGCGCTTAGCCAGTTAACCACTTTGGCCCGGGCGCACGCGACGTATGCGTAATTGCAGAGCCCCGCTGTCAGTTCAACCAGCTGACGCTGTCCTGTGTCCTGTGTCCCACTTTCCAAAGGCATGCATTCTAAAGTTTGACCAACCTCCAACTGTGTCAATAAACTCGAGTGGCATTTGACGTGAATTGACCAGCAGGCTGAACCGTGTCCCAGCTAGTGTATGTGCGGGTGTATGTGTGAGTGTGTGTGTTTTATGCCTGCGTTTACCTGTGTTTTCCTCCAGCAAACATTCCTCAACAGCAGTCAACAGCGCATAGGTAAGTTGCTTCAGCTTCAAAGTTATGCAAATCAAAGCACTTGGCGCAGCCAAAAGCCAACACACAAAACACCTCAAATCACACACACACACACATGGTTAGTCACAGTTAGATTCGAACGTGTGCCAAAAAGAAAAAAAAAAACTTAAATAAACATAAATTAATTGCTTTGTGTGCTTGCCGTGGGCGGCAAAGCCGACTACTGAATGCCCTGATATGCGTAGGAAAATCGAATTAGTTTGTTTATTATCAAGATTATCGGATTGGTTTCAGTTGCATACGACATCTGTATGTAAGCTTAGAGTTTATACAATGTCAGAGCTCTGGGCTAACACCTTTCAAATCGAATAATGTTTCTAATAATGTTACTATTTATGTTCCGCTTTTCGAATTATCATTTAAAGGTGATTATTAAAGTATTTCGTTTCTTTCATAGCTTCGACTTTCAAAGTTGGCTCTGACTGAACTGTAATAGTATCCGGTTCGTCGCGCATATATTTTAGAAATATTAAATTCGGAAGCAAGCAGAAACTTGATGTGATTATATTTCGGGAGCTTTATATAACACCTTAATAGCAATTCGTTAGGAAATTCGACTCTTAAATTCTGCCCAGCAACGCTTCGAAACAGGAGCAAGGTTCAATTGGCACACGCTTGAACGAAGCATATACATATATATATACCTATATATATATATACACACTCGCTCATATATATGTGTGTATGTATGCATGTATGTATGTGTGCATACTGCGAGGAGCATTAAACGTAGTTCATTCAATTCGGTAAGCGCATGAAACTCGATTCAATTAGTTTGCTCATTGAGCAGCCCATTTTTGGAGCAACTGAATGTCGCAGACGGCCCACGGCCCACGGCTGGTGACTGGGCACGGCTTCCAGCTACGATCTCGACTTGATCTTCGACTTCCAGATGGGCTGCCCACGCGACATGTCGAGCGACAACAATTTGCAGTGACGCCTCCTGGCGAGCGACCAGCGCTCAGATGGCGCTCGATTACTCAAAATTCTCTTCGATTTGTTTATTTGATTTTTTTACAGCTATTTTTAGGCACAGCGAAACGCAAGACTCTTAGACGATTGTGCATGACTCACGATTCAACTTAAGCCGGGTCTACACTCGCCAAGCAGCTGTGCCGCGTCATCGTCAACGCCGACTGTCGACTGCTGCTGCCCCCACAGCAGACACTTTGTGAGAGAGCAAACTTTATTTGGTGATGGCGTCACAAGATGCCTCTAATTACCCAACCTCAAGGCTGGCACTAATGCGGGTAAGTTCGCCGAGTTGGGCAGGAAGCGTGCCGAGCGCACGAAAGGCGTCTCTTAGCTCTGACCACTGGACTCCATCCACTGCCCATTAATTATGCTCTGTCCCCATTTTTGGCCACTGGCTGACAGTCTGACTGTCAATTTCCGTAGCGCTCCATATATGGCCACCAGCTGATTTCAGATCTTCTTGTCTATCATTGTTTGGCTCTAGCTCCAGCACTGGACTGGGCCAATCTGCTGTCACTCTTGCTATAGTTTCCCAGACCATTAATTTCAGCTCCCAAATTTGGCATTGCGAACAGTTTAAATAAGAATTAGTAACAATAGAGTTATTATACGAATTGTTAACTGGCTGAAACTCTCTCTCTCTCTCTCTCTCTCTCTCTCTCTCTCTCTTCTTTCTCTCTTCACTTGATACTCTCGCTCCCTCTCAGTTCTCATATATTTAAATGTCTGATATGACAATCTAAATAAGAATTAATAACAATAGAGTTATTATACGAAATGTATCTCTCTCTCTCTTCTCACTTAATACTCTCGCTCTCTCCCACTTCTCATATATTTAAATACCTGATATGACAGTCTGACATCATTTTTTTTAGCCAAATTCGATTATTAAACAATAAAATATATTTAGTTAGAGATATATTTAGTTAGAGATTCCTGTTAATGATTGTTTGACAAGAGACTTATCCAGTTGACATTTGGCTTATCTTAGGCAATTATACTTAATTTCATTTTGTTTGTTAGTAATTATTTAAGTACTAGGTGCTCCAAAAAAAAAACAACTATTAATTCGAGAAAGTTGGGCTATTTAAATTTGTCTACATATGTATGTACATAAAATACCCTATATAAATATACCCTATATAAACATGTGCCATTGTCAAATAAGTAGTTGACACACTCACACAAGCGCAGGGCCACCTCCCACACACATACACGTACATGCACAACTACTTTTCACACACACACACGCTCACGTCAACAGCACAAAACAAGCTCGAAAATTGTTGCTCGAGATTTGTATAGCTGATTTGGGACGGCTTCAGGTGTCGTCGGGGAAAACCCCTTGGGACTGGCTCGTGTCGACCGCCGCCCACCCCGTGAGCTTTGTCACCTTTACGGACTCTGCTTACCCGTCCGTTATTTGAGTGTGCAACAAATGTTGCAGGGCTTTGCTGGATAGTCCTTCTCTTTCGCACCCGTTTCCGACTGGTTTTATTGTTAGCCCCGGGGGCCGTGCTGCTCCAGCTCCATGGCAACCCCTGGGGTCGCATTGCAGTCATTGATTTTTGTTATTGGCATGCAGCAACAGCAACAGCAACAACCATCGAATAACAACAACTGCAATAAGAGCCAGCCACGCGCTGGTTTGTCAAGTGCTCAATCTTTGGAAAATAAATTTCAATTTCTACGATTTGTGCTGGGTGGAACGCCTCCTTTGTCCGCTGGCTGGCCATGGCTGGCCACAGCACCTCCAGTGACTGAGCAAAGGAGCATGCCCGCCACCCCCAACTACTTTGCCAGGCCAACCAAGACGGCGGCCAGGGTGAGCTTCGTGCAGGCGGGTCGGGTGGCGCGCGGCTTTATGTACTGGCGGCATGTAAGTGGACACACAGATTCGCTTTAATGGGCAATCGGGTGGGCTTGGCTCATCGAAACTCTGACTAGACAAACTAGCCAAGCCACCCACACACACACACACACATACACACACGTGCATACATTCGGTTAATTACCACTCGGGGGACACGGACTCCGGCTAATGGCCAGTTCCACGTACGTTTTAGTCGACACGCGCGCCTCGCACGAACATGAACATGTCGCCGACGGACGAGGACGAAATCGATGACTACGACGACTTAATGTCGGACTCTCTGCACGATCATATAATGCCGCTGAAGCTCAACGAATCCTGGGCAGCCAGGCGGTTGATGGAGGCCCTCAGCCATTTGCCGCCCCATCACGCTGCACACAACAGCAATTCGGCACCCGTAAGAGCCGAGCAAGCATAGGAAATATCATGGGGAACTGGAACTGGAACTAATTCTACTTCGATTTCTTGCAGATGCGCTTCCAGCAGAAAACACAGGAGGAGCAGGAGCAGCGACGCCAAGAACTCGGCCAGACTGTTGCCGTTTCTCCCAGGGCCACCACCAGCAGGCTCATAGGCAATGGCAAAGTGCGTCAAATGTTTGACGAGAGGCGCCGTGGAGCGGGCATTGATCGCAGCAATCCGCTCAAACCCATTGGCGACTCACGCACGCACAGCCTCCAGCCGCAGCAGCAGCAGCAAACGCAGCACCACATCACCAAGGGCCTATCCACAATGAGCCTGAAAGAGAAGCCAGTCTCTGGCAGGAATTTGACCAGTGACAGCAACAACAACAACAACAAGCATAACAACGGCAGCAGCAACAACAACAACAAATATAATGCTGCGGGCACGCTGACAAATGCAAATCGTCTGAAGCCAGTGATAACACGTAAGACGCCGCCCAAGAATGAGAAGGAGACGGCAATGCGCGCCAATTCATCGCCCCCAAGCAGCGCCAGGGTCAAGACCTTTAGAGCAACAACAAGCACAACAACAACAACAACAACAGCAACAGGAAGAGCAACCGCAACCACGCCCACAATGACAGCTGCCCGTTCGCCCAACGTGCGAGCTCCATTGTCGGAGAGGGGACGCGTTTCAGCGCCAAAGGGGCGTCAGGTAAGTCCCTTGGGCATCAACTTGGCCACGTTCGACTACTCAAAGCTCATAGCACTTAAATTATGTTTTCTTACCAATGGCAATAGGTTAAACCTAAATCTCCAGTTACCAAAATTCAAATGGTAAGTGAACGAACAAATGAATCCAAGTAATCTTGACTGAGCTTGTGCTTGGATTGCAGGACACTGCTCCGCCAGAAGGTACCAAGGTGTGCCGTTTTTGTGGGCGTCACTTCAACACCGACCGCTTGGCCAAACACGAGGATGTGTGTCAGCGCACCATGAACACCAAGCGCAAGATCTTCGACGCCTCCAAGCAGCGTGTGAAGGGCACAGACAACGAGAGGTACAGCAAGGCGCAGCAGAAGTCGAACGGTCGCTCGCAGTCCACATACAGCAGCGCCGCGCAGCAGAAGGGCCTGAAAACAGGCGTGAAGAAGAGCAATTGGCGCAAGAAGCACGAGGAGTTCATCGAGGCCATACGGGCTGCCAAAAAGGTGCAGGCCCATCTGGCACGTGGCGGCAAACTTAGTGATTTGCCACCGCCGCCGCCTTCAGAGAATCCCGATTACATCCAGTGCCCGCACTGCGGCAGGCGCTTCAACGAGCAGGCTGCCGAGCGACACATTCCCCGCTGTGCCACAATGGAGCACAACAAGCCGCGCAAAAACCCGCCGCAGCCGCCAGTAAGGAATCGTTAGTTTAAACTAGATTTGGGACATTGACTTATGCCCGTTTACTACATGTGATAAAGGAGTTGATGAATAATAACAGCATAAAAGTAGTTGAGCGTGTTTCCTCTGCTAGTCGGACAGTATTTCCACATCATTGCTGCTCGCGTCCGGCTGGAGCTCGGACTGGGGCGCAGACACTGCCCCACTGCTGCCGGCCTTTTCGCGTTCAATGATCGCTTTGACGGCATCGGCCGCTTTATGCATCTCCAGGCCTTCCAGCATGTAGGCCCAGTTCTCCAGCGTGGCATCGTCGTCATCGGAAATCCAGTTGGTCAGCATCTTCATGCAGGCCACGCCCGGCGTAGGGTTCTCCATTTGAAAGAAGAGCAGCTCGTCGTTGCTGAAGCCAATCTTTTTTCCCACCTTCATCCAGGGCTCGCCTATCAACGGCGTTATCTCCTCAATGTGGGCCGCTGTTACCATCAGGGGCTTCTCATGTGCCGGCGTCTCGTCTACTTCCTCCACCACAGGTTCTGGGTCCTCCACTTCCAGGTCGGGCTCTGGCTCCGTTTCCTGCAACGCAACCGACGCGTCGTGCTCCTGTTCAGATGGCGCACTGCTGGCAGCCAAGCCATTGTTGTGCTCCGACGCATTCGCTGTTATGGTGCTTATCTGCTTAACCAACTCCTTTTCGCGCGTTAAGCGTTTGCGCACCACGTCCAGATAGTCGGAGATCTTGCACGACGGTTGCGACACGAACGTAAAAAAGTGCGGTGTCTGGCGGGCCAAGAGGCGCAATGCACGCCAATCGAAAGCAGGATCGTTCTTGTCATGCGGCGTTTCCAAATACGTCTCCAATAGGGGCAAGAAGTTGCGCTGCTCGCTCTTGCAGGCCTGCAGATTGTCGGGCGAGTAGTTCCATAGCCGAGTCAGATTATCACTAAGAGATCATAGATAAGTTACATATATATATATATAGAAGCACACATATTGAAGTGCGGCACTCACTTTCCCAAAAAGAACTTGCCACTGCGCGCCGCATCGCGTAGGCAATCGCCCAATGGCCGCTTGGAACGCTTCGGGGGTGAAGGCTTAGACTCTTCTTCGGCGGGTTCTAGTTCCTCGGGTTTCTTGAACTCCTTGCAGCCATCGTTTTTCCAATTGTTCCACATCTCCTCGCGCTGCAGCATATGCTGCACAGTGCGTGCAAATCGCCTACCGTACGGAGGCGTCTCTTCCAGCAGCTTGTATACGCGCTGTTCCGTCTCCTTGATGAAATCGGACTGAGCACTCGTCAGGGTATAGGTCTCACTGAGAATAAACGAAAGCTCTAAATGCCTGCAGAGCCATGGGGCTGTTAGGATACTTACATTTTGAATTTGACGCTGACCTGCAGGTACTGGAACAGTATGAGGAATTGCACCAATACGGCACGCCGGAAATTCGAGTCGGACAGTTGGAGGGCGAGCAGTTTGGGGTTGGTCAGGAATTTGGCAAAGAAATTTGTTTCCTTGCGCACAGCCATCGAAGCTGCTGCGTCGACTGCAGCATCGTCCATGTCTACATCCATCATTTGTGAGCAGGCTTCTCCGTTTGGACCACTGCTGCCATTGGAATCAGTGTTCTGGCGTATGTCCTCCAGTTTAAAGCTCAGGAATGACTGCAGTATGGTCTCGGCGTGCTGTGGCGATAAGGCAAGAATTAAAGCAATCATTTGTAATTGATAAATATTGAATGATTTACCATTTGAAACATTTTCCACTGCGCTTTGCTGTAGCATTGGTTGGGATTGCGGAAAAAGTCCTGGAGCGACCAGAACTTGCAATACAAGTCGTAGTCAATCTTAAGCGGTATATCTTCTGCCGTGTCCTCCAGCTCCTTATTATCAATGTCATCGTGGTCCTTGCTGTCTAGACCGTACTCAGTAAAGTTATCCAAATTGAATTCGGAGACAATGTTCAAGCCAGAGCGCTCCGAGAATGGAAAAAACTTGGAGAGAAAGAGTAAAATGCGTCCACAGAACACGGTGTTCTGTGTGCGGGACAAACGTCTCAACAAATCGTTGCACATGCGAAGCAAATTGTTCTTGCACGAGGCGAAGAAGATTTCCTCCTTCCAGACTTCGACGAGGTCTTCCACGAACTTGAAAATCAGCTCACACTTGTTCAGCGTAACCACATCAAAGGTATCCCCAAGCAGAACAACTGGAATTGTGTTCGACACAATCTCTGCACGCGCTGCGTCCACAGAGAGGCGCACGAGAGCTCCGATGCGTTCAACATCGTCGCTCAATCGCTTCATGAGCACCTCCCGAAACGCTTGGTCCATGGGCGAGCGTTTGTCGTGTTCGGAGTTGGCACGAAAGCTATGATACTCTTTGGTCAACTGTTCCACATTGTTCTCGGCAATCGCCTGCTCCAGGGCAGTCTGCAAAGAGTCACTCATTTATATTTATATTTACCGGTGCAGCAGTTCGCAGCATTTGTTGATACTCACCTCGAAGGCCGCCTGCAGCGCAAAGAAATTTACGGACTTCGTGGCTGTATCGTCGGGCAGTGCTACTTCTGTGCTCATTCTTAGTGCGTTTATTTTATTGCGTTTGCTTTAGTTTCCAATTTCAAACAATTGTTGGCAAATGTAAAACAATAATCACAAAGTAGCCCGAAACGAAACAGTGCTGCCAACTTAATATTTTTTAATACTATTCAAGCCATACGGCCACATTGTCTTTGGTATTTTTATGAAATTTAATTTTTCATTGGTTAAAATACTAAAGCTCTAGCAGTTACTTATCAACACTTGGAAGTGAGTTCTAGTGCTGTGAGGCGCGATATTCAAATATACAATTCAAATATATTTTAAATTTTATTCTCCTTTTTGTACGCGTTGAATGTTTATTAACTTTCTCGGAAAAGTATATATTTATATGTATGTATATTATTATTGCTATAATTGCTCCTTAAAACATAGTTACAACTTGTTACAAGCATAAATGTTACATGTTCTTTATTGCTTTCGTTTATCTAAATTTTGTTAGCTTTGTTCGCTTATATTTTGCATTCGCTTCATTTTGTTAAGGGCGTGGTGTAAATTATTGAAACTACTAAACACTAGTTACTCATAATTGTTCCATCTGTTGGAGTTAAAATACTTTGCCGTACTATAATTATAATTGTTTTATTCTACATCTGCCACTTAAAACCTAGAAAATGTTGTTCAACTATTATAATTTGTGGAGAGTTTGAATCATTCACTAGTTAAAGTATATGGTTAAAATTAGGCATTAGGAAGTTTGTTTCTAATTTTTTTCAGCACTCATTTTGCTTGAAGATAATGTTCACACTTGTCCAATTGTTACAACTAACTAATGGCATAAAATACGCATTAGTGGATCAGTTTTTTCTTCTTTCATAATTTGATCATTGTTTTGGTTTTTTTTTTCATTAATTTTAATTTATAAATAAAGATATTTCAAATCTTAGTAATTGTCAACTAGGAAGAGTATTCTTAGAGCTTAGTTTTCGATTTTCTCATTTTGTTTGCTTTTTATAGTCGACGAGGTACAAAGTTATATATACTTGAAAATTAGATGTGTTTTTGTTTGTTTTAGTTTTTTTTTTTCATTTTTTTTTTCATTTTTTTTTCTTTTCTTTTTTTTGTAAGCATAATGAGGTACATATGTATCAACATCATTGAAATTATCGTTCATATAGTACTCAGAGATTTTGCATGAGAGTCGCGCATAGAAGTTTTAATTGAAAGCGCATTATTTTTGTTGTTTTGTTAATCGTTTTATCATTCATCATGATAAATCATAATCGTCTTAATGCTAAATACCACAGTCGAAGTATGTACTAATTATACATATACATATGTACATATATCTAGTGACTATACATATTATATATATACATATATATGTGTATGTATATGTATATATATATATATATATATATATATATATATATATATATATATATATATATATATATATATATATTCATATTCTTATTCATATTGTTACTGTTACAGCACGCGCTCATTTTATACACGGTATATTCGAGTAGCATTTTGAAGCATTTTGCATTTTGCATTTCGCATTTCGCATCGGATTTCTCATTTATTTCAATGATCTGCTCTGTCCGGTTGCGAGCGGGTTTTTCGCAGTTTCCAATTGATTCGGGCACGTCGTGGCTGGGGCTTCACCAGGAGCAGCAGTGAGAGCAGCAGGATCAGGAGCAGCCAGTAAGCGGGTCATAGGTCCATGTGGGTCAATGACTGTTCCACTGTGGCATTGGCCACCGAATTGCACGTTTGCGTGGACATCCATTCGAAGTCTTTGATTGTTGCCTGCCAGAGAGATAAAATTGTGAATGTA
Organism: Drosophila meridionalis; assembly: GCA_035045145.1. Taxonomy (NCBI): domain Eukaryota; kingdom Metazoa; phylum Arthropoda; class Insecta; order Diptera; family Drosophilidae; genus Drosophila; species Drosophila meridionalis. The sequence continues at coordinate 8,380,485 of JAWNPG010000020.1, read as the reverse complement.
TAGTGTTATATATCCGGTGCTACATATCCAGCGGCAGATTCTAGTTCACCTTATGCATGGAGTAGACGGCCACCACGACCAGCACATGCATAATGTTATGCGAGTTCAGATAGAAGTCGACCAGGCCGGGAAACCACTTCTCGGGTATGCGCATAGCACCGATAGCACCGCCCAATATGGAGACGCCGTCCTGAAGCGAAGCAAGAGAATGTTTGTGTTCGAATCGTGTATTAGCGAGGGCAAAGACAGATGACGGGAACTGTATTTGGGTTTGGTTGTATTGGTATGGCGGTGTTCGGAGGACACCAATCGCATCGGTTGCATACGGCCCAGTCTTACACTTGGTCCATATGCAGGTTATGTAGGTGTACAATATATGAAAATTCAACTTACAACTTCAACCTAAGCAATGGATGCGCACAGGCCAGCCAAAAATGTTTGGTAAAAATAGCAAGTTAGTCAATTGGAATGCCTTGACATACGCACCTGCAGATAGACATGGGAAAGGGCCATATGACTGCCGCCCACCATTCCTCGGATCCGCAGAAAGGTCAACACGGAGCGCATGGCAAACGGCAGAGCAAAGCAAAGACGCCTCTGCCACGGCGAGCTGGCGGTGAGTGCCTGTTGAAGACATATGCGGACACATATTACATATCAATCAAGGATCGTATATCTAATAGCTCTAAGGCTCAACAGAGAATTTAAATAATAGGGGGAAATATTAATAGGATATATTGTTAAGTAATAACCGAAATTGTTAAGTTGCATTTCTGTAAAGTAACTGTTCTGGTAAACTCACAATTGTTATTATTCTCTAATGGAAAGATTATTAAACAGCTGAATACATATTAATAGGAAATTAGTTAATAGTGGGAACAGTTGAGGAAGATAAATCACATATCTGTAAGAAGCCAGCTCAGTTAAGCTCACATATTTAAGGATTCTCTTATGTGAAGATAAACAAACACTAATAAAATAATAATGGGAACAGTTAAATATACTTAGTGCTTGTCTTTAGATATTTAAAAAAAAGTTGGATTTATATTTCAATAATAAAATGATGGAAAATAACGGGAAAATATTATATATAGATTTGTAATCGATACACAAAATAATAATAGGAATAGCTTTGCAAACCAAATCGAATTAATCAGATATTTAAGGATTTTCTTATATGAAGATAACTAAACACCTGGATACATGTTAACAACCCATCAAATAATAATGGGAACAGTTAAATATACTTGGTGCTTGTTTTTATATATTTAGTTTAAAGTCCAAAAGCTGGCTTTATTTTTTTTTATAAAATGATGGCAAATAACGAGAAATAAACCAATGCATAGCTTTGTAATCGGTACACAAAATAATAATGGGAATAGAATTGCAAGCCAAATCAAACTACTCGCAGCTAATATATAAGTATGTACACATATCTTACCTTGTACAAACCCCATAGCGAGAGCAGACAATATGCGGTTATGATGAACCACTTAAGAATGGGAGGAAAGCACAGTGTTGTCGCCGTCACCAGCGGCAAGGCACCTGCAGAGGGGGAGGCAGAAAAAGAGAGAGAAAGAAAGAGAGAGAGAGCGAGAGAGAAATGAGTTGTCCAAGCCGAAAGCAATTGCGTTTGAAACCTTTTTTGTGATAAGAGGGACAGCGCCGAAAGCTGGAGTTCAGTTGACGAACGACAAGCGCGCACAACACAACGAGATGAGAGCTATTTCCGCTTCCGACAGCAGGTGGGCGATCAGCTATCTGCTGGGGCTGGGGCTGCTGATGTCTGTGCTGAACACTGTTTGCGCCGGGGTCTTTGAGAGTCTGAGCATTAATACGCCATTGACGCATGAAATCATGCAGCAGGCCAAGTCCGCGGGCATGCGCTCCTACATAAACGCGAGCGTGAAGCCGTGCGATGATTTCTACGGCTATGCTTGCGGCAATTTCGCCCGTATAAATCCGGCGACAATCGAAAAGATGAACACGAACACCCTTTGGGAGCTGAACGCTGGCTATGAACGGCGGCTACGTCAGCTGCTCCGGCAGCCCAAGCTGAGCACCGACAGCCCCACGGAGACGCGTGTTAAGTACTTCTACGAGTCCTGCCTGAACAGCAGTGCGCTGCGTCTGAATCAGCGCTTACATGTGCTGGGCGTACTCAAGGAACTCGGCGGGCTACCCGCTCTGGAGGGCAGCAAATGGAACGAGTCCAACTTCGAGCCAATCGAGATGATGGCGCGCCTGCTGAATCGATTCGGCAAGGAGACGCTGCTGGGAGTCAGTGTAAGACAGGGCTATACCCACAGCCAGATAAACCGCCTGATTATCGGCCAGCGGGACGATCTGGTCAGCAGCAAGGTCGTCCTGACAATGACGAGGAATATGCAGGAGCTGATGGGCCTGGGCCTGAGTGAGTCGAGTGCGACCGTAGCAGCCGCGGAAATTGCAAAGATCAATCAGGAGCTGTCACGAGGCAACGAGCCGCAGGAGAAGCTGCTGCCCAACCGAATGTCTCCCCTGCGCCTACTGCCCGACATGAGCGAAAGCTACGGCCCCAGCCTCAATGTGACGCGCTTGGTGCAGCTCTGGCTGAACCACGACTACCAGCTGCCCGTCATCGAATACGTCGGTAGCTACATGTGGAAGGTGAAGCATATCTTGGAGAACACGCCCAAGCGCGTGCTGGCCAACTATATGCTCTCCTCGCTGCTCAGCGACTACATGATCGAGCCGGCGGCAAGCCTGGAGAAGCAGCATGTGCTGTGCGCGGAGAAGACGAAGCTGCTCTTTCCCGACTTCGTGGATCACATGGTATATCGCTCGCTGGAGAAACAGAATCCAGACATTCCGGGCACCCTGCGCCAACTGTTCCAGGAACTGAAAGTGGCCTTTGGTGACTTGCTGCGCGCGCCCAGCACCAAATGGCTGAGCGAGCAGACCCTGAACGAGGCGCTGGCCAAGCTGAAGGCAATGAGCTTCCAAATATTGGGCGCCGAGACACACGACTTTGAGGACTACTACGGTAGCTTGGTGATCAGCAGTGCCGACTACTTTGGCAACATGCAACGGCTGCTGGAGCTGCGCGCCGAGCACCTGCGCAAGGATCTGCAGCGAGTGACAGACCCGCATTTCTACAAGGAATTCGAGGCGCGGCCGTTCTATCAGCCGATGCTGAATCGGGTGGTCATTCCGGCCGGCTTTATGCAGCATCGCTACTTCTTCGACGAGGTCTATCCCATGGCCCTCAAATACGGCACCCTCGGCTACCTGCTGGCCCACGAAATTGCCCACGGCTTCGACGATCAGTCGCGCAACTACGATGGCCTGGGCAACTTCCGCGTCTGGTGGGAACGCAACGACACCCGAGCGTTCGAGGAGCGCAAACAGTGCCTATTAGAGCAGAGCTACCGGTTCAATGGCGATAAGCTGCCCGGGATGAAGGTGCACTCCGAGCATATAGCGGACAACTCGGGCGTGCGCATCGCCCATGCCGCCTACCTCAGCTGGCTGAAGCAGGCGACGCTGGATGGCGAGTCACTGCCTCGGATGTCTCACACGCCGCAGCAGCTGTTCTTTCTGGCGCTGGCCCAGCATTACTGCTCGGATATGTGGCCCGAGTTACGTCACACTTTGGACATCAGCGACGTGCATGCGCCGGAGAAGCTGAGACTCTATGCGATGATGGCCAACTTTGATGCGTTCGCCAAGGCCTACGAGTGCCCGGAAGGCGCCCACATGAATCCCCTGAAAAAGTGCGTTATCTACTGAGGCTCTCTATTGATAAGCTGTCTGTGCATGAAATATATACTCATTTGCCTTACACACGGGCCACTTCCTAGTTGAGTTTTCATTTATATATATAGAGAGAGAGAGAGATTCACTTACCGAAGCTCTGGCTCACCCAGATGCCAACCATGTCCAGCTTGAGCAGCGTGTAGTAAACATTCTCCCCCTTCTCAATGTTCATAAACAGATGATAGACGAAGCTGCCGCACCAAGGCGCCACCGATCCAAAGACGTGGCAAAACGAAAGGAACTTGTAGCCGCTGTCCCATGGCATCAGACCCGGAACAATGGCCAATATATAGAATATAGGTATGGCTGAAAATAAACGAATACAGATCGATTGTCAAGAGACGTATATCAATTTGACTCAGTTCTAATTATATTAATGAGAGAGATAATGCAGATAGATATTGATAATGATTGCTATATAAGTGAGAATTCACGCAGATAGTAAAATGTGAGCTTTTATGAAATCAGAGCTATGTTTTACGGCGTAATACAATAGTTCGAATCAATTCTTTGCCTTGACAAATTGCTTTTCATTATACCCTGATTTCCCAATTTCAATGGGCTCAGAGTATAACAAGTAAGAAAGTGGGAGTGGCCGACGAGGAGATACCCTGAACCCCATCCTAATTGTATTTTTATACCATGAGCCCATTAAAAATGTGAAATCAGGGTATAATGGTTTTGTTAAATGTATGTAACCACATTTAGGAAACCGGCTCTTTTTACTAATTACCAACTCGTTTAAGCTAGAGGTTTCAAATTTAATCAATAGAGCAGAAAGAAGAGCTGAAAAAGGTTCTGAAGAGAAGATGTTAGTTTTCATATGTATGCAGCAGAGGCAGCAGAAAATACTCTGATTCGTCGCTAACTCCGAGAGAGGATGAACAGTTAAGCTCGACTTCGAATGGTAGTCTCGCTGCCCTATACAAAGGCAGCTGAAGATCAGGAGAGCTGCTTCTTGCAGCAGCAGCAGCAGAAAGTGCTCTGATTGGTCGCCTCATGATCGAGTGTGAAGACTGGCTGAGAAAAAGGCTCAAGAGTTGAGCCTGACTTGAGTGGAGCTGTCGCTGCCCTATATAAAGGCAAGCCTGCTGCAGCGCAGCTTCAGTCGCTTTCTTAATTTCTTGGTGGTCAGTCGTCCAGTGCAGCGCGGTGCTTCTCCTCTTCTTCTGTCTGTTGGTAAGTATTAAAATAGTTAAGTATTTTAAGCGAAAATGTAAAAGTTATATTATATTAAAATAGTTAAGTATGTTAAGCGAAAATGTAAAAGTTATACTTTTAATGTTTATTTAATGTAAATATAATGTATTTTCAATTTAATTATTATTAATTATTAATGATTATTACGATCATTAAGGTAACGATAATTTAGCAAATGCAAAGCAAGTCTTTATATGTACAAATAAAACGACTTTAGCAGTCCGATCTGCGTTAAGGCAATATTTTAGTCAGTCAAGCCCAACTAGCACTTCGACTTCTCAGCTAACTCAGTTTTTCGTCGGACTTATAGCTATTATTACTACTAGTACTACAGTAGTAGTTCTGTCAGTATAAGAGTCTAGGCATTGCTCATGGAGCTCGCTCTCGAGACGCGCGATAACAGTTTGACCTACCACAGTCCGCTGATAAGAAAGCTGTTGTTGACAGACCAAGCGACTGTTGGAGCTCAGTTGAATCGCTGGCCGGAATCATGTTAGGACGGCGCTTGAACGCTTCTCTGCTGCTGCCGCTGCTGGCGGCCTCCATTGCTTGGGCCTTGCCGCCGCAGATTGCCAATGCGAGTGTGCGTGATGATCTCACCACGGATTACGCCAAGCAGATTATACGCCAGTCCAAGGTGGCCGAGATGAAGGGTATGTTGAACGCGAGGATTGCGCCCTGCGACGACTTCTATAGCTATGCGTGCGGCAATTGGCATCGTCAGAATCCCGCCCAGCTGTTCGGGAACATAATTACGGATACGTTTCATCTGATTGTCAAGGGCTTCGATCGACGTCTGCAGCGTCTGCTGCAGTCGGGAGAAATGAAGTCGGCGCTGGAGCAGAAACTGCAGAGTTTCTATCGATCCTGTCTGCTGGCAGATCCTGCAGATGTCCACTACAAGCTGGGGCTGCAGAGCATCTATGGTGAGCTCGGCGGATTTCCTATGCTGGCGCGTGGCAATTGGAATGCCTCGAGCTTCAGCTGGTGGCGCACAATTGCGGACGTTCAGAACAAATATAACCAGCGTATCATCCTGGCCGTGGATATAATGTCAGACATCATGAATCATACGGTGAATCGGGTCTATCTGGGTCCGCCGGACAACGAGCAGATTATCAACATTCCGGGGCGTGTAGAGGATGAAATTCTGGCAAACTATCTCCAGCTCTACTTTGGCGTAGACGAACACCTGGCCAAGAGAACCGCAAAGGAGTTGATCAAACTGCAGCACGATTTGGTGGCAGGTAGCTTCAGCAAACACATGAGCCTGGAGGAATCTCTGACACTCTACTCGGTTGCCGAGCTGGAGCAGAGATATGCAGAGCAGTTCAGCATCAAGGAGTACCTTGGCCTCGTGCTGGGCCATAACAATGTGCCGGAGCAGATCTATATCTACAGCGAGAGCTACTTGAACAACACACTGCAAACGCTCCAGGGGACACCCAAGGAGACTATTGCCAACTATGTAATCTGGCAGCTGCTGCAGCCATACCGCATAGACTCCAAGCCCAACGAGCTGCCCGCCTGGTGCACAGAACAAACCAAAAAGTACTTCGCGAAACTCACGGATCACATGATCTACGAACGCTATCGCAGTGCCGAGGCTGAGGCAGATGTGAGACGCGTCTGGCAGGAGATCCGGGACACGTTCCGGCAGCAACTGGCTGGCGACAAGCTCGACTGGATTGCGAACAAGACTCGCCAGCTGGCGATTCATAAGCTGGACCACATGGAGCTGCACATCAACTCCTATGACAACGAGGACTTCGAGGGACTCTACGGCGCGGTGGCAGTGGACAGGCAGGACTATGTGCGCAATGTACAGCAGGCGCTCATGGCGGGGGCCAGACGCCAGCTGAGAAGGCTGCACGATCCGCCCACCTCCTTGGAGGCACCGGATGTGGAAAACTACACGCCCGCCTACAACACATTGGCGAACAACATCACGATTCCCGTGGCGCTCCTCCAGCCGCGCTACTTCTGGGACGCCAACTACCCGCAGGCGCTGAAGTACGGCACTCTGGGCTACCTGCTGGCGCATGAGATGATTCACGGATTCGACGATGACGGGCGCACCTACGATGCCAATGGCAACCTGGCGCCCTGGTGGGACGACAAGTCACGCTACGAGTTCGAGGAGAAGCGCAAGTGCTTCCAGGCTCAGTATCACTCCTACAAGTACGGCGGTAAACGGCTGCCGGAGAGCGTGCTGCAGTCGGAGAACATTGCGGATAACGGCGGCGTCAAGCTAGCCTACAAGGCCTACCAGCGCTGGCTGGACCAACAGCCGCCGGAGGTGCTGCAGCAGGAGACGCTGGCTGGCCTCGAGCTGACCAGCCGGCAGCTTTTCTTCTTGAGCTATGCCCAGCTGTGGTGCGACGATGTCCAGTCCCTGTTCAAGTCGTCCGTGGCCACGATAGACGAGCATGCGCCGGGCATGTATCGCGTCATTGGCCCACTATCCAATTTCCAGGAGTTCTCCTGGGTCTACAACTGCTCGCAGCAAGCACCCATGGATCCGGAGTTCAAGTGCGCCATCTACTAATCCGTAATCCTTAACTTTACCTTTACAATAAAATTTGGGCGCATTAATTGTAGCTGAAACGTTAGCTTTATTGATTGATACTTTTGCCGTACAGCCGACATCTCTGTTCGGGATTCATGGGCGTTCGAGTGGTGCAACCGAAGACCCGGGCAAAATCCGCCATGTTGGCCAAGGCGCCCTGCACGCGCAGCGCATTGGGTGTGCCACTGAGCAGCAGCGACTGCTTGTCCCGAAACTGCTCGTTGGCATCGTTGCACCACAGCTGCGCATAGCTGATGAAGAACAGCTGCTCCGGAGTGTGGCTCAGCGACGGCAGCTGCTCGGTTACCACGGCGGACGACGCCAGGTCGGCCAAGTATCGTTTGTAGCCCAGATATGCCAGCTGAATGGCCGCATTGTCTGCCATGTTGTCGTCCTGCAGCTCGCTGGGAGGCAGATAGTTGCCGGCGTAGCGCAGCCGCTCATATTGATGCCGATAGCAGGCCTTGCGCTTGCTAAACTCGGCCAATGTCGCCGCATCCCAGCCGGCACGGCTGTCCAAGCTGTGGGCCAACTGCTCGGCCATAAGTGTGCCCAGGCTGCCGTAGCGCAGGGCCCGCGGATAGAATCGCGACCAGAGGAAATTGGGTTGCAGCAATGCCACGGGCAACAGCACCCGGTTCTCCAGGGGATCGTAGCTGGGCACAGTGGGCACCACAGTGGGCGGCTCAAGCACATTTCTCTGACTAAGCGCAGCGCCCAGATTGAACAGATAGTCGTGAGGCTTCAGCTCCAGCTGCTCGAGGCGCTCCGTGAAGTTCAAGTGCGCATATCCATTGACCAGCAGGCGCGTGGCATTCAGTTGCTCCAGCACAAGGCGACGCGTGTCCACGGATAACCAGTCCGTGCTGTTGCTGCTCTCGAGCAGGCTGTAGAAGCTGCGCTTGATCTGCTGCCAGACGGCATCGATGTCGTCCAGGGTGGACGCAGCGCCGTACTGGCGATAGGCCATGTTGGTGAGCAGCTCCGGGAACAGCTGCGTGGCGCTGTCCATACACTGGGCCACAACTGGGGCTGAGTGATCGTAGTAGAAGCGCTGCAACAGCTTGTGGAAAATGTAGTTGGCTAGGACGTGGGAGGGCGTTTGAGCCAAGACGGCTAGCAGATGTGCCTGATAGCTGTCCACGTGCTCGTAGAGCAACTCCTCCGGCTGCAAGGGACGCTGGAGCACCAGCTCCACATAGCGCGTGAGATTCAAGCTGGGCGCATAGGCTTGGGACAGCTCTGCAGCGGAACGCTGCTTAGCCAGCACACCCAGTGGACGATTCCACATGCCCTTGCCCAACAACAATTCCAGATCAACGATTTCCAGTGATGTGTTTAGTGCCAGCGACGCCTCCAAGCCCAAATGGTGCTCCAGCTCTGTGGCAACCTCCTGCTGTGGCCTCACAAGTGAACGGGGCGGCTGGCCTACATACAGTCGAGTCTGAGTCTTGTTCTGTGGATCGGGCAGCTCCTGTAATAGCAGCAAAATGTCGAGTCCATATGTGCGCTTGATCTGCGCCACGGTAGCCAGCCAGTCGAAGTCCTCTGCTGGCCAGGTCTGGCCAGGCAGCGCCAGCACCGGCATGCGTCCAAACTGGGCAGCAATCTCCTGGAGCTGCTGGCGATAGAGCTGCAGAGGCGTCTGCCGGAAGCGCAGGCAGCTGGCATAGAACTGCTTCAGCTTCAACACAGCCGCGTCGTCGATCTCCGCATCCGCTGGCTGCTCCAGCAGGCGCTGCTGCTTGTGCCGATAGCCATTGGCCAGCAGCTGCTGGTAGTTGGTCTCGCGCGGCTGGGCCGCATTGGCAGGGTTGATCTTGGGCCAGTTGCCGCAGCTGTAGGCAAAGAAATCGTCGCAGGCATCCACATCCGGCCGCATATAGCTGCGCATCTCCGCCGACTTGGCCAGCCGCATCACGCGCTGCACGTAGGCGCTATCGTTGTGCTGCGATATCAGCTGCTCCTGCAGCTGTATGTGTGTGTCCAGCTCGGGCTGCGACAGCAAGTGCCCAGCCACTGAGCTCAGGGCGAGCAGCACAGCAGTCGCCGCACTAAACCACACGCGTTCCATGTCTGAAGAGCAACTGAATCGCCTTCCGCAACGCACTTTCATCGCGCAGCTCCGCTCAGCTGCGATCTTTTCCTTATCGCCTCCGACTGGTCATTGGTCTGAATGAAAAAATGCCCATAGTGAGGGCAGCGTGATTGGGTCACAGCTCACGTCGGCTCTCCCCTGCGTAGTATACCCATTAATTGCCTTATGCCCTATGAATGCTAATAATATAAACTTTTCGTATGTAATATTTACTCGTCTGTCTGCCCATTACATTGTTTGGCATTCTAGCTGAACATCTATGGGGTGTTTGGGCAGTAAAAACTTTGAATTCGAATTATTATTATTAATTGCAATAATAAATCAAGTTTGACTGATAGTTACCTACTTAACTTTTTGTTCATTTTTTAATATTTAACTGGTAGTTAAATCCGTAAAGAACAAAACTTGTATTTGAACTATTTAAATTTGAATTCTTAAATTTGAAATATTATTAAAATTTAACTGATAGTTAAATCTACTAGTTAACTTCCATATATTTAACTGCTTGCTAAAATGTTAAGGTGAACAACTTTTATTTAAACTATTAGAATTTAAATTATTAAATTTTAAATAATAATAAAGTTTAACTGATAGTTAAATTCATTAACTGGTAGTTAATTTGCATATATTTAACTACTTGTTAAACTATTTAGTAAAAAATGTATTCTAACTATTTGAATTTAAATTATTTATATTGCAACAATAAAACAAATTGAACTCATAGTTAAATCTGTTAACTGGTAGTTAATTTGCATATCTTTAACTGCTTGTTAATTTTTTTTAGTGAAAACTAATAGTTTATATTAGAATTTGCATGATTTAGATTGCAATAATAAAACAAGTTTAACTGATAGTTAAATCCGTGAACTCGTAGTCAATCTGCATATATTTAACTGATTGTTAAATTTTTTAAGTGCAAATTATTCTTTAAGTTATTTAAATTAGAATTTTTGAACAAATTAACTGACAGTCAAATACGTTACTTGTAGTTAATTTGTATGCTTTTAACTGCCAGTTAAGAGCTTTCAATTGTTGTCAGCTCTCCTCAATATTTGCTTAACACTTGCATTACAATCAATTATAAAGCAAAAGAAAGAGAACTCATTTCCAGTCCGTGTCAAATTGATTGTTAAGCTTGACAAGCACATTATGCCAACAACTGAAACGTGATGGTAAAGTGTGTGTTTACTCTCGCAGCATCTCGTTTCATTAGGCATTCAATTTATATGTCCAGTTCTTAACTGTGATCACAGCGTACGCGTTTCACAAGCGATCTTCGGTCTAAAAATAGGTTATCGCTAGCTTATTGTATTGCAATAATGTGTAATATAATGATTATTAAACTATTTACATAATAACTTGGGAAACTGGTTGAAAGAACTAAAATACTCTAAGATTCAAATGAGTTTCGAGAGGAATTTCGCTTTCGCTGAGCTATAGTGAAAGCTCTTTTGAATCATATGTTCAGGAAATTGTCGTGGGTAAGTGCACATTTAACAGATATATAAATATATACATATATACATACATCTCTATAGTTGTATATATAAATATACGTATACACAAATTCCTAGAACTTGGAGACTTGCAAATTGCTTGGACGCCTGCTTTGCGATTGTGGATCTCAATTGTGCCGACATCTGTACGGAAAGAGATAACCCAAACGGGGTCGCATCAAAGCTCGCCCTACTCTGCTCTCATTTATCACCAAACGTAAACAAGTGTTGGTGTTGATGTTGGTGTTGGTGTGTGTGCAATCGAGACTTATAAAACGGAAAGCTAATGCGCTCAGTCAACAATGGGAATTACAATAAATAACAACGCGATGGAAAAGATGCGGTTCCGTATAAATGTCAATCTACGGCTTATGTTTTACGGACTGCTGCTACTGCTCCGGCTGCAGTGCGGCAGTGCGGACTTGATAGGCGACAGCAAACTGGACTCTGGCTACGTTGATGAGGTGATGCAACAGGCGAAATCAGCGGAAATTGCCAGCTTCATGAACGAGAACGTCAATCCGTGCGAGAACTTCTATGAGTTCGCATGCGGCAATTGGGCACGCATCAATCCGGCCACAACGCTGAATAAGGTGTCGACGGGGCTGTTCGAGCGGCTGACAGACGGACTCAATCGCAAGGTGAAGCATATGCTGAACAGCGAGGGCGACGACCTCGACACAGACGAGGATGTGCAGGTGAGAAACTTTTACCGTTCTTGCGTGGAGGTGCGCAGCGTGGACAGCAACTATCGCCAGAAGCTGAAGGATTTGATAGCCGAGTTCGGCACGATGCCGGCACTGGTGCCCGTTGCCGACTGGCAGGAAACGGAGTTCGATTGGCTGGGCACAGTGGCGCGCATAGCCTATCGCTACGGCATCCCCATCATACTGGCCGTGGAGGTGACCAAGGACTTTGCCAACAACGAGGTTAACATGGCCTACATTGGCCAGCAGGACTTTCCGCTGGAGACACGCAGCATGTACCTGGACAACAGCACGGCCATCTATAGGCACAACTATCAGATCAACATGGCGAACAAGCTGAAAACCTTCCTGGGCTTGACGCGCTTGAAGTCGCACATCTTGGCCTCTGAGCTGATGGACTTCGAGGTGGAGCTGGCTCGTGGCCTGGTTAATATGTCCAATGGTTTGGATCTCACCGACATCGCGCAGCTGTCAACCATCGCTGAGATGCAGCAGAGCTATGGACCCGACCTGGACGTGGAGCGATTGGTGAACATTTCGCTGGGCGAGCAGATCAAGGACAATGTGTATGATTTCAATCCGCAGTATCAACAGAATTTGATGACTGTGATCAAGAACACGCCCAAGCGCATCATAGCCAACTATATATTCTTTCGCTTGATCGACGAGTTCATCATAGAGCCGGGGAAGACGCTGGCCAAGCGGCAGGAGAAATGCTTAGCGCTGACCAAGCACAACTTTGCCAAGAATCTGGACAATATGATCTTTCGGCGCTACAACAACAACGACACCGCCTCCGATATAGAGCTGATCTGGCACCAGCTGAAGTCCACCTTTGAGCAGACACTGCAATCCGACGTGTCCCTGAACTGGATCAGCAGGCAGACACGAGAGATTGCCATTGAGAAGCTGTCGGCCATGACGCTCGAGGTGAACTCGTATGCCAACGAAAATCTGACCGAGGATTTCGCCGGCCTGCGGCTGCAGAGTGAGGATTATATCGAGAATCTGCGCCAGACCCGCATGCTGGCCGCGATCCAGGCGCGCGAGCAGCTCCACAATCCAGTCAAGCCCCTGGAGGCGGGCGACCTGCTCAGCTACACGCCGGCCAACATTCTAGTGGAGAACATGATCAAGGTGCCGGTGTCCCTGCTGCAGCCCTACTACCTGTGGGCTGCCAGCTACCCTAATGCCATCAAGTTCGGCACGTTGGCCTCCTTGATTGGCCACGAGCTGATCCACGGCTTTGATGACACTGGCCGCAAGTTCGATGCTCGCGGCAACAGCAACGACTGGTGGGACGAGCAGTCGACGGCCAACTTCGAGGCGAGGCAGCGCTGCTTCTCTGAGCAGTACAGCAAGTATGTCTACCATGGCATCCGGCTACCCAAGTCCAAATCTCAATCGGAGAACATTGCGGACAACGGCGGGGTGCGCCTGGCATATGCCGCCTATCGCAATCTGCAAAGCACGCTGGAGGCCACCGTCGAGGGCAGGCGCCAGCTGCTCAAGGAGAAGCTGCCCACGCTGAACTACACCAACATGCAGCTGTTCTTCATCAGCTACGCACAGATCTGGTGCAATGATGCGCACACCCGCGTCCGCAAACTGCAGATATCCGTGGATCAGCACGTGCCCGGCGAGCTGCGTGTGATCGGGCCGCTCTCCAATTTCAATGAGTTTGCCAAGGAGTTCCAATGTGGCGTCGGCACACCCATGAATCCCCTCAACAAATGTAAAATATACTAGAATCGAAAACTACAGCGGGAATGTTATATAAGGCAAAAATCTCTTATCCCTGTGATAAAAATTACTAACAATAATTCATGTTTCTTGACTTTACAAATCTTAAGAGAGCGTATAATGGGATAGTGCTCGAATCTAAGAAATATAAATGTATAAAATTTTAAAATATCTTTCATTCTTTAGCTATGTTTCTTTCTCTCTCTCTCTTTCTCTTACTTTCACCTCATTATATATTCATATTTCTCTCACTTCATTTTCCTCTTTCCACAAATATCTCTATCTTTTTCCTATATTAACATAAAATTATATTTTAAAGAACATAAATTGTCTACCATAAATAGCTCATAATTGTCTTACTAGAACTGATACAGTGCAGAGTATACTAGTTAATGCATCGCTAATATACACATGTGTCCGCATATACCGAGTACTCATGGACACACACATACATATGTAAATGCAAAACCAATTATTTAGCAATTCCACCTTTTGCACGGTGCCGTTTGCGGGTCGTAAGAAAGGTCGGCTGGGACAATCTATTTATGTGCATTATGCGCTTGCACTTGGCTTTGACCGTGATTGTTAATGGCATTGAAACGGGTCGATAAATGAGCAACAGCCGTGCTCTGTGGCCGGGTGGCGCGGGTGACCGTGGCCGTATCAGAGGCGGGCTGTGGGGACTGGGTCGGGCACTTACCGTGCGTCAGTATGTTGATGGTCTCGTTGTGCCAATAGAAGAGACTGAGCAGGCAGCCCTTGAAGGTCTGCAGCGGACGGTATCCCTTGAGGACATACGGATTGAATTGCAGATATTTGGGCATGTCCTGCCAGTGCAGCAGCTGATCCATGTTAGCCGACGCCATCGTCGTGCTGCCGCCTGTTGCTAGTGTGGTAGTCGTTGCCGTAGTCGTCGCACTCGATATGCCGGATGCTGTGCTGGGAGTCGCTGTTGCTGTTATTGTTCCTGCTGCGGTTGCTGCTGTGGTTGTCGGCGCTGCTGTTGGGGCTGTTGGTGGTGCTGTTAGCAAGGCAGACATTGGCGTTGTGGAAGCGTTCGTGGAAGACGTTAATGATGTGGTGTTTAATGACGATAGTGCTGCGGTTAGGTTCTCTCCGTGCCCAGCCTCGCCGCCGGCCAAGTCCTTGAGGCCGTTCATGACCATGCCATGCGCCGTATATGGCTCGCCGTTGCCGGTGCCGCCGGCCAGGCTATCGCCGACCTCGTGGCCGATGCCGCGCATCCGCGCCGGCGTCGTCGGCGGCGTGGCAGACATTGACTCAACGGTGCTGCCCAGGCAATTGGCAATGTCGTGCTCACAGCTCCCGCTGCATGGAGCTGGCGCAGCGGTCACAGCAACTGCGGGCACGTAGCTGGGCGCCGGCTTGGCTTTGGGCTTGCTGATTAACTTGCTAGCAGTGGACTTGCTGACCGGCTCGGTGCTCAGGTCAACGACAACGGCAGCAGCGGCGGCAGCAGCAGTGTCCATGCCTCGTCTCTGTCTCTAAGCGCGTTCAATTGCCGGTTCTATAAATTGGCGGCAACAGCAACTGAAATCAAAAGTTCACGTCATGAATTATAAACTAGGGCGCAGAGCTATAAAAACGCTTCACATAAAACTCACACTGTTGCCCCAATCACCCTCTCTCTCTCTCTTTCTTTCTCTCTCACTCTCTCTGCCCACACATACACACCCACACACACACACACATGCATACTAGCGTGCGCGCACACACAATCGGCCTTTTATGTGTTACGTATACGCCTCGTTGTCCTGTGCCAAAAAAGCACGTGCTTACGTACGAAAAAGAGACCAGGACAATGTCAACACTCAGAGCCCCAGCTGCCTCGTGACCCAAAAAAGGATTTGCGGCCATATGTGTGTACACATTCACATGCACACGGAGTGTGTAGTTTCTTCCACTTCTACTTTTTTTGCTGAGCAGACACGGACTATTTTGTTAGGTGGCCGAAAGTGAATATTTATTGTGAATCACGCGACTTGCAGGCTTCTGTCTCTTTAGTAAAAATCGATAGGCTATACTTACATCTGGCATGCGCCTCGTCCAAAAAGTGACTGTTAATTTTGTTCAATGCAGTTTAATGGCAACAAAATGGCCAATAAGCGCAACACAATTCTGCATGCATTCAGGCCGCAATGCAGCTGCAGCAGAAACTCCGTTCGGAAGCGTGTGGGCGGGGCGCGGGTGAGTGTGAACACGTTTTGGATAACTTTTGGTGTAGTAGCTGCTGCTATGAACTTTGACTAAGTAGGTGGCTATTACGGCTTTGATGGGGGCGCGGCATACCGTTCGGCAGACACTCGTTTAATTATTCAGCCATCAGAAGCGCCTTAAAGTTGATTTCCTCCTGAATTTTTAATAGTCTAATTTGTGTTGTTGTTTTTTTTTTTTGGTTTTTTGTTTTTTGATTTCGTTGCGGACACGGAAAATACTACAAGGCGGGAGCAGGCTTCGCAGCGCACGTTGGCGTAAGCACGTCAATATCTGACTGAGGGCGATAACGATACCGTTATGCTTTGTATTGTTATGCAATTGAATTGCCAGTATTTTCATTAGGCGCCAACAAGAAAAAACGAGAGCGCGCGCGCATTGCACAACAGCTGATAAATTTAAAATCTTTCACAGTGGCAACGCCGCTTACGCCGTTTATCTACACTGGCACATGTAACGATTATCAGTGGCAACGCTAGCGCACTAGACACTGAGCAGGTCAGCTGCTGACGCGCTTGGCTTGGTTGTAATTCAATTTTTTGTAAAGATATTAATTACAGTAGGCTTTGCTTTTCTTATTATCCAAAAGTGTAGGTTTCTAATCGAAAGTATTACAATGCTTTTAGTCTTTGTGAAGAGAAGGCAAGCTGTCCGACCTGGGCGGCAATAACTGAGAATTACGGAATTGCGCCAAATTGTACAATAACAAATCGGACGCAACCTAAAAAAGGGAACAAGTGCAATTCTGATTTCAATTTATATCGTTTATTTGGGAAGTCGTTTACTAATGAACTCTAACATCGCTCAAAAAGCAACTCAAACTTTGCAATTGCTGCATCGAGTAATTGGTGGCTGGTGGAATCGTTTATATACACCGCGATCGCCGTACCTAGCAATAACAGCGCCACTGCCAGTAGAAACACCGCCACCGCCACCGCCAGTAGAAACACCGCCACCGCCACCGCCACCGCCAGTAGAAACACCGCCACCGCCACCGCCAGTAGAAACACCGCCACCGCCACCGCCACCGCCAGTAGAAATACCGCCAATAAATCAAGAAGAGGAAGAGGTAAGATAATGATAAACGCAAACCAATTTTCTTTCACACACAAACATCAAATCGTATGTGTGTGTCAGCCGTTGCGGCTACCTGCTAGCTGAGACGATATCCAAACAAGAGCAAAAAACAACCAAATTGGACAGGCGACAGCGAGCGGCTGTTTTGCAAAGCGCGCTGAAAACTCAGCTGCTGTGGTGTTGCCACACTTGAAAATGAATTAGCAGATTAATAGAATCTATAGAAGAAACAAGAAAAACCGATTTGTACGAAACATTATCGTGCATCATGAAAAAATGCATTTAAATATTGACCGCCAGATAGAAGAAATACCAGAATATGTATTTTACTATTGTTGCATTTATTTCGCACGAGTTGGCAGTTCCAGCCATTCAGTACATCAAGATGGCAGCTCTCCGCAGACGTGGTGAATTTAATGAAAGTGACATGAAATATGTGTAGAAAAAACACGATTTTCATAAAAAGAAAATCATATTTGTAAAGTAATAGGCGTGTTTGTGTGCCTAGGTTAAGGTCTAAAGCACCAAAAGATTCTGTGGGTTCGGTGCTGCAGTTAGCATATGCCTGCCTAAAGTGGCCAGATAGCAAAACAGGCAGCTGCGTAAATTCGACAGACGCTTTGCAAAGCGGCCAACAACAACACAAGACAATACACACAAAAATCAATTTTCGCGCTGATTTTGGATTTAGCTGCAACAGCAAAACAAGTTTAGCGTGCTCCATTAATAAAAAGCAGCGAAATATCAAGCGTTAAAGGTATGCTATGCCTTGCCCCCCTGACTCTCTGACTCTGGCCCAAAGTACAGGCATTGAAGCCCCCCCCACACACACACAAACGAAGCACAGTCGCACACACACACAGCTACTCGCGCATCAGCATTGTAAATGAAAGACACACACACACTGGCACTTACGTTTGCCTTTAGTTTGACCAAATAATGTTAAATACTATGTCTTGCCGTGCTGCGCCCGAGCTGCGTTTGTGACGTAGGCACAATGCTCGTGTGCCTAAAACACTATGCGCATGTGAATAACTGTATATGTATATTTATATATTTGTACTTTTTTTCGCTTCACTTTACAGATGCCACGAACTAGAAGACGCCATCACTCAAGGGATCGCTCCTCGGCCGGCACGCGAGACAAACGTAGACGGCTTGATACTGGCGATCTATCGCCACCCTTAGCTGAGGCACCGTCGCCGTAAGTTGCACATTTCTACTCAAAATGTATATTTATATAGAGCACATATGCATGTTACCAGGGGCAAATATTGCTCAATGAGTAGCAGCCATATGCTTAGCCAAAAACATGAAAAATTAGTCATTGTTCGCTTGCTTTATAATATCGTTGGCATTTTGTTCTTTATAATTAGTCCGCGGCTAACTAAGACACATCACACTCGATCGGCAGCCAAACGCCGAAGACATGAAATTGATGCAAACACATCTCATATATCCAAGGAGCCAACGTAAGTAGCTCAGCTATGTAGTAAATGTAATAATATAGTTGTAAATGCAATAATCTAAATATAACTTACACATGTGAATGTTATATATGTTTCGAATTGTCCATCTATACACAAACTATTTGAATTTTGTAAGAGGTGTTTTAGTATATGTCCAATTTCCTTTATATAACAACAAAAAGAATGATAACAGAATATCTATTCTGATTTTTAGAGTTTATGAAAATACGACATTTTAACTATATAAATACGCAATCTGAATAGATATATATTTCATATTAAAGCCAGCATACGCTAGATCTTATATTCTGAATACTGTTGTCTCCAGTAACTCTTCTTATTTTTCTCTAATAGGATAGCAATCATATACATAACCTTCTCTTAACTTTTGCTTCTGCTTCGCAAGACGCTTCATGTCTGATTACTTAGTCTTATCGGCAAAGATCTATATGGAGCGTGCTTCGTCTGCTTTAAATGCCTGACAATGTCCTGCCCACGCTCTGACTCCTGCAGTGCTGGGCTTTTTCTTTTTAATGGCTTTTTAACGATCGTTTCTTTAATGATCGAGCCATTAAAAAGGAACGTCAAGTAGTCCCATTGCAAGAGAACGACAATTTAAGCATTGGGCCGTATAAGGCAGGTGAAACTCTCGTGTTCCTGTAAGTGTCACAAGTTGAGTTTTTGGGCCAGTCATTCTTTGAAGGAGGGGGAAACTACAGACTCGCCTCTTGACTTAGTCAGCTTACTGTAAATTTATGCGGTGACTGCGATTTCTTTGTGCCAGCTGCAATTAACCCGCTTCAGAGATTTCGGGGAGGCTTCGTTGCGTGGGCGTGTGTCCTGCCCGTTGCATTTCCTTGCTGCAGTTGATTTAATTTATTCGCTTGCGTATTTAAAACATATTTGCATATTACTCAAAACAACGCAGCACAGACGACGTCTGACTGAGGTGCGACGTTGTCGTATTTATTATTGTTTTATTTGTTTTCTTTTTTTTTATAAACTTGGCCTGGCCTTTTTAGGCATGGCCTCAGCCACGGACGCAGCTACAGCATCAGCTTCAGCATCAGCATCGGCATCGGCATCTCCCACTCCTCCCCGCTTTGGAGTCGAGGCTGCGTTTGGCTTAATCAGTGTCGCATTTTGTAATTTATTTGCCACTAGCTGTAGCTGTGTCGCTTTCTTTGTCGTAAACTTCTGGAATTCATGCGCAACAGTCGCCTTGTTTATTAACCTTTTCATTTTGCAATAAAAACCCGCTTGCCAAGTGTTCGCAAGTACCCAGATTAATTGCTTAAGCAGCGGCTTGGCTCCGCTCATTATTCATACATCTTGCAACGCGGAAGTGTTAGCAGATCTGTTAGCCAAAAAAAAAAACAAAAATTAAGCAAACAAAATATGAAAATTAAATATTACATAGAATTGAAAAGGTTTATCGATCCACTGATTGGAAATTGAAAAGAATATATGAATATGTAAAAGTCTTATATAAAGTATTAGATATTAGATCTGAATATAAGATTCTCAAGTATAATTCGTTCTACTTGGTTCAAATTTCAGTTCTACTCATATTCATAATAGAGCATAATAGAGCTTCACATGAAAATCCCTTCTGTTTACTAGTCCTGTAGTTCCTTTAATGTGCTTGCTCTGTTAAATACATTTCCCGTAATACAGCAATATAGGAACTGTCAATACTAAGTCAATATATCCTCGTATGAGTTTTGATAATGTTAACAGATACACGAATCGTACAAGAACATGTATACTATATAAAGAGTGGGTGAGGAACTCTCTTCGCATTGTTACATACACTCGGACTACTAAATTAAACTCTGACTTACCCATTTTTGGTTACAGGGTATATAAATTATACTCAACTGTCAAAACATTGCCGTATTTCCGCTATTTATTGTTTTTATATTTTTTATTGCATATACATATTACACGCATACATATATACAATTTCAATTGTTCAAATATATATATATGTGTGTGTATGTGTGTGTGCTTGGATGGGTGTATTACTACTGTATGAGCTGTCAATTGGGCGCACACGCACAGCGTACGCGCTGCGGCGAATTCAACATGCGGCGAGTCGCGCTGGCTAAGCAAGATCGAACTGTAAACTGGAAATGCGCGTCGGCGTCAACGTCGACGTCGTTGCGGCGAGCTTCAGGCAACCGACACTTGTTCGCTGCGGACTTGTCGTACGAAAGCTCAGTCGCAACGACAACTTGCAAGCGAATGGAGGTGCTGGCTTCGGACGTCGCCGCCGTGCAGCCTCAACATCAGCAGCAACAATAAATACAACAAACAACAGCTCGGTGCCTTTATGAAAGAAATGTAAAAAATTGCTAAAATTGCAAAAATTGTGTTCATAATTTGCAACAAATGCAGCTGTCAAGTGTGCAATTTGTTTGTGTGCGCGTGTGCGTGTGCGTGTTTAGTGTATATTGAAATAGCTGCAACAACAATGTAGAATAACAACAACAACAGCAACAGCAGCAACAATAGCCTCTTCCAATTTGTTTATGCATCCTGCAACATCAGGGGCAATTGCTTTAATTTATAACCGAAATATGTGTTCAATATAATTTTCAATGCTATTCACATTTCGTAAACCCCAAAGCGACGCCTGTTTGCGGCCAAGCATTTAACTTGGCTGTCTTGGTTGGGTTAACTAACTTTGATAAGATATGACGAAGTCGGCACACAGACGCCTACACACACACTCGTGCTTCCATATAAATGTAGTTATACATATTCATATTGAGGAATCTAACTGTTATCGTCGTGGCCGGACATACTGATAGCGTCTTGCGGGGGATTTCACGCATTTCCGATTTAAATTCATTTCAAATCCGTATTACTCACGGCCTGTTGCTGTCGTCACTTGAGTCATTAGCCAAGGTATTACCAGCTGGAGCTGCCGCAACAAGTTGTCGCTGGTTGTGGTTCAACTTTTGAGTTGACCCCTTTGCGTTTCCTTTTCGAATCAGGTGAAAAAACTATACGAACAGAAAATGAGTAAAAAATTGTGTGAAAACTGGTCGGAGGACCTGTTGTGAGGCCACTTTCTACCAAAGCCTTGTTTTTTTTTTGTCTTTCTTTTTTGTAAATTGCATAAAGCCAAAGTAAACTGGTTAGACGCTTGTGTCGGGGTCCTATCAATGAACTTGTCAATTGGATTTGCTTTTGCTGACGGCACAGAGGGGGCAGGCAGACAAAATCGCGGCTAGGTTCAGGGTTAGTTTCGCGGCTAATTCAATTTTTCGTAATGCTGACATGTGCAACAGCAACAGCGACAGCAAAACGCGGCCAACAAGAAGTCGCATAAATGCAATCGTTCCACAACTGGCATGTGGCACAACAACGGTGCAAGGGTGGAGGTGTCGTGTGGAGGCAAGCGCTGTAAACCGAAAGACACGAACAAAATTCATAAGCCAATGAGAACGTGTTAATTACACGACAGAAAAAACGAAAAAAAAAAACACTGCTCGATAATTTATTGAAATGAAATGAGCGAGTGGGTGGGTATTGGGCTTAGGCAGATGGAGAGACGCAGAGGCACATGTAGCGTGTGTGTGCACAGCATTGAAAATTTAATTGAACAAATTGCGCCACTTTTAAATGTTGCAGATACAAATGATAAAGATATAAGAAATAAACGGAATTAAAATTTCGCGCGCGCGTTCAAAGTAAATGCAAGCAAACGTTTAAATTTTAACGAACGCCAACAACAATAAAAAACAAAAAACAACAATCGACGATCGTCAATGATAACATCAAGAATAAACAACAACGAATTTCATTAACAACGACAAGAACAACGAAAAGCTAACAAAATGCCCATCGTGGGACAGCAGTATGCTAACGGATTTCGTCCGTATAGCTCCTTCCGAGTGCCGCGTAGCAGTTGTGGCTACAACAACACCAGCAACAGCAACAACAAACAGAATGAACAGCAGCCGCTGAGCACCAACGGCGTCAACAGTCGAGCAACAACGGCAAAGGCAATGGCAACGACAGCGACAGCGGCTGCCAGGGGTATTAGTCAAAAGAACAACACTGCCTCAAGCTCTTCGTGCTCCTCGTCGAGCTCACTCAATCAGCCGACGGGATTGAGCAACGGCTTCAGCCGTCAGCAGCCCTGGCGCAGCAGCTACTGCAGCAGCAATCGGCACAGGCAGCAGCAGGAGACTCAGCTGCAGCTGCAGCCGCAGTTGCAGTTGCAACGGAACGGCAACGTCAAGCCGCTTACGCCTAAGCTAATCAGACGCATTGAGAACACCTGTGCCACGCCCAACGCCCAAAGCTCACGTTATGGCAAGCCACGTGCGCCAGCGCCGCCTGCAGTCCGCAAACCAAATCAGTCAGCGCTGCAGCCAAACCAGACTTCAAATCCCTCACAGAAACGCGCCTATCAGGCCACAAGTGCGCGCTGCGCCAAAGAGAACTGTCCCGTGGCACGGAATACCCAGCGTTCCAGCAAGAACTATCCAGCTCCATTGCCACCGCAGCAGCCGCAGCGCAAGCAGCCGCAGCAGCAACAGCAAAATGATCTCATTACGTCGAAGGCCACGCCGCTGGCGCAGCGCCGTCAGCTGCCGACAACGCCCAAGCTAAGCTTGAGACAGCGTGGAGCGGCAGCAGCAGGAGTCGGAGGTACTGTGAAGGGCGAGGGCGGCGGATCCTCGACGGGCAGCAGCGATTCGCATGACTCGCCCAAGTTGAAGAAGGCGTTCTCGAAGAACTTTCCACAGGGACTGCCCTTTGAGGATGAGTTTTATGGCAGCCGCAATCGGTCCTATTCGCAATCCTCAAGCAATTATAGTTTCTATAGCTCTGTGGGCGCACCAGCCACACCTCAAGACGAAGATGACGATGAGTTTCAGCGCAAGCCCGCTACGGACGAGGCGCTGTACGTGGACTTCTCCAAGGTGGTGCACAGCCACAGGCAACAACGTCAGTATGTGCCCGCCAGCTCCTGGATACGGGCCTCGCCCGATCACGAGGAGCTGCTCCGGAGCACCCAAACTAGTCACAACGGACCGCTCACACCTGCCCAGCAACGACGCAAGAGCGCCAAATATGCCCGCTCCATGCACGATTATCTATATAGCGACGATTCGAATACGAATTTGACGAACACCAAGCATCGGCTTTCGGTGGTCGATGAACCAGAGGATGGCTACTACAGTTATGCAGCTGGCACACCCGAACCGCAGACGCCGCCAACGCCTCGAACGGATATTTATGTGGCCGCAGCATCGTGGGCGCCCAAGCCGCTCTATCCCGACCGTGTGCTGTTGCCCAACCTCGTCGATAGCAATAATAACAATTGCCGCAATCTCAGGAGCTCCAAGCAGCAGCAACAGCAACAGACATGCCGTCGGTCCGAGCACTTGGGGTCCACGACGTGTGAGTATAAGTGAGTATCTCTCAGCAGCAGCAGAAGCATGCGGAAACTGGAGCTAGACTCGAGTGGCTTCCAGCTGCTCAATCGGTGGCTTCTCTCGGTTGAGCTGTTGACTAAGCGTTCTGTCAGCACTTAAAACTTAAGTCGTTCCTCACATTGTTGACGTTCGGTCCAAGATCCCTCTCTCTATCACTCGCTCTCGTCCGTCCGAATTTGGTCAAGCACACCGCCCCTACTTATCGAGCCATAGCTTAGTGAGTTGAGGCAAACTAAGCGCCGCTTTTGTAGCGCACTCGGCTCGGCTCGGCTTGGCGATTTTTATGTTCTACGTGCCGCTGGCGACAGCTCTCGGTCCTCCACACTGAAGTGGCACACTTCATATGGAGCAAGCCATATTATTATTTTGGCCTCATTTGCATTTGGGCTTTGAACTCTCTGTCAAGCACTTGCTGGGGTTACCATTTTGCAACTTATGTCTATGTCGTTTTGAGTTTGTTATTTACCAACCCTAAATAAAAAACTTTTTTGCACTTTCTATTGCATAACTATATAACAGCTTTCTATCTATATATATAGCTATATGTTGAGAGTGCAAGCTAAATTTTTTCTGGTTTGATATAATCATTTTCATTTATGGACATAAGATTAATTTTTCAAATTTTAGATAAGTCCGAACTAGCTTTAAATGATGATCCAATGTATTTTATTCTTAACTTAAAGCTCAATTTACTAAGAACAAACTCACCTTAGGTAATAATTGATATTGGATTGTTATTTTATTTTTACTTTTTGCTAAACATGTTTTCATTGTACTGCTTTTTTTTTTCAAATATTATGACCGCAATTATGTCAGCAGCTGCCACAGGTAGCCGCGTACTTTTCTGCTGGCTGCCCCTAAATGTGGGCTCGGTTGGGTCGGCTTAAGAGACAAGTCTTGGGAGGGGCTTAAATACTTCAGTTATGCCGTAGTCTTGGCTCTTGTTTCTGCTTCTACACTATTTGTATTTGTATTTTTATTTTGTTGCTGGTTTTGTTGCTTCTGTTTTGCTCTCGAGCTCGTTTATCTGACGTTTATCGCGCTCCAAAAGAAACCGGACTTGTCTCCATAGTCCATATACGCTCATAATCGATGCGACTACCGCCGGCAGCAACAACAGCAATAAGAACAATGAAGTTGACTCGACGCTGTCTTGACTTTTGAGCACACTATTCTCGAGCAGTTCCGACAACTGCAAGGCAGGCCGAAAATTACACATATTTACACATGCAACAACGCATTGCACTCCCCTCGCACGGCGCTCAGAAGCTCCGTTAAACCGCAAGTTGGGGGGGGGGGGGGGGAAGTAATATGAAATGATTTATATTGTTTTTTTTATGCTTTTATTGACTTCCTATAAATGCAGTCAGCCAAAAGGTGATTGACTACAGTATAAAACAATAATAAAAATAATATTAATAATAATATTAAACATAAGACAATCTTTGCAATCAGTTTACAAATTTTCAATGCTTCCTTTTTGAGTTGTTTATTTCAGTGTTGTTGTTGTTGTTGCTGATCGAACAACAACACAAAGTGCGGGCGGCCATTTGCCGTTTGGCAGTTGCCAAAATATTTGTTAGCTTATTGTTGATTTCGCTTAACCGTTTGTTTGTTTTTGTTAACTGTAATGGCCGGCAATATTGTTGCTTGTGTGAGTGTGTGTGTCGAGTGTATGTGTAGGGTAGGGTATACATTACATTACGTTCATTGAACTTCGCAATGCGCGTGCGATCTCTCGTTGAACAATGAGTGCCTGCACAACGCCCGACAGACCAACTGCTGGACTACGCTGACTCAGTGCCGCCGCTCTTCGCTCCTGAGATGTTCGATCGGCTACCCCTGCCCTGACGCACAAAGCGCGGCAGCGGAGCCCAACGGTTGCCCGTTTCTCTTTGTCATCTGTGTGTCCATCTTCTTCCTCCAACATGTCTGTCTGTCTCTCTGTTTGTCTGTCTGCTGCTTTATTTGCAGTGCTCGCACTTTGTTTGATGTGCGATCGGTGGCTTTGTGTGGTGTTGGGTCTGTTTGCGCAGACGCAACCATTGACCTTGGACGTTGGGCGAATTCAAAGGCTCGCCGCGACGCCCTCGATTCGCTTCGACGCCCAGATCAATTTACATAAAGCCGTTACTCATGCGCCCTGTGCGCCCAATACGCTGGTTTTTTTTCCCCTTTGTATTTTTTATTCATTCTTTTTACAATATTTGTAACGGCACTTTATTGTGTCATTTATGGTAATGACAACAACAACAACAACAACAAGTAGCAGCAAAGTAGCAAAAGTTGTCGTCGCTTCGCTTTTAGCCCAAGCACAGGCCAAAAATTCCGGTTTCTCATTATGTTTCACTTAAAAAATACTGACCTCTACGTTTGATTAAAGTGAACAAAAAGTTGTTGGAAAAGAATCGTATAGTTATTCAAAGATTTGCCAAACCAGGGCTGCCTAATTGCCTTTGCGTTCTCTTCTGTACAAATATGTTAAACAGTTAGCGTTAAGGTGGAAATGGAAATGGAAGTAATAGCTCCAAGGTCTGTCTTCAAATTCTAGCAAGTAGAACTTTTGATGCTAATCTACCCGGCTATTATTATATATGTATACATATATACTTATATATCTGTATATTCATATGAATTCTCTTTCGGCAATTATGTTTTATTTTCAATTTCGTTTTAAAGCTTTAATCATTGCTTGTGGTGTTTCTAGACCATCTCTTCGTTTCTATGCCGCGCAGTGACGCATGCGTTCATAGTTCAATGGAAGCACAGAATCGAACAATAATAATAACAAATTATTAACGCTTTTTATTGTGCATTTGTTGGTCGCTGAGGGGGGCGGTAAGGCAGAAGGGGTTTACAGACATATGTACGGTACGCTTTTGCTTAATGTATTTTATGGCATTTTCAGGGTCAGCACAACAACAAAAATATGGATATATACAAACATACATACATTCGTTCATACATATATAAATTTCTCGCATCACAGCAAATGTTTGTTGGATGTTGGTGGGTTTAAAGTGTCAGCTGTGCTCTATGAAGTGCTCTATGTAAATCGTGCGAGAAACTGGTTTTTCGAATGATTAATTTCATAAGGCAAGAGTCAAAGAAACTTTTCTCACATATTTCGATCGACACATTCATATAAACATACATACAAACATATGTGTATTTACATAGCACAACAAAGCGTTCAGAGAGTGCAGAATTGAGTTTTGTGTCTTTGTCAATTTCTCGCCATTTGTCACAGCTCAAACTGACAATTTTATGTCCATAAATCTGCTGGAATTTTGCTATGCACTCAGGAACTTGGCCAAGACAAAGACATGCTTAATTGCGTGGAGTTTTTTCAGACAAAGGGGGTTTTACTTGATTAATAAAGGTAATTAAATAATATGAAGATTCGGTCAAGGCCAACACAGAACTCTATATAGACAAATATTTGGCTCGTGAAGGGATCTTGGTGAGGCAATCTGTAGACTGTATGCGAAAACTCATAGCCAATTGCGATAAATGTGCCTTTGAACGGGCCGCTTAACTGCCCACGATTCTTGAGAAATATATAGATCTATATGCTTATACGGGTGTGCCTTGACAGTCGGAGATTGCTTAATATTATTACATCATTAATAATCGTATCTTATCACACATTCAATATATAACAATAAGTTCTTATTTGAAATCAAAGTGTGGCATAAATTTATAATTCCAACATTGATAAATGGGTCACAGAGCAGAGTTATCGTCGACTCATTAAGCAGGAATAAAATTAAATTCTCTCCAGATATAGATATAAATATAGTGAGCAGAAAGACTGCTGTGTGCATAGTTACAAAACTTTATTGATAGTTTTCCATTTTATCTTATCTTATCGGCTATGAACCAATTTTCAGAGTCTTGTAGCATATCTGTAGTATCTTTGATTACTAACTATGTTAAGTGTGAGTTCGTTATTGAACTGATTTCGCAGTTGAGTTCGATTTTGGGTTCAGCTGAACTGCGTATTCCCATTTATATCCATCCAAATCAGTTGACCGCAGGGCACTCACTTGGCTGGCCAATTACCTTAAGGCGTTCCACCCAAATTGGGCAGCTACTTAATGGGAGCTTGACTTACGTGTGTACAAGTGCGAACAGTTTCACAAGTCCAAAAAGTCGCCGTCTCGTCATTAATATCCAATTAAAGATTGCCGTAAATGTTGTTCTAATTTGCACGCGTCGCGTCATTAATCAAAATCCAGACCAGAAACACAACATATTGAAAAAGTTTCGCCTATAAGTCTCAATCTCTCAATCGCGGGGTAGCTTGAGAATTAGCTACATTTAAATAATTTATTTACGAGCACAACTTAATACAAAATGCAAAGTCTGATCCAATTAACATAATACAAATGTCTGTACAATTATTTAATTTAACATGCGCATTTTAGTAGCGCAAAGACTATAAGAGATTTGTGGGCTTCTTATAGAGATAATTTACTCAGCTTTACCTGTTCAGTTCGACATAAAAATGTTAATAACAGCATTTATGTTAGTAAGATATCTCCCTTATTTACAGACCTGTTTAACTCAGTACGAAAATGTTAGGAACAGCGGAAACGGTCTTGGAAATATATGTATATGTATGTTAACTTAACTTAAAGCTGCCTTTAGCTGTGAGCCATTTCATAAAGGCATCAACTTTATATTTATTTTAATTCTTCTGCCTTAAATTCATATGAAATATGAAAATTATTTTAATGTGTCTTTCGAGTATTTCCTCTCTCGAAAAGTGTTCTCGTAAAGTGTTCTTGATGCGGCGTACTTGATAAACACCCCTCGCTTGTGCATATTCCTATTATTAACTACCGTATAGCCTTAGATTCGATTCGACGTCAGTCAAAGATCTTTTGTTGGTTTTGTGTGGCTGATGCTGGCCAAAAGCCAACAAACAGCCAAGAGATTTAAGCCTACATACAAAACCGGGCGCTGACTTCTTGACTGTTTGTTCAGCCTGGCTTAAAGCGAGCGCAGGCGTTGAGCTTTTTGTTGTGTGTATATGTACATATGTGAGTGTGAGTGTGTGTGTGACTTTGCAGCTGTGCACTCGCATGTGTGTGTGTGAGTGTAACGTACTTGTAGTCAAAGTCACTTTCAGCTTCGTTGCGTTCTCATAATTTTTGTGACCAAATTTAGAGGCGATCGCAGCAGCAGTCGCGCAGCACGTGTGGGCGAACAGAAACCCAAAAAAAAAAAAGTAAATAAGTAAATAAAAACAAATCTAAATTTTGTCGTATTTCGCTTGTCACTAGACAAAAAAAGTCTTTAACGCAGCTGCTTTTATTTTTTAGCAGTGTTTACCTTATTAGCATACGGTCTTGTCTTCACTTCTTGGCGGCAGCGCCTGCCTAGGTCAGTTATCTCCAAGCCGATCAGATCAGATCGTAGCAGCTGCTGATTCATGCTAAGACGTTGGCTACATGGCGGTCTGCCCACCCGCACACGAAGCCCGCTTGGGCGTGCCATCTGTGTGAGAGTGTGCGTGTGTGTGCGTGTGTATACAATTGATGTAATATGGCTACCGTTGTTGTTATTATTGACACAGTTTCTGGCCTCGCACAGTTGTTGCCTCTGCCTTTGGGTTAAGCTCCGCACTTAAAGTTTTTACGCTGGGGATTTTGTGCCGTGTCATAGGCCTTGCCACTTGGCCGACGACTTTTCAGACGCAATCTCAAAGGCATGTTGCGCTGTGCTCTGGTGGGCAGACAGCCAGCCAGCCAACCAGCCAGTCAGTTAGATAGGTAGCGAGCTAGCTAGTCAGCCATCCGGCCAAGTTGATTAACTTGATTGGTAACGCAAATTTGCAAGTATTCGCCAACACACACGCAAACACACATACAGTCAAGCGCGCGCCCAAGAACTCAACGGGAAGGCGAAGCGGCAGCAAGGCAGCTTAGCGCTGTTAAGTAGCTTTCCATGTTGACTCCATTTACTGTCCAATTCTCTTGGCTGCCAATAATTCGACAGTTGCTGGGCGTTGCGTCAAGGACGGCCATTCATCTGCTGTCGGATATATGGAGCTCTATAAATATATATATATATATATATATATAGTATTAAGTAATTCCTAATTTTGTGAACTCGTTTGATTAATTCGCTCTTTCTATTTATTTATTTTGTTGCAGTTTTGATGACAACCTATTGTCTTCCCGGCGACGCAAGGAGCGATCCAAGCGTTCGCATCGCAAATCGCCAGCCACTGGCCGGCGACAGCACAAGTACCGTTACAGGGAGGAGACCTCACACTCGAGCTCAAGGCGTCGGCATCGCGATCGCGCCAAGGACGAGCGCGACAGCGGACGCAACAATCGTCAATCGCAAACTAAGGTAAAAACTTTTCATTTTATAATCCAAACCAGTAAAACAAACGAACGATTTTAGGCTGAGCAATTCAAGAATAATTTAATTTGAAGAAGAAAAAAAAGTAATACAAATAACTTATGGTAAAAGAAAGATTAAGCAATTAGTTATTTAAGCAATTCTAAATCGTACACATACATATGTATGTATAAACCCGATCAAGTTTTCTTCGTATATATTTAAATGTACTCGCCTCCGCCGCTTGCCAATTTTGTTGCAATTTTGAATGAATGTTGTCGTCCTCCCGATCAGTTATCAAATCGCCGTGCGAGACACGATGTTGTTCTTTCAGCGCTATTTGGAAAAGTCCCAGTTAACGGCCAAACAGTTCGAGTCTGCTCAGATTCCATGCTATATCAAAATGCGTGAGATGCGCGGACCCCGACGCATCGATCATCATCGCGATCTGTTGCTGGAGTGCTCCTCGCTGCGCTATATGCCGTACACAGATGATTGGATTGTCATCGAGTACTTTGCTGATCACGATAGTGATTACCTCGTAAGCTCGTCTGCTGCTGATTGTCGTAATACCTTTAGAGCCGTTCGTTCAAAGCAACTGCATCAACATTAAGTGATTGCAATGCATCCACGATCGTCCGCCTTGTGTTGTCTTTACATTCTGAAAGAAAAAACTCTTTTTTGATTATTTGTTCTTCGTTTTTGTACTCAATTTCCCCCACTATATGCTTGATGACTCTTCATTGCACTCACTCATCACACTCGCTCATCTTATCGCCTTGCGGCGTTGTGCTAATTTCGTGATTAAATTGTAATCATTTGCAAGTGACGAGCTAAATATATAATCAATCTGAATTCTCTTTGTGGTTCTACTTACTACAAAGCAATCAACCACACGCAGTAATTAATTATAAAATGAATCTTAGTCGCTCTACTATGATATAAATGGAATATGCTCAATTTGAAACAGAGGTTTAATACTGCAGAGTTCCCTTCAAGGTTGTATTTGCTTAAATACCAATGATTAAACTACAAACTAACTTATCTAATCTTGATCAGCTAAAGCGTTTCTTTACAATATTAAACATGACTCTGACAAGTGCTTTCAAGGTGCTGTTAGCTCTTGAGACTCGAGCATTTGATAAGCCAAACACGATCGTGCCATCACAATATCAACTAGATCAATTGTATAATATATGTATTCGTATGTCTCTAGCAGAGAGAGTGTCTGTGAGTTGATGATAATCTGTTGAATTAATAGCTCTGCCGCGGGTCTGTCCTCGTTATTTTCGTTCAATTGATCATTTGACATTAACACTTGTTGGGTGGGGCGGGCAGTGGCCAGTCAGTCGATGGCAATTGAGTGCAGAGCATTTGGGGACTGTCGCGTCAAAGAACTTCGTCAAGATTCAGTACTTTCGGCAGTTGGAGCAGCAGCACAAGCGGCGGCAGTATGCCCAGCAGGCGACGGCGTCGACTGCGGCGCTAACTTTAAATGGCAACTGCAATGGGGACAATGGGGAGTCGAGCAACAACAGCAATAACGGGGCACCGGTCAGCCGTTGTCAGCTACTGAAGAGGCAACGTAATCTATTCGATTTGGCTGCACTGTGCGATATGCCCGTGGACCGTTATACCGGCGATAGTTGGATCGTCGAAGAGTACTTTGTCGATCACAACGACGACTATTTAGTGAGTGAACGAACGGGAGAGCAAGACCAAACACTCACTCAACCCCAGTGCATGGCTGCATAGTTTGCCCCCTACACAGCTTGCTCTCTCATACACACAAACACAATCTCTCGCAATCACCCACTCTCTTTCTCTCATTCTCACTCTCTCGCTGGCCAGCTGATCGAGTGCGCGCGCAGCTGCTCCTCCTAGCGCCTGTATATTTTGCCATTTGCTCAAAAACCGTTTTCGCCTTGGGGGCCGCCATTGGGGTAAATTAAAAATATACCACACACCAACAGTAAAACGGAAAATCCACAATGCTCGGCATGCTTTTTCGTTTGAGCATTTTCCAAATCTGAAACTGAAACAGAAACAGATTCAAATCTTCGTTTGTCGGTTGTGTATCGTTCTCGGCCAGCGTACGTCCGAGGCCTTTGGCTAACGTGTAACGGTACGTGTTTCTACACGCGTCTGTCTCTCTCTCTCTCTTTCTCACGCTCGTACTCTCATACTCTTGCTGCCTACCTCTATCTCACTCCAGCTCACTAACTGTCGCGAATTTGTTTATAATTTTACGTTTGTTGTGTATGTGTGTGTGTGTTTGGTATAGGGAAATATCTTTGAAATACATGTTTAGCGATTACTTCACTTGAATTGTCCAAAAGGAAACGCATTTGCCCCTGAGACCAAAGGCACATAGCCAACTGCAGAAATAAAAAACAAATAAAACAATTATAAAGAGCATTTGTTAAGCATCGAGCGTGACATAATCAGGCAGCCCAAGAAAAACACAAACTTGAACAAATTTAAGTGCTTTAAAAATAAAATCGAAGCAGCAGCAAGAACAACTACAAAGGAGCCGCACATCAAAAAACATTAGATAAAAAACATGTATTATAAAATATAAAGTACTTGCGTAAATTGTCGCCCAAAGACAGCTCGTGGTCCGGTCCAAATGGGTTTTTAATGTGCCGTGCGCTCAGTTGAATAATAATCAAAATGCACAGCTGTAATATTGTAAAATTGAGGCCTCAAATTTGCACATTATCGAGTCTGAGGGAGACGCATTTCGTTTAGCAGAAGAAGAAGAGACAGAGGCAGAGGCACAGGCAGAGAGTGCAACACGGCGGCCAACCGAATCAAAACAAAAACTTAAAACTAACAAACACAGCAACAACAACAATTCAACTTACACAAATGGAGCACACGCACACACTCTCACCAATTGTATATGTACTAGGCACACACACGCGCAGTGTATATATATAGTTTATATGCATCAGAGATCAACAGGGATTATTCATCAACAGCTAGCCGGGCAGTTCCATCATGTTGATCTATGATGCTGCTTTCTGCCTCTTCCTCTTGTGCTCGCCAAGCGATTCGCTTGAAGTTATTTTTGTAATGTTTGGTTTTATTTTTGGTACGCTCGTTTATTTCCACAAAAACATAGCAAAAAGTCCACGCACACACATATTGCCCATATAAGAAAACGAGCCCAAGCTACAGGGAGGAAAAGACTTTTCCTATTTTCCAATACACTCAAATGGTCCATGTGTGTGTGTTTGTGAGTGTGATATTTAGACTTGACAAGCAGAGATTTGCAAAGGTACAACAGTAAATACTCGAGCAATGAACTTCACAAAAACTATACAAGTTTTTAAAGTTTATTTTTTATTGTTTGAAAACAATTATAAAGTTGTAAATATTCAGTTTTTGTAGCTAAAAAATCTGATGCTAAAACCAAATTGGCATTCACAAAACCAACTGTTTACATAGCTGATTCATTGCAAGAGGTAACACTGTACCATGCGCGCACACAAAGATATATCTAGAGATATATACATATAAACACATATATATATCGTGTATTATACACTACAACTACTGCGCCAATTTACGTGCGTTGTCGTCTTTCTTTCTTTTTTCTTTTTTGTTAAAAATAAAAACAGATTTCGAACAGAGAGGCACACGCTGGCAGAGGCAACTAGCTAAACGAGATCTATATACAATATATATGTACGAGATATACACATATATATATAGATGTACTCTCGTACATATATTACAGACAGGCAGGCAGGCAGGGCCGTCACTCACTTGGACATATGTAGTCGCCCCATTGGGATGCGCTCGTGCTCCAGCAGCTCTCCTACGCCATGCTATCATACATGCGCACCTATATATATAGGGCAAGGTATAGACTGTGTGGCGGGGGGTATTGTCAGGCGTTAACCAGGAATTGGCAGGCTGATCTGTTTTGCTTTGGTTTCAGAAACGGCGCCTCGATCAATGAGCTCATTGCTGTGCACGATATGTATATGCATATATATATTTATATATATCCGTGTGATTTGTCTATCTGGCCCAGCAAATGTGCCACTGATTCAGGTGTAGACAACAATTACATATATGTATATATATATATATCTGCTACAAGCACAAATCACATCGAGCGCCAATGTGCAGGGTGAAGGAAAATAGTTTTTCCTTTTCTATTTGTTTGTAGTTTCAGTTGTTGCTGTTGTTGTTGTTGTTGTTGTTCTTGGCAAGTTGCTGAACAATTAATAAGTCAAATCGAAACCAAACGACTAATTGCATTTGCCAAAATGCCAATGAGGCATTGACATTGAGCGTACAACCTGTCCCCCCAGACCCACCGATCTTCCACCACACCCAAGAAATGTATCGACCGATCTTCAATCTTCACAGGGCTATCGAGCAGGTTTCTTTATTGCAAACGCCAGCAGAGTCGCGAGTCGCGTCGAGCAAGTCGAACCTAACGCAATTCACATTAGGATTGATACCCACCCCAGTGAAAAGTTAGATAACAGATTCAGATAGATCGCACTAATCATATAAATACAGATCTGTATACATATATATATATCGCGATAACTGGCAGCCGCGATGTCCGTCGAACTAAGCGAACTGATCGCACTCAGCTGCCCGGATTTGACTGCCCAACCGGACGGCAGTGGCCAGATCCAGTTGATAATCAATTCGGAACGCCGCCTGAGCATCAAACAAATGACGGCCACAGAGCTGGCCAACATGCGAGCAGCTGCTGCTGCCGAGGCCGAGGCACAGGCTCGTGCTCAGGCCGAGGCCAAGGCACGAGCTTTAGTCGAGCAGCAGGCGAGTCTGGCCGCTGAGGTTGTGGCTCAGGCACGAGCGCGTGCCGCTCTTGAAGCCGAACAGCAGCTGCAGCGTGCCAGGGAGCAACAGGAGCGTCAGGAAGCAGAACGACAGAGGCAATCGAACGCCACGCCAAGTCCATCGCCCAAGGGCGTTCTGCCCTCCATTGAGGCGCCGCGCGAACGCATCACTTCACTGCCCAACATCTTGGATGATGCCATGGAAATGCATTTGCTGAACGCAGTCGAGGGCGGCGGCCACTCTGACGATGACTCCTCGCCCACCAAAAGCACGTCGCACCTGGCCGACTCTATTGAGATGCTGCGCATGCAGCGGGCAGCTCGTGCGGCGCGCTCCAAGAATCGCAGTCGAGAGCGGAGCATCTCGCCGGCAGCACGCATCCATGAGAGAAGCGCAGCACCCGACCGCCTGCACAGCTCCAGCATCAGCAGCATGGATTCGGCGCGTGCCAGTGGCAGCCGTCGTGGCAGCACGGCCAGCGCCATGAGCAGCGATCCGACTGCGGAGCTGGCAGCACCGCCCAAGTTTCCAATCTCCAAGACGGTTTCGGTGCCGAACATGAGTCGCCGCCGTAGCAGCTTGACTACACTTTTTCCGGGACCCTCGCCGTTGGTGGCGCCGGAACCGATGCTGCACACCAATCCTGAGATGCCGCTAGTGACGGATGCACCACGTTCGGGCGGCCAGGAAGATGGATATCGTGACATACCGAGCGGCAAAATGGTCCATCGCACAAAGACCCCGCCGCCTGTCGGCGCCAATTTGGGTGTCTGCCTCAAGCGGGTGACAGCTCCAAGCGGTTCGATCACCATCAAACCCAAGGATTCGCCCATGCTAGGCGTGGTGCTGCGCAAAGTCGAAAAGAAGACTGCACCACAAAAGAGCGTGCTGGACGATGACAAGCCTCTGTACCATCTCTCTATTGTGCGCAGCGACAACAAGGAATACAAGCCGGCGCCAAAGCCAAAACCCAAGCCAGCACCACCAGCGGTGAAGCCATCGCCGGGCGGCATTCTGACCGGGCCACAGGTGGTGCGCACTGTCAACCGGCCGGCGGTAATGGCCAAGCCGCAGCGGCCACAGCCTGGGGTGCCTGTGACCATAACGAAAATCGAGGGCGATAAGATTATAATAATCAAAAAGATAATTGTGCCGAAGAACAGTAAGATACCGGAGCAGTATCTGCAGGTTGGTTCTGTCTGTCTGGTGATCTGTTGTTCAGTTCTGCGTCTATTGTCTAGTGGGTGTCTCTCTCTCGCTACCCCCCGCCCCCTATCTCACTCTTTCTCTCTGTTTCGAAATGTGTTTGAATTTGCCTCGAATTGCTGCTGCTATCGATATATTATCGATTAACATATACCATGTACACACACACACACGCTGTAATGAATCAATATTAGTGAGCTTTCAGTTTAGCTGCTGGCTTGGAACTAGTTCACATAAACATGTACATTCCTTCCATGTAGTTCGCGCGCGTTTCTTCAGTTATTTAAATGAGTCAAGATGCTGGCAAAGCCGTCGCCGTTAAATCAACCCAGTTGGAGGCACAGCCCCCAATTGTCGCCGCTCCATGCCCCAATATCAGCGCACTGAGACCCAGTGAAGAGGCGTTCGTGTCGTCATCGTCGTCGCCGTGCATCATGCAGAAACCAACGCCGCCGCCCGCGAGCGGCCAGCAGTTCTTTCAGGTTGTGTCGCCGCAGTTCGCGTCGGTCCTCTCGTCCAGTTTGCCCGAGACCAAATGCGCGGTTCGATCGCCCATCTCATCGCCGCTGGCGCTGCGCAAGAATCGACCGCTGCTGCCAGCCAGTCCGAAGTCAACGCCCCCGCTGCCGCGCAAGCATCATACCATGGCGTACAATGCGGCCACAGGTGCCATCACAACACCCGCACGCCCAATGGCCACCATAGCCAGCAGTCCCGTCTCAAGTATATCGCTGTCGTCCTGCAGCTCGCCATCATCGTCTCCGCCCCCGCCGCCGGTGCCGTGTCGTGCACCCAAGCAGAAGGCGAGCACGAACACAACTCAGGGCAAGATTCCAGGCGAGATCGACTTGGATAAGCTGCTGCAGCAGCAGCAACAGCTCGAGGAGAAGTCAGCGGCGGCCACCAGCAGCGCCAAGCTGGATGCCAATTTCTATGATGCGGAGATCGAAATGATGAACAAATATCTGAAGAGTCTGCCCGACTACAGCGAGCTGGATCGCAAGCTGCACAAAGAGTTCCAGGAGTGCGAGGATCTGTACGATCGGCTCAAGCGCCAGCAGCAGCAACAGCCACTAACCAAATCCAACTCTCATCAATCTGTGGCTGCTAAGACGGCGTTGCCAGTCGCTGGCGGCGGCCTATCCAAATCCTCGTCGATAAATTTCGCCAACAATCTGACCTCCAGCCGGACACCTCGGTTAGCCTATCCCTCGATCTTCGCCCAGTCCAATGCCAGCGAGCAGCCTAAGCTGCAGCGCAGCATTTCCAGCTCCAACATGCCCGTGGCCACGCCCAGTTGCGGGCCGTTGCGCCCTCAAGGAGCGCCAAAGAGCGGACTGCAGACCGACTCGAATCTGTCGCTCAACAAGCAGCTGATGAACGATTTCTGGAGCGAGAACCTTTGCAGTTCGCAGAAGCGTCAGACGCCGAAGCGCACGTTTTGGAACTATGAGAAGATTTGCGGTGCACAGCTGGGCGATGCTGGGCAGCCCTTCAAGGTGGATGCGAAAACGGCCAAGAAACTGGCCATATTTGATCCGACGGTCGCTGAGGCGGCGCAGAAGGAGCTGCAAAAGCAGCAGCCGGTCCAGCAGCAACCGCAACAGCAGCAGCAGCCACATAGCCATCGCCTACAGAAGAACGCCTCGTTGTCGCACTTGGATCTCAAGGTCAGACAGGCCGTGACCAAAGACGATCTCTACAAGCTCATCGTATGCAATGAACAGTCGCCCACGTCACCGGCGGCGACTGCGTCGACGACGACGACAACGCCTTTCACCAGTCGCGTGCCCGTCAAGCAGCAACAGCAGCAGCAGCCGCTGCCAGCTGCTCAGCAGCTTAACAAGAGCGTCTCTATGACGCATGTTTCCGGCATTGCGGCGCCAGCTCCGCTGCTGCGCAGCTCCAGTCGCACGCACATACCCTGCTACATGAAGCATCTGCCATCGCTCAGTCGCAGCACATCCAACTCGGCGATATTACTGAACACACCAGCAACAGTCGCAGCCGCAGCTACAACTGGGACGACGCAGCCGCGCAAGGAGCCGCCTACAGTGAAGCCGCAGCAGCCACAGCAGAAGCCAAGTGCTGGAGTGCTCAAAAGCTCGAGCAGCTCTTGTGTGCCATCGCCTCGCTGTGCCGCCGCGCTGTTTCGCCGACCCACAGAACCAGCCAAACAGGCAGCGATAGGCGCTGCACCGTCGCTGGCCACGCCCATTGCCGAGGCCTCGAATGAGACGAGCGCGTCGCTGGAGCGCAAGTCGGAGAAGAGCAACAGCACTGTCAGCAGCAGCAGCTTCACTGTGACCAATTGCTGCACCACGCATCTGCCGCAGCTCTCAAAGTTCACCTCATCCTTTCACATACCTTCAGCCGTTGAGCACAATGCCAACTTAGATCAGCCAGCAACAACATCAACTGTTGCAGCGCCAACAACAGCAACAGCAGCAGCGGCGGCAGCAGCAACAGCGTCTACAGCAACGTCATCGGCAGCGACAAAGCGTCAAAAAGACGTCGACAACAAACTAGAGAAATGTCTAAATGACATGCTAAAGCTAAAGAGCAATAACAACAATGCAATTATGTCACAATCGCTGACAGCTGAACACAAAGAGGAAAGCAGCACCGGCAGCAGCAGCAACAACGCCAGCAAAATTGCCAGCGAATCGCAGATACCCGTGCCAGTGCAGCTGTACGATCCGCAGAAGCCGCTAATGCAGCAGCAGCAGCAGCAGAGGATGGCGTATCCCATAGGCAAATCCAACTCCACGTCACAGCTGCCGATGGGCTATCAGCGACTCCTGCAACAGCAACATCAGCCGCAGCAGCAGCAGCAACACCAACAACAACAACAGCAGCAGCAACAACAGCAACATTATCCACAACAAAAGCGTCCATTTTTAAACTGGAACTCGTTCGCCTGCTCAGTCATGAATGGCAGCAGCGATCCCTTCCAGCAACAGCAACAACACCAACACCAACAGCAGCAACAGCAACATCAGCCCCACAAGCTGCAGCAATCCTATTCCTCGTCGCATGTGGCCAAGCAGACGCCCAAGTCTACCTCTGGCCTGGCCATGTTTATGCAAAAGAACACCAACAAGGAGAACAAATTCGGACAACCCCAAACGCAGCAGCCGCCCTTGGGCATGGCTCCGCAGATGTACGGGAGCAGCTATCAGGCACTGATTAATAATGCGAAGCCTGTTTATCCGCGGGCTGGCGCTGCGCCGCTGACCCACTCGGCATCGTTCAGTGCTGCACAGCGGCCCAGCATGATGCAGCCACATAATTATGGGTACGGCATGATGAGTCGCAACTATTACAATCTGCCCAAGCAACAGCAGCAGCAGCAACAACAACAACAACAACACCAGCAGCAGCAGCAACCGCACGAGCGTAAACCACTGCAAACCTTCGATCCGTATGCGTATCTCAAACCCAGTCAGAGCCAATTGATGCACCCGGTCAAGTACCAGGTGCAGTCCCAGCCTCAACCACATCCGCATACGCAGTTTCTGAACACTTCCGTTGCCACGTCTGGCGTCGGCGCTGGCGGTGCGGCGCTTCAATACGATCCAAATACAAATACGCAATTGTTTTATGCACCGCTGCCGGCTGCATCGGCGGGCATGCAACCACAGGCAGCGCAGCAACCGCACCAGCCAATACAACAAAGCAATTCTGTCATATTCAGCCATACAAAACAACAACAACAACAACAACAGCAACAACATCATCAACAGCAGCAGCAGCAACAAAATGAAATGTCCAAGTCCGTTCTCGGCCAGCATTTCATCGAGGTAGATTCGTTGCCCATCTATTACTTTTGTTATTGTCTTGTGTCTTGTGTCTTGTTCTTGTTACTGTTATATGTTGCACACATGTGTCCATTGCCTCTTGCTACCAAACTAACACAGCATAACAAACAAACGCAATCGCTCGGCGTGGCAGCGCTCGGCCTCCCGAAATAGAGAACTGACTCATCCTGCTCCAAAGAGGCCAGCCGCTTGCTCTTTAGCTACCTCTTCGTGCTCTCCGTCGGGGCGGTGTGGGCGTGTGTGGGGAGGACCAAGTGCACAATTTGTCGATTGTGACGCGCACTTCCTGTGCGAAACTCGGCTCCACCCCGTCGGCTCGGCCCCCGTCACCAACCCTCGGGTTGCCTTGTCGCGAATGCTCTTTTGCGGCCTTTCGCATCAGACTCTTGCACTTGCCTCGAACGGGCGACAACGTTGCACAATCAACAAAAGAGAAAAATAGAATCTTAGAAGCCGAACCGAAATTCAATGTCAATTTTTGTGGTTCTCTAAAAATAGCCACACACTTAATTTATGTTGTTTATTTAGTGCAAAAAAAAAAAATTGAAAAAACACTTAAGATTGATTCTCTTTTAATTTTCCAAAAACAAAAACAAAACTATAATATTATGTTTGTATTTTGTTTAAATATTGCCAAACTTCTATTTATAATTTAAATATGTAATGCGGGGCACAAAACAATCCTCACACGGCCACAGAAATGCCTGCCTCTAAAGTATGTAATGGCCAACAACAATGAGGCAGACATAAAAACATGCTAATAGCAAACTTTCCGCTGTATTCTCTTCCTCTCTGAACTGTAGTGTCGAGTTATAGAGCCACAACGAAGACTGATTACCCTTATATTGAGCTTAGATAAAACATATTCTCTACTAGGTTGTTCTTTATGATGTTACCAATGGGTTATAAGATATGATATAAGTGGTCCAATTAAAGTGGATATATTATTCAGTATAAAAGTTAGTAAGAAAACATCGATTTGACAAAGACATGCATCTGTAATAATATACTGTGAGACCAACAGAATTTCCGACGAATTTATCCAAATTTGATAGTGATAACCCCTTTGAAGTCAGATCTTCGAAAAATGTTTATATACAGGTTTAACATATTTTATGGTAAATCTATTTGTTAGACATATCTCATTGTTAAATAAGGTTTCTTAGTAATTGTATAAAGGAATTTTAAAGGCAGAGAATACACAAATGTTTTAATGGAATATTTTTGGTTCGATCTCAAATTAAGCTCAATATTACAATTTGTAATCTAAAGACTAAATATAGTATATTTTCTTGAATTTTTAAACTAAATAGTTCATTCATATAACAATTGTGTTAAAAAAATGTTTTTGTTTGTACTTTTTGGCTTTAGACCTTCGTTCTATATATTATCTCAAGTTTTGGCATAGAGTATTCCCATGCGGTTCGAAGCCAATTGACGTTTGCTTTGGCGTCTGCTTGTGGTTAGTTTTTTTTTTTTCAATTTTTTTGCTACCTAGCCAAACAATAATAGAAACTGGCGGCTGTGCAGCCACAGCAGCTGAGGAGGTAGCAGAGGCAGCATCTGTAGCAGCAGCAGCAG
The DNA here is from genome assembly GCA_035045145.1 of Drosophila meridionalis. Classification (NCBI taxonomy): domain Eukaryota; kingdom Metazoa; phylum Arthropoda; class Insecta; order Diptera; family Drosophilidae; genus Drosophila; species Drosophila meridionalis. Next base: position 8,338,836 of record JAWNPG010000020.1, on the reverse strand, counting down.
CAGCTCTCCCGCAGTGGCCACAAGCGCGAACGCCCGGTTCAGAGATCGAAACGGAGCGTGTTCTATGTTCCGCCCTGAGCACATACTCGGCAGCTACTTTGGCGCTGTCGTCGTAGCGATATTTTTCAATTTTTATAATTAGTATTTGTGGCGTGCGCTTTCGTAAATGTTGCGCTGATTTCGGATTGTTTTTTGTTTGCTATTTCTTCTTGAGAACGCAAAGACGCGCTGCTTGAAAAATAAAATATAAAAATTATTAAATAAAAGACGAGGAAACGCGAAAAATTCGAATGGCTGCAAGTGCATGTAAATCAGGACATAAATCTGCAATAAACAGAAATAAATAGAAATTCAAAAGTGGAAATTGAATTTGGAATCGGAATCGCTCTTGAAATTGTCGCTGCTTCTGTTGTGTGTCTATTTCTGTCGAATAGCTGCCAAATATCGTACAATTTCAATTATTCTTACAACACATGAAAATACGCTCTTTATTTTGTAAATACGTATATTCTATTATACTATACTTAACTTATATGCATACAGTACAATGCAAATGCTCGCCCCGTCGAGTAAATGCCAAAAACAAATCTAGCTATAGCACTAAAAACAGACAACAGAAGTCGAAAATTTGTAGTACAATTCATGAAATAGTTCGACTCAGAGGAAGAATCTTAACTCGCCAACCCGATTTCCAGTCAGTTTTTTCCCCTCACTCACATATGGATATTCACGCATATTATTAATATTATCGGATTTTCGTCAGAGCGGAAAAGTAGAAGAAGAAGAAGAAGAAGAAGAGTGGAAGAAGCCCACGCGCGAGAAAAAAAATGGCTACATTTTTAAGTCGTTTTCATCGGGAAAAAAGCGAAAAGATTTTGCCAAATGCTGCGAATACCGCAAACAGCAGTGGCAAGAAAACAGCTGACATGGAGGCGGCGACGCCAACTGAGGCAGCAGCAGCAGCGGCAACAGCGACAGTAGCAGCAGCAGCGCAGCCGCGCCAACAGCGACGCTACATGCGCAGCGCAACGGCGGCGAGCGTAACGCAGCTGCTCTCTGAAAGCTGCAACAGTTTGCTGCAGCGCTTTCGACGCAATCCGAGCGAACGACCTGATAACAAACTGCAGCAGCAGCACCAGCAACAACAACAACAACAACAGCAGCAGCAGCGCAATCGGTAATCGATGCAAAAGAAATGAAGCGAAAGAACTGCACACACACGCACACAAACAAACACACACATACAGCCACACATACGTATAAATTATTTTTAATTTTGCGGTGATTTTTTTGTTGTTCCTCGTCAAACAACAAAAACTCGGTCAAAATGTTGCCAGACGCGTCGCAGCTCTCATCATTTATTTTATTTTCATTTGATTTCTTTTTGTTTGTTATTTTTGGTTCGACGTTAATTTAAGTATGTAATTTGCCCCATTGCCGTTAGCTGCAGTTAGTTGCAGCGCAGCAGCGCGCTGCTTCGTTTCTCGACGCGTTCGACTCTTTCGCTTCAAGGGGCCAATTATGTAAACATCGTGTCGAGTGCGTTGTAAATCGCGTGTTCAACTCCCCCCTTAGTCCGTGATTGTGTTTTGTGTGCGTGTGTGCAGAAGTGTGAAAATTGATTGTGGAAAATTGTCAATTAGTAGATTCAATTTCAGGCTGGAGCTGTGTAGCCCAGACTGACAACACAAAGAGAGCAAACGAATGAGAGTTCATTGTAGAGTTAGTGCTGTGGAGACATTCAATTGAACTGCAATCATTTACATAAGAATAATCATATATCTTGCAATATGAATTGCATACAAGCGACAGTTTTTAATGGTTTCTAGGCCGCTTAACTAGCCCAATGACATCTATACTGCATACAAACCTCATAAACCTCAAGTATATACGCACTGTGTGTACTTAAGTTTACATATTTTTGATTAATAGCTGGCTAATTAAAAGTTTTAATTCAAAAGTTTCAATTTTCAAAATGCAAGCGTATTCGAGAAGCTTTCCGCCATTGAGCTTTCAAGTTCGCCATCGTGTCTCCCTCTCTCTCTGGCTGAATGGTTCGTCTATCTGGCAACTCTCTGCAGTTCTTCCTACTCTTGTTCTTTGCTGAGAGATCGACGCCATTATATTTCTCTCTCTCTCCCGCTTACACTCTTTTGTGGTCGGTGCTTTTAATGCATTTACTCTTCAATTATTTATTTTTATTACGCGCATTTGGAATACACATAAACGTAATTGTTTTGTCGTCTCAGCTTTAATCTTTTTATTTATATACATTTTTTTGTTGATATGAGTTCAAGGCTTTTCCTCGCAAGTATTTGCACCGCAAGACTTTCGATCGTTTCCTCGTTTCGCAAAAAGACGGAAATGTAAAGCTCTGCGATCAGTTCAGCAGTAATTAACTGCATTTTCTGTAGAAGCAGGCAACAGATTAATTCATATATCCACCCACTCATACACTCGCTCACTCTCACTTCTACCGTCTCTCTCTCTCGCTCCCTCTCTCTGTCTCTCTTGCATTCTCTTTGTTTTTGGCTCGCACAGCTGCTCCGGCTGCTGGGCAAGTGCGCAATATTTTCACACTTTTTCACAAAAATAAAAACGATTCCTCAATATTTTTTGGTAGAGGCGCGGTGGATTTTCCCCCCATATTTTTGCTATACATCCACAGTGCGTCCGTCGCATGAATTTCGATCGGATTTTCAGCTTTTCTCAGTTATTATTTGGTCCGTGTCGTGGCAACGCGCGTTCGTCGCGATTCAGGCGAGTGGAAAATACCAAAATACCAAAAATATACAACACAAAATCGACACCAAATTGAAGAAAGGGAAAGCTTTAAGTGCGTCATTAGCAATTCTTGTTTTGTTTTGGGCTTTTATAGTGCAGCGGCCATACCCGAGGATAAGATCAATAGCAGCAGCCGCAGCAACAACAACACCAACAATAACAATAAGGAAAGCAACGAACACAGACGCAGTGGCTCCAAGACCCCAACGAATGAGAACTACAATAACAATAACAGCAACAGCAATAACAGAAACAACAAAAACAAAGACAAAGACAAAGGCAATCAGACAAAACAGAAACGTCGCCGCAGCTCGGAAAAATCGACGAGCGGTCGCAGACGCCCGGAAGCGGAACGTGAACGCGAACGGGACAAAGAACGTGATAGGGATAGGGAACGGGACCGAGAACGAGACCGAGAACGGGAACGGGAACAGAACGCAATGAGCGACCGTCACAGACGTTACTATGCCGGGGGTGGCCTCGGCTACCATCCGATTAGCTCCACCAGCGGCAGCAGCAGCAACGCCCTCATGGGCCGCTATCAGAAGAGCTCCACGACGGCCACTGCTCTGGACCGGCTGCGCACCCACCTGAGTCCCGTGGGCAGCAGCTATAACTATAAGCCCACAGTACGAGGATTGGGCACCGGCCTCAGGCGCGACCTGGACGATGTTAGTATGATAAGAGCGTGCTGTGTGAATGCCAATGGAGAGCGCGTAGCGTGTTATTCGATCGGAGCCAAATTCATCCCGTGACTCACTGTCGGAGCGTTTGGCTTCTTTGTTTAGTCTCTTACTGTTTGGAAAACACTTGAAACTTAGTTGGCCCATTTTCACCTGTCACCGTGAGTCACAGCAAAGTCAAGTCGCTGTCCCAATTCTGTCAGAGCTCGAACGGGACTGGGACGGGCTGGAGGTGGGAGGAGATTGCATCCTCAAAGATTGCATTGGCAACCCCCATTGCCACATAATATTCGAATATATACAATATATATATTGATGCGTATATTATATATAGCAGGTGTATATAGCTAATATGTATCTGCGCTGATTGTGCTCTCGGATCCGCATATAGATGAATGTGTATATTTAGTGTGCCCACACGAACCGTTTTATAGCGCTTCTATATGCTTCTCTATATCTTCCTACTTGCCGTGTGCGTTTATTTTCGATTCCAAGCAAATGTCCATGCCTCTCTGGCTCCTCGCCCCGCTCCTGTGTCTGTCGCCTGTGTCTCTTTCGGCTCTTCAGCTCGCAGCTCTCTCTCTCTCTCTCTCTCTCTCTCTCTCTCTCTCTCTCTCTGGCTGGCATTAAATGTATAAAAAGCTATTCACAATTTCACGATTCTGGCATTTCGGTACAAAAATATATATAAACTCTGAAGGTCGGCGTGCCGTGGATATTTTGTTTAGATTTTCGCTAGGCGTTCTAAATAAAATAGTCGCCCCACTCCCTCCGCCAGCTCTTCTTCTTGAAGCGCTAGAGAAAGCTGCTGGATAGACGCTGAAAAATGCGAGTGAAATGATGTGAAATTAAGTGGCCCAAACACTGTTATTAGCCAGCGCCGAAAAGGCCACTTAGATGGGTCTGCGTATAGCCAGTGCTAGGTCTAGGTCTACCTGCGTCTATCTGGCTCAGACAGAGCGTGAACGTCTTCGTTTAGATCGCGCCGTCGTTTCCATTGGTTTCACACGAGCGCTGCTCAAAAGCACTTTCCTTATTCCATTATGAACTCCTCCCCAATTTGACTGGTTTCTCTTCTTGGGACGCACAGCGTCGCGATCTGCACTTGGACAAAGACAAGACGCCCACATTGTCAGCCGTTTCGCGGCTGGAGAATAAGTATTCGGACATTTTGGAGCGCACTGCGGCTGGGCGGCGCCGTCACGAGGAGGATCGGGACAAGACGCTAGAGCCGGACGACTATGGCGCCTATTCCAGTGGCCTGTTGCGCAGCGCTACCTCACATCAGCTGGCCAAGGGAAAGCTGTCGTCGAGCTCCTTTAATGCCGCCGATCGCAAGGAGCGCACACCCTACAGAACGCGTGCCCAACGGCAGCGCTACATGGCCGACTCCAGTGACAGTGGCTACCTGACCAGCGGAAACAGGTTGCTGGATGAGAACTACCCATTGGACTATGGCCACAGTCGCTATCAGCCGCAGGACTATCATGAGGCACTCCGCGCTGGCGGTGCCACTGGATACTCCACGGGTCGATATGGCCGGCGAGGTGGCGAGGAGGACACTGCCCTCACCTCGGGTCGCCTGTCCCGGGCCTACGGGCCGAGAACTGAACTGCCGGCATCAGATGTGTCCAACAGCAGCAATCATGCGGACGACCATGCTCTGAACTCTCGCAGTCGATTCGCCAATCGGCGCAGAGAGCCGGCTCCACAGCCCGAACTAACTGCAGAAGATCGTGAGATTCTGGCCGATGATCGGTCCTCGGAAGATAATGCCGCCATTCTGATGCTGCTGCGCGAAGACAATCAGTTCCTGGAGGCCAAGAAGTTCGAGGAGCGCATGCGCCGCCGACGCGAACTTAAGGAGCGCGTCAAGCGCATGGAAGAAGCAGACGCAGAGGCTAAGAAGACTGAAGCAGCCGCAGCAGCAGCGGCTGTGGCACAAGTCGAGGCAATGGAACAGCAGGCGGCAGCCAAGGCAGCAGCAGCAGCAGCGGCGGCTGCAGCGGCAGCGACATCTTCTGCGACTGCAGCAGCGGAGGAAGCGCCCAAGAAAAAGTCGCGCAGCAAAAAAGTAACTAACGATGATAGCGATTCAAGCAGCTCATGCTCGTCGGAGAGTAGCTCTGACGAGGACGTTACCGAGACCGACTGTCCAACTGGTGTCCAACTAACCAACACAGCTGACACAGCACAGAAAACGAAAAGCACAACAGACAAGGCCAAAACACCCACCAACTCTGTCAATGGTGCCCCAGTTCCATCTTCAGCAACAGCGACCAGTAATAACAACATCAACAACACGAACTCATCCAACACCACCACCACCAACACCATCCCCTCTGCTCTCTCTAACCTCTCTCTGCACGACACGGCAGCGACAGTCAGCGGCAGCGGCAGCAGCAGCAGCGCCAACAAAAGTCGTTTTCTGCTCCACTCAGATCGCAACAACAACAGCAACAACGACCTGTCCAAATACAAGCCCAGCAACCTCCTGCATTCGTCCAGTTCCGGTGCGCTGGCCTTTGGCGGCATTGGCGCCCGCCTCGCGGCAGCGGACACCCGGCGCCAGCAGCAGCACCAGCAGCGGTATCAGGGCGCCAGTTCCCGCACAGCTGCGGTGCTGAACGACTTTGAGCGCTACAAGCCCGGCAGCGGATCGAGCTATCTGCACGAGGGCTACGGCATCGGTGGGCGGCGCTCGAATGCGCTGGGCAGTTCGCTGTACCAGCGCCCGCAACTGGATCCCTACCAGCAGGCGCCGTCGTCGTCGTCGTCCTCGTCGCACTATCTGCACCAGCACGATCAGTATCTGCTGTCAAAGAGCGCCACGTCGTCGGCGCTGTTCCATAGGTCACGCATTCCAAAGACACTCTCGACCTTTGTAAGCCACTCGATGCATTTTTCTATGCAGCTTGAGCTTTCTGCCAACCGCCAAACCGCCACCCGCAACTCAGTCCACACTTTACAGTACTGCTAACTAACAGCGCGCGCCATGTTAACTAACAGCCGTTTTGTTACGCGTTCTCTCTGCATGTAAGAAAACTTGATCAATATCCTTCTCTATCCATATACTTAATATTTAATTTCAAAGCTTAATCTTTCTTTTACCAAACCAAAAAAAGAAAACAATTTAAATATATTTACATCTAAAAATAATTGCAAAGTAATAGTAAATGTTTAGCTAAATACTTGCAAAGACAACAACAATTTATAGCCGTAAGCGAATGCAATTTGTTTTTGCCCATGCGTTTTATGGTTCGTTTCATATATATTTTTTTTCTTAATATATTTACCGCCCCGTAATTACATATGTGTATACATGCATATAACTGTGTATATATACAAAAATGTTACATGATATTTGTTGTATGTTTTAAATTTACACACAAAAAAAAAAAAAAAAATTAACCATTTATGTAAAACAAAAAAATCTCAAACCAAAAAAAATTTGTCCGAACTAATTTTCTTATCGAACAAACGAAACGTATTTTTCTCGTGTTTTTTCTGAATATGATGATGAAAATCACAATGATGATGATGATGATGGGTTGATGTACAAACAACTTGATGATGATGATGAATTGATGTAAATGGTTGGTTTATGGATTGTCTGTCGGCGGATTAATTGTGAATTGGTGAAATGATGAAAATTTGGAAAACTGGATTTGTTGTGTGGTGCCAACGTGGGATCGGGATCATCTGGCTGGATTCGAAATTGAAATGATGATCATCCTCGGCTTGACGGAATATCTGGATGATGCTGGCCTGGCGCTCCACAAACGAAATGTGTCTCTTTTTTTCTTTTTTCTCTTTCTTTTTTGTTTCTTTTTCTCTCTATTTCAAATTACATACTCTAACCACACACGCACCTTATGTATTCGTCTCTATAACTGCCATCGACTGCAACAACAACAACAACAACAACAACCACGCCCCCTGCTGCAACCCACTACCAATTACGCTCGAACATAACTTAATATTCGCCGTCGTCTGCGTCGTCCTCGTCGTCGTTTTGCCCCTTCTGAATCAACGGACCAATGCACCTTGCAATCGCACCATCAACGCCATCGCTACCAACAACAACATCGCCACCAACACCACCAACACCACCACCACCACCGCCACCAACACCAACCACGCAACGAATGCTCGCCCTCTCCAATAACAGACAGCAAAGCCCGTCATTCAAGATGATGCTGATGGTCACTTAATATACCACAACGGAGACATTCTCCATCACAGATGTTCGTGACAATTTTTTCGTTTTTAATTTTTCCATATGTTTATGTTTAGAGTTTACCGCAGACTTTCCAATTTTTTTCATTTCAAAGACAATGAGCAAAACTGCCAACTGCCGCATTATAATTCTTCTGCTCGTAACTCGTACAGTTTTCAACTATCCAAGTTTTCTTTATTATTTCTTAATTATCTCACGACAAAATCGTCGCGTTGCCAGACATCGCGTGCGCCTCCGCCCCAAAGGCACATTTTAAAAGCGCTAAAAAATACAAAAAAGAAAATTAAATACCTCATTAATTAAAAACCAAAATTAAAAGAAACAATTTTCACACAATTTTCGACATATTTTTCCAAAAAGAAAGAAACAAAGAGAAAAAACTTCAACTTCAAGTTCAACTGAAATTAAACTATACAAAATTTTTACTTTTACCGTTCATAATTGAATTGAACTCTCTCACACACAAACACGTACCTCTACACACACACACACACATTTCCTGAACTTTCAGCGCATAATTAATGAAATAATATTGAAAATGAAAACTTTTCCGTATACAAATTGTTCAAAGCAGCAGCTCGAGCATATTTTATGGTCTTTTTGCTTAAATCCGAAAGATGTCCAGTTACAGGTTTAGATTTTAGCGTAAATAACTAACAATTATAATCGCTGTAATTGATGGAATCACATTCACTACAATACGCCTCCTTTTGCCACATTTCAGATAAGATCATGGCCACACTGGGCGAGGGTACTTTCGGACGTGTGGTCAAGGTCAAAGACATGGAGCGGTAAGTACACTGAAGCGCCGAAATTGTGATCTATATATAAAGACGAATTATAATATAATTGTACGTGAATTCACATTTTGATTCACAGTGATTTTTGCATGGCCTTGAAGATCATCAAGAATGTTGAAAAATATCGCGAGGCAGCCAAACTGGAGATCAATGCCTTGGAGAAGATAGCACAAAAAGATCCGCACGGGGAACAGTAAGTAGACTGATCATATATATAAAAGAATGAAATTATATATAAATATCTTTTCATTTATCTCGCTTCTAGTCTGTGCGTGAAAATGGTTGACTGGTTTGATTATCATGGACACATGTGCATAGTTTTTGAAATGCTGGGTCTTAGTGTTTTCGATTTTTTGGTCTGTATTTGGAGAGCCTCCTCATTTGGTAACCCCTATCTCATATACCGTTTTGATTGCAGCGCGAGAACAACTACGAGCCGTATTCTCTGGAGCAAGTGCGTCACATGGCCTATCAATTATGCTACTCTGTGAAGTTTCTGCACGACAATCGTTTAACGCACACAGATCTCAAGCCGGAGAATATACTGTTTGTCGACTCGGATTACACGTCTCACTATAATCATAAACTTGTATGTATTGTATTGTCTTATCATTGTTTTATATATATAGTTGTATTTCACGCTTTGCCCCATCTTCCAATAGAATCGGGAAGTGCGTCGCGTCAAGAACACAGACGTGCGCCTAATTGATTTCGGTTCGGCCACCTTTGATCATGAGCATCATAGCACAATTGTCTCGACGCGCCATTATCGTGCGCCGGAGGTGATATTGGAGCTTGGTTGGTCACAGCCTTGCGATGTTTGGTCCATCGGGTGAGTTAGCTAGACTGTTATTACTATGTAAACGTTTTTCTAAACTCTCCACATTTGCTTTCAGTTGCATTCTGTTTGAGCTATATTTGGGTATTACGCTATTCCAGACGCATGACAACCGCGAGCATCTTGCCATGATGGAGCGCATCTTGGGACAAATTCCATATCGCATGGCACGGTAATACAATGCAGCTCATGCTTTTATTTCCCAAGGCGCAGTACTCTTCACCGAAACCGTTTAACGTTTAGCAATCACACTCTTTACAGCAAAACCAAAACAAAGTACTTCTATCATGGTAAGTTAGATTGGGATGAGAAGTCCAGCGCGGGACGTTATGTGCGGGACCATTGCAAGCCCCTCTTCCTCTGTCAACTGAGCGACACCGAGGACCACTGCGAGCTGTTCAGCTTGATTAAGAAGATGCTGGAATACGAGCCCTCGTCGCGTATCACGTTAGGTAAGCTTAGCACCAACATTAATTTGAATTCCGATCTAATTCGCAATGTTTACAGGTGAGGCTCTGCGACATCCGTTCTTCGATAGGTTACCAGAACATCAGCGCCTTGGCGAAATGGGCAACAAGCAGCCACTCTCGTCCGGCAGCAGCAGCCGCGAGCGCTCCCACAGTCTGTCCAGATGAGAATTACAGCGATTTGGTTATTGTTGACAACAGCGACAACGACATCAACGTTATTCAACATACACAACTACAAACATGCGTACACACACCGTGCGAAGAGTCTTCAATCAACGTAATGCAACACATCATTGAGCAGCAGACGAACAGCAAGCGGCAACAATAACAATTACTATTACAATAATATTAATTTACTAATGGCGAACCCTAATTTAAGTTCTAAAGTCTTATTTAGAAATTTTGTAACTTGACTTGTATAGAAGGAAATTTCTACACAAAAATAACCCAACTGTTAAGTAAATATTGTGCGCATGCTGCACGCTCTGCTCAATTTGGTCCTGTGCATTGTCTCATCCCAGCCGCCAATCGTGTTTTGTTTTGTAATGATAACCAAATCGTGCATAATATATTGATAGTGCGTCCTCCTAGCCCGACACTGACGCCGCCAAACCTAAATACCTAAATGTAAATGCACACAGAAATGTGCACACTCTTAACTTGAGATAGATAAAGAGACCTCCCCCAACACGACTGCATTGCTTAAAGAAAACTAAACTACAATTGTAAATGTACTATATAAGAAATCAATCGATGAAGCGATAGTTGAAATGCAGATCCATGCGCAGGCTGTCAATTGCCATGGACTTGCTTCTAATCTGTAATTAATCTATTATTTTTCGAGTGCGTGAGTTGTAAGCTAATGCCAGCCATTACACATACACATATACCCATAGCTAACCCCACATATAAACTTATAAGTGTATGTCAATATCAGATGTAAAGATCTATTCGTATGACACCTCGCCGCAGAGGGTGCCACAAGCAAAACAAAAAAAATTAGCAAACGCTGCTTTGTTTGCGATTCTTTGTGTAAATTACTTAGTAACCAGAGTCATTCTCTCCTAGGTTATGTTTAATGTGTAGAATCGGCGCTGTTTGTTCACATATTTTCCATCAAAGTACGCCCAAACAATACATATACACACACACATTTATATATATTTATATGAAAAAAAGAAAAGAACACTAGAAAGTGGGGGAATGCAAGAAGTATATAGACATATATACTTAACATACTTAATTCAAATGATTGTGAGTTAGTTTAATATTACATAAATATTAATTTTAAATTACATTATTTGCAATTAATTAACCCGATCAACCAGCATATAAGATCTACAAAAAAAATACAACTATTATTGTCAAGTTATTTAAAGTGAAATAAATTTTTAAAAATATTTGACTTGGATTTTTTCTAAATTCGGAACCAGAAAACTTTTCGAACTCAATTGCTGATTACTAAAAGTACAATGATTATTATTCAGATGGATTCTATTGATTTGAAGAGCAAAGGTGGATGTAGGCGGGCATCGTATTGCCTATCAGCAACTAAAAGCGTGTTTCAGCATGGCCAAACCTTATTGCATTTGTAGTGAAAATAATCAAGACGCTACGTCATCGCCGACAAGGTTTGGTCGCTGGGGTCACGATATTTTCACAAAAACTCAGTTGGATTGACAGGCGCGCAGAAATGTAAGCGAGCTAATCAATATTTCACACACAGAAATTTTTACCAGACTTCCGCAAGTTACTCAGCGACTGTGAATTTATAATCTATATGTATGTATGTACAATATATTGTCAAGTATATAGTATATATACTGCACTCTTTGGTTGCGTTCAATGCTGGCTGCAACGCAAATGCAAAAAATTATAGCCTAAAATTGTTTATTCCCAATTCAAATATTGCCAAGCAGATAATGTATTCTCAGATCTTACCTTACCAGAGATGGTGTTATATTATAACATTATCAACAATTGCATTTAGCACAAATGCCTCCCATAAGATCAATAATTACAATGTTATTTCAATATTTTCGGGAATATTTTAGCATTTATTTGTTGTTCATTTTAGTGGATTTTCGCTACGTGTTTAAATGTCAATTTGTTTTTCTTGTGTTTGTTTTCTAGAATTTTACAATTAGTTTCAACTAAATAAATAATAACAATTTATAAATATAATTCTCTTTTTTCTTTCTTTTTTTTTGTTTTTGTTCTCCAACTCGCTAGCTGAGTGTTTCGAGTGTTATTTGTTTGCTTTAACGTAAATATTTCGTTTGATATTTCCCATTCAAATAAGTATCTCGAAGTTAGAAATAGTATCAGTAATATGCTTTTGATTACAATGTTTCTTCTGCAAGAATTTGTTGAATTAGGCCAAAAAGAAAACAAGGAGCACATCGAAATGTGCATTAATTGGCTGAATTAGAACTTAATGGCTAAAATTCGGCTTATGCTAGCTAAATGTATAAAAATAATAGTTAAGCCTAAAGATTGCAACGAAAACAAAAAACCTATGCAAACTGTGCTTTAAACGCAATAAATAAATATGTACCTAAACATTTACAATCTGTTCAATTTAATGACAATAATAGGTATGTTCATCTGATCCATCTATATTATAATATATACACATTTAAAAAAACAACTGAGTTTAGCGAAAGCAACCGAAAACTATTCTTTGCTTATTGTTCAACCATTCTCTCTATCTCTCTCTCTCTCTCTCTCTTTCGCTCTCTTTCTCTACAAATTTCCTTCTTCCGTTTTGTAACTTCGTTTCCGTTAACATTTTTATATTGTTTTATTGTCTATTTCGAAGATGTGGCAACGCCGCACAGGCGCAACTAAGCAGAGTCGTAATTCAATAGAAAATTATAGACAGTTTGGGGCTGACATCTAACTACACATATGTATGAATATATATATATATATATATAGTATATATCTATCTGTATATATACTGTTTATAGCTGCTTCTACTTATGGCCAATGACGAGCGTATAGTTTGCTGTGGTGACTGTCGACGGCAACGCCGACAGCGCTGGTCATTTGGCCAGCTTCAAGATCTCCGCTGCCGTCGCTGCCGCTGCAGCCGCCACCGGAGTTGCTCCGGTTGCTGCTGCTGGCACGCCCGTTGCAGCCGGTGGAGCGGGCGCTATGCGTATGGGCTTGGCACGCTGCTGACTGAAGAGCCCGCTCAGTGTGGCCGCTGTGCTTGCGGTCAGCGTCACGCTGGCACCCCCAATGCTCGTCTGTCCACTTGGCATGACTGTGCGCTTGCCCCGCACCATTCCATTGCTGGTGCTGTTCGTGGATGTGGGATGCTGCTGCTGCTGTTGCTGCGGCTGCTGTGGCTGTTGCAGCTGGTGGCCAATTACTGCGGATGCTGGCGTGGCTGCTGCGGTTGCCGAGGCTGAAATGTTATCCAACTCAGTCATTGCTTCTTGAATTGCCCGCTCGAGTTGCGAGTTCAGTTTGCGGCTCCTTTGTGGGTTGGTTGGTGGGTTGGTACATGGTTTTTGGTGTTGGTTTTGTTTTTGGTTGTGGTGTGTGCGTGCGTGCGTGTGTGTGTGTGTTTTTTTTTATTTATTTTTTTGGAAAGGTTTTTGGTCAGGGGTGGTTCGAGTTGATAGAGACGATGATAATGATGATGATGATGTTGCACACATAGGGTTATACACACACATATGCATACGCATACACACACGTATTTGGTTTTATTTTCAGCGCATAATTAAAAAAAAAAGAAACAAGAATATTAATTAGCAAAAATAAAATTTAAATTTACAAACTAAAATCGAAACTAATTTTAAAATTGCATTCATATGCCAATCGTTGCTACACTGCATAACAGATACGAATACGAATACGAATAATATTCAAAACTATTACAAAGGAATATCTAAATACGGAATATATATAATAACGGAATTTAAAATTCAAATTTCAAATACTTTATATATTAATATTATAAACTTCTTGCGGTGTTGGCTCGAATACAGTAAATATTCATGAAATTAATAAAAGTAATTTCAAATATCATATTATTTTATATTATGTTTAAATAATTCTCGCATCGAGCCAACTCTGTAGCAGAAGAAACTTGATAAAAAAATATATATATTTATATTTATATGCAACATAATAAATATGACAAAAGGAAGTAATAAATATTTATAGTTCAAGTATATATACAAGTTATATGTCTAATCTATATACTTTCTACATCAACTTTGGAGCTTTACAACTTTGGGCAAAGGAACTAACGAAGCATATTTATCATAGTGCTGTCTGGTGCAGGGATCTAAAAAAAAGTCGAAATATCTATAACACACTTGGACACCCCATCGATCCCAGTCGAAACCTCTCTCTCTTTTTCTCTCTGTCTCTCTCCCTCTCTCTTTCTCTCTAGTGGCATATGCATGCACATCCACCCAGTTCGCCGAGTGATGCTCACTTTCTGGTATCCTTTTGCGCCTTGTGGTGGGCCTCCAAGCCCTCGGACAAGCTCTGTAACAAGTTGACCGGTATCAGCTCGGAGGAGGAACGGCCGCCGCCGCCAAACCACTGCACCCACACGTGGTCGAATTGTTGCGACGGCGTGCACACACCGTCAGGCATCTTGACTATCTTGCCAGGCCAGGCGGGATGTCCACGCGCCGGCCCCCAAATCAGCTCACCGATGGCGAATGTGCGCGGTGGCAACAATGCCACACCATTTGGCGTATTTCTGGCCAAGCTGCGGTGGAGTCGACGTGCCCGTTTCGTGGGCGTGCGGCAGTTGGCTTTGAGTGGTGCAGCTTCACTGAGCGCCGGTGCATCCATGGGCATGGCCGGCAGCTGCGTGGTGGTGGGCGACTCTACATACAGAGATTTGGAGCAAGCAGCGGCTTGGTTAATGTGGCCGAGACTCAATACCCGACACCAGATACCCGACAAAGCAGTGAAGAACAGAAAACAAAAGCGGAGTGCAGTGGATGCGAGGGGTGCGACAAGTGCTTGGCATGCAACAGGTGTGTGAGAGTGAGCGGTGGTTGGTTGGTGGGTTGATTGATTGGTGGGTCAGTTAGTGAGTGGATGCAGTTAGTGGTTGGTGCTGTTGTGCATTAGGACACTGGCAAAGCCTTACCCTGGTAGTCAACGCTAACTACTTTGTGATTATGGACATAGACGCTTTGATGGCTATTGGATGTTGGGGGCTGTTGGTGATGTTGGTGGTGTTGGTGGTGCATGACTTGGCGACCCGATGCCGCCGTCGTTATTGATGGCGTTGACAATGTGGCCGACGATGACGATGAGATAGACAGGGATGTGGTGCTAGTCAGTCGCATACCTTGGCCCATGAGTCCCACAGTGTGGCTGCTCTCCGTCGACGCCTGCTGCGATGTGATGTGAATGCGTCGGATCTTCGGATCCGTGGGCTTATAGATGCTGCTGGGCTGGCTGAACAAGTTGCTGCTGCAGATGGCTGTGAAGGCGGAGAGGAATTAGATCAGTAAGCCAGCAGAGATAATCATATATAAAGCACTTACTCCGCTCGCAATCCGTGGACGAGGGCGACTGGCGACTCTCAACGCTTTGTGGTGAGATAGCCGCATCCGGCTCCGAGCTGGAGACGCACTGCACCTGCAAAACAGATTTAATTAATAGAAATGAATGTGCTGTAAGCTGTGTCAACGGTTCGGATTACTGACCATGTCGCCGCTGCCGCTGCTCCGGTGACTGGGCGGACGCTCGGGGCTGCGCGGGCTGCACGTTGTGGTATCCGGTGGACTGGCGGCAGTCACTTGGCGATTGGTGTGTGCATCCGAGACATAGGTGGTCGCCTGCGGTGGCTGCAAGCTGATCTGCTGCTGCTGCTGCTGCTGTGGAGGCTGTTGATGATGCTGCGGCTGCTGCTGAATCTGTATGGTGGCCGTGGGACTGGCCTGCACAAAGGAGGCGCCACTCTGCTGGGCTGCGGGCATGACCAGGCCCATGGGTGTCGAGTAGATCTGGCCAATGGGACTGAGCTGTCCGTTGGCGCCCACAATGTACTGCTGGCCGCCGGTGCTGGGCGAGATGAAGGAGGGTTTGTTCTGCGGCGAGGGCGTGCGCAGCATCACCTGCCCCTGATGCGTCAGCAGACTCGTCGTGGGCATATTTTGGATCTGCAGCAGGGTTGCTTCCGGGCCCATGACCAGGCCGGCTGGCATCAGCAGCTGCTGCCCAATGAGATTCACTTGCTGCAGAATCTGGCCATTCTGGAGCAGCAGCTGCTGCGGCTGAGGCGCAGCCGTCGCCGGCTTGTTGACCACAATGCCCTGGATGCCTGGACTCAGCTGGAACTGCTGCGAGAATTGCGGCTGAGCTGCAGGCGCTGCAACTGCAGCGGCATTCGCCGCCTGCTGCAGCAGCGCTGGCGCCTGGCTGGGTATGCTGGGCGAGATCTGAGGCGAGTGCGTCTTGGCCGGAGAGCCGCTCACGCCGCAGACCAAAGGCGGCGGCGGAGTGCTGCAGACCGAGGTCTTGCGCTTGCGTGGCCGTCGCTTGGCCTCGGGCGACGCTATAATGGGTGCAGCTGGCTGTGGCATGCCCAGCAACTGTTGGTGCTGCTCCTGGTGCTGCTGTTGCTGGTGCGGCTGCTGCTGCTGGTGATGGACGATGTAGCCGCCGTTGGGCAGCGTGTTGAGCAGCACCGTCTGTGGCGCTACCGCCGTACCCGCCGGACTGATCTGACTGATTTGGCTGGCCTGCGAGCTAATGATCTGATGATGCAACAGCTTGGCCCCGCCAGCGTTAAGTATCGGAGATGGTTGGCTAACGATGTAGCCGCCGCCTGGCTGGGCATGCAGCTGTGCCGTCTGCGCCGGCCGCTGGGCCTGTGCCGCCGTTGCTTGCTGCTTGCTGGCGTTGGGTATGACCAGCAGTTGGCCAGAGGAGGTCATGATCAGCTGATTGCCGCCGCCGTTGCTCGCCATCGACTGCAGCTGCGCCACAGCTGCGGAGTTCGCGCTGCTCAGCGTGGTGCCTGGCCGACTGATGCCCGCCGTGGTCGTAACAATGCTGCGCGTGAGCGTGGCTGCCCCATTGTTGGCCACCGACTGCCTGTGGGCAGGACCCACTGCGGGCTGGCACTGCTGCCGCAGCAGGCGCAACTGAGCCGCGGGCTGGGCCGCTGTTGCCTGGGCCTGCACCTGGGACTGGCGCATCTGCAATTGAATCTGCGCCTGCTGCGGCTTGGGCGAGGCGTTGGGCGTGCTCTTGCCCGAGTCCAGTGAGTCTGTGGGCGGGGAGAGGCTATGGCGCGGACTCTCATGGCTAGTTGAGATGGCGCCCACTTGCTCCGGCCGCTTCTCCGCCTCGGGCCCGCTGCTGGACACGGGGGATTCTTGGGGCGCCGGCACCACCGTTATGCTGGTGATTTGGGGCTTCTGTGGGCGCGCGAATGCTGCTGCCGTGTCGACATGCAGCGAGCGAGGCGCAACTCCAGACGCCGCACTCGGCTCCACCTCCCACTTGCCGGCCGTGAGCAACGAGAGGCGACGAATGCCTCGACGGTGCTGCTGCTGCTGATGATGATGCTGCTGCTGGTGCTGGGAGCTGTGCACGATGGGCTCCTGGGGCAGTGCACGGGCCGTGGCCGTGCCAGTGGCGTTTGCCGTGACGGGCTTGGCATCCAGGCCCACGCCCAGCGTGTTGTGCAGCAGCGTCGTCTGCTGTTGCAGGTAGCCCGCGGGATCATCCTTGAAGTTGGGCTGCTGCTGGGCAGGCGTTGAAGCCGTCGTCACGGGCTTTATCACATGCGCTGGGACTGCAGCTGGCTCTGCGGCTGGCAATAGACCAGGAGCAGAAGCAGGAACAGATGCAGGAGCAGGAGCAGGAGCAGGGCCTGTTCGCTTTGGCACGCTGTCCATGCCCAGTGCTTGACTAGTTTGCATGACGGTCGCATTTGTGGAAATGGGCGTGGCTGTGACTGGAACTGTTGCGGCAAACGATGTCCTGCTCGCCAGCTTGTAGCTGTTGTTGTTACTGTTGTTGTTGTTGTTGCCATATTTGTGGCAATCAGCGTCTGAAATGTGTCAGAAAAAAGAATTCAAAGGAAAAGTCAGTAAATGTTTGGCGAAAGTCGCTCGTTGGTTATGCAAAGTGCGTCGTCCTTAAAGTGCCCGCAACGTGCCCTCGCCAGCAGCCAAGCAAAGGGCGTTCCACAAAGGTCGTCACTTGCCATTTGACAAAAGCAGACAAATGCCAAATGGCTGCGAAAGCGAAACACAATAAAATCAAAGCGCAAGAACGTGCACGGCAAACTTAAAAGCAAGGGCAAGTGGGAAGGATCTGCAGAGTGGAGCCAACAGTTCTTGGCGGAGGGCACTGAACGCAGCAAGGTTCAGCGCTCAGCTAATGCTAAACTTAATTAAAATGCAATAGAAAGCGAACAAACGCCGCCCTATGAATGAAATCTCTAGAGCTGTTTGTTTAGCCAAAAAACCAAAAGAGAAACTTTTGAGGTTTTTTTGTGCTGTGAAGGGCAGGTGCTGGCAGATAACTGAATAACTTTAGGTATATAATAATTGTTAGCAAATTGGATAACGTAATGGTTAAGTCTTAGTTCAAATGTCAGAAAAAGTCTCTGTAAAGAGAACTGTGTGAAATGAATATAGATAATGAAATAAGCCTTAATTTAGTTAGATAAAGATCTACCTCATATCAAGATTTGTAACACTTTAAAACTGAAGTCATTGTACGAACTGTTGCTTTTGGTAATGCTTAAATCTAAGATCATATTTTTATTACTTTACATTAAACACTTAGAATATGAAACATAAATGAAATATTTACATCTTATTTATAACAATTCTTTAAATTGTTTAACAATGCTGGAATTGAAAAGTTTTGGTAACAGAAATCGAAAACGCAATTCATTTCACTTTACTTTTTAATACCGAAAGTAACAAACACATAATTTAAAGCTGAATTATTTACGGCTTGTAAGTTCTTCCTTGTGCAGCACCACACAACCGCAGCCACACACATACTCTTACACACACACACTCCCATGCAAACACTTATTATTTAAGCCGCAATCGCGAAAATTTCTAAAACGCAACAAAGTTTTGCTTGGCGCAGCATTTTTAATGCCCCGCTGATTGGGGCAACAACTGCCCCAACGACAGACTGACAGACTGTGGCAGCGCCCACTCTACCCCCCTCCCCCACTCCACAACCACCATCAGTTACGCCGTTGCGCTGCTTTACGAGTGGGCGCGGCTGATAGGCGGATCGCAATGGACGCGCATGGCTAAACTTTGCCGTCAAGTCCCTTTTGTTTCAATTAACCTTTTCATTTGAAAGTTTTAACAATGTTTGCCAACTGTTTTGCCCAGCTGGCGAGCAGCGTCACGCCCACAACGATGCCGCCCCCCGTGGATGGTCAGACAGCACAACAGCTAACAAGTGTCGGAGCCACAGGGATAGGGCACGGATGCCACACGCTCAAAGGTGACCCCAAACGCGCTCGAAACCCTTTTATTGTGAGAGAGTGAGTGAGTGTCTCCCCTCCCACTCTCTCTCACTCTGGGTTGGTGTCTCTGGGAAATCAACAAATACTTTTTGATATCTCAAATTGAAATCCAAACGCCACAAAAGACCCAAACTGAAGGCCAGACACCCCAACAGTTATGCAAAATGTCAAGCAACAAGCCAAATGGATGCACTGAGCAAAACGAACTCAGCCTACACTGCAAATAATTTTGGTCAATCAAATAAGGTATTTAATCTAATAGCATTTGATTTAAGAAATAATATTTAGGCATTCTAACGACCTCACTTAATAAATTAAAGAAATTCTAGTTAAAATTTAAAACTATTTCGCTTTAGTTGTCCTAAACTCTACTCCACTTCTCTGCTCCCCCACTCCTCCGTTCTCCCACTCCACAAACAGCCGCAACACAACACTATAAACTTTTTAACACAAATTTCAACAATAAAATGCTGTTGGCCAAACAGTTCTGAAGCCACTTTCGTTAGGCACTTTGTGGGCCAGAACTCATGCAGTTAGCATTGGTTGGCTTGAAACTTTGCTCTGAAGGACTCGTTGCTGGGAGCGCTCTGAAGTGGAAACGTTAAACAGTTGGGGCTATTTAATAAACATAATATTTGCTTATGTGAGCGCTCGTCGCTTCCATGGATGAAGCCCCAGAGGCATTCAGTAGACGAGGCGACATTCCTGAACGGCTTTTGACAGCACAAACATGTTCGGGTCCTTTGACTGACCCGCACAAAGGACGAAATCAAAACAGTTTCGCACACACACACACACGCACACACTCACAGAGGGCCAAAGAGACAAGCAAACAAACAACAGGCGGAACAACATGACGCAAGCAAATGAGAAGAGTGGAGGAGGGGCCAGTGTGGCAGTGGGGGGAGCTGCTGCTACTGTAAATGCACTTCCTGTTGCCTGCCACGCCCACCAGCTCCAAGCGTGTGCGCTTAAAGCTTGTTGAACCCATTTTTCTGTATTATTTTTTTTCTGTATTCCAGCTTTTAGCATGTGTGCGTATCACCCTTCTATTCGCCTCTCACACACACACTCTCTCTCTCTCTCGCTCTTTCTCTATTTATATATACATATATATCTTTCCCTTTCTCTCTGTGTGTGCATTTTCACTTTATCATTGTCTAGGCAACATTTCCCACTTGCCAGCAGCCCAAGTCCACTGCAATTGCATCCGACTGTGTGTGTGTGTGTTTATAGATATGTATATATATGTATGTATATAGATAGTTATGTACATAGCATTGTTTGCTTGCACCGTGTGCTTTTGGCTCCCACTGGGCTGGCTCGCGCTTGTTTTGCTTTACTTTGAGCACGTATCTACACTATTTTCAACTGCTTTTCGTCCCCAACTCCGCTCCGCTTCCCCCTCGCCTGTTTTCCCTTGGCTGCCTGCACAATTCTTTTCCTTTAGCATACTTTAGTGCGCTGCCAAGGCGCTGGACGTTTTCGCTGCAGCCACAATTCCCAGAGTTGCCATGGCGCTAAGACTGCAAAGCTTGCCAACTGTGCAGCATATAAAATATTTGTGATTGCTTCAAGGATATCCAAATGAATTGCACACACAGTAATCAGCTCAAAGAACTCCGCAAAACTCTGCGAAATAGATTTTTTAGCGACAATTCATAATGCTCGAACTAAAACTGCTCTAAGCAGCTTTTCTCTCAACTGTTCACGATGATATAAAGAAAAACAATGAACTAAAGCTGTTGGCGCAAATCTAAAATGCATTGTTGGTTGTATAAGCTGCTTTATAAGACTTCTGCAAGTGCAGCAGAAGACGTTAAATGATATACAATACAATAGAAAGCATTAATTCATTCACTTAAATTGAGCCGGCGACAACCCTAAAGTTCGCTCAAGCATTTAGCTTGAATATTGCCTTCGCTTATCATTAAATAATGTTGGTCTACAAATTAGTTGGGCTATCAGCTGTCACTCACCTTTGTTGGCCAATTCTAATGTTGCTGTTGTTGCTGCTGCAGCTGTTGTTGATGCTAATGTTGCTGTTGCTGTTGTTGCTGTTGCTGTTGCTGTAACTGTGGCTGTGGCAGTGGCTGATGTCGTTGCTGTTGCTGTTGCTGTCGTCGTAGTTGTTGCCGTCGCCGTCGCCGTTGCCGTTGTCATTGTTGCTGCTGCTGTTGTTGTTGTCGCCGTTGTTGTTGTTGTTGCCATCAACGCTGTAAACGCATCACTGACCGTGGCGACAGCAGCTGCTGTTGCTTTCGCCATCGACATTGTTGTCGCCATCATTAAATCCTTGACAGGCTGCGGATTGTGCAACGGCTCGCCTCCATCGAGCAGGTGCCGTTGGTGTGAGCAGAGCGCCACAATCGCCTCCTGGTTGATACCTGGCGACACCTTTAATGGCATGTTGGGCACCTGCAATTAACATAATGCAACAAATTGTCACATTAGCAATTAGAATTCAACAGCTCCACGATAATGGATGGCGGCGCCATCAACGACGCATTTGCGATTGTTTCTGTCAATTTGAAATCGAAATTTTAATCACACGCAGCAACACACGGCCACTGTGCGATAGACACATATTTGTTACTGCTATTCATTTGCATGTGAAACGTGAGTGGCATTGGCAAAAGAGAACAACAAACGCCCTAAGGCAGTTTGTGTACTTTGCGGCGCCTTTTATATCCTGGTAATATGGGGTAAGAGAGGTAGTCTGTGCTATGTATAAGAATGAGTTGACAATTCAGTAAGAAAGATTATTTAATCTGGTTTGTTATGAAGACCATTTCAATTGTTTCTGTTTAGCTTTAATTATAATTTGGGGTATATTGACGAAACAAATTTGGTTTTGAAAGACTCAAAAAGACATAGATAATCTCCTACATCTAGGTTTCAAACGTATTTTAAATAAATTCAACATTATATTTTATTTTAGAAATACTGCAGCGATACCAGTCCATGACGCTAAAGACAATAACTGGTGTTTTGTGATATATTTACAAATTTTATATACATAAAGATCACCAAGTACCTTTTGTCAAAGAGATTAAAAGAAGAACCATTAAATATATTAATGGGTTAGAAATATATGACAACGATTTAGGACTCCTACAGAACACCGAGCGAAGGCGTCTAAAAAATCATGTTATGTCATGTACTGGACCTATTTAATAAACAGTAAATAAATAATAGAGCGTATATTATACGCATAGTATATGATTTCAATTCAATGGAGTTCAAATCATCCGGTTATTTATAGTTAAAGTCAATCAAATTTGCCTATTGTTATATTAACAGATTGCAAATAAATATGTAAATAACAAAAAAATAAATAAAAATTAAGAAAAAAAATATTTTATTTTAGAGTTCTTTACAGGGTATTACCAAGTCGTGCAACATTTCTACATGTTTTTTACTTATTTATTCGCTTTGCTTTGATAACCTTCAGCACATAAACTGCACAATAGACAAGCCAACACACACACACAGACACACACACACACACAGACATCATTCAATTAGCATTTTTGCAAATAGATATCGAATACAAGTCGAATCAAGCACACTGAACGAACGAACACATGTAATCCCATCAGCTGCTGCAAATTGCGCTTAATAAGTACATCAAAAGATTTGATGGCGCCCGCCATGGGAACGCCTCTGGACCGCCCTCCCGCGCCCCGACAGGTGCTAGACAAAGGCTAGGAATTTATGCAAATCAGTCATTTGGGGGCATCGATTTGCGCGCCTCGAGGCATGACGACGACCCTTTTTTGGGGCTGCGAGGCGCGCCTTTTGTGCCATTTCAATCAGCGGACGGCAATTGCTTCATTGGCCGCTTAGGCGCTGCAAACGAGTCGCTCGACCAATTTGGTCAACAATTTGCGCAAACCAATCCGAGTGAAAATTCCACAGACCAAACTTGGCTAAAAGTGAAATAAAAACCGGCAACATTAAATCGATGTAGTGCTCAAAAAGCAATCAGCTCTGCGCCTTAAAAGTCGATTGTGACTGCATAACAACTGCATCACTCACAAATGTTGTTAACAGCGACTGTTCCAGGCCTTTAGAACAACCACAACATCGAGCTGGAAAAACTGTCAAGCTGTCGAGCTGAATGACTCAACTGTTTTTCCCACAATAACCACATTTTCCATATTCAGAGAGAAAGAGAGAGAGAGAGAGAGAGAGAGAACGCTTCTAAATGGATTTATTCATTTGCCACACCCAAAGACATGATGGCCATCTTTATTAATTCCCCTGCTCGCCCTTAATCTCCCGCCCCAAATATTCGATTTCCAATTGGAGAATCTCTGCTGTTGTCGTTCACTCTGCTCTTAATTTTCATACTTGAGCTGGTGTTTGCGGTTGTGCATATTGCAGCTGTCAAAAGGCTGTTTGGTTGCAAACATAATTTCGACTCTGCAACATCATCTCTCTCCCACTGTCAATCCCTCCCTCTCTGACTGTCCCTCAAGCAATGCGCTTGCGAGTTGATTGCGAATGTTGAATGGAAACCTCAGCAGTGACTTCTCGTACATCCCAACCACCCACAGCTTTCAGCATGCAGACTTATGCATATATTGCACATTTTCAGTTGGCCCGTCGTCGTCTGGGGGCGTGGCACGGCCGTCTGCCTGCTAGTAATGCGATAAACGAAGTGCAACCCATACGGACTGGTCGCTGGCCATAACAACCCAAAGAATTCATGCGATATACACGGAAATTTAATTGGGATTTAATGGAAAATTAATTAGTTGGCAACGGACAGACATGTTGCTGCAGCATCAGCAACAGCAACAATGGCAATTGCTAAAAACTGAAAAAACAGCGCAACGTATTGCTATCAGACAATATAATGTCATATTTATTATACGAACTTAATGGGCAGAAAATGCGACATACAAAATGATAATCAAATTTAAAAATTAATGCCAAAAATTTGAAGCCATCAATCAATAAATAAATCAATGAATACAGTCTGACTAGTTCTCCTGCCTTTCTGCCATCAAATTATTATTATCTGATTTTCTACTTCAAATTGTGCAACAAAATTATCGATAATATTTAACATAGAGCTGATAAATCGAAGTTTTTACAGCCCTGCAATAAAGTATGAATACAAATTTGGTTCATTTTGCATTTGGAGCCACATCAATACCTTAAAGTTCCATTTTGTCTGGTTGTTCGCATTAAGAGTTTACTGAACTAAATTGCCATCAAAAGCATTTATTTGTTATACAACTTGCGTCATACCCTTTTTGAGACATGTCCGCTACAGGGTATGGAAACATGAATTTGTCATTATCCTTATATAAACTCTTGTTAACGTTTCAAATACATAAAACGTTATGTATATTTACAGATGGCATGTTCGAAATACGTTTTTGCATATTTGACATATTAACCAGCGCTGTTTTTGACAGAAATTAGGAAGGGCGAGGGACAGAGTGCAGACATGGGACACGCCTATGGAAAGCACGCAATAAAATGCCAGGCGACAGAGGAAAAAAACAAATGAAAAAAAAAAAAACGAGCGAAAATACCAACAAAACATTGCACTTTTGCATGCATAATTGCGACGAAATTAAAGCAAAATGCGCAGACAGCGGGCAACGGGGAGCGAGGGGAGGTGGCCGACAGCCACATGAGTGCCACATGAGTGGTGGCAGCAACACCAGCAGCACCAGCAGCAGTTGGGCAGGTGTGAAGCTTGTGCACAGGTGCATGGCCGGTGTTGGATTTCATTAACATCATAATGACCGGCGAGCGAACGACGCCAGACGGCCGACAGCCGACAGCCAATAGCCGACAGCTTTAATCCTGGCCGGCTGGCCAGCAACCTGCCACAACAACGAGCTGGGCACATGCAGACCAACACCTCAGTTGCCGCCACCCCCTAGAATGTTGCTCCTCCTTCAGAGTTTTCTTTGGCTGCAGCTGACGCTATAGCTCTAACCCTCGCTGGCAATCGAGGCGCACTCGCGACAGGAACCTGCGCCACCGCCGGATGTGAGTAATCGCTCAGTCACGTCGTTGCGTCGCGTTGCGTTGCGTTGCGGCGTCCTGCAGGACATTGCTGTGCGGCAAGATTCCTGTGCCCCACTGGACACTACCATGGCTTGCCATGCATGACGTAACCCGCAACGGAAGTCGCTCCGCGCACATGCAATGGCCCGGATAATGGACACCAAGCAGGAGCAGCAGCAGCGAAGCCGGAGCGAAGAACCACTTGGATGTGGCAAGATATTGCACGTTGCAGGCACGCAGCATTTTTGTGTGCAGCTAGCTGTTAAATTCCTCGCATTTTCCAATCAGAGCAGCAACCTTTTACATTCACCGGAAAATGCAAAAAGCAAAATATAAAATACCCTCGACTAGAGCTGTTTTTATCTGCCTGCTTCCTTGAAGCGCTCATTGGCTGCGACCTTCTTGGCCACCTTTACGGCATTTGCCTTTAAGAACTGAAACACTTTTTCAGCTACTAGTTGCAGTATTGTGAGCATTGTGAGGCACTGCAGCCTGTCGACTTCGACTTTTTGCTGTTCCTCTTGCCCGTCTTAATGCCACGCTGTCTGCTCTTGGCGCGTACAACATTTAATTTGGACTAATGAAGTTTCTATAAGAGCTCGCCTAAATGACTGGCAAGAAAAGAGCGATGCGCCAACCGTGGCAAACGACCCAAAGCAAACCAAGCTGAACCGCAAAAAACAAAGAGTGGAAAGGATCCCAACTGGAAATTCAGCCAAAATTCAATTTGGCCCAAAAGCGAAGCTGAAATTTGCGCGGCAATTGCTCTTCCTGCTTGCAGCTCGAGTGACGTGCAAATTGCACCAAAGAAACGTGGAAAAAAAGAAATTAGTCGAGTGACAGACGCAGAGATACCCTAGAAAATTGCTATGGCATTGATGGAGATATTGAATAAGTTCTTTGGTATTCTATTTATATTAAATATATCTGGAGATAAATTGGCTGAGATAGAATTTCGAATATAAGATATTCATTTTCAACACTTGGCAAGATAAGTTCTTATATGATATATCAAGTTTTAAACTCTTAACCTGGCAGTCTAAACCATAATTGTGTATTCATAGTACAAAAGTTTGTTGAGCATTTCTTTCAGCAAAATTTATGGAACATTTCCTTAAGTCTTGTAAAGTCAAAGTTTTGCTCTTGATACTTCACAATTATACCAACTCGATTAGCCTCTTACTGTACCTAGTGCTGGGTATAGATAGTGAACTGACACATCGCCTCGGCCCACCTGCCGTCGCTGGCCCAGCGCTAATTGTTTTAGTTGTTGTTCCATGAATATGCTAAGTTGTCTGTTGCGTTTTGCGTCAACCCGTTGCTGCACGCTTCGCAGTTCGCTCCTCGCCTGCTCGCTCAGCAAATGTTTATAAATGCAAATTGGCCGAAAAGTGCAGCAGCAGCAGCAGCAGGGACACCGACAGCGTCACTTTCTGGACGTGCTCGGTTAAATATTGTGAGCGGAGCGGGGGCTGCGGCGGCGGGCTTAAGTGACTGAAACGATTCACTGCGATTGACTGGGGTTCACTTTCGGTTTCGGGTCGGCCCTGGCCCGGACAAGTGCTGCCAGCTTGGCCCTGACATCGCATGCCCGCTGATCATGATGTGGGACAGCTAGCCTTCACACACACACACACACACACTGAAGACAACCAGTTGAGCAGATGGAAAACAGACTTGGGCGCTGGCCCATACAAATAACATCATTTTGACTTTTGTAGCTTGTGCGTGAGTGTGTGTGTGTGTGTGTGTGTGTGTGTGTGAGAGTGTGTTTTATAAACAGCAACAATAACAACAGACAGTTCCCATTGCGTTTTAATTTTTGGGTTACATTTTTATTATTTTTATTGAGTTGTAAATTTTGAGCTGCCGCCTGACCTTCTCAAGTTTGTTTGCTCGTTGTTCCAATTGTTAGTGTTGTTTGTTTGCATTGAGCTTGTGCCCAACAGACGCACAGACGCACAGACACACCGTATGACAGACTTACACAAAGCTACAACAATCTGAGGCCGGGGCCAAAGTTTTATTTGCTTGCTCAACTTGCGTTACACAAATTGCGTTCAATGTGCTCAAAATAGAACCGAGTGAAATACTTCAAGTACATATAAATATATATATATATAGCTGCATGCTTATATACCTATATATATATACACAAAGTCAGCTGGGAGGAAAATCAATTTCAATTGTTTCACACTTATCGCAACAGCACAGCATTTCTCGTTATTTCGTGTGCATTTTGCGTTTCGATTGGAAATTTCAATTGCAAATAATTGTTTAATTAGCGTCAATTGCAGTTCATCTATATATATATATGTGTGTTTGTATCTGTGTGGGAGATACAGATATATCATTCATTGAAGGGCCATAAAGTTAATGCAATTGCTTTATTTAGCATCTAACGATAAGATGTGCTTAGATTAAGTATACGCTGCGAATATTACGCATACGATATGTTGAACGGCAATAGTTTATATACAAACAGAAATCATTGAAACACACTGTGTGTGTGTATGTGTGTGTGTGTGCCTGTATGTGTGTACCCTATTTTATACAGTCATTTATAAGGCCATTGATATTTGTACATAGATACACAAGCAACAGCCAATGCATAATGAGCACAGGGTCATTGTTATATGTATGTATATAAATACAAATATATAGATGTGTATATACATATATTTATATAATATATATAGGATAAGGTCATACCCCTGCGCATGCATACTACTAGAACTTCGCGACTTGCTCTAGGACTATGGCCATTGTGAAGGTAAAAAAAAAATGTATTTTTACTTTTATATTTATATGATTGATGCGCTGACTACATCTGCCTGTTCTTATTGATTTTGTTTATCTATAAATATATACATATATGTATATATAATATTCACAAAAATATACATTTGCTTAGGCAAACTTTGACTTCGACTTTGCTCTGCAAATCGCAACTGTCTGAATAAATATTTGCTTAGGCACTTTCCAATGGCCAGCTCCATTCCAAGCACAGGCACATGCATGCACGCAAATCTATGGCCACTCGGACACATCATAATTTGCAGCGCAAACTGTGCAACATGACAGCCTGGATGGCGCTATGCGATATGAGCTGTTGTGGGGCAAGCCTAATGCCTAATGCGCCGCATCGCTCGTGACACTTGAGAGGCGACTTTCACCCAACAAAATAAAAAACAAACAAAACAAAAAAAAAAAAAGCAAAAAAGCAATGCCTAACCTACCACACCTCGCTGCGAGAGACACAAAGGCAACTTAAGCGACAGCAAAATGGCAATAATCAAAACAAAGAGCAAACAAACCAATAAACGAACGTAGACTTCATTATGGAGGCACATCAATCATTGCCAAAACACGAAGCCCCAGCGCCAACTGGGATGGGCTGGCGACAGCAGGGAGCGAGCGGGGCGACAGTCGAGTTGAATGAGCCAAGAGACGTCGACGAGAGTAGACGAAAAAAAAAACCCAAAAAATAAAAGCACAGTTGCCATTTTACCACAACGATGTGCAGATAGACAGACAAGCCACCAGAGATAGAGAAAGAGAGAGAGGGAGGGGCAGAGGGAGAAACATAAAGGGAATCGCGAAAGAGAGTGTGAGAGAGATCTGCAGCTGGAGCCAAGACAGTCAACGACTTGTGGTCAGCCTGTTGGCGGACAGGGGGGAGAACCCGGGCCCGCAAGAGGGCTTGTACGGTGGCACAATAAAGTGTTTAGTAAACAAATTGCGGCTGCCTTTTGATAATATGCACGCAGTCAGCTGAGCAGCTGCAGCGCAGCCTGCGACGCACACACAAGCGGAGGGCGTTTAGTCCAGGGGGCGGCAAAAGGGATAAGTTATAAGTACATTGCACCGAAATATCGATTGACGAAAGCCACAAAGGAGGCGAAAGGCAAGACGAGGCGAGGAAGAGGGAGGGAGGTTATAAAATCTGGAATGAGCTGTAGGAAGTATATATTAATACATGTGAGTATGTGTGTGTGTGGTTGCTGAGAAGGACATTGTGTGCGGGCGGTTGGACTGACGGGCGTTGGCGCCGACTTCACGCAAAAACCAAAGAGAAAACCATAAACTTAAATTAATGACCTCAGCCGAGGCGTAGCGCTGAAAAGGCGAAGCAAAAAGTCAATAAGAGCAAGAGCAAGAGCCAGAGCCAGAGCCAGACGCAGCGCCAACTCCAGAGCCAGCTGAAGATGAAGACAAAGAAATTGTGGAAACAGCAGCGAAGAGAGCTGGCAAAGCACAGTGATTTACCGTTGCAGTTGCGCTGCTCCAATTGGAAATGAATCTTATTGCTGGCGATTTCACTGCGATTCTCAATATGAAAACACATAAAGATGAAAATGCCTGTCAATTTGGAGCAATGTCTGCTGCCTCTGCCGCTGCCACTGCTGCTGCTGCTGCCGCTGCGACTACGGCAGATGGTCAGCCGTTTGAAGCAGTCCGCATTGGCTAAGTGATTATGCAGTCGACGTCGACGTCGACGCTGATTTTGACGTTGACGTCGACATAGCCGATTTGTTGTCAAACTGGTTTTACAAATATTTTGCGTTCATCTGTTGCCCAGGCGGTGGGGTATGTCTCTCTCTCGCTATCTCGCTCCCTCTCTCTCTCTCTCTCTCTCTCTCTCTCTATGTTGCCAGGCGGCAGTTACATGGCTGCAACGCTTAGTGAAAGTCGCTTGAATGCCGTTTTCTGTCTGCCCCTGCCACACCCCACTCGGCCCAGACGCTGCTTGTCAGCCCCAATCGCTAGTTAGCTCAATGCGCATTCAATTAGGTTTAGCTCAAGCTTTGGGCTTTGACTGCCAGCTAGCTAACCCAGGCTGCTATTTACAGACAATTATGAGACAAACTAGTTGGATTTGCAGCTAACTAACTTACCTGAGCATTAAAATCGAAAAAGTATTCCGGCCGCAGCGGACACGGCAGGCCGCACTTGCAGGTACCCTGTGTTAGCAAATAGTCCTTGATTTGGAATTGTGTGCGCAGCGTTTTGCCCGTTGGACTGTAAGAAGCAAATAGATTCATTAGATAAACGGCCATAATGCATATGAAATGATGCCAATTAATGCTATAAATAATTTATTAGTTAATAGAACAAATTGTTGTATGCAAATGTCAATTAAAAACTCGTCAACAATAGCTAAACTCTGCCCCCGACTGTCCCAAGCCCCCGCAAAGTAATTAAGCCCAACTATGTTAACAGCCAAACGGCTAACAGAGTGCAAAGGCTGCACGAGCAGCACGCGGCTGTTTAACTAACAGCTCATTAACATAATGGGCAAATGACGCGTCGCTTCGCATTAACATAACAATGTTAAACGACAGTTGGCAACGCTCGCACACACACATGCATGCGCGGAGTCTATGTACATGCGTATGTGTGTGTGTGTGTGTGCACATACATAAATTAATACCAATCAGAATTGCTCGCTGCTCGTTTTGATCGCATGTCAAATAAGTGCGCGCCACTCAGCGCATAATTCAAACTGGTTTTCACGTATTTACACGCAGCTCTGGTTCTCGCTCTAGCTCTCGCTCTCGCTCTCCACGTGAGCTTATCGTTGAGCTCTGAGCGGCTTAACCAGGGCCCTCGTGGAGTTGAGTCGCGTGATTTGATGATCCGGCTTCACTACAGAAGTGGGCATACAAATCAATTCAATGTTAACTTGGGGTGGGACCTCAGAAATGGTTTACTGTAAAGGCATTATCGCAACTTCTTTTAAGGCTATACTTATGAGTGTTTACTTTTGACTCTGATGTATTTCAGCTGTTCGAGAGCTTTCAGATGTAATAAACAATTATTTAAGAATATGATTTAATTATTTGAAATTGCATTTACTTGATATTAAATATGAATATTAAGATCTATTTCTATAAATATTTATACAAAATTGACAGTAAATGAATTTCAATTTCATTCCATTTTCGTAGCTATCTCTTAATTTATTTCAAGTATCTGTTAAATCTCTCTTTTATTGTAATACGCCACTCGAATTTCATAATTTTCTAGTTTTTCCAACTGGTTCACTGCGAATTTTCTGTTCTTTTGTTATGCAATCTCTGGAATCTAGTTCAACTCGCTTTGCAACAATTGCTAACTGCGTCTTAGGGTATCTCGGAATTCTACCCCACCCCAAAGCCACATTCGTAATCCGTTTTGCGCCCATTTCATTTTTACAACAATGAAATTTATAAAAAAAAAAAAAGCGAAGATTTAATTTTGAACCACATTAAAATATGCGCAGAACCAAAAAACGAATCCAGTGAATCAAGTTTTATTTTATAATTTTATTTTTTTACTTTATTTTTTTTTCGGTTTCTCAACTTTTGTCGAGCCCCTTGCAGGGGCCACGCATGACCGCAAATGCTGAAAAGTTGCTCTCGGTTTTTATATATATGTGTATACATATGCATAAAAATCATTGGGGTTAAAAAACATGGCGAAAACAAAAAACAAAAAAAAAAAAAACAAAGGAAAAAGTCGGAAAAAAATCATCGCTTGCTGCTTATTAATTATAAAGTGTGAGCATGTTGATGGAATCAAGGGCGCTGCCAATGATGATGGAGACGACGAGGCGAGGCGAGGAGAGTCGCACTTGAGCCCCGGGGTTCGGCAGCGAGGCTTCTCAGCCAGAAATGTTGAATAGGACAAGCTGCGCAACAGCCAACTGGAAGGGGTAGAGCCTGCTGCTCGCTCCTCATCTCGTGTGGGAAATCTGAATAATGCATATCAAGTGTGAAAGCGGCAGGGGCACTAAACGGAACGAAACTAAAGGACGGCAGCAACAGCAGCAGCAGCAGCAGCAGCAGCAGCAGCAACAGAGACGACAATCTACATAATTGAGCGGCAACAGCGGCAACAAGCGTGTTGCGGGTTAAACGAGTATGCGAGAATTGTCAATTGAAGAAGCCCAGCAGCAGCGGCACAGGATGAGTTGGATCAGGGTCTGCGACTGACACTGGAACTGAGACTGGGACTGGGTCTGAGCCTGAGCCTGAACGGCGACCACGGTCAACGTCGGATTTGTTCTCATCAATGGGCCTCACAGAATATCAACAAATCAGAGTGCGTAGTAGGGAGTGCCTGACTAGCAGTTACTCTGGTTGATTTTATTTAAAAATAAACCAGCAAATCGATATTTATCGATTGCAAATACTCTTGATCTAGTTGGGAACATACAATGTAACCCTAGTAAAACCGTTCAAACTTTCTTCTTCCAGCCATAAAGTAAATAAATCGATATATATCGATATTTATGAAAAGAGCATGTCAACAGTTCAGAGGAACATATTTATAGTTCATGTTCTTGGTCTCCAGGGTCAATAAGATAGATCATATATACATATATCAGATAGTCTTTAGCACTTAGTTCCATACTTTGCCACAAAACACGTATAACTCATTAAACAATTTCCCCCATCTTTAGGGTATATGAAAAGGGCTATCTGGCAATTGAAAGCTAAAACTGGTTTGTTTTATTAATTATTTTTAACTAGTTGCTTGGCCGTCAGCGCGAATCGAAGGCAAGTCAATTGGCTAAATGTGCGATGTGCGCAGAGGTTGCTGGGAGGAGAGGGAATCGTCAACGCCAATGCTTATAGCTCAATTTGTATGCCGTTGGCGTGGCCCACGGTTGGCTTAAGGGCTCACAATTACGGCCCGAATGCAATCCGATAGTCGCCTCAAGCACGCAGCTTGGCTCATTATGTTATTTATTTATATAAAACGCGCTAATAACGCGAGGGATTGGGCGCTTCAAGCACTGAAGCTGAGTTCACATAAAAAGGCGTTGAGCTAACGAGTTAAAATAATTTAATAAATTACGTTCACAAAGAGCGTCAAGTGGCCGAAGTGGCCGCCTGAATGCGCCAAAAAAGCACGCACGAACGCAGCCCGGCTCGAGTGGGTGGAAAAGTTGTACGCCTCCGTGACCTTGAAGTGCACCCTCGAGCCAGCCCTGGGCGAAGGCGGAACGGGACTGGCGGGACAGCTGCAAAGACACAACAGTCGAGGGGCATGCGCTGAATGGGCCTATTACTAAATTAATAAACCCGAACGACGCCAGCAAAAGGCAACGCCAGCAAGGGCCAAAAGGCAAACGGGCCAAACTCTCAAATAGTCTGACACAAATACCAATGAATGGCCGCCGCTGGCGGTAGGGGCACAGAGACTTGTTATTGCAACGTTAAATATAAGTAGTCGACTCTAAAGTCCCCAGGGGACGCCTTTCAACTAATCAAATTCCTTCGCTTAATTTCAGTGTGCTTGGGCTTTAAAAAGGCTAAAGAATGTGCATAGCATAGGCTGCGCTGTTATTAACAGACAGTTGTGAAGGGCAATTAACATAACTCGCTGTTAACATAACACATTTGCCTTATGAAGCCATAAAGATAATTACAGAATTGGAAATGCTTGAGGCGCGCAATAAAAGAGTTTTGAGCATCCACTCAAATATAATATAAGATATTACATATACAGCCTGATATGTTTATCTAATGTTTATTCATATTCATCTGCCCAACAGCTGTTCCCACGAAACGATTAGCGACAAATTTGTGTGGTGGGCGTTGGCCAAAAATCAACACAAAATCGGCAATAACGGTGCAGGTCGTCGCAGTCAGCGAACTGCGGGCGGTAGACAGAGACGTCGACGACAGCTGATGCAACCTACGCGCTGCAAGCAGAGGCAGCCCATGACGGACAGACCTGATGGCAGCGGCTGGAACTGCGCTGTGACTCCGGCTGTGTCTGCGACTGGGCCCGTCGCATGTAGAGAAAATTGAAAAACTGTCCGACTCTCTGGCTGCCACTGGCTGTCTGTCTCTGACTTTGCCAAACTATTCCGCATTCTTTTTTCGTTTTTTTTTTGCAGTCAGTTGAATTGCTGGCGGCCTTGCGGGACGCTCGGGTCGCCTCCATTCCAGCTGCCGCATCTAATTTATGATTTATGTGTGTGGCACAGTAGGCGGGCCCTCGTTTTGACCTGGAAATGTGCATGTGTCACAATTGTACGTGTGTGCCTATGTGTGTGTGTGTGACGTCACGGCGCGCAGTCAACGACTTGAAAAGGCTTGCGCAACAATTATTGATTTGCCAAAGCCCTCTGCCCTATATGCCTCCATCCTTGAGCACAATCGCCGTTTTCTCATTGCAGGCGCAACATTCTTTCCAGGAAAACAGCCTTGGCAGACCAGCGTGGGGGACAGCTGGGCACAAAGATGGTATTCATTTTGCCATTGGCCCAACCCCTTGAACCCAGCCAACGTCGCTTATCTCTGCCGTTCAAATGGACGAAAGCTCACAAAGAATTTGCAAAAGGGGCAAAAGTAAAAATTCTAAACAAACAGCAGCAGTCCCAGTCGCAGCCACACGCAACACGCAACATGGCAGTTGCAGCTGCTGCCGGACATGCAACATAGCTTGACCAGTCCAACTAAAGTGTTGCAAATGGATGGTAGAACAAATCCAATAATATATTAATGAAGACAGCAGACAAAACACTCTCAAGCTCTCCTTGACTGAAAATGCCCCGATTCAGGCTAAAAATAATCTATATGTAATCTATAGGCCGTACATTGTGCATCATCTTTTCATTTCTGAGAATGTGAGCATCGTTTTCATTTTTTTTTCAGCATTTCCAATCGCCCAGAGGCATGGCTGCCAGTCAAGCCGACTCGACTCGAGGCACTTATGGAATCAACGATTATCCAACTCTGATGACAACAGCGTCAGGGAGGCAGCCGCAAAGCCGTAAACTATTTGCACAGCGCCAAAGACTCGCTGAGTACCCGCCCCGCCTTCCTCCCCTCCCCTCCTCATCCACCTCTCGCCCACTTATCTACTTGTGCCCTGCAAACCCTGTAAACAGCTCTCTGGTGCCCAGTCAGACGACGCTTGGGCAGCAAGCAGCTCGACAGCAGCAACAGCAGCAATAGCAGCAACGGCAGCAACAGCAACAGCAGAACAATTAAAAGCACTTGGGCAATGGGGCACATACAGACGGTGGCTTGTTTTCGACATATTTGTGTAAATATTGTATTTGTGTTTGTAATTATGTCGGCTTGATGATAACTCGCAGATAATGCTCAGGTAAATACTCGCTGTCTGTGTACATACGGCAGACAGGCGAACAGGCCAATAAAGCCAGGCACTCGACTTCATAATACCCTGTACACTTTTCAATTGAGGTAAACAGAGTATATTGAAGGTGAGCAAACACATGCAACATGCTGGTAGCGACATTGATGTGAATCAAGTTATACTAAGGTATATCTTTGATATATCGATACATATCGATTTGTAAGCGTAATGTAAATAGATCATATATGAGAGGCAAACATATTAATCATTTAATTGAAATATGGATCTAACTATATATACTACTATATCCCTTCATTAGTCCAGGCTACCTTTCGTAAAATAGCCAAGGACAAAAATAAGGATAAAAATAATCATCGACCTGCCGCTGATAGCCTCCACTGTCTTGTTGCATTTTAACTTTAACATTGGACTGCGAATACAAATGTGAATGAATCTGACAAAACATTTGTAGTTTAACGTGACTGCTACCAAATGGCAAGCAACATCAACCGATTCTCGTAGAGCCCACCCACTCGAGCTGCCCATCCGCAGAGCTACCCCTTTAACAAGCATTTCCTGTTTGGCAAGAAAACATTTTTATGGCTTCGAATATGCACTGGCAGACAATACACAGATTGACTTTTAGCTGGGGCTTGTTGTAAATGTCATGCAAGGGACAGAGACAGAGACAGAGACGCCGACAGAGATGGAGAGAGAGAGAGATAGAGATAGAAGCTAAGAGATAGAAACAGAGCCAGGAGACAGCGACTCACCTGATGTAGGCCACTTCATTGTTGTTGGTTAGTCGACGCCAGCCTGGAGCCAAATTTGCACTGTTGTTGTTGCTGTTGCTGTTGCTATTGTTGTTGTTGTTGTTACTGTTGTTGTTGCTGCTGCTGTTTGCATTATTGTTAGCATTGTTGGTTTTGGCCACATTCTTTGCATAGAGCTGTT
The DNA here is from genome assembly GCA_035045145.1 of Drosophila meridionalis. Taxonomy (NCBI): domain Eukaryota; kingdom Metazoa; phylum Arthropoda; class Insecta; order Diptera; family Drosophilidae; genus Drosophila; species Drosophila meridionalis. Next base: position 8,302,425 of record JAWNPG010000020.1, on the reverse strand, counting down.
GCTGCTGCTGCTGATGTTGATTGTTCTGACTCATTTGACGCGAGGCAATTGTTGCTGGCATACAGTGCGTGGCAGCAACAGTTGCTGATGCGGCTGCTGCTGGCTTTACAGGCAACTTTATTTGTGCTGCACGTTGTTTAGCTTGTTGTTGCTGCTGCTGTTGGTGTTGCATCGGCGAGCCAATTGCTGGACACACAAATATATGCTGACTGTGGCGCAATTGTTGTTGTTGCTGGTGCTGCTGCTGCTGCTGTTGTTGTTGCTGTAGCTGCTGCTGTTGCTGCCCGGCAACATTTGCTGCTTGCATCATGTTGGCGCTACCATTTACCAAACCAGCTGGTAATATTTGTTGCTGCTGTTGCTGTTGTTGTTGCTGCTGCATTGCGGCATTTGTAACGACCCGCGATACAAATTTTGTTTGCTGCTGATAGAATTGCTGCTGCTGCTGCTGCTGATGCTGCAACAATTGCTGCTGGTGCTGTTGCTGTTGTTGCTGTTGCTTGTACATGTTGAGCTGCTGCTGCTGATGCTGTTGCAACTCGTTGACCTGCAGCACGCCAGCAACCGATTCCGCATTGCCAACAATGTTCAGTTTGTGCTGCTGCTGTTGCTGCTGCTGCTGTTGCTGTTGCAGCTGTTGGCCAGCGGATGCGGCTGCCATGTTAATAACAGCAGCCGTTTAAAAGCGCTTGATTTGTGGGCTGCAAATGAACATCAATGTTTAGTAGGTTTTAAAGTGAGAGCACACATACGAGTGTATACAAACATTCGCACGCACACACACACATACATTTATAGGTATACACACATACATATACGTATATATATATAAATGTATTTATATATACTTATATACGCAGAATTTTTGGGAATTAATAAAGGCTGATTCAGACCCATAAAAATGTTAAAGTAAATAAATTTGCCCGACTACAAAATACCCTATATACAGCTTTGAATAGTTTACACTTTCTTATTCAAATTGTAATAGATATCAACCAAATCGATAAACACAAAAAATGTGAAATTCATTTCATCACGTTTCTCTAACTAATCACTAGCTATGGCCTATTATCGATATTTTACGATGAGCTGGTTACTAAAAGTTATCAAAGTTATAATTAGGGATCACATAAAAATATAAATAAAGCTAGTTAGATCAACTCTACGAAAATATGTATACAATCGATAGCCAATATGCCCGTTCAAATCAAATGTGCAAGGTATTTGCGAAATTTTCTTTATTTTTGTTCATATTGACAAACTACGATTGCAACATACATATATACAAACATAGATATATTTACTTTTCGAACTGCGTTGTCTATATGTGAATTGACCACTAATGGTGAAAATGCACACACACACATACACACACACAAAATATAAATACCAACACAAGTGCACAATTTGTCAAGCCTATGTTTCTATGCTATCTTCGAATGTTGCTGCTCACCTTTTAACGTAATTTTCGTTTTGCTCATTTGCCAACATATTCAATTAATTTGAGTTATTGTGTAAACGAGACGCGACCATGTCATTTTGCTGCTGCTGTTGTTGCTGTCTCGCGTTTTTAAGCACTTAATTTCACTTTTTTTTTACAGCTTTTCTTGTTGTAATAACGCGACAACGACTTTTGTATTGTTGTTTAGCTGCTGACTTCGTTGTGTTGTTGTTGCTGTGGCTGTTGCTGTTGGTTTTCATACAATCTGCTGCTCATGACTTCATTTGGAATTCAGAAAACGAACGTCGCTCGCTGCCAGAAACAGAAACAGAAACAGAGAGCAAAGAGCGCGCAACGCGTAAAAGTAGGTGAATGGAGCATGAAGCAGCCGCCAACGTCGCAGTCGCAGTCGCAGTCGCCAGTAGACAACAACAACAACGACGACGACGACGACAATGGCTAAAGAGTAAGCAGGCGGGGGAGATAGGCGGTGGAGTATGGGGGAGCGAGAGCACACAATGAACGACGCGTCGTTCAACTCGGCCCAGCGAAACGTTTTGTTTTATGAAAAAATTTGTTCTGCCTAAATACTTATTATGCGCGTAAAGCAGAACAATTTGCCAGACGCGACTCTTGTTGTTGTGTTGTCACTTTTTAATAGCATACATGCATGTGTGTGCGTGTACATACATTTATGTACACATACAAATTCCTGCACAGCTATGCCATGCATCTGTATGTCAATTTACATGTGTGTATATAATTAATGCGTAAGTCAGTCTGTCTGTCTGCTCATGTGTGGACACCACCTGCCCTCCGGTTCTGCTCTAATGATCATAATAAGAATACAGCCAAGGGAAACAAGCGTACACACACACACACACATATATACACACACTCACACGCGCGCGCGTACACCAAATTGTAATACGTCGAGTGACCTCAAATGCTTATCTGCATTTCACATGCGCTTTTTTTGGCAGCTGCTGCACTTACTAACACAAACACACACACGCTCCTACATACGCATATTCGTTACAGTGTTTGAATATATTTAGCTGGTAGCTCTGAGCATTTTAACATCGTTTTGACTAAACGTTGATTTAACTTTATTATGCACAAACAGCAATTAAATGGGAATTAATTACAACGATTTCATTCGTTGGCTTTATTCACGCAACATTGACAACCGAGCGAACGACGACTCGCGACACCCGACTCTCGTACGCGCACACGAAATATTTTACTCAATAACTATGGATTTTTTCAATTTGTTTTTTTTTTTTTTGGTTTTTTTTTATTCACCTTGAAGGGTAAAATGCTCTTATATTAAAACATAAGCTTTGATTTTCACAGCCACTTACGAATCGAAATTATGCTAATTATTTCACTTTTGCGTGTGCGCGCATTTGTTTTTGGAATTTTTCGACTGCCCAAAATTCCATTCACTAGTAGAAACTAGTGATGTGAAAATCACCAAATTACATATCGATGTTTACCTTTTTATCATAATCGTAAATATCCCTGCCAATACTATCGATAAAAAAGTTTATTACGTTGCTCATTTTGCGCTTACGTTACGCATGCTACGATTTGTATTTTTGAAGCTCTTGTCAAAATAAACTTTTAGAAAATATTTACTGTATTGCTTTATTTATCGAACAATACTCAAAATTGTAGATTCTGTGCTACCGAAAATTGCAAGATTACGAAAATAGAGCATTGGGTATTTTATTTTAATAGTTAAACCAAATTTTATTATCCCAGTCGAAGTGATTTCGATATCGATTATTTAAGCGTTGCAACACGGTAGTGGTAAAAGCAAAGCGCGCGGAGCCGGCAAGTTCTGGACTAATACGTTTTCCGAATTCCAAACTTAATTTGTTTTCATTGAATTAAATTAAAAGAGAAAAGTGGTGTTGTTAAAAGGCCGTAACAATGTCCGAATCGGCTTTAAATACTTTCAAACTGCTGTTGTTCGGCCGTTGCGTACGCGCCGTGTTACTCAGCGTGGGCATACAATTTCTGTTGCTCACCGTTTTTTTGTTGTTAGTTAATTTTGAATTGTTTCACCCACTGAATTGGATTATGGGTTCGTTGCGTTTGGTGTGCAGCTTCTACACATGGTATGCCTGCATACCACTACTCGGCGCCATTGTCTTCTACGGCATGGCGCTCTCCCATCAACACCTCGCCGAGCATCGCTACTGGCCCTCACGCTATCGCTGGCTGCTGCACAATGGTCCGCGAAAACTTGTCTTTCTGCTCGCTCACGCGGCCGTGGGCTACCTTACTGCATGGCTGTACACGGGCTATCTACACACGGACTACCGGTAAGTGGTCTTTGATGCGTTTCTTCACTATTTTACCATTCAATTGCCTTTTTAGTAATTTTGTCTACGAGGCGTATGGCCAGGAGTTCGTGAACTCCTACCACATTTTTCTGCTTGGCATGGGCCTTTGCGCGGGCTGCTATCATTTCGTCAACGTGTACGTACAGAAAGAAGTTTCCATTCAGTTCGACTTTGTCGAACAGTCTCGATCAGAGAATCTACGCGAACTCCTCTATGAGACGCTGCTGAAGGCGCCAATTAGCTCCGTGCTGCCCACGATATGCTACATAGTTGTGTTTTGGATGTTTGGCACACTTCTAAGGTATCGAATGAGTGTTCTTCTGCACGTGAGCACAGACGATAGGCTGCTTGGAATCCTAGACGTGGTCACCAACGGACGCCTGCTGTTCTATGCCTGGCTGCTGGGCGCCCAGATAGTCAGCAATATGCACTTGATGCGCTGCTTTTACGCCACAATGCTGTCGGAGCAGTTGCCAATGGCTGTGGCACGCAGTCGTTCTTCCGTTTCCGGCGAAGAGGAGGTCACCATTGTGGCTGGCCTGGGTGTCTTCAATGTTTACGTGGTGCAGTGTCTGGCTGCTAATTTCCTATTTAAAGAAGCTCAACGCCAGACCTCGTCAGTTCGGAGGGAAATCTACCAGCTCACCGAGCCGGGAAGTCGCCCTGCCAACTGGCGCGCCCTCTGCGACCAAACTCTCAGCATCGTGGGCAGCTTCAATGATGAACTTAACGATTCAATGCGACAGGTCAGCGAGCATCAGCCTGTGTACAGCGATACCAGCACCGCTCTCCTAGCAGAGAAGCTGCTGCTGCGGCAATACAATCAATTGCATGGCATTCGACCAGTTGTTTCGCCACAACATGCTAAGGCTCCCAGCCGGGATTGGTGCGCCAAAAACACGGACAGCAATAGCGCACGCCGCGTGCACAATTGGTGTGAACGCACATCGACAAAGTTGGAAAATTCGTTGCAGCAACTGCTCATCCGTATTCCGGGCATCGTTTACTTCTTCCACGAACCGGTAGGTGCCAAGACTGAATTTCTCCTAGACAATGCACAGCCCGTGATCTGGCTGACGCAGGCACTGGCTCAGATATGCGTCGCCTCCATTACGGAGGACAGCTATGGCATCGTGCAGGAGGATTTGCCGACCATCATCAGGGCCTTGCATCGTCTCAAATGTGATTTGGATAGATTGGCCAACGCCATGCCCAGCTTGCGCACAAACAGCATCAACTACAATCACTTGCGCTGTGCAGTCCGTCGCAGTCTCTACAACATTTGCACATCGTTCTACAATTATCTTGGGGATCTGACCGCCACAGCCGAAGAGCTGCGCCAGCTGCAGACCTTCGTTTACCAGGGATAGAAGAAGCCATGCACACGTGTTAATCTCTCATAGTTTGTTCTTCAGTAACAGTAAAAATTAATAAATACAATTATAATGTACACTTGACTTTTAACCTATCTATATATAGCATATATACGTAGATTTAACAATTAAATTGGTTTATATCAAGCAGTGTATCGATTTGGTGCGGTCTTCTCCATGCGAACTATTGCTCCATCAGGGTCAGTGCGTACATGAGTAGTGCCAAGTCCTGATCCTGATCCCTATTCAGACTTGGTCATTGCAATGCTTTCACGGGCAACACAGCATTGTTCACGGTCTCGCCAAGCGATCTTTCCAGCTTTTCAGCCACCTCATCCATGTGCTGCAGTGCCTGCTTTCCCTTACGATCGCGGCCATCGATAAAGATTTGTGTTTGCAGATAGTTGAGAGCACGGAATGTCATGCCGCCCTCTGGATCGTAAGATCCGAAATATGCTTTAGGATATCTAGCGCTGGCGCTCTGATCTGGCGTTGTTGGATCGAAAGGCACATACTCCTGCAACGGCTCCTTATGCCATCTAAAAATGCTGCGGGAATCTAATAGAACCAGAGAAAATCTTTGTAGTATAGCTATTATGTGTAAATAATATCGCTATATATAGTCACGCACCTAGATCCGCCAGAACGCGCGTCATTTCACGTATTTGTGCATCCTGACGCTCCAGCCGGAAGTTCATTTCAGTCAGCGTGTTCGTCAGCTGCATCTTCTCCAGCTGCATCGCCTCATTCTTTTTGTTCTCTTTTATCGTTTGCCGCGAGTACTCAAATATCAACAAACCGGCGCCAATGGCAAAGATAATAAACTCTCCCAGCAGATTGGCGCCCAGCTCAATGGCCATGGCCTCCGTTAAGGGTGGCACCGTGACGGGCCGTCCAAGATTTAGCGCCCACATCTTGGTCTTCACCTCCACCCAATTGTAAACTGTGAGTCAATGATAATTGAACGGCATTAATCGGCTTAATCCGAATGTCATAAGAATTATTTGTCTTACACTGTGCCGGCGGCATGCATATGTACTTCCTGAAGAATGGACTTGATTTTGCATTGGATTTTAAAACATTTGCAATGGGTTTGCTAATTTGTTTGATTGCCAACACGCCGAGTTTGGCGGCTGGAAACACTCCAATAACCATTTCTTATATTAATTTGTATTACAAAATCTCGGCACAGAAAACTACAGGCAAACCAGGGCTGGCGAACTAAAAACACAGCTGTTTTGTATGCTCAGTGGCGTGTTAAGGGTCTCACGCGAGACGATACACGATAGGTTTTAATCGATTCAAAAAGACATGAAAGATTTTGCGATTTAGTTTTGAATAGTGCAACAAAAAGTGAATGTAAAACAAAATATTACTAATGATTATGTGCTTCTTTCGTAGTCATTTAATTGCTGACGTATTGTATGTATTTGTTTTTGCTGCCAATCGAGCAAATTATTCAATGTTTCTATTTCTATTCTTAACTTCTCCTGCTTCTCTTTGTGTTTGAGATTCTTGATCAGATCCTTTTTTGCTTTTTTCGAAAATTCGATGTATATTAGTAGTACGCCTAATCCCATTGTAAAAACTTCGGTTAAAAGGTTTGCTCCCAAGCTTATGGCCATGCTCTCCGAGACCTTAGGAACTCGTTTGGGTTGAGGTAGTCTTAGCATGCGCATTTTTGATCTTGCCTCGATCCAATTTATAAGCTGACCAGCCGGGGCACAAATGTACTTCTTAAATATAGGATTGTGTTGTGCAAAAGTCTTTAAAACTGCACTAATTGGACTGGCTATCGTCTTAATCCCAAGGATTGCAATTTTTCCAATCGGAAATGCACCATAGACCATTTCGATAACAAAAAATTTAAAAGAATTAAAAAAACTCAAAATAAAATTGCAGAAGCATATTGTTTGACAGAAAGCCGAAATTCATTTGATATAAAAAATACTTTGTTCAATTTTTGTTAATTTTCATGAGTATCCATAAATTCCATGAGCTTTTCTTTAAGATTTATTATTTCGTTCGTCTGACTCAGAACCCGATCATTTAAAATTTCCAATTCTTCTTTTAACTTTTGCTTCTCTTCTTGTTGTTTGATGTGCTTCAAGGCGTCGTTGCGCGCTTGCCTTTATTGAATAACAAGGGTTCTTTTTAAATTACCAGAACTAAAATATACACACATACCGTGAAAACTCCAATATCAACAGGCTGACCGCAATCAGAAAAATTAGCAGCTCACCCAATAGTTCGCTTCCGGTTTGGATAGCCAGTGAGTTGTTTAAAGGTGGTATATATTTCGGTTGATTCATGCCAAGTATACGCATTTTCGTTCTTACCCCGATCCAATGGTAGGCTACGGATCGTATATAAAAGAATATCGTAAACTTCGAGCTACGATATGTGAAACTTCTTACTTTGTGCAGTTGGGACGATTAAATATTTGCGCAATGGCTCATTGGTTTTGGCGGTATCTTTGATACTTCGGACTACAGGCTTACTAATTTGTTTCAAAGCTAACATGCTTAGTTTTATAAGAGGAAAGTTAGCCATTATTTAACATTAGAATTTAGTGTATAATTTCTTCCATTTATGAATGTAAATCCAAAACAATCCTCTGTACGACATTCTCTCTTGAAAGCTTCTTAAACCAAATAGCAAACATAATTGTCAAGGCTATTTTTAAAAATGTTTAAAAATATATTCAGTACTTCAATAAAAATAACGTCTAAGATAATTGTTCGCCAATTCGTTACATCGATGACTATCGCAAGCACTTTTAAGTCGATAGCAAATGGCTTACAATATATCGATGTATTATTTTTTTTTCTTACATCGCAAGTGTTCTACGAATGTTGGGAATTTGAAAAGTGAAAATTAGTGTGAAAACCAAGTTGCCCGGGATGGATAGCCTTGAGGTCTTAAAGCTAGCAACCAGCGGATGCTGTGTGGTCTGTGGGTCAAGAACCCGTGTGGTTTGCCATCGATGTGGTGATTTTTATTGCTCAAAGAAATGCCAGCTGAATGACTGGCAACGTCATAGGTATATATGTTTTTCAATACCCGCCCTGGTGCATCCCCTAGAATGCTCCGCTTTTGGCATTATGGAAGTGCCATCACAGCCAGGAATTCAACAAGTTTGTGACAATGTGGATGTTGTCGCTGCTGTCAAAGTAGACGAAGAAAAAGCTGAGCTCAGCAAAAAATCAGAGGAAATAGCTGCTTCTCTTACACCAACCAGCGGAAGTGTAATCGAATACGATAAGACGTACAAAACAGACGAATCAGTAAACGCAACAGGCAGCAGCAGCAGTAGCAGCACCACCACCACTACCACCAACAACAATAGCAACAACAACAACAGCAACAGCAACAACAATAATAACAACAACAACAGCGGCAGCAGCAATAGCTCAAATAACAATGCTTCAAAGAAAATGAATATGAAAATTAATGGTCCTCCGCCCAATGTAGGAATGCCTCTAAGTGGAAGCATTGTTTATATTACAGGCTTTCGATCGGTGAATCGTTGTTTTGTGCGCGACGCCAGCGAAAATGCTGAGAAAGCATATTCAGAAGTTTGTCGAAAGGTTTGTGTGTGTGTTTTCATACATACATACATATATTCAATGGATTTCATTGTAAATAAAATGTCTTTTTAGGTTAATTTGTTGGGCAAAGAGATGAACAAAGTCTATAAGCCGAAGATATATTCATACGCCATTGCCAAATATAAAGAACAATTCCGTCGAGTTAAGATAATTCCTGGCCCATGTGTGCGGCTTCAATATTTGGATCTGGGCTTTGTCAAGCCGAGAGGTTGCGTTGAAATTCGCGAGATAAGCAACGAAATAATGCAACTGCCATGCAGCGTCATAGAGTTTCAGCTGAAGGGCATTCCGAACGCTCCGATGAGCCACGAAATCATGAATTTCCTTTCCGATTTCGAAAATAAACGGTTTACAATCAACTATGGCAACAATAGGATGATAGACCTGCAGCATGCAGAGACAGGCAAATCATTGAACGTGCAGATCATTGACTATTGTTCAAAATTACATCTTTTTGGTTGTGCAATGCCATCTGAGAAGAGGTTAGTGCCTGCCAAGCCAGATGGAGGAGAGGACGACAAAAAAGTAGAATCTAAAATGGCAGCTACAACGCCGGATATCTCAGCAGAGAAGAACCCACCTAAAGTAGAATCTGAAATGGAATCTCAACTGAAATCAAAAGAACTGAACTTGACAAAGGAACGAGAACCAATTTCCAATGTCGAAGAAGATAATAAGATACTTAACTTACCGAGCTTAGATAAGGAACTATCAGATCAAAACGAAAAAGCCAAAGAAAATATACCATCTAATTATAATTTAGGCATAAATGCCATTCCACATGTCGCTCTTGAAGCTACCAAAAACGAAAATGCCAAACGTGAAGCTATTTTAAGCAAAATACCAATGGATGTGAAAACAAATGAAACAGATAACCAAAAGCCATGCTCTACCATTCCTAAAACCAATACGGAACCTTTATTAATCCAGGTATGTAAATTAAGTATTTTCGTCACTCTTACGGATAATTCCGGAAAATTTGTAATTCATTTTTACAGCCCTTCGAAACGCGTCGCATTGTCATCAATTCACGGGAGGGACTCGACGTTTTTATCGTGGACAATTCAAATGTTTCCCGGGGTATTATTGGCGCTTTCGACAGTGCATACGCACGGATTTTCTCCGATTTGCATTTTCGCTTGTCACAGTTCAAATACTCGCAGCCATACAAACCTGTGTAAGTAAATGTAAATGTGATAATCCTATGAATTATTGTAATCCTTAATACATTTGAATTTATCAGACTTAGGGAATATGTTATTGCCAAATTTGAAGATGCTTGGTATCGCGCCAAGGTAATGGATATTAAAACGAATCAGCTTACCCGTACATACGACGTCATGTATGTTGAGTTTACCAATGTAGCCACTATAACGGAGGAGGACATTCGACGCTATCCACCAGACTTGAACACACCGTGTCACACAAGCGTTTGCCTCATTGAAGGTAGTTTATTTGCACTTGCTGTCATCATATTTAGCCTAAAATCAAACGTTTTTCCACAGGTTTTCCTCACCGGCCGTCAAACGCACAGATCAAGTTTTTACAGGAAAAGCTGCAAATGCATAGCCGGTTGCACATCGATGCAGTCAACTATCTGCAGGATATGGCATTGGTCAGGTGCAGCGCATTGATCGATGCTCTCAATAAAATACCGTAGAGCTACAGGAAATTACAGTAACATTCTAAATACCATAACATAGTATTATTTTAATTCGAATTATCGGATCATTACATATGTATGTGTGTGTTTAATAAATGTTTTAAATAAATGTGAAATGGTTGGCAATAATGCAATTTCTTATTTGAAAATATCGATTGCAATAACGAAAATATATCGTACCAGATATATATCGATTAAAAATTGCCTTTCGATATTAATTTTCTTAAACTTTCTATTGCGGCATATCGAAAAAAGTTCTTAGTCGCAAAACAGATCGCCCCCAACTCGCAGCTCGTAATTTGGTGACGGTGTATACAAAGCCTGTGCATTTAAAATAAATTAATTCCGAAACAGGAGAAGGAATACATCTATACCTTAACATTACTTTCTTCACTCACACAAGGTAAGATTTTAAATATATGATTAGTGATATAAATATGACTTATTTTATATTCACATAAATATACATGTAAATAAATATAGTGCGTAAATATGAAAGAGTAGTTTTGCCAAAAATGAGCTTTGGTTTGCCGATGATGCAAACGCTTTGCCCATATTATGATAATTAACTGATCCAGCCATACCTTCACTGACGTAGCAACACACACACACACATACACACAACGGCACAGTCATTTGTGTGACCGGCCAATGCGCGGGTAAAAAATATGTAAAGGTGAAATAGAAGTCATTCCATACAAAAGCACACAGAAACACTCATACATACATACTTGCAAGCATATAGAGCAAACACGCCATTGGAAAATGCAATAATAATCACCAAGTGTCAATTATTATATTTTAAACCTTAACTAGAGTACCTTTATCACCTTTACATACATATACACAGCAAACAACATACATACATATACTTATGTATTTGCATATGTATGTCGAAATTGTGTGAAAAATATACGAAATCCCACGACACAACGATGACTAATTAAACGCTGATTATAATATGCCGGCTTTAATTCATTTCAATTTGTTTAATTTGATTGCTTGTCGACTTTTAACAGAGCGTATTTCTCTATGCTTGTAACTTTGTTTATTGCGACTATGTCCTTCTCAAGTAGGTTCAAGGGCAGAGACCAACAGCCTTTTGAAAATTGATAAAAAGCGCCAGCACTTTCACTTAAAGAGAACTTTTCCATAATCTGTTGTCGTTGTTGTTGCTGTTGTTGTTGTTGTTGGTGTCGCTTTGATTCGTAAAAGCGCTCAGCCCAAAAGCTCAGCTAGTGCTGTGCGTGTCACGCGTTAAGCACCCCCGCAGCTGGCGCCCTCCACGCAATCGCATCATGTGGCAGGTGGGAGTGAGATAGCGCGATAAAGAGCATGCGTGCTGTGCGGTATGGAGATTATATTATATTTAATTCACTTCAAGGTCAGCAGCGGATGCGGCAGTGGCAACAGCGGCTTTTTCTGTATTCTGTATTCGACAGCTGATAATTAGTATTTTGGGTTTGCTTTTATTTTTATTAATTTTAGAATGAGTGTGCTTATTTTCGGTATCGAACAGCTGACGATCAGTTTTTGTTTACACTCTCGCCGATCGCACGTATTGTTGAGCTCAATCATATGGTCAGCTTCGTGCTCGGCACCGCTAATGTGACAGCTAGATATATGAAGCTTTTTTCTAGTTCTACAGATAAACTTTCGCGAAATGCCGCTCGCTCTATTGCTTGGGCCGCCTTTTTTTAGGGGTGGCCTGTTGCCGTTCGCCTGTTTGCACCACTGGCGGCGCCGCGCACTCTCTCGGCTCGGCGGGAGAAGCACTCGGTTGGCATTTTCACCAGAGTCTCGTGGTTTTGCGCTCATTGTGCATTACCGACATTCTGAATGCTTTTGCCAAAAATTTTCCACCCAGACTCGGCCAGTCGAACGTTTTATGCCATTGTGTGAAAAACCCCGGCGCGCTTAGGTTTTGAACGCAAACATTTTTGCCATACAGCAGCGCATCGTTAGTTTCTGTTTTGTGCGTATCATCCGTATCCGTGTTGGGCAACACTCTAAATATAATTATCGTGGGTTATACACTGTCAATCTAGTAGGCAACAAAATGGTTAACGTAACAATTTATGACGAGGTGCCGCAGCTAAAGGTAAGCAGCCCCGACCGAGCGCAGAATCCACAGAGCAGTTTATACTTATATATATCTATAAAGATATGCCTATCAGAAAAGCGCAAAGCGAAATTAAACAGTTATTCCCGTACTTTTGTGGCTACATCATTATGCAACTGTTTTAATTTTTTTTTTGGCTTGCAGCAAATGCGAAATTGTGACCTTCGCAGATGCAGCGCCGCACCGTAGCCGATGCATGAAATCTCTTCCGTCTGTCAGTCTCTCGTATTGCGTCTGTCGCACCTCCACTCCCACTCTCGTTTGCTGGCGCACTCTCATGCGTGCGAAGCCCGCTCTTGCTCTCCCTATCCCTCTCCCTCTCCCTACCCCTCTCTCGTTTATATATCTTTCTCTCTATTTGCGCGTCGGTAGGCGAATATCGATATAACGAACCATAAACCGCCGAAGTCAGCAGAACTTTATTACCCCACCTCATTGACAACGATAATTAAGTTTCTTATTCGAAATCGTATTTCATGAGTGCCTCACTTTTATTGCAGCCAAACGAAGTACCACAAAACATGGCTGCCGGAGCTGAGAGCCAATTGGAGCATATGTGCCGCCTGCAGTTCGACTCGCCTGTGCCCCATGTACGTCTGTCGGGTATTGTGTGCACCATCGGACCCGCATCGCGCAGCGTCGAGATGCTGGAGAAGATGATCGCCACCGGCATGAATGTGGCGCGCATGAACTTCTCTCACGGCTCGCACGAATACCACGCCGAGACGGTGGCCAATGTACGACAGGCTGTTAAGAACTATTCGGCCAAGCTGGGATACGAGCACCCAGTTGCTATTGCCCTGGATACCAAGGGTCCTGAGATCCGTACTGGTCTCATCGGCGGCAGTGGCACTGCTGAGATCGAGCTGAAGAAGGGCGAGACCATCAAGCTGACCACCAACAAGGATTTCCTAGAGAAGGGATCTCTCGAGATCGTCTATGTCGACTACGTGAACATTGTTAACGTGGTCAAGCCGGGCAATCGCGTCTTTGTCGACGATGGACTCATCTCGCTGGTTGTGCGCGAGGTCTCCAAGGACACGGTGACTTGCGAAGTGGAGAACGGCGGTGCTCTTGGCTCCCGCAAGGGTGTCAATCTGCCCGGCGTGCCCGTCGACTTGCCAGCTGTGTCCGAGAAGGACAAGTCTGACTTGCAGTTCGGCGTGGAGCAGGATGTGGACATGGTCTTCGCATCGTTCATTCGCAATGCTGCCGCTTTGACTGAAATCCGCAAAGTGTTGGGCGAGAAGGGCAAGAACATCAAGATCATCTCCAAGATTGAGAACCAGCAGGGCATGCACAATCTGGATGAGATCATTGAGGCCGGTGACGGCATCATGGTTGCTCGTGGTGATCTTGGCATTGAGATCCCCGCCGAGAAGGTGTTCCTCGCCCAGAAGGCGATGATTGCCCGTTGCAACAAGGCCGGCAAGCCCGTCATTTGCGCCACTCAGATGCTGGAGTCCATGGTGAAGAAACCACGTCCCACTCGTGCCGAAATCTCTGACGTAGCCAACGCCGTGCTCGATGGCGCTGATTGTGTCATGTTGTCCGGTGAGACAGCCAAGGGCGAATACCCTCTGGAGTGTGTGCTGACCATGGCCAAGACCTGCAAGGAGGCCGAGGCCGCTCTGTGGCATCAGAATCTGTTTGCCGATTTGGTGCGCGCCGCCTCTGCAACCACTTTGGATGCTGCCCACGCGGCAGCCATTGCCGCTGTGGAGGCAGCCAACAAGGCCAAGGCAGCCGCCATCGTGGTGATCACCACCAGCGGCAAGTCCGCATTCCTGGTGAGCAAGTACCGCCCACGCTGCCCCATCATTGCCGTCACGCGTTTCGCGCAAACTGCTCGCCAGGCTCATCTGTACCGTGGCCTGGTGCCACTTATCTACAAGGGTAGGTCTTCCGTCCCACAGCTCAAATGTCCCAATCTAATGTGCAATCAATTCTCTCGCAGAGCCTGCCCTCGATGACTGGCTGAAGGATGTCGATGTGCGTGTCCAGTTCGGCTTGCAGGTGGGCAAGAAGAACGGCTTCATCAAGACCGGCGACTCTGTGGTCATTGTCACTGGCTGGAAGCAGGGCTCCGGCTTCACCAACACCATTCGTATTGTGTAAGTAAACTGCAGAGAGCAGACTCCAAGATACTCTTAACTAACGGTCCACTCATCTTTTATCTTGCAGCACCGTCGAATAAGCCTGGTCTCTGCGGCTGGAGATCAATAGCAGCGCTGCGTCCGCGTTTTAAGCGCCGGGCGCGTGCATCAATTACTGTTATTAACCAAGTTAATTTATTACAAATTCTCAACAAATATATATGGATTATTGGATAACGAAATTGGATACATTTATCTGCTGTCGAAGCGCCACTGAATGACTCCGTGGAGTCGTTCGCTCACACATACACACAAATACAAGCATACAAATATAATTTATCATTGTTAAATATAGAGTTCTTTATAGTAACAAAGATTAATAAAAGATATATATGTATACATAACGCTACCTCGAATTCCACTAATGAGAGACGTACAAATTCAAGCTACTGTCTCCGTCAGTTAAAGACCTGAAAGAATAGCATTTAAGGAATACGCAACTAGCTGACCTTCAGCAATCATTCAAAATATATATAAAGCTTAAATGAATAATTGAATTGAATGAATGAAATGAAATAAAATCGATAAAGTCGTTAGCCAAAATAATATTTGTGTGTACTCTAATCTTCATTAACGGTTAATTGCCCTGCGTTAAATGATATTAATAGGTTGTTACTCACTTTCTGTTTCAGCAACTTACATGTGCCGTTATTTACTTTTATCAATAGATATCTGGAATATTTAAAGATAAAGTTAGCAAATATTACTGATTTGAATTTGAATTTGCCTTTGATGTTCTTTTTATATAGTTCACTATATAATTAAAGTCAAATTAAAATTATTCAAAAATTCATATGTAAAAATTTCGATTAGTTTAGTAAAAATTTCGCAGTTTGATGACATTATTTACACGGTTCACAGCCCGAGCGTCTGCGTTCATGCAGGTCTTGCTGCCACGGGTACAATTTGATCCTGCTAATTGCTCCACCCATGCCAAGGTGCAATGTGTAAGCGTCTGATAGGAGTAGATGCATACTAGATCTATACTAAACCATCCTTTGGGCTTGTAGGAAAAGAAGCCTGAGGTAGTTGTGGACCGAGGTCCATTCTCCTCGCAACTGGACTATCAATCCCGACTGCAATTCAATTCGCCCGTCTTAAATTATGCATTAAGTGGCATCATTTGCACCATTGGACCTGCGTCCAACAAGGCGGACGTCTTGGTGAAGCTAATCGAGGCCGGAATGCGAGTTGTCCGATTAAACTTCTCGCATGGCACCTACGAATACCATTGCAACACAATACTGGAGGCCAGAAAGGCCATCGAGTGCTACGCGGCACGGGTTGGAGTCTGCAAGCCAGTGGCCATTGCACTGGACACCAAGGGACCAGAGATACGTACAGGTCAGATATCGGGCAGCGATACTGAAGAAGTGGATCTAAAGCAAGGTGAGAAAATCAAGCTGTCCACGAAAAAGGATTTGGAGACGCAAGGCAGCAAAGATACTATATACGTTGACTATGAACAGTTGCCGAAGATTGTCAAGAAAGGAAACATCATATATGTCGATGATGGGCAGATTGCGTTGCGGGTTACGGAGACGGGGGATTCGGAAGTAACTTGCGAGATAGTTAACGGCGGAAAGTTGGGATCACGTAAGGGTGTGAATCTTCCAGGTATTCCAGTTGATTTGCCATCGGTTTCGGAAAAGGATAAAAAGGATTTGCAGTTTGGTGTGGAGCATGATGTGGACATGATCTTTGCATCTTTTATACGCAATGCCAAAGCCCTCAGTGAAATTCGTGAAGTGCTGGGGCCCAAGGGCAAGCACATCAAAATCATATCCAAAATTGAGAACCAACAGGGCATGCATAACATAGACGAGATCATTGAGGCCTCGGATGGTATCATGGTGGCTCGCGGTGACCTTGGTATCGAGATTCTAACCGAGGATGTTGTGCTGGCCCAAAAGTCTATAATCGCCAAGTGCAACATGGCTGGCAAACCCGTCATATGCGCCACCCAGATGCTGGAATCAATGACGAGCAAGCCGCGGCCATCGCGTGCCGAAGCCTCTGATGTCGCCAATGCCATATTCGATGGCGCCGACTGCGTGATGTTGTCTGGTGAAACGGCCAAGGGCAAATACCCGGTGGAGTGCGTCAAATGCATGGCGAAAATTTGTGCAAAGGTGGAAAGTGTTCTATGGTATGAAAAATTGCAAAACGAGGTGAAGAGCTACATGAAATCATCCGTGTCCGACAACATTTCGGCGATCACTGCCGGGATCAGTGAGATTGCTTCTCTGGGTCAAGCAAATGCCATTATTGTAGCGAGCCCATGTTCGGTTGTGCCTAATTTAATTAGTCAATTCCGACCCAGATGTCCGATTGTTTTTCTCACCGGTGTCGAAAGGGTAGCGCGACAAGCGACAATTTATCGCGGCATCTACCCAATCGTGCCAGAGATAATGACCAGTGGATGCAAAGATTTTACGGCTATTCTGAATAAGGGTTTAGAGCATATGGCCACACTGAAGATCGTCGATCCAGAGAAACCTATGACACTTATGATTGTAAATGCCTTAGAAGCAGAGAGGATAACATTCCGCCTCATGTACACACGAACAAATGATCAGAAATCCAATTGTCCACAAACTCCCGATGCGGAAGAGAAGCAGAAAACAAAAAAGATAGAAGAGTGTGATGAAAACAAATCGACAAAGGGAACAGAGAAGTGTAAAAACCAATCAAGAAAAAGCAAGGGATGTCCATCTGATTCCGGTGACTCAACAATAACAATGTGTTTGAAAATTTTGGCTAGGAAAGAAAAGGACGGCAAATCCTGCAAGTAGATGGGGAAAACATAATTGTTGCGTAAAGGAAATAATACCTTTTGGTGGTAATAACTAAAGTTGTTCATTTTTAGCATGTCAATGAGAAATATTAAAAAGTGTTTTGTCATTGCTGAATTCAGTGCATGAACTTTCTCTTATGTAAATCTAAAACCTATTTTTAAATTATTTACACGTTATTATTGTGTTGCCAGACTGTTGAAGTGTCTACGCACTAATCGAAAAGATATTGCATGTAATTAGTTGAGTGATATCGATTGTGTCCCTTGTCTTTATCGATTGGTAAACAAATCAAAAGTGGACTTGTGAAATAACAACAATCAAGGAGTGACTAATAATACTTACTCAGCGGATAAAAACCTTATTGCATTAAAGATGTCTCTGCCGCCAAGGAAAGCGACAAGTGCAACAGGAACGCACGCGGTTGTACAGGCAGTCGAAACATATATTCAAAACCAGAATCTATTGGGTGAGATTGCCGAACTGGATGAGTTGCTATATGATTTAATTGATCTGCATAAGCACAATGAAGTGGCTCTCAAGCGCGTACTGCAGTGCATCTACAATTTACTCCAGAGCAACAACAGGTGGAATGTGAAGTTTGGGTCGAAG
Source organism: Drosophila meridionalis (assembly GCA_035045145.1). NCBI lineage: Eukaryota > Metazoa > Arthropoda > Insecta > Diptera > Drosophilidae > Drosophila > Drosophila meridionalis. Next base: position 8,284,298 of record JAWNPG010000020.1, on the reverse strand, counting down.
GTATTTCACAAACTTATTTCGGTTGTCATCGCCGAGAGCGATGATGACGGGATTCCCCATGGTCTGCATCGCCAGCTGGTGGCCAACCTGCTCATCTGTGTTCAAATTCATGCACGCAAGTTTCCCCGGATCGATGGCAAGTTCCTGCTACGTCAGCTATGGTCTCTAAGCCTAAGCAGCGAGCGGCAACCTCATGCCGCCCAAGTCCTGGTGCAGCTCTTTGATGACTTCCTGCGTGAAATGGGCGACGAGTGCGCCTGTTCATCGGAGCTGCACGCAGTCATACAAGGTCTGCTGCAGTCGGAAGCGCGCGAGCAACGCAGATCAGCGTACTTTCTTATGAGGAAACTTCTTATGATAGTCCAAGAGGAATCTACTGCTAGCACTGCCGGACGGAGCACACGCGTGCTCGACACACTTAAATGCGATGAGCAGCAGTGGTCCTCCTATATCGTCATAATGGAGACCCTGGAAGAGCAACAGTCGCACTTAGTGCTACCCACACTGAGCACGTTGCTGCCCCGTATTGCGAAAGTCAATCAGGAGGACGATTGGCTGGTCTGGCTGCGCATTCTATATGCCCGTCTATTGCGGGATAACAACATATTGGTGTTGCGCTGGACATTGGAATTCTTCTTCAACCGCTTTGACGTGGCTAAGTTGTGCCGTTACGAGCTGCTTGCCGAATTCCTAGCAGCCACAAACAGAACCCAGCTGTACAATGTCGAAAGTTACTTTTTGCCCGAGATAAATATGGATCTATTCCTGGCAGACGAGACCGAGGGTCAAGAGTTTCTGGAAGCACTGGTCACAGTGCCGTGGCACTCCGTTCCCCTCCACTTTTGGCTCAGCAAAATGAAACCGCTAAAACCTGCTCTCAATAACAAAAAAGTGCTCCTGCAGCTCAGCTCAAGGATACGCGCATTAACCAATGCAGCGTTGCGACAAAAAGTCAATGAACTTGTCTTTAGTCTTCTAGAGGTAGGATTATGCTCACTATCTCAATTATTATATGTATTGATATATTTGCATCCTTACTTGTAGACCACTATAAGCAGCTTGACTCTGGGCGACTATATGATCTTCATTGAGACGCTCTTTAATGTTAGCGATAATTTTTATGACCACGTACGCTTGAGAGGAAAGATACAAAATTGCGAGAACTTCGGCGAAGAGGTTCCTCGTTTTAACAAACGTTGCGGCGAAATTATTTTCAAGAATGGCACAATGATATTGATAGATGAACTTTTGAAACAATTACGTGCATTGGTAAGCTCGCAGCACGGCTGGTGGCGCTTCTTCCCCATCTTCAATTTGGCTGACATGGAGCCGGAGCAACAGCAGACATGTTTGCATTTCTATAGAACTCAATATGAGGTCGATACTGCCATGTTCGAGAAGACCGCAAATCTTGGGGAAATGCAGCAACACATGCTGCAACGGCTGAACTGTCAAACAAAAGATGAGAAATCGTTTGTGCTGGAGCACTGCGTCGATTGCTTTGTTCGAGCCAACCTGGAGAGCTGGAGTCAATTGAAAGAGCTGAACTTACAGCCGTGTGAGCTTCTGGAAAGTGGCACAAAAGCAACGTTGGCTCATTTGACACAATTATTGGAATTTGCCGACACAAGAATCGAGGACGAAGCCAATGTGCTGTCCACAGTGATAAACCTGTCCAACAAACATCCAAACTGTGACGAAGTGTAAGTTAAGGAAACTATATTCCATTATAATATAATGCATTCATTTATTCAACCTTTACAGCGCTGCGAATGTTGTTAGCTATGCGATCAAGTTTTTAAGCGACGAGGAAAATACGAAACTTGTGAGAGACACTGATACAAATAATCGCAACGGACTCATATCATGGTACATTTTGACCAATGCGATTCCCAATTCGTTGATTGTTGAAAGTATCCTTAATGGCGAGATAACCACCGGAGATGCTCGGTAAATGAAATGAACAAATGAATTGTAAACTGAAAAGTCAAATCTAAGTATATATTTACATTTCTGCACAGAATTGAGTCGGCCTATATCGCCAGCCTCAACAATAGTCCATATGGCGACGTAGATCTACGCACTAGATCAATATATTTTCTGAAGCAGAAGCCTAAGTCGGATATAGTAAATGCGCTCTGTAGTGAGCTGCAGGAAATCAACAAGGAGTTGAACGTGAAGAAGCCGCGTTACTTCGAAAACTGCAGAGAGCATAGAATCAAAATACGCATTGCCAGAGCACTTTTAATATTGAAGAACGGAATAAAATGGTCCGACGAAATGTGGAACGCTGTGCTGTCGCTGAATGATCAGCTGAACATTAGCTATATGTATGAGTGCCTTGTAGCTCAGCTGCTGCCTGATGTTAATGAGCTGATGGATCGAATGCAATCATTGGCAACGCTCAAGCCGAGTCAGCAAGTGTCAATCATTTCCATTGCTCATATATATTGTGTTCTGAATTGGAAAGTCCTTGAGTTGACGCAAATACAATCCATTGTAAACCTGCTGTTGCCACACACAATGGGAGCCCATTATCAGACCCGCCTCTTCGCCCAGCTCGTTCTACATAAGCTTGCAGTAAAGTGTGAAGCGAGTAGGTAATTATTATATGATATATATAGGTTGATATAAAACAGATTTATTAAATATACAATATTTTTAGTATGGAATGGCCCACACTTAATACAATTAAAGCTAGCATTGAACTGACTTTGGGAGCAAAGTTGCAGGAGCTGAACAACGAAACCCGCCTCTTACTACCAGAAATAAGTTCAAATTATTTGACTGCTGATATCATCTTGTATATGACAAATACGCCTTTTGATGAATACGAAAAGCCTATGATCACTGACGCGGCTCTTAAAGCCAAGGTAGAAGTGACGCGAGCTGCATTGAAAGCGAGAAAGAATCCAACCCCAATTATGCCGCAAATTCTAGTCGAGGCGGCTAATTTAAATGTTCAGCGGAAAATTAATCCAATTAACGATATTTATAAAGACAACGACTTAGCTCAAAGCTCAGAGCAGTTGAATGAGCGGGAGCTGATAGTGGTTGCGTCTCTCATAGATAAGTTACCCAATCTTGGCGGCTTAGCGCGCACCTGTGAGGTCTTGGGCGTTAAGACCCTGATTTTGGGTGCCAAATCTTATGCACTCAAAAGTGACTTCACTAATTTGAGGTAAGCTTCCTATTTATTTAACTAATTCCATATTAAAGTAACGTCATTTCATTCCAGCATGACCGCCGAGAAGACCCTTAATATTGTTGAAGTTAAGCCGGATTCACTTGCCAGCTATTTGATTGAGAAACAATCCCAGGGATATAAAATTGTTGGTGCCGAGCAAACAGCGCATAGCACTGATTTCACGGACTTTAAATTTCCCGAGAAATGTATTCTGCTGTTGGGGTAAGTTTATTTTAGAAACCTGATATATTCTACAAATATTAATAATCGATTCTTATTATAATAGGCATGAGAAGCATGGAATCCCAGTAGATCTGATAGCATTATTAGATTTTGCTGTCGAAATACCACAGTTTGGTGTGGTTCGTTCCTTAAATGTGCATGTGACTGGATCATTGTTTATTTGGGAATACTGCAAACAGCATTTACAAAAGTAGAACTATATAATGCTCTTAGATTTAAGATTTTTAGTCGACTTGCATCAAATGCACTTTATAATCAATTAAAACCACCTTCTCAAAGTATAAAATTATTTTTCTTGAATAAATCACTGTGACACGTTTACACTTGATTTATTCTGAGCCGGAAATTCATTTTTTTTTTGTTTTTTTGTCATTAATTATACCCTGAGCCCATTGAAAATGGGAAATCAGGGTATAATGGATTGGTTAAATGTATGTAACAGGCAGAAGGAGGCGTGGCAGACCCACAAAGTATATATATTCTTGATCAGGGCGACAAGCTAAGTCAATAGAGCAGAAAGAAGAAGATCTGAAAAAGAGTTAAGGTTTTGAAGAAGTTAGTTTGCATGTATGCAGCAGAGGCAGCAGAAAATACTCTGATTTCAAATTTAATTTATAGAGCAGAAAGAAGAAGAGCTGCAAAAGAGTTAAGGTTCTAAAGAGGAGATGTTAGTTTGCATATGTATGCAGCAGAGGCAGCAGAAAGTAATGTGATTGGTCGCCAACTGATAGAGAGTTTAGCTTACGCTAACTCAGAGAGAGGATTAACAGTTGAGCTCGGTAGTCTCGCTGCCCTATATAAGGGCAGCTGAAGATCAGAAGAGCTGCTTCTTGCAGCAGCAGCAGCAGCAGAAAGCGCTCTGATTGGTCGCCTCATGATCGAGTGTGAAGACTGACTCAGAAAGAGACTCAAGGGTTGAGCTTGACTTGAGTGGAGCTGTCGCTGCCCTATATAAAGGCAGCTGAAGATCAGAAGAGCTGCTTCTTGCGGCAGCAGCAGCAGAAAGTGTTCTGATTGGTCGCGTAATGATCGAGTGTGAAGACTGATTCAGGAAGAGGCTCTAGAGTTGAGCTTGACTTGAGTGGAGCTCTCGCTGTCCTATATAAAGGCAAGCCTGCTGCAGCGCAGCTTCAGTCGCATTCTTCATTTCTTGGTGGTCAGTCGTGCAGCGCGGTGCTTCTCCTCTTCTTCTGTCTGCTGGTAAGTAATAAAATAGTTAAGTATGTTAAGCGAAAATGTAACACTTATACTTTTATTGTTTATTTAATGTAAATACAATGTATTTAAATTTAAACATTATTAATTATTATAACGATCATTTAGCAAATGCAAAGCAAGTCTTCATATGTACAAATAAAACGACTTTAGCAGTCCGTATCAGCGTTAAGGCTATTTTTTAGTCAGGCAAGCTCGCTGCACTTCGACTTCGCCTTTAACTGTGGGTATCTCCTAGCCGAGCAGTTTCAACTAGAGCACTCTAACTTGTTTATTATACGTTTTCCACATGATGTAGATTCATCACATTTTGTATTACAATATACAAACAAATTTCAATTCATTAAGGCGGTCCACTTGTATTAAATCGATAAAAAAAAAAATCACAATCGATGAAATGAATTATCGACAAATACATCGATACTGTTCGTGAATAAATAAACAAAAAAATAAACACAAAATAAAGGGGCAAATTGTAAATAAGATGAGTTTCTCCGAAAATACTTCAGATTCTGACTGGTAAACGTCGATAATCAAAACTAGTTCTAAAATAAAACCATATATTTATTTTTAGGAAAGATGCGAAAATTAAAGAGAAAAATAAAAGTAAAACTGGATCTGGAAAACTGAAATACAGCCAAAAGTTTTGTGAAAAATGGCTTAGTATTTTCGATCCATGGCTTAGGCGATCCGCCGATGATCCTAACAAGCCATTTTGCCGAGCTTGTCAATGCAGGCTAGATTGCAATCGTTGTCATTTGGTGCGACATGAGCGTACAACGAAACATAAAAGAAACCTGGAGTCACTGGTGACCAAAGGCGAAGGTGCGGTGCGAAAGGAGTTGAGCGTACGCCAAGAACGTAGTAAATACTATCACCAGCGAAAACGCGCGCTTAAGGAGGTGAAGCTGGAGCCTGTGAGCAGAGTTGAGGAAAATGACCTTTTAGAGGTGCCGCCAATTGCAGCAGTTGCCACCGGTGGGGCCATCGAAGAAGGGTATGTATACCTCTCCTTTTCTCGAGCAGTATTTAGAGCAATCTTTAATGGCAGCAGGCACAACTTTGGCGTGATAGAGCAGCCCACACAGGAACAGCTGCAAATCGCTCCGATTGCCAATACGCAAGTGCCCATTATGACAGCGAATAGCACAAAACCGGAACCACCAATTATTAAATCAATCCCCGATCACAACGCAAACTCTCCATCCAATAAAGAAGGACTGAAACTATTAATGCAAATCCAACAGGATAAGAACGAGCTTATGGAATCATTCCGAGAGCTGATCGGAGTCCAGTTACCGCAGCCGCCCCTGAAAGAGAAAAATCATATCGATCTGTTCTTTGAAAGTGTTAGCTCCAGTGTTAAAGCACTTTCTCCGAAACTCATCGCGGAAGCAAAGATGAGGGTGTCGCAGCTTATTTGTCAACTCGAGCTGCGCGCATTAGGAGAAAATGATGAACATGGAGACCCAGCAGGTGCAGAGATGCCAATTACGCCAATGGCAAACAATAGTCATCTTTTGGCCCAGGATGGCAACGCAGATCAACGCATTACTAATTGCTTTAGATCCTCGTCATGAAACATAAAGCCGGGCTTATGATGCAAATATATTGATAAGAGAACTAGATAAAAATTGTACAAAAATTGTAAATAGATTTAAGTGGATTGTCCCATATCTGTATTTTTTAAATAAAAGAATCGATTCATCGTATGTAACGTGGACAACCTATCGATATGTAGCATAGTGGCATTACACATCACTATTAGCCGCCGTCGACGAATTATATACAAATATAAACAATGCAAATTGCTTGAAGATAAAAAGGTAAGGCCTTTACACATAAACGTAGAAATTTTAAAATACAGTACCAACATTTTATTTCTAGCTACAAATAACAACAAAGCTACACACTTATGTCATGGCTTTCAGGCGTCATAGCATGAAATCTAAGCCGATTCTAGACCGCGAACAGCTATTGCAGAGCATAGTACGAGATCGGGCATTGTTAAACGACTATTTTCAAGACCTAGGAACAAAAGAATGTCAGTCCGTAGAGCAAGAAGAGCCATCCGCAATCGCACGGAGCCAGAAAACTATGCATATGCAACAGCGCGACAGCTATGATTTGTTTTTTGAAAGCGCTTGCATCAGCATTAAGAGCTTGCCACCCAAACTGGCTGCCGAGGCAAAGAGTCGCATTTCACAGATCATAACCGAATTTGAACTGCGAGCAATTTCACAGCAGGAAGCGCAACAGGAGAAGGAAAATGAAAAACAACAAATCGCCAAGGCCATGAGATTGTCCAACGAATCGACAAGGGATTCTTCATCAGAGATCGTTTACAAATTTGAAGCGTACAGTTGAAGGAGCTGCCACTGAATTCTCTGTCAACATGTTCGATTCGAGAGGAAATTTAGTTTATCTGGCCCTTTTTCTCAGGAAAACAACTTGAAATTTATAAATTTTTTAAATTAAAAATATTTTTGGTCCTTTTAAAATTTTAATTCATTCGGAAACTCTTAAAAATTAGTGCTTGTAGCCACCATTCGTAGTTAATTATTTATTAATTGAATATGACAAAAAATCCTAAAGTTTGTATCATTGGATCGGAAGGCTGGTAGGTGCACATCATACCAAATTCTGGCAAATCGTTCATATTGATACGTTTTTCAGGGGGTCAGCAATTGGAACTGCTGTGTGTCAGAATGTGCTCCATTATGGTTTCGATCCCACAGTTAACATCTATGTGTACGACGAGATTGTGAGAAACAATTACCTCTCGGAGGTCATGAATGAAAGTCATGAAAATATTAAATATTTGCCTGGAATAATGCTGCCCAAAAACCTGGTAAAGCCCACTTATCAATTCCATTTTATATTTCACTGAGAGCATTCGCATTCAGGTTGCTGTCAATGACCTCATCGAAGCTGCTCAAGATGCCGACATATTAATTTTTGCCACGCCGCATACCTTTTTGAAAGCGTATTGTAATATATTAGCTGGCCACGTGAAGCCGGGCGCCTATGCAGTTTCACTGACAAAGGGACTCGAGCACATTAAAGACGGGGAAATTGATCTGTATTCGCATGCCATTACCAAGCAGTTGGGCATTCCGTGCTATTCAATGATGAATGCCAACAGTGCTATGGAAATGGCTCAGGGTAAACTCTGCGAGATCACTATTGGCTGCAACAACGAAGCTCATGCAACCGAATTGACCAAGTTGATTCAGACCGAAAATTGCATGGTTTTTGCCATAGACGATGTTGATGGAGTGGAATTATGCAATTCCCTGAAGGATTTGGTTGCGCTAAGTGCCGGCTTCATTGATGGCTTGCGATTGGGAGATAATGCGCGTGTTGCCTGCCTTCACCTGGGCTTAAAAGAAATGATGCGTTTCATCAAGAATTTCAATCCAACCACGAAAGTGTCCACATTTTTCGAAAGTTGTGGACTTGCGAATTCTGTGGCGTCCTCATATGGTAAGTACTAGTTGCCTTTTGTACATAAAGTTCTACTCATTCACAATTCTCGATCCTTGTTCTCTAGGAGATAAGAATGTTACCTTTGCCAAAAACTTGGTTACCTCAAGAAAAACAATACCAGAAATCGAAGCAAATCTTCTAAGTGGTCGCAAGTTGCTTGGGCCCATAATTGCAGAGGAGGTCTATGCGTATTTGGATAAATCGAATTTGCACGATACGTGAGTTTATAATAAACTGTGGGATGAACTGTAAACATATTTATAATAACAAACACACATTTATTTTTTAAGGTATCCATTGTTTTCGACCGTTCATCGAATTTGTCAGAGGGAGGTGCCGCCGAATGAAATTGTAGAAACCCTCCGCAATCATCCGGATTTGAGGTTAGTGTGAGATTTGGATTTCAAAGCTAAATAATTTATTCTATTCTGTTTTAGCAATTACTCCATCACCAATCTGCAGAAAAATGAATTTCCAATATTTGCTTCCAACACAGATAATGCTCTTGAGAATATTGCTGACACAGTCCCCGATTTCAGTACTGCTTCAGCAGGTACAAGTAGAAGTGTTGGGGGTACAACTGATGAACATCTTTTTAATTCCTGCCCGGACGATGGCTTTTGGCAACCATATTTTGATTATTTCAATGATAAAAGTAATTCTGCAGAGCCAAAACAAGCTGTTAGTAACTCTAATACTGGAGCCGAAACTTGTGAGTCGAAGCCCAATAAAGGATCCGTGGAATTTTCTTTTGAAATGGGAGCGGTGAAGGATGACCCGGAAATTTGTCTTCAGATTAAGGATACATCAATACCGAAGAAGGACCTCCAACTCATCGGTTCACAAATCACTGAGAATCAAAATCCTAGTGATAGTAAATCCTCGAGCTTTGAGAAGGATTCGAAAATCAATACGGTTGTAATGTCAGAGGGGAATAAAACCCCATTCGATAATACTATCCCTATGCATTATCAAGGTAGGCCGAAAATTGATAAATATGAAGCGCTGAAGGTGCGAGTTAAAGAAAATAAAAACGACTCTGACAAGAACCGCAAACCAGAGACGGAAACAGTGTCAAAATCTAAATCGTTCGATGATCGAATTGGTGAAAATGTTGCGGACCGAACGCGACAATCAGAAGCGCTTAGTAAATCAAAGTCAACCGACAGAATCGAAAAGTCGAATACTAAGGATTCATCTTATAAAATGCATTTATTTGAAAACGACCCGCAACAGGAAAAGTTCTTAGAAATGATGCGCAAAAGGGAAAAGGACGAGTTGGAGCTGAAGTTGTTAAAAAAATCGACGATTAAAAACCAACTTATGAGAGAATACTTGAAAAAACCAAACAAAGAGGTTGTCAAAGAGCAAAACGATAAATCGCGAAAAGATTCAATGAAAAAAAGTACAGATAACAAGTTACCAAATGCCGAAGGAACTTACAAATACGACTATAAAATAAGTATAAAATCAAAAAAAGTTCCTATCGATCCTTATTTAAAGCCAGAGAGTCCCTCAAATTCGCCGAAAGCCTGGCTGGAGACGTCGGATAGTTGCAATAAGAATAACTTCAATACAGAGAAATGGGAATCACTATCGTTGAAAAAGGGCAAATTAGAGTTTCAAGAAAAGCTGCCGAACTCACTTTTAATGAAACCGTTATCATTTAGAATTAAGCCCAGCGAATCAAAAACAACTAACAAAATAGAATCTTCATTATTGACTTCAGGCTCCCGTAACAGAATGCCTCCAAATCATCTAGCTGCCCAAAGTAAGATAACTAACGAGCCTCCGAAAATGTACAACAGTGATCCAATGGAACCCATCGGTGTTAATCAACAACAACAACCCTTCGATGAACAGAACAAGTATCCTCCTACTCAATTCAGTGAGCAAGATAATCATATCTCTGCATTGTCGCCGAGATTTACGGTCGAGGACCTAAAACCGCTTGAAAGTCATGGCATTGGAACCATATGTGGTGGTTCTTCGGATCAAAATTTGAAAAATACAATGGAAGTGAAAGCCGTTGGCCCATCAGATTCGAATCAACATCATGATAACACAATGGATAAAAACACAAGATTGGTTCGATTCAACTATGACGAGGATAAACGTACGTGGCTGCCGGAACGGAAGGCTAATCAATTTATTCAGGAAGTGGAAAATACTATTCTGGATACTGAGATACCCAAAGAAATTGAAAGCAGAGACAGGTCGATGAAGAAAAAAAATCGCGGGTATGAGAATCCAGGTTGGGAAATGAAACAGAGTAGAGGAGAGCGTAACTGGGAAGAAGCACAACTGGACGATAACGAACGCACTTCGACATCGGAGAAGAACAAACAACAGCCGAATGCGAAGGATATTCTAGATGAACATGAACTTAAGGATTCGGAGAATAGTAAACAATATGGTCAGCATTTTCAGTTTAGACGGAAAGGACATCCCATACTAGCTCGGGCTAAGATAGACGAAGAAACCAATTTTGCTGTAGATAATTCAGAGAATATACAATCTAAACATAGAGGAAGCTTTGCACTGCCAGATGGGCCAGAGAATAATAACAAACGTAAAGACAGAGCGAAATTTACAGAACAGACGAATTCGTCTGACGCCGAAAAGAAAAATTGGGCGCTAATGCCCTATAGTGGAAAGCGAAATAGAGATGATCCCAAATTGACAGAGCAACAGACTTTTCCGTTGGATATGGAACCCGCGGACATTAAAGTCGATGATAAAGATGTGGAGAACATATCACGTATGAGCCGTCAGATTACGGGAAGTGAACGGTATACAGAAGACACAGGACACGGCAAAACTGGAGAGCGCAAGTCAGAATGGGATTGGTTGTTGGATAGTGAGCCATTCGACAACTCTCTCAAGCTCCAAAAGTGGAAGGACGAAAGTAAGAGTCTTCAAATGTTTGATGCCTACAAATATGGTCATCTGGTCAATTTTATTGCCGGAGAAGATAAAAAAGAAAATAAAAGAGAACAATTCAATAATCAGGAACGTCCGCAAAAGCATAAATTTAATAAAAGATCTGAAATGCCGGTCGAAGGGACTCGTGAACAGTTTGTTAATGTCACGCCAGAGGATAAGTCAACGGAGAACTTCAGGTTATTGGATGGAAATAAATTTACTATGCCGATCACTTCATCGGTCAGCGGTAAGTCGGGCATGGATCGGCCAACGGTGTTAGATAATCCAAAGCAAGCAAAGGGCAGAACTAGTAAGTTGGAATCGGCGGAGTCAATCGAAACGCCTAGAATAGAGTTGCGACAAGAAAGGATTGCGTCAAAAAAAATGAAGAAAGTGGACCAACATGAAGATCGTCTACACAAGTCGAAACAATCGAATATGAATGAGACTGAGATGCCGAAAAAAGAGTGGCGTCAAGAAAGGATCATGTCCGAGAAAATGAGAAAAGTGGATCAACATGAAGATCTTCCACACAAGTCGAAACAATCGAATATGAACGACACTGAAATGATTAGAAAAGGATGGCGTCAAGAAAGGATCATGCCCGAGAGAAAGGAAAAGTCGGAAGATCTTCCACGGAAGTGGAACCAATCGGATATGAATGAGACTGAGATGCCCAAAAAAGAAAGGCATCAAGAAAGGATCATGTCCGAGAAAATGAGAAAAGAGGATCAACATGAAGATCGTCCACACAAGTCGAAACAACCGAATTCGAACGACACTGAAATGCCTAGAAAAGAATGGCGCAAAGAAAGGATCATGTCCGAGAAAATGGAAAAAACTGAAGATCTTCCACGGAAGTGGAACCAATCGGATATGAATAAGACTGAGATGCCGAAAGAAGAATGGCGCCAAGAAAGGATCATGTCCGTGAAAATGAGAAAAGAGGATCAACATGAAGATCGTCCACACAAGTTGAGCAAATCGGATATGAATGAGACTGAGATGCCGAAAAAAGAATGGCGCAAAGAAAGGATCATGCCCGAGAAAATGGAAAAAACTGAAGATCTTCCAAACAGATTGAACCAATCGTATATGAATGAGACAGAAACGCCTTCGACCAAATGGCGTCAAGATAGGATTGAGTCCGAGAAAATGAGAAAACCAGTCCAACAGGAAGATCTTCCACACAAGTCGCATCAACTGAATATGAATGAGACTAGAACACGTAAAATATCCAAAAAAATGAAAAAAGCGGCGCAACACGAAGGTCTTTCACACATGTCCAACCAATCGAATATAAATGAGCCTGAAACGCAGCAAACCCAAATCAGGCCCAAGCGAATGGAGTCGCAAATCAGTAAAATAAGCAAAAGATTAGCGAAAATCATGACTAAGGGTCAGAAAGACCAACCACCAAAGCATAATGAGCGACCCGTGACCTATGACGGCAGCGATCCATATCACACCGAGGAGGATGACAGATCCAAGCCTTACAATAAATACTTCGGCGATCAGGATAAAATCAATAAGAAGGTCGTCGTGAAGCCATTCCATCCGCCGCTGAATCCGCGGGTTCGCATACCACGTCCTCCATTCGATGTGCGAGATCAGGAGTATCACACCATTAGCCACCGGAGGCAGACTGAGCTGCATCGCAACTCGCTGCTGGCACAGAGGCAGTTGACGGTTGCATCTCAGTCGCGCCATGCGAGCGCCAGTGTGCCAAAGCTAACCCGGCCCGTGCTGAAGCTGCCGCCATTCATGATGCGCTCCTCCGTTTTGGCCATCGAACTCGGCTTTTTTGCGGCATTCTTGTCACGTTACAGAGGCGGCTGCAAGTAACCTTTGGCTAACAGAGTAAATTCGGTTGAAAAATTAACCTAAATTTATACAGACAAAATATTTTTTTGGCAATAAATTTGTTAAATAAAAACTGATTTTTAGCATTTAATTTGACCAGACATAAGCCGCGGGAACTCGACGCTGGAACACCTGACGCGCCTCCAGCGACTGCAATGGCCGAAACGTGTTCAACAGCGGCCGTCCGCGGCGATCTCTTAGCTGCCAGAACTTCGGCAGCTCCAAGTGCGAAATGGGCAGCACCTCGGCGAACACGTGCCACAGCACGGCCGGCGAGCATGGGGGCGTGGTCAGCGAGCCCATGTACGCATAAAAATTGCCCCTATCCAGGTTACCGAGCAGCGATCCGAGTGTTAGGAAAGCAGGTGGGGTGTAGCTGCTATTAAAGTCGCCCAGGTGCAGCAGCGAGCCGAAGATCTCGTTCAGTCCGGGCTGATAATACGGGTAGCTGGTCTGCAGACCAAGATGAATATATGTATTAATGCTGTAGGTATTCTTAAAGACTTTTTACTAACCCGCACCACCTTGAAGAGCACAGCCAGTACGGAAAAGCCATCGGTTTGGTTTCTGGCCTCCTCGTCGCTCTGGTATCTAGTATTCCGATGCACGATATGCATTTCCAGATCGTAGCGCCGTCCGTTCAGTAAATGCTCGGAACCCTTGCGCTGAGGCGAACCCCAATGAAAGTGCACAGCGCGAGCCTCGTAGAAGTCCGCCAGCAGTCCGCCGCTGAGATAGGGTCGTTCGCCCAGCACCGTTGTGGGCACACTGAACTCAACTGCAAAAGAGATATGATATTAATATGGCAAAGATATCTGTAGTCCCAGCACATTTACCTGTGTGTCCATTATTCCTTATACTCAGCAGCTCATCGAAGGGCTCCTCATAATGACCAAAGTTCAGCGGCGGCAATCCAATGCCTATTGCCTTGTGCGAACTCAACGAGATGGGCGACTGATAGACACCCCCACATTGCGGGTAGCTGAGTCGCCAGCTTTGGGGATCGTCATAGCTGAAGCGCAGACCCTCCGGCAGCAGGCCTGATGATAATTATTTATCGTGAGTAGTAACGATATATCGATATATAGATAGAAATATTAACTTTTCAGAATTGCAATATATTCGTTTAATAATTATATTAAAATCTCTCTTTTAGTTTTCTTCCTGGTTTTTATCATTCATAGAATCAAAATTCTCTTTTGAATTTTTATAATACTGTTAGATTAAATATAATTATATATATTTTTACATATAGATCTAGCAAATTGTTAGATAAATAGAAAATTATCTTAAAACAATTAGATCCTTGCATGAAATGGATTTATAGTTGATCTTGAACATCTCTTTCGGTTTGGATGACCTGATTTCATTCCTAGCTTATACATAATAATATTTTACACCAGTGAATGCTTAACTACAATTTAATCTGACCTAGCAGTTGGGCAATAGATTTGCTGAGGACTGCGCCAGGTCGGATGGATGATGGATGATGGATTATCTTGTTGTTTGATCTATAACGGTCACCATTCACTACAGATGCGTTGGGCAAGCCCAATGGTATTCAATCACAATGGCTAACTGCTTTGACTCAATTCCCAACACGCAGAGCCAATTGCGTACCATAATTGTCCAATTTATGTGGGGAAGTCGGGCAAAAGGCTAAGATATTTGCGCCATCTTATATAACCGTACTGTAAACAACAATAACGGTGCTGCGGCAGCTTCCATGGTTATTCGACAGTCGTAGAGCATTTGTGCATGCAATTTTAATTATTGTTATTATTTACAAGACGCTGCTTTGTTTACTATCCATTAGTTGTTCCATGCGTGTGCTTCGCTCCCTCGCGATTTGACAGTTTTATGAGTGCTTAAAGTGACATACGAGCGATACGAGATTAGGGATGGCTCATAAAGCTCGACCAGTGCGTAAGGGCATGTACCGTTACAGATCGTAATACCCATTGAGCATATATAATGTAGAGAAGGCCTGAATGTGTCTGCGCTGGCAGCGACAATCAGACAATCAGACATTTGTACAATTGTGAATGGCAATCGTACGTATTGTGTGGACACACTCGATTGATTTGTAAATAAAGTTCTTAATTTAACAATAATACCCACTCGCTGAGAAGGGCAGCAGCAGCAGCAGACGCTGATAGAAGTCGCCAATTGCCGGAAAATGCATTCTGCGCAATTATATAGACGACTGTGCACAGACGTACATCGACTCTTATTCAAGTGTAAATCAACTGAACTATGCAATCGCTGTGTACACGACCGACCCGACAAAGAGGCTCACGCACAATGCTCTGCCAACTGAGCCGCGCTCATGTCTGGCTTAGACCTTTATACGGATTCGTGGCCTCCGACAGCCCTTCGTCAGAGTCGAGATCTTTTGGGAAATGCCATCGGCTCTGGGCTCTGGGGGGTGGATGACTTGAAAGTTTCTTTTTTTTTTGTTTCATGCTCGATTTCGGCGGCTCAGCGACAGCGCCAGCATAGTATAATGCCGAAATAAGTTGACAAACAGACAGTTACGAACACCCACATAACACTTGCGGCTTTAAGCTGCTCGTTTTGCTCATTTTTGGCAGCTGCACAGCTTCCAGAATAGGTTCCAGTGGAACTTCTGTGTTTACTATTAGAATTCACTATGAAAACATTCAGATTACAGCGATGACATGCTAAAATTCTATAATACTAAGCTTTAAGCTTATCTTCACAAAACTACAGTTATTTTTAGAGATAACAATTAAAGGTAGTTGAAGGCTTTGAAATACCCTTACTAACATGAATGTGAATTTTTTTCTTATATTATTTTTTTTAAATAATAATAAAAGGACATTAAAGAAAGTTTGATTTTATAAAAAAAAAAAAAATTAAAAACTACTATATTGACATCATGAAATTTGAAATTTAAAAAAAATTTTCTGTGATTTTTTTAAATTTCAAATTTCATGATGTCAATATAGTAGTTTTAAATTTCATGATAATATAGTAGTTGTTAACTTTTTTTATTTTATAAAATCAAACTATTGTGAAGAGAAGACAGCTAAGTTATATGCAATGCTATACTCAAGTAAATTTACACTTATAAATTGATTAACGGCCTAGTCAGAGTCCAAGCTTAAGAAAAACTAAAAAAGTATGGGAAAACACAGTTATTCTTTTCTGGCTCGAGATTTGCGAATTATATTTGTTATATTAAGAAGTATAGAAATGAAGCAAATATTTACTTAAAAAGAAAAACAATTAATACCTTATTACTTTATCTTTTTGAAGAAGTTCAAATGGAGTAAATTTCTTATTTAACTTTGTATTTCTATTTTAAGAACCATAAATTAAAACGTTAACTTATTCGTTTTCCTACAATATTCTTGTTGTTCATACACCTACTTATGAGTGCAACTAAACTTTAAAATAAAGTACTTATTACTTATAAACATCAATACAAATCAATTTAAACCATTAAAAAAACATACCAATAAATCAATTTTAAAATTTCATTTACAAATCAAAATATTACTGTCAACAGCTCCGATTAGTTAGCATTTCTGATTAGCTATGTTTGCAAAAAATGTATTATCGCGAAATTTCTCTTTTTTCACTTTTTAGTGAAGAGCTTTCGATGCGAGTGCATTTATTGGACACTTGCCAAGAGTATAATATAGCAGCTCAAAGATCAAGATCAAGATCAAAGTCGAGCCAATTCTTGGCCGATGTGTGTTTGTTTGAATGCTGTGCGATTCACTTCAATGTTTATACATATATACTATATCCGAAATCTCACAAATATTTCTCTTTCTCTCTTTTTTTATACTTATACAACCAATTTTATTGAAATTATATATGTATATAAAGCTTTTTCAAATGGGTTTTGTGTGCTCAGTGGCAAAGTAATTTCTTAAAAAAACAATTTTTCAAGATAATTTTCAAGATAAAATATTTTCTGTAAGTCAAAATGTAAAATGTGTTCAAATATTCAAAAATTTCGAACTATTCGTTTCACAGTTGGCCAATACCAATACAAAATTACAAACTAAATTAAAAATGATGTTTTTAAAATTATCTTAATTTCCCTCGTTATGCGTGTATTCTTATTGATTTTTCGCTCGGACTTAACGTGTTGCGGAACAAAACATAACAAAAAGCAACAACAACAACAACAACAACCGGCTCAGCATCAGTTGTGAGACGCAGTCGTTAACAACGTCGACGCCGACGGCGACTGAGCAGCTCATATTTTACCAATAAGAATTTTGCGCAGTACTCAACTGTGGCCAATAGGAAAACAAACGTAGTTGCAGGCAGAAGTCTTACTAGATAAACAAAGCGTAGCAAACGGATGAGCATACAAAGGCCGAGAGAGAGTGCAAGACGATGGGCATAATGTGGAAGTTGTTCAAACAAAAAGTGTAACGTACTGACATTATAATTCATATTAAAAAAAAAAAAACAACAAGAAGCAAACGTAAAGCTACGCAAAAAGTCAACAAATATTTATCGTACCCCACACAAACATTCGCGAAACAAAAACAAAAACACCAAAATGCGCGAGCTTTGTGAACTGCTACAACGTCAGGCGTAAGTAAAATATGTGAGAGAGGAAAATAAAGAGAGAAGTGGAAGAGGAAGAGGGAGAGCGGGTGAGAGGGAGAGCGGGGTGAACAGCGCGGAGAGCAGAAATGCGACGAGACGAGACGAGGCGAAACAATCACGCGACGGCATAGACGAACGACGCTTTGGCGCGCTATTTTCAGTGCGCGGTTCAAGAATAAAGCGCAGATCCAACAGCAAAACAATAATAAAATATTAACTAGAAACTATGCCAATATGTTGGCGCATGCAGCGCCAACGACTGTGACAGCAATAGCAATAGCGACCGCAACAACAGTAACAGTAGGAAGTGCGAAATAACAAACAAAAATTTGATACCTCGAAAACGGCGAATGAGACGAGCAAAACACAGACACCGAAAACAGAACAAAGCGTAGTCAAAGCGTGCGCTGCTCATGTCTGTCTCGCCGTCTGGCAATTATTTTTCGTTTTGTCTTGTTTGGGCTTTGGCATGTGAGCGCGGACTTTTTATTTATTATTTATTATTATTGTTTTCTGTTTCTCAATTTATTTCGGATATGTTAGCCAAAGGAATGTGCGGTATGCGCGTTTCAAAAAAGTACCAACTCGAGCCTCGTGGCTCAACAAAAAGTTGCTAAGCGATTCAATAGAAACGGCAATTCAATAGAAATACAACTACGGCTAAACAAAAAGTAAATGTGTTAAGGAGAGTGGCTTGATTTTTATTTGGATGAACTGTAAACGGTATAGCTAGTGATACACTAACACAATTCTTTTAGTTAATATTCAAATCTGCTGGCGCTAGTGCTAATCAAGCTGACTAACAAATCTAACAAATCATGACCTGTTTTATCGCTTCAGCAACAACCTGATGAGCAAATCGAATCAACTTGTACTGGTGCGCCATGGCGAGAGCGAGTTCAATCTGAAGAATCTGTTTTGCGGCTGGCACGATGCGCCGCTCAGTGCGGGTGGTAAGCGTACAATAGTGATAACAGTACTGTTGTTATTATACTCTTCTCAAAGGTTAATATACGTTTATCATTAAGCATGTAACGCGATGCTATTGAGCGTATATAGGCATTAATATTGATTCTCTTTTTCTATATTTATTTTGTTTATTTATTTATTTATCTACGTATTGATCGAATATAATAGTTTATTCTATAGAGTATCGTCTTAGAATATATTTCATTACATTTTCATTTATTTGCAACAATAAATATTCACTCTAGTGTTATTTATATTTATAAGTAAATGAAGGTTATAACTATTGAGCTATTCCCGTTAGTCAAGTCACATCAAAGTGTTCCCATGCTGATCTCCTTTATTTCATCTAATCATCCATTTTCGTTATAGGTCTCGAAGACGCGCGCAGGTTGGCCGCCGCCAATTTGAATCAAGCCAACATGGTGTTCGACAAGGTTTACTGCTCGAAGCTTTGCCGATCGAGGACCACAGTCGACGCGATACTAAGCGAAATGCAATGCTCGTTTCTGCCCATTGTATCCGATTGGCGACTGAATGAGCGGCATTATGGCAATCTAACGGGCTTCAATAAGCGTGCGCTGGCCAATCAGTACGGCGAGGATCGCGTGCAGCACTGGCGACGCAACTACGACGGCTTACCGCCGCCCATCGAAGACTCAAATATCTACTACTATGGGATCGCGAACAACCCAGCCTTCCAGGATGTGCCGCCCTGTGAGTTTCCCCTCACCGAATCCATGCGGATGTGTGTGGATCGCGTCAACCCCGTTTGGTTAGAGATTAAAAGAGAAGTCCTAAATGGAACACGTATTTTGCTTGTTGTCCATGGAACCGTGGCCAGAGCTCTGATTAAACATATCGAAGGTACGCTGGATCGATCGCAATATCTAACAATGAATCTAACAGGTTTTCTCTCTTTCGATTTCGCTTTTAGGTCTCTCTGAAGAGAAAATCGAAAAGGTCAACATTCCCAATAGTGTGCCAATCGTGTACGAGTTCAATATGAAGTCAGGAGAGCTCGTTGGGGATGTCAAATATCTGGGCGACAGCGAATATATTGAGAAAATGAAGAAAAAAGTCGCGGCCATCGGCGATTGAAAAGATCAATTTTTTACTAAACACTTTTGTAAAAACCTAAGTATTTAAAATTAAGACAATATTATGTAATATTAACTATTTATCCGACTATTTTCGTCTTTTTTTTATTATTTTAATTTTTATGTCTTGTTAAATACAAACTTTACCAAGTTGTCTTTTAAGATGTTTTTGTTTTGTATAGATAACAGATATAAAGCCATTTAAGGGCGCTATAAGATAAGATATTTTCCTAAACTTACGACTTGATGAGCAACCTACATAGAAGATAAGTTATCATTCGGCTAATTAAGTTTGGAAAACGCACAAATAAAACTTTTTGTATGCAATTTTATTGTAAATTAGTTGGAAATGCATTTAGTAATACTTTCAGTTGCTGCCACGCCCGCCACATGTCAGTAGTAGTTCTGCTCGTTGTAGTTGTACAAAGAGTTCAGATTGTTGGGCAGTATGTAGATGTCCTCGGGGCGCCCATTGAACAGGAAGGGGCGCTTCAGAGATGTCAGCTTCGAGTCCTGCTGCGGAGCGGGCAGCGAGGCCAGACCGAAGCCTTGCTGAGGGCCCGCATGTCCGTAGTTGCTGGCCGGAGCTGGTCTATACGGATTCGTGGGCGTGGGCGGGCGCACGTTGAAGTTGCTGCCATATCCAGGTGTGAATGATGCCAGATCCCCGCCTGCTGCGCCGTTCATCTGATAAATGCCGGAGGGTTTGCCGTTGGCCAGAAAGTTGACGGGCAAATTGAAGACGGAGCCGAAGGTGGAGAACGTGGGCATGGGTTGATAGGTGAGCAGTGGCGAGAAGCTGTTGGCAAATGGAGCTGGCGCCAGGTTGGTGGGCACAAACATGTATGGCGTGGGCGGCAGGCGCACGTAGTAAATGGGCGAGTTGCGAGCGGACTGAGGTGAAGGAGGACGACGATCGCCCGCTGCACGAGACATGACCACATCCTCCAACTCGTTGCTGCCGCCCGGATAGGTGGGATAGAACATGTCCGGGGCTATGTACAGCGGGAAGGGTATCAGCAGCGGCTGGGCATATCCGATAAATGGCAGCATCTTGGGCATGGGCATAGGCGGTGCAGGCGGCGCCATGCTCTCAAAAGGATTGGAGCCGCCAGCGCCGGCGGCAGCTGCTGCATATGGATTCCAGCCAAAGTTCGTTGCGGACGCTGGCAGATGAGAATCCTGCTTGAACTCGTGCAGCATTCGATATGGATCATCCTCCTCTTCGCTCTTGATATCCTGCTGCTGCTCTGCCGGCAGCTCCGGTTCATGCGCATACTGCTGTCCAGCTGCAGCAAGGTGGCTCGCTGCCTGCTGCTGCTGCTGTAGCTGCTGCTGCGATGCTTGCGGCTGCTTCGCTTGAGTCTGCTTCTTGACCAGCTGCGACAGATTGGCAGCCTGCGTGGAACAGATCAGCAGCAGTGGCAACAAAAGACGCAGACTGGCCATGTGGGTTGACATGGCGACGGCGTTAACTGTAAGGGTGAAGAAATCAGAAAAATTGAGAATCTAGAATGTACAACTGAATACTCTAAATTGAAGCTATTATCATTTTACCCTGCATTTTCATTCCCTCTAAGAGACTGAGTTATTCATTCATTTATTAATCATCTATTCTAAATCATTTAGTAATATATATGGCAGTTTGTAAATAATAAAAATTATATTATATATGTATATAGATAGATAATAAAGTATATATATGTATTTTAATAATAATATACATATATGTGTGTATATATATGCATATATAATGAAATTATACCCATGTATTAAATAAATCATAAAATTAAGAAAAATTTAGATAATACATCCTAATTTGAATATTTATTTAATAAATAGGTTTCATTTCAAGAAGAGAAAAAATATGTATATAGATTCTATGTATATTTCATGATCAGATGTAGAGCATAAAGCTCTAAAATATAATCCTGATTTTTCATGAATGGGTTCAGGGTATAAAAACTTGTCAGACAGACACTAAAAAACTAATTGAAGGGTTGTTAGCCACGCACTTTGGTATCAAAAATATATAGAAATTAAATACAACACAACTTTTTTTTATAAACTGTAATCGAATATTCATATAAGCCTCATATAAGCTTCATTCTAAAATAAATTTTTGGATGCAAATTGGGAATCCTTCAAATCTTTATAACATATATCTTTTACATATTATATCTTTATAACATATGATATTTCCATCAATTCACAATTTTTAACACATTAAATTTTTATCAAAACTATTCACAATTTTTATATGTTGCATACTCGCAAATCCAAATGAATAGTTTTTCGATTTCGGAACAGGATTTTCGATCCTGTCAAGCTGCGCGCACTCTAGCCAAAGAACGGATGAACTGCACCACAGACGGTCTGAACTGGCAATAAGTCTGAGCGCGCTTAGAAGCTGCGCTTTATATTGGCTAAGACGACGCAGTCGACGTCGTCGTTGCGCAGGCGCAGAACTGGCCAAGAGAGTTGGCCAAAAGCTGTCGCTGTCGCTGCTGCTGCTACTGCTGCAGATCTGCTTTTGTGAGTGAGGTCGCTCCCAGGTGATAAATCGGCTAATTGCTGCCAGCCCAAACGCTCGCATATGCACATAAATATAATTATAATTACACACAACTGTCAATGGCCCCCGTGCAATTGCAGCAAATTGAAAGAGTGAAAAACTGCAGAAGAAATTTCAACAACACAAAAAAAAGAAAAGCATCCCAGAAATGTTAATTACGAGATCGTATGTCTGCATGCCCTGTAACTGACGCCCGCGATTATGTATTTTAATTTGTATGACACTGAGTGAGTAAGGAGGGGGGTGGAGTGGGGGTGGCTCATTAGTCAACGATATCCAGAAAGCAATCTGCTTAGCGCCAAGCTTAAGCACCTGTGTATCTGTAACTGCAGCAAGCAACGCCCCAGTCACGAACGACTGTTGCATAATTGGGCATAATTGTGCGATTACCTCAGCAGACATATGCAAGACTCTACACACACTCGGACAGAGATAGTGTGCATCTTTATTGTCTGCATAATTCTTGGTTAATGCCAGTCATAGAACTGCATATTAAGCCCTTGCCCTGGGCCACAGAAAGCGACAGAGCGAGAGATAGTTGGCGTCATATAATTATGTTGATTTTATAGACAGGCCGATAAACATAGATTGGCGCTCCCTGACTTTTGCACAGCTGGGATGCTGCTCTGCTCCGCTTTATATTAATAATCTAATATAAATAATTTGTTTATTTGTCAATGCCAGCGGCGTTGGCGTTGGCGCCGGCGCGCTGCACTCCTAAAGATTAGGGCCATAATAAATTACATGGCTAATTAAGCGGCGACTGCAACTGCAACTGCAACTGCAACTGCAGCTGGAGACAACCACGCAGATGCAAAGATGCAGATACAGCTAAAGATACCCGTGCTACACGTTTGTACTTGGATGCCGCAGATTGTGATGCTGCTGGCAAGAGAACGACAACATTAAGAGAGAGACAGAGAGAGAGGGAGAGTGAGATAGAGAGAGATAATGAACGGGTGGTGCTATAATAGAGCCGAGTCAGGCCATGTAAGAGCCAAGCCCGCGCCGCTCAACGCAGGCGACGCGCCAACGTAATTAGCCTTGGAATGTCCTTGTGCACGTGACTATCACCCGACAGCGGCTTTTTGTGCTGCTCCAGCAGCAGCAGCAGCTTAAATGCTAAATATAAACACGCGTGCCTGCGCATCATCAAACTTGGGCACACTTTCCTAACGAAGCCGATGTGTCGCACTAGGTGTAAATGCCGGCAATTGGAACGTACATAAAGGTAAACGCAAACGTAAACAACTATCAACCAACTATCAGCTATCAGGCGATAGGGTTCATTAACACCACGACTACGACTACGACTACGACGACGACGGCGACGGCGATGGCAACTGTTGACAACTGGACATACGCATACTTGGGCCAGTTACTTTTTGAGTTCATCTTCAATCGTCATCATCATCATCATCCTCATCATCATCAGCTAGCCACCGCAGCTCATTTAGAGTAAACTACTTTTGGCTTGTTTGCTTTTCTTTCGACAAACTTTGGTTATGCGCATAGAAACTGAAGCTAAAAATGTTTAAAGAAATAACTGGGTCAGCCGGCGGCACGATCACATCTATAGTATATCAGAGTTATGAACAAAAAAGAACCCTTCTAAGCTCCCAGTTCTAAAGTGCTTAAATAAACAAACAGATTCTATGAATAAAATTCACAAACTTTGCGTCTATCTTTGGCATACTCTTTCAAATATACACACAGCGAAATAATCGCAATTCTTATCATGATGTATGGGCCTTTGTTGTCTTAGAACACCTTCGTGATAGTAAATTAGTTCGGAGATTAGCAGCAAGAAAATGCTACTCATGAGATTTGGAACTTATCAGCATTTCATTCTGTTATTATATAACGAAGGAGATTACGAAACTAATATGCTCTGCTCGTGTAGTGTATGAGAGCTAAAGTTCACCGCTATTGCCGAATAATTAAAGCACTTAAACTGCACTCCAGAAACCACAAAACACGCGCCACCACTTGGCTACTTTCTTTAACCGCAAGCTGGTCGTTTATTTATGGGTTGTCCGGCCAATCACACAAACATATTTGTTGTTTTTATAATTCTTACGGCATTTTCATTGACATAATTATTATTCGATTATTCACGACAAACACAATCAAGTTCTTACAGAGTTCAGAGGCCTCATTGGGCCGCCGGCTGGCAGCAAGACGAGGTGGCCGAGTGGTTAAGGCGTTGGACTGCTAATCCAATGTGCTCTGCACGCGTGGGTTCGAATCCCATCCTCGTCGCATTTGGTTTTTGCTCAAATTATTTTATTTGCAATTATAATTATAATTATTAATTTTGCTCTACAATCAAAGAAGTACTCTAATTTGTAAGTAACTTTTATTCTAATTTATTGATTATTTAAATGTTTTTACTTCATTTAAAAAAATAACCATCGACGAGGATGGGATTCGAACCCACGCGTGCAGAGCACATTGGATTAGCAGTCCAACGCCTTAACCTCTCGGCCACCTCGTCATATGCGACCTTCGCAACCAGTTGATTACTTGATGCACAGCTTGCCTAAAGAGCAAGCAGTGAAATAATTTGTTTCCTATAATTCTTAATGATAATAATGTAAAATTATTTATTTTAATATTTACTTTTAATTTTGTACATAAATACTGAAATAAATTTGTGTACATCTGAGAGATAAAAGGGCATTATTGTAACAATAGGATATAATATTAAAAATTAGCAAGTGTTAACTGCTTGCACCGTATCTCATTATAGTGCACTGCTTTACTTACCATTGCACTGCTTGTAAGATGAATCTTTTTGTTATCGCCAACTATAACTAGTAGAATCTTAGAACTACCCTCCACACGTGACGAGGTGGCCGAGTGGTTAAGGCGTTGGACTGCTAATCCAATGTGCTCTGCACGCGTGGGTTCGAATCCCATCCTCGTCGAATGATTTTTTGTTACAATCTCATATTTTTAATTCAATGTTATTTTTAAAGTTAGCTACAAACTATATTTAGTGACAGGCATTTCGATTATCTGATGGCAGCTAAAAAAAAGTCTCAAATTAAATTCCAATTCCTAAGCCAACAGCTGCTACATAGTTTTAAACCGCTTAACAAGGCGAGATGTTTATCTTATTTCAATTGAATCTAAAGTTTTTATGGCCACTCTTCTGCGCCACAGGGTACGTTTAATGGCCAGTTCGGGTAGTTATATGAACGAAATGGGAAAAGATACTTTGATAACAAGTTAAGTGTCAACAAGATGTGGATATGGATGTGAATGCAGGGAAGCTGCTCGGTAAGTGTATTCTCTAGAATCTCCTAAGTTTATTGACATTGACCCACGAGACTGTCGCTTGCTTCAAGGTCGCCGTCTCGGCGAACACAAGCGGGAATCCACAATAATTGGGAAGAATTTGGTAGACGTAGGCGCAGGTACTTAAGCCGACAGTCAGAGAAGAAGCAGCAATATCTAATATACAATAACAGCGTTCAAAGACAATTGAAATAATGATCGCTGCTGTTGCGGTTTGAAGTTGTAAAAAGCGCTGGAGCAATTAAATTCATTTGGAATGATTTCTTTTTCATTCATTTGCGGCGACTAATTAATCCATTTAATACAATTGCCGCGATCGCAAGATCGTATATATATGTATATATAGAGTAAAAAATTTATAATATGTTTGCCATTGTTTATTTTCGCCAAACTGACTTTCGAGCGATAAAACATATTTCTTGCTCGTTAATTGCGAAAACCCGTAGAAGTTTTGTGGCTACATTTTCAACCTCCTCCTCCCCCACCCCACCTGGCGACGTGTGGAATATCTCCTGCAATTATAAATCAGCAAAGGCCATAAAACTTAACTATCAATCGTTTGCTCCAATTGTCAGGAAATTGGAAAGTTTTGTGTTTATAGTGCGGATATAAAGCAATTGAGATATAGTGCGCAAATCATTAATGTTGCCCGATGTGGGTGGTGTGAAAGCGCCTACCCTAGGCATATATATATATAGTTATAGATGGATGGGCCTATGTGCCACTGAAATTAATCAGAACTCTGATTAAATCAATATTACAAGATCGAATAATTGTTTGACTCGAGTCCGCAGCTCCACTTAACTCAATATGCAGCAGCCCAGTTTTGGCTGCGATCCAAGCCCAGTGCAGGGCACGCTCCGGCGCCCAGTTTAACCTTTTCGCTTGTGGTCACTTGGCACTTTCACAAAAAAATGTGCAAAAAACAGCAACAAAGTAATAATAATAATAACATAAATAAATATGGCGACAGTCGAGCATTGAATGCCTGACTACAGAATACTCTATAAAAAAGTAATTCTTCTAAATATACATATATATTTTTTTAATTTAATATTTATTTTTAATACTTTTATTCATATTATATAATACATATATATCATCTAACTCTCATTTCATATTATTTTACTTGTATTTTAGCACTTATACTCAGATTATCGAACATTTTCTGAACCAACTCTGATTTCTTCATTAACTTATCGCAGATCTCAGCATACCTTTCCATATAACAACTATGCAATCCATCGACAAACATTGTATTTGTACGGCTGCCGATGAAACGATGCTTATTTTCCTTTCGTTGCATTTCCTTTCGTCTGCTCTACAAATATTTAACTTTCAACGAAAGTCAGAGTCAAAGCAATTGCCATCCAGTGCTGACCCCAATCTTGTGCAAGAAATTACTCAGAAAAATGCACACACACACACACAGATGGAAGTCAGACATTTTTAGCATTGCATAAGACGCCAAACAGCGATGACAACTTCATTCCGGAGTGCACAGCGCGAAAGCCGGGCGGCAATTAAATGGCGTTGGCCACATGCCAAGCGCCTCCAAATCAAATCAAAATCAAGTCAAGAGACAAAGGCCAGTTAGGCAGCTGATTCAGCTTAATCGAGCGCCGGCGAATGGGTTTAATGAACTTGCCAATTTATCGACAATAAAATGTGAAACTACTTATAATTAGGTACACACACACACACACACACACAGATACAGATACAGATACATATTTATGAACACATTTCGCGAGTGACGTCGAGCTGGCCTTAACCTTAGCCATGGGTGGGTGTTCCAGCCATCAACTTGCGCTCTGACTAATGCTAATGAAAACGTTGGCCAATGTTCCAGACTGTCAGAGTGAAACAGTTGTTTAAAGACCATTTTTTAATGCACCAAACCAAACACGCAACTGCCTCAGTCAGCTCCTCAACTGTCTGTCTTTCAGTCTGTCTGCCTGTCTGTCATATATTTAGTGTAGCTTCTTGATTAGTTCGTCTAGAGCTTGGCTTGGTATCTGCCATCGCCATCGCCATCGCCATCCTCATTGCCATTGTCATTGTCTCGTGCTTCTGACTATCTATCTATATTGCTTCCGTCAGCATTAAACATATTACTCCTAACAATTCCCAGCTTAGCTCACACGAATCGCTAGATGGCACTGATGCAGATATCAGTTATGCTATAAGAGCTCTCTCCCTCTCGCTCGCTCGTTCGTTCGTGATTTGTGTTGTCTAATCGTTAACAATTATGCCAGCGCCAGCTAGAACTTGTTGTTGCTTCTTCTACTTGCACTAAGCTGCGTGCAGTTGCCTAGATTAGACTCTGCATCGAGCAGGTAGACAAATTCGTTCGAGCTCTGCTGCTGCTGCTGCCTCTGCCTGTGCTGTTGCCTCTGCCTCTGCTGCTGCCTTGGCCTCTGCTGCTGCTATGCGAGAGTTTACGCACTTCAACACACAGCTTTGCATGTGTGCGTACATTGGCTATGCGTAATTGCTGACAAGGGGAAGCCAGATGATGTCGATGCTGTCGATGCTGTCTCTACTTCCATTGCTGCCTTGGCACGGCTAATTAATATTTAAAGGTGTTTTGATTGCCATTCCACTGTGACCGGGAGCCTGCCTCTGGCCTAGGTAAACAAATGGCAAATGATATATTTGCGGTTATGTCATTTGTTTGCGGCGCGCATAGAAACAACTAAAATGGAAATTAAAATAAAAAAACAATAAAAATAAAAGAAAAGGTTGCGCCTTAATTAGACAGGCGCTCAGATGCCATATCCGAACACGTGTAATTTCTGCTGCTAGAAACGTTGGCCAATTAGTGTTCGCTTTAGTTGGTGAAAGATGAGAAAGTGCTGGCTGCTCTTGAGGTACATGGGGCAAATGGGGTTTACATAACGCCCGACAACAGCACCTTTGTATGTTCATTTTTATCATTTTAATTAGTGGCCATTAAAAACAAGGCGGCAGCAGCAGCGGACGGAAAGCAAGCGACTTGAACCTTTGCGACAGCAAAAGAAATGGAAGTTGGCTATCAATTTTGCTAATCATAGACGACTTCCCAGCGCAGAGTGGGTCAGAGTTTGGCAGTCAACTTCCACAATGGTCAAAGAGGTCAACAAAGCGGGCTACTAACCTGGCCAATAGCACAGAGAGAGGGAGAGCGAGAGAGAGGGAGAGAAAGAGAGAGACAAACGTCAACACATCACGCGATGGCATTTAAAATTAGCTTGGCTAACGCCTGTGGCGCCAATAGCTGTATGAGAAAAAAAACCCTTTAAGCGGCACACGCACAGCTCCAGCTCCAGCTTCAGCTCCGACCTCAGCTGTGTGGCATGCGGTGGCCTGTCAATAACAACCTGATTTGCACAATAGCTTCGTGTTACCCAGCAGCCTTTGTTGTCGTAGGTTCATTTGTAACTAATTTGTGCACATATCGGAAAGACAAAGGCCTCGAAGGCAGTAGCCCAGATAGCTATAGTATATAGTATATATGTATGTATATACGCTGTACCTGCTGCAGCTGACAGTTGGTAATTTAATCAAAAACTAAGTACATGAGTGGCCGGCTGATGATATAGAGTTTCCTTGCTCTGACACTTTCCAACCCGCTCTTGGCAATTGAAATGGATCAATTCGCCTGTTCGGCCTGCTGGATTTGTCAGCCAAGTGGCAAAGCCAAGCCCCAGACGAGCCAAAGTAAGGCAAAACCCGCAAAGTGCAATGGCAAACTGTAACAGTAAGCGGGCAAACAATAAACTGGCAAATTGATGCACTTCGTTCGGCTGGCTCATCATCGCAGATCGTGTCGGACCTCACACACATCGATGCGAGTTGAGCTCGGCCGGCTCACACTTACAGCCAAGCAGCCAGTTGATGACGTCGCAGCTCGACGGCGACGACGACGACGACGACGAAAACAGCAGCCGACGCTGACTGCGGCAGCAAAGTGATTTTGGTTTTAAGAAGAAAAAAAAACAAATTACACATAGTCCGCAGATCTCATTTATTTGCCGCTCTTCGAGGCGTTCACAACGTCGAAAGCGAACGCTGCGCGCTAAGCAACTTGTAAAATTTAAGATTTTGGTTCGGGAATCGGAAACAAAGTGCCAGGAGCAGCAGTCGAGAAAGGCGTGCATAAAGTCGTGATCATAAAACTCTTGTCAAACAATTAACAGCTTCCCGAAGCAAAACTCAATAAATACTGAAGCGTCAGCATTGTCATTGCTATCAATAATTTATAATTTATGCACATATTTGAAATTTCTCAACAAGGACAAGGACACTCGAGAAACATAAACGGCGCATCACGTTGGCAAATAAATTGAATAAATAATCAAACAGCTTCTGCTGCATCGACGTCGCGCCTTTTAAAGTGAGTGCAATTTGAATAAATGCCCATAAATTGATCGCTGTCAATTTGCATAAGCAACACAGTTGTTAGCTGAGAAATTTATTAATTAAGCATTTTATGCATAAATGCGGCAGCGCTCGCAAGTTCGTTGCCTAAGTCTTTCGTTTTCCCGCTGTGACTTAATTAGTCGGGTTCAACAAATGATATAGGCATAAAACAAAGACGACCTTGACGGGCTCCAGTATGATAATAACAAACACGTCTATCTCTCACATGTAGAATCATTTAGAATGTCCACTGGCCGGGTACATCATTAGCCAGCAGCCAAGTGAGACTGAGCCAAATTAATCTTCTGATTAATCTGCTGGGAAATTACAATTTTGGCAACTCGTGTTGTCTCTGAAAATTGCAAATTTCAAATTTCATACGCCATTATCTGATGATGAGTGATCATTCACCTAGTTCTTTTATTTTATATATATATTTTTTGTATCAAATTACATTGATAGAACGCTGGAACACTCCCACAAGAAGAAAGCTAAAAAGGCGTTTTGCCATTTTTTCTGATCATATTTCATGCGGGCGTCTCGCACTGCAGCAGTTCGGGTGACCAGCTAATTATTGGCGAACTCTACGCGATTTATCAATTCCCAAGCTCCTCTGCAAGGTCAATAGAGGGCGCCACATGCCATGTCTGCCGAGTTGCCAGCGGCGAGTTTCGCTGGAAACTATCAGATCTGAAGTCAATAGCCAATAGATAAATGACAGATAACACAGAATCGAGCTTATTTATGGTGGAGCCGCTTTAATTTGCATAATCAGGCAGTTTGGGGGCGCAACCTTTCTGCCCCAAACATGTTAGCATTATCGCGCTTGTCTCGATGCCAAATTGATGCCGTTTAGTCTGCGCCAATTGCCGCCGATTTTATTTGGCTATTTTTTTTTTTTTTTGGCTTATTTATTGATCAATTTATATTTTTACTTACTCATTAATCACTCAGGCGTTGAAATGCGCCGCCAGATGGCGCTCGCCATGCTCATTAGCGTAATTGCTCAGCGGGCGTCGACAGCGACGGCGACGGCGACGGCGACGTCGTCGTCCGCGTTTTGATTAGCGTGCATTAAATGCTTTCATTTAAGTAAATCAAATCGAGAGTCTCGAAATCTGTTTTGTTTCTTCGCTTTGCGTCTGGAACGTGAGAAACTTTACAATAAAGTGGCGAGCATTTTCAGCAAAAAAAAAAAACATTTCATGCTTTGATGCGCACAGCCGATTTATTTATTATTCGAATTATTCGGCATTTGTGACTTGCAAAATTGAAAAGAAAAAATGAAAAATAAACAAAAAAAGAAACAATCAAACGCTTGCCATTGCTCGACTTAACTCTATTATTCATATTTTGGTAGCCATTAGTCCATCAATCATGGTCCGAAACAATTGCGATTCGAGTGCAGGGCGTGGGCGCCTGATCCGCTGACTGTGGACACATTTGTACTTTTGCCTTGACATACATATGTGTGTGCTTAATGATCTCCACTTCCCTCTTTCTCTTTTTTGGACAGCATGCCATCTCTGTCTTCCCTGCTGGCGCTGCTCGCCCTGGCCACGCCCAGCTTAGCCAGCACCTACGCCTACAGCATGCGCGGCACAGACGTTGTCGGCCCCGCCAGCGGCACGCCCCCACGTCTGGTCAACAAACTGTTGGTGCAGTCTCCCGCCCTGGACAACGTCTATATGGACTACTTGGTCACCTCGCGTCCGCTCAACCTGCGCAAATACAACAAAAACGGCAGCAAAACGAAGAAGACCAAGAAGGACTCGAAAATCTATTTCATACCCATACCGCCACTGCCGTATCGTTATATACCCGGTGTTGGCTATGACTACCAGCCCATGAAGATCAAGCCCATTCTGGAGGAGGCGCCAACGCCGACTGCAAGGACGACAACAACAACAACAACGACGACGACGACGCCCAGGCCAACAACAACAGCAGCTCCTGCGACCACGCCCACTACGCAGAGCAAGCTGCTGCGCGTCCAGCATCGCAAGGACTACTATTTCAATGGACGCCCCTTCCGACTGCAGGTGGCGCGTGCCGATCACAAATCCGCACTGACGCCCCTTAATCTTAAGTCCAAGTTCTATTACAATAAAAACATTATTTATTAATTCTATTGGAGTGAGATTTTTGTTTTGTTTTGAGAATGAAAAGATATTGAGAACTGTGCAAAATATCAAATATCAGATTTCAATAAGTTGATTCGGCATTTTACTCTGAAGTCTTTAAGAAATTCGAAATATCTTCATTTTTAGTCTGGCCAACTGTTCCATTTTAATCCAGATTAGTTTATAGATCCAGGCCAAAGCAAAGAATGTGTTATTATCATTATAATTATAGTAATTATTACTTTATGCTATACTTACAAGATATCTATATCAAGATCAATCAATAGCTGTTAGATTGGCTTCTATATGCTTTGCAGCCAGATATCAGTTTAAAGTTATCTATCTATTGATCATTTATCATAATTAATGACAGGCTTGGACACACTCTCAGTTGTTTTTTGGTCAATTGGCTTGGCTTGAGTTAACATTTATAGTTAAATATAAATAGAAATCAATTTGAGTCACAATTGTAAGCTGACTTTAAAGAGAACACAATAGTTTGGAAACGAAGCTGGACAGACGACGATGGATAACTAATTGAGTATTTGCCTATGTCCCAGTCCAAAAAATCAAAATTGATAATAAATAGAAAGAATTATAGATAGATATATAGAAAGATAAAGAGGTAGATAAATAGATAGGTAGATTGACAGATAGATAGATAGATGGATAGATAGATAGATAGATGGAGAGATAGATATATAAATAGATAGATGGATAGGTAGATATATAGATAGATGGGTAGATAGATAAATAGATAGATAGTTATATAGATAGGTAGATAGATAGTTAGTAGATAGAAGTAAGATATGAAGATGGATACAAGATATCAAAATTCTTGTATCCATCTTCATATCTAGCTTCTATCTCCTAACTATCTATCTACCTATCGAAATTCTATCTTGTATCCATCTTTATATATAGCTTCTATCTACTAACTATCTATCTACCTATCTATATACCTATTTATCTATCTACCCATGAAGGCAGAAGAACAATGAGGTAGAAAGACATAAATAAAGATAGATACGCATAGACAGATAACTAGATGTTAGAAGTAAAATATATAAGATAGATAGATAGATTGATAGATCGGTAAATGTAATAGAACTAAGGATTTTTCTAAATAAAAATTATGATAGTCAAAATATATATCAATATTTGTATATGCACATACAGCGCATAATTATTTGTATATCAAATACTATCAAGCTATTATCTGATAGTTTTTAAAATACAACATAATTTTATCTACCCCGTATAAACCAGTTGCAAATGACCCTTAATGGACTTCATTATTTCATAGCGAATCTTGAACAGCTGCGGAATGCCTTTTAGCATACATATATACATACAGATATGTGTAAACATATATACATATATCGACAATCTGAAGAGACTGAGGCAAAACTTAAAAAGCATTTAGTAAAAGTAATTACTGTCGGCATTCACACAGCAGTCGTTCGGATGTTGTGCAATAAATAATGAAATGATAACAACTCGAAGACTCATTTTATTGTTAATAACTGAATATGCATAAGTGTTAAAATATGTAATTTGGCCAACAATCAAATAAGGGCAATTAGAAAAACTTCTTCGGAGCTTTCACTGCGAGCAAAACCTATGATAAAACACGCGTATTAATAAAATTCATTTAAATACAACAACAACAATGACAACAAAATGCGTGAGAAAACTCAGTGTTCAATTAAATAATAAACAGTAAGAAACAGAAAAAAAAACGCTGCTTAACGGGAAAAAGTGGCACGTTGCCACAACAGGGTGCCAAGCAACTGATTTATTGAACAAATTAATTCCCATACCCCCAGCAACCTGGCCCAGGCACAGTCCCATTGAAGGGCCCAACACAGACGCAGACAGACAGAAACCCAGCAGGCAGATTTAGTTAGAAATCCTCAAAGTTAAATCATATCAAATATATATATATACATATATATTTCAGTATATTCGAAGGTCTTCAAAATGAGCGAGAAGGAGTTCTTGCCGACAACTGTCTGCAATATGCAGCTGGATGTGCCACTTAAGCATCGTCCCAGGGTGGGGATGGTTTGTGGTCCCGACTATGCGCCGCGTAGTACGGAATCGGAGCACTCGGCCATTATCGTGGAGAGCCAAAATGTGACCGTTAAGTTTAGCATTTCGCCGGACAACTTCATTGCCCAAGTCTATCCCAATTGCATGACCATAGCCGAGGTCAAGCAGGATATAGCGCGCAGATTCGATGTGGATCCGATGCTGCTGCTGATCAAGCAGGAGGGCAGCGTGATCTGCCATACGGTGCCCATTTATGCGACCATTTCGGACGACTTTGGCATACACAAATTCGACCTGGAGTTGGTCTCAGCAAAGACTGACGAATGCGGCGACGAACCCAAGCTGAGTCTGCGCGTTTACTACGAGTAAGTAGCAAGGGAAGTTACTAATGATGATAGACCTAGTGATCTTACCATGATCTATATAGAAAGTATCGCTTGCCCGACTATTTGACGGTTCACATATCCGGCGAGGATACGGAGGACGGGCAGCCCAAGAATATTGTGGTCGAGATCGAGAATGCGGCGATCGAAAAGCCCTTTTTGTGCGGCTACCAGGACAAGATAACCGGCAAAAAGTTCCTCGATGCCTTTACACAAACCGGACCGTACTTTGATAAAGTGAAATACAAACGCTATCGTACACGCGACACTCAGACCTGGGAGCACAAGGAAAAGATTTTGGTAAGCAGCTGAATGATCTCTAATAGAGGTAACTCCTATACTAACCCATTATATTTTATAGAACACAGCACATGAGCAGTCGGTGCAATGTTTCCTGGACAACCTCAACGTTAGATACATGTCGACGGCTACAGATTTTGAGATCATACCTGGCAAATATCAAACATACGCGCAGATAGAACGCGCTGAGAAGAAGCTGGAGAAGGTCCTGGTGATACAGCGAAACTGGAGGCGCTGGATACTCTGGAAATATATTCGTCTGCGTGCCGCAGAGTATAGGTATGTATGGATAGACTCTATAAAAGATCGTCTGACCATTGTCTGCTGCACGCATTGCCAGGCGTCTGGTTAAAAATCGCCTGGATGAGGACGAGCGTTACGAGAAGTGCGTGGAGGAACGAGTGCAGCGCAATGAGAAGATCAAACAGTTTCCACGCACCAACGATGACTTCGACTTGCTCTTTGCGGAAATCGCGCGCTGGAAGCGAGCTGAACTCAAGCGCATTGCTGCCAACTATGAGGGACCTGCTCGCATATCCGAGGTCAACATTCTGCTGGACAAGGAGATCGGCCTGCTGAACGGCGTGGAGCGACAGCGTCGGCTCGTCTACCAGGCCATGGAGGACTTTCGCAACGATCAGCTGCTAAAGAAAATGGGCAAGCCCCTCGAATGGATTGGTTACAATGATACGAAAATACATTTGGACTTGTTGCGGACGCAACGCGTGCGTTTCCTAACCGAGATCTATAAGGATCTGCGCAAGTCGGACAACAAAGAAAAGCGCCTGGAGCTGTTGGGACGCGTCATGCAGTTAGTTGCGGAAGAGGCTTGCTTTCCCAACTTCGCTGAGGTAAGGCTGGGGCAATGAGTTGTATGTAAATTCTTATTAATGTTTTATCTTTAGCTTTTCGATCTGTTTGATCGAGAGAGGAACTTGCTGCTATATACCAAGTCCTGCGATGTGGAAATACTTCGCAAACGTCAGAATATCTTATTTTTTGAGTTGATTAAGTTTCAGAAGGATGGTATTCCAGACAGTAAGTCATTGTCAGTTATCCGATATCGGAGAAGTTTAGTAATATATCCCTCTCACAGAGGTGCCCTCGCGCATGTGCATCGTCTGCAAGAAGGTGAAGCCTTACGCAGAATTTGCGATCCGCACACGCCAGAGTCACGTGGACACTTGCAAGCATTGTTATTACCTCAAGGTAAGCTGAATTATCTATATATTATATATAGATTATATTATAACTGTATAACTAATGCGAGCTCCTTTCAGTTGGTGGCCACGGAGAATAATGTTTATCAGTCGATTCTACGCTGCATTCAGCGCGACGAGCGTAAACGCAAGTGCGCCTCATCCTTCGCCTTTGTCATACAGCAGGATGATGTGCGTCATATAATAGACAAGATCTGGCATGGTCATTCGGCGCTGAGCAAATCGGAGAATCTGAATGAATTGCGGTAAGCGTTCCTCTTATAGATGAATGTCATGATTGCATTTAACACACTCTTCCTCAGTTTACCTCGCTGGAATAAGAGCGACGATTGGTCGCCATGGAACTGCATCTGCCTGACAGAGCGTGAGACGCGCGATCATTACAAGATCGAGGACATGGAGAAGGTCTACGATCCCAAGTTCATACTGCATGTGGGTAACAGTCATATGCTGGCACGCAATCTGTTCCACACGCTGGCCGCTGTTGCCACCGAGTTCCAAGAGACAGGATTATGGTGGAAGGTGGGCATGAACAAGCAGCGCAGCAGCAAATTGGAGGGAGATTAAATGGAGTAAAAAGAAATCAGAACAAAAACAATTAAATACTTTATCAAATTAAAAGTTTTATCCGGGCGTGTTTTACAAACAAGTCTACTTACGGCAATTGTATAGTTTCTCTTATGCAGTTATTTGATTATTTTTATAAAATTACAATAATCAAAACAATTCAAATTTTGATAAAGGGGACAACTCTCTATAACTGAAATTATTTACTAACGACGGCCTTAAACTTTGCCTCCAGATACTGAACGCGCTTCAGTAATTTATCGCTGGTGCTGAACTCGCTGTGGGGCACAGGTATAACTTTGTAGCCACTCGTCTCCAGGAGATCGAACGCTAGATTCGTTGTGCCGCTAGCACATCGATGCGTTCCGTGGCATATGTCATGAAAGTCAACTACCATTAGGGCGATTCTAAAAGCATAATACGAATAGTATGAAATTAGGCTCATAATTATGTCATATATAGTAATAATTACTTAATAGCTTCAGCACTTTGATTGTCCAGAGGAAGTGGATTACGTTTTGCATCAAATTGACATACCGCATCTAGAATAAAAATATTGTTTTGAAGAAAACTATTCTACATTTATTACGGTCACTTACCAATTAGGAAGCCCATTTTGCTGTCGACCGATCCTTGCATATGATTTACGGCAGGCAACAGGCTCTTTAACGCATCTAACATTCCATTGACAAGGATCTGCTTGGATTTCGTGTGCGCCATAGGAACATCATAGGCTGGAGAATCGGCTGGCAGCAAAGCACCCTTGTAGTCGGTCAGGCATAGTTGCGCATAACTATTTAGATTCAGTAGCCTCATCTTGGATGTGGGCGTTAAGACCGCCTTACCACTCCCCAATTTAGTCAGAAAATCAGTGCTAAAAATTGGAACTGATTAGTTAAGTTTGTTTAAAGGAAATCTCACGTCTGCACAACCTCAGCACCGAGTCTATCTGACTGTTTTCCACAATGCCCAGCAGTGTCAGTGACCAAACATAGTTCAGCCAATCCGAAGGCTTGCTGAAATCCTCACGGACAATTGATTTCGCCAGCTTCTTACGAACATCCTCCAAATGGCCACTCTTAAAGTTAAGTAACGCCGATGTTAGAAAATAAGCGCTCAGATCCTGAGGTCGACAAATTTCACTGTTGTTCAGCAGCCACTGCGTCAGCGATTCCAATATGTCTGCAATGGAAATAGTTTAATTTGTGTAAACAGTGGAAAGCATTTAGCACTTACCCAAGTCTCGATAACGCATTATGCCCAGACTGGTGAGCACGGAGCCTACAACAGCAGATTTTTCAGTATTCTTTGGCAGAGCTGTCTGTACATCAGCACACACTTTGGCGCCGAGCACAGAGTCCTGAAAGTTTAAAGTGGACATGGCGTACAGAACATCGGCAGCTTGCTTCAAATCTAATTGATCGGAGGAGCTGCTGATGTTAAACGCCAGTGAGCGCAGCAAAGGCGTGCTACGGCGTTTGCGCTGTGCCAGGGTGCTCATCACTTTAACCATTTGCGAAAGACTTATACTAGCTATTAGCTTGGCAGCTTCATCGTCCCCAGCTACGCCAAGAACAGTGTTAAGGTCGTCGGTGCGAAAACCTGAAATACGTTTTGAGTTGTTCGTGCTTCCATTATTTTTGCCATTGTCGTTCTTTGGCACGGTGCGGCCCAGCATTCGACAAACGCGTAAAAATCTTGAATCGTTCTCAAATTCAGATATTTTCACGCGATTGTCGGTACTCCATTCGGCTAGTATTGAGACAATCTTCAGGGCATGTTTACGTGAAAATGCGTTGTTGTGCTCGGTTATGGCCAAGAGACCGTTTACAGTTTTAGCATTGACAATGCGTTCATCTGTATTATTGATGGCTTGCGTCGAGCTTGACTTGGTCGTTGTTGCTTTTTTGCTGGATTCCGTTTCGCTTCTTAACGATTCAAATGCTGCAGCAACCATGTGGCCTTCAAATGGTTGAATTATGAAATGAAATTCATTAGTTAATGCAATATATTTACTCACCTGAAATCTTTGGCTTCTTAGCACTCGTATCCGTAGGCTCCGCACGCACCTCCGCCTCTTCAGGTGCACCTGATCCTACTCCTTGTCCATTACTAGCCGCCGTTGCAAGTGCCGCGCTTGCCGCACGTGCATTACTGCTGTATGTTGCACCTCGATATAGCTGAACGACAATGCTGCCGGCGAATCGCTGTAGTCCCAACATTTTCAGTTATGTTCCTTGTGTATCCGTGGAGTGCTGGCGGCTAATCTTCACGCTGTAATACCAATGAAGTTTACATAACCTTTTTGTTTACATTTTTTGCATAAAATACTCAGGCTGTTACGAAACGGTACGATAACAACATATGATGTTTTGACAGAAAGTTGCTAATTATTATTGTTGTGATTCATAATTTAGTTATTTCAAGTAATTATTGAAACTTTCCTATTTCCAAAGTTCTGCAGCTCCACAGATGACGGCAACGGCAGCCTAGTCCAGTGTTGTGCAATATTCTTATTGGCAACATATCGATGTGGGTCGTATTATATCGATATTTATCACGTACCTATTTGCACCACTGAGACCAACATCCACATTTACAGCACTGTCATACAAAGTATTAGCAACACTGACGGGAGACAGCTCACCAAAATTCTGCCTGCAGAGTGCAGTGATTTTACTTTGCATTTTCGTTTAAATTTTATACTTATTATTTGGCTTATAGTAATAAAACGTGTACAACTATATGTAATTCGTCAAAACGCGCTCTTTGTGCAACACTATATATGCATACGTAACACATATATATACAAATACAACCCAAATAAAAAAACAAGTTTTGTCTGCCAGCAACTTGGCAAGTTTGTGTGAAAAATTCCAAAGCAGAGAATTAAGTTAAAATGGTTGATAAATTTATCAGCATGTGGAAAGTGCGCGAGTTGGCGGACAAAGTGTAAGTTTTCCAGCATAATTAGTATACATAAAATTGGAGTATACCAAGAGATAACAACAACAAAAGAAGCATAAGTAAAAGGGGGAGCTCCAGCACTCCCACGCCCTTCGCCAACAACAACTCACCCCCACCCCCAATACCTGTCTCTTTCAATATACAGGTGCTACAAATGCAGTCGTGCCAAAAGTGATATAGTTTTGCCTATTCTCCACGTTTATGGAAGAGCGATTAACGCTGGGCTTTGTTTGCCGTTGGCCGCTTTTATTGTGTTCAAGGTTGTTCGTTTTGTCGAGTTTTGATTGTACGTTCGAGCTCATTTTACTGTGGTAATACTCGAATATTATAAGTACACACACACACACACACGTACATATGTGTATATACACACATATTTTATCAAGAAAACATTTTGTTTGCTCAACACTGTGCCCCAAAATAAGATATGCATTCCAGCTGTGCTCACATTCGTGCTTCCACTTGACTTTCCAGTGAAATTTCATTTTCAATTCCAATTACGAGCGCTTATTATTAATTACTAGCTTTTATCATAATTTGCTATCGATGTCATTCGAGTGTTCTGTGCGTGTTCAGCTTTCAATTGTCTCCACGCCTGTGGAGACCATTTCCGCTACGTCGATTGGCTGCCCCAGTTTTGTTGGTAAAATACAAATACGGTAGTCGTAAATCCCAGGGTGCATTCTCTCCAAGTCCGTTAAGTGCTTATCTCCAGCTGATAAGGCTCAAATGGAACAATTCACAATTTTTGTATCATGTTTAAGTGTCCATAAACTATTATGTTACATAAACTCTAATCATTAAGATGAACTGAGCTGGATTTAAATTTACTATATTAAATTAACATCTATTTATGTTAGATGTCCGCTGCCATTTGTAGCTCCGCTCAGGCAAATGCCAAGGTTATACCTGCATGTATTTGCCCAGATCTATGCGGGCTTTTGTTTGTTTTGTGCTCACGTCTCACGATTTAAAGTTTTATCAGTATTTTTAATGGTTTTTACGGTTTATAGCATGCCTCGGCTCCCGGCTTAGTAATTAATGTAAAACTTGAATTTGATTTCGTGCAGCACCAATGTCGTTATGAACTACACAGAAATAGAGGGCAAGGTGCGCGAGGCGACGAACGATGATCCTTGGGGTCCAACAGGTCCGCTCATGCAGGAGCTGGCGCATGCCACATTCTCCTACGAGACCTTTCCGGAAGTCATGTCCATGCTTTGGAAGCGAATGTTGCAGGACAATAAAACCAATTGGAGGCGGACGTATAAGGTAATTAAAGGAAACCTCTGTATGCTTGTATATGCTAATTTATGGATGCATTCTTAGAGCTTATTACTGCTGAACTATTTGGTGCGGAATGGTTCGGAGCGTGTGGTCACGTCGTCGCGGGAGCACATCTACGATCTGCGCTCGTTGGAGAATTATACGTTTACGGACGAGGGCGGCAAGGATCAGGGTATTAATGTTAGGCATAAGGTACGAGAGCTTATAGACTTTATTCAAGACGACGATCGTTTGCGTGACGAGCGCAAAAAAGCCAAAAAGAATAAGGACAAGTATATTGGAATGAGCAGTGATGCCATGGGCTCCCGCAGCGGTGGCTACAGCGGCTACAGTGGAGGCGGCGGCGGCGGCAGCGGTGGATACAACGACGGGGATTGGCGTAACAATCGCGGCGACAATTGGTGTAAGTAATTTCTAACAATATTAGCCAACATTATATAACTATTTGTTAATTGATATCTTTCAATTTGTGATTTAGATTCCGATAAGAGCTCCGCGGACCGTTACGAGGATGAGGATACTCAGTATGATGGCGAACGCGAGGGCTCTGACAGTGATTCACCCAGCCCCAGGTAAGTAATTCCATAATTTTGATTATTTATGTGTGTTAAGAGCTTTCATTTCTTTTCCCAGACGCAACTATCGGTACAATGATCGTGCTAGTCCCGCTGAGGTGGCTGTTGAGAGCAAACCGACAAACCTCAACATGAACATACGCTCAAAGGCGGTCAGTTCGCCGGTGTCCAAGCAGCCCACATCCGCTGGCACCTCAAAGCCGCCGCCACCGCAAAAGAAAATCAATTTGGGTGCTGCGGCTAACTTTGGCAAGACGCCGAACGCGGCTGGCATTCACTCGCCCACGCATCGCGACACGCCCACCACAAATAGCGTTGATCTAATGGGCGGCGGTTCGCCCAGCAACAACAACAACAACAAGAGCAATACACCGAGTAACAATAACGATCTGCTGGATGATCTGTTCAAGACGTGTTCATCGAGCCCCGTACAGCAGTCGCCGCAAGTGGAGAAGACTCTTAACAGCGCAGCTGTTATTATTGATGACGATGATGACTTTAATCCGCGTGCTGCTGACGCTGCTCCCACGCAAGAATTTGGTGATTTCGCGACTGCTTTCGGCAGCGGCTCATTACCGCCTTCGACGGGCATTTTGCCGGCGGTGGGCAATGACGAGTTTGCGGACTTCGATGCATTCCAGAGCTCTAGCACTGCGACGGTGTCGTCCACATCAGCATTGGATGGCAACCTGTTGACGACGGCGACGCTAGCGAACGATGCCTTCGACCTGTTCAATGCCGCAACGCCGGCGGCAACAGCAACAACAGCCACAGATCTGCTGGCCGGATTGGGTGATTTGTCGATTCACCAGAGCATGCCAATGGGTGAGTCTATATTCATTAAGCTACCATTAACAACTAGCCATTAGGACTCGCATTGGGATTTGTTCTAGCCTAGATCACTTTACGTATTTAGTGGGCGTCCAATCGAACGTTTTGCATGTCAGTGCGATTTGTGTATACAAAAAAAAAAACAGTCCAGCCTCACTCTATCTCTCTGTCCTGAACCTCTGTAACTCTTGTTGCTAAGCTAGCTACCACACATAACGGCCAACATAATCCAATCGGATGCACTCGTTCTCTTTCTCTTCCTTTCCGCTCCAATGCAGCTGTTGAAAATCAGCACGTCGCAAAGACTTCGCTGTCCCCGCCATCGGAATCAATACGCCTCGCCCTATCGAAGGCCATTGCAAATTTACGAGATTTGCCCTGCGTGCAGAGCGCCGCAGATGTCAGCCATGTGGCTGCCACATTGCGTCAGTTGCACAGCGCCGGGGCCCTGCCCGGATACACCACGCCAGAGCAACTCGTGGCGCTCGATTGCCGTGTGGTTGACTGGTCCCAGCTGGCAGGGAACGAGTATGCTGCTCTGCTTAAGCAGCTGGGCAGGCTATTCACACGGGATTGGCCGCGGCCCACAGATGATGTGGATGTTATCAATATATTCAAATTGGATTACAGCATCGGCTATGCGGAAGTAGCATTTGAGACGCTGCAGCAGCAACTGGATCGAGTGCCCGCCAGTGCTGCCTCCATGCTCGCCGCCCTTGTGCAGGATCAGAGCTTGCTGCCCGTTTGCCTGTTGCACCTGACACGTCAGCGTGGAGCGCTAATGCAACGATTTGCGCGCACCATTAAAGTGTTGCCCGAGCGGCTGGTGGACGAACATGATGCCCGGACTATGCAGTTCATACAACTGCTGATTGGACTGCCTGGCCTGGTGGCCAACAAGGTGGGACGACAGCTGCCAGCAACATTCGCGACCATCGCTTACGGACGCCTGCTGCTGCGGCACTGGCTCAGAGCTGTGTTCTTCGTGCTGCAGTGCGAGGATCAGGCTGGTTACTTCGATCTGAGTCCATTCAGTTGGCTGCTGT
Source organism: Drosophila meridionalis (assembly GCA_035045145.1). NCBI lineage: Eukaryota > Metazoa > Arthropoda > Insecta > Diptera > Drosophilidae > Drosophila > Drosophila meridionalis. The sequence continues at coordinate 8,241,075 of JAWNPG010000020.1, read as the reverse complement.
CGCGAGTGGTTAACAACTATTTTGATGTCGCCACACTGGAGAGCCTGTTGCGCGTGCTCGAAGATCTGGCGGTTGCCCCAAGATCTCGCGGAGTGTTGCAACAAATTTTACGTCATCTCGAGCCATCGGCCTGTTTTAAGCTGCTGCAGTGCGCTCTCAATGCGCAGCTTAATCTTTACGTGCTGCTGGGAGCCGGTGCAATGGAGACACAGCATTGGCAACATTGTTTGCTCCAGAAGCTGCCCCTGCAGCGTGCGCCCACAGAGAATGGACCACTTTGCACTTTGGTAGGGTATCTCGCAGTGACGGCAGCCAAAGAGCTGCACGTGCTCTTTAACCAGCTCCTGGGCATATGGGCCAAGCGACTCACCCTGCAAAAGCTGAGCAGACAGGAGCATGTGGCCATCTGCAAGCTGCTGGTACTGGCTGGAAAATGCAATAGAAACATGGAGCACGACCACAAACGCCAGCTGCACGAGGGGCTGAGTCATCATTTGGAGTCGCCCGACACGGTGCAGCGACATCTGGGCATGAAGACCGTGGAACTGCTGTATAATTACATACTAAGCAAAGAGGCCTCAGACAAGGATCGTCTAAAATTCGATTACACTACGATGCAGGAGACGCCACATTGGCATCTCATGGAGGAGCTGGAAATGTTGGCGAACTTCAAGTATCCCAGCGAGGCGGAACTAAATATGAGACCAAGTAGAGGGTATTCCCAGCGTCTTGAGCTGCACATGGCTCAGTTTATGGAAGATGAGCAGCAGCAGCAGGAGACGGAGCAGCAGCAGCAGCAGGAGCAGCAGTACACTCCAACTGTGCCTCCACCTAAAGATAGTGCTAAGATGCAACTGGACCTGGACTCGGATGACGAGGACACGCCAACACTGCCGCTGGACGAGGACGATGAGGATGATTTGCAGCCATATGACATGTCCAATGACATCTCCACTAGCCTGGAACAACGACCCAAATTTGTGCTCGACCTGCTGGACCTGCTGCGCACCAAAGTGGCCAATTGTGAGATCTTTGAAGGTGCCATGGCCACTGCTGAGCAGCTGATACGCAGCCAGCTGGCGCAGCAGGACGTCAAGCTGGCTCTTGAGCTGATGGAGCTGTTCATTAAGCTCGATATGCAGTATTATTTCGAGGACTTTGATCGCACCCAGTTCCGTTGCTGCGTGGCCATCTGTGTGGCCAAGCCAGGTGCCTGTGCGGAGCTGCTCTGTCGCATGTTCCACACGGACAACACGCGGTACGCGGCCAATGTGCGCATTCTCATACTGCAGGTGTTGGCTGCAGCGGCCAAGGAGCTAGCCGGTGATGAGCATCGGCCGCCAGCCGGTGAACAGGTCCTCGACATTGCTCCGCCCGTGGCCAAGCAACCTCGCAAATTCCAGCTGCACTCTGACAAAGAGGCTGCTAACGCACGCCTGGCGGCAGCGCAGCGCGTCATCCGGGAACGATTGCGTGCCAAGACAAAGCGCTACCTGAGCAAGAAAGAAACGCCGGGCAGCCAGGCCAAGATCAATCCCTTTCATGCCGTTGCCGGCACCTTCTTCTTTAGCCTGGTGCGCGGCCCGCGCACGCGTCAAATGCTCTATGTGAAGTATGACAATATTTCCCATGACATCGACACCCAGCTGCTGCTCATCATGCTCCACACGCTGGTCGTGCTTATCATGTGCGCCCAGAACTGCCCCCTGCTGCCAGCGATGACATGCGAGGTCTTCGATCTGTGCACCTTCGTGCGCTTCAGCGCAGAGGCACGCGTGCGTGCGGCTACGCTGCAGCTGCTGGGCATGGCTCTGGTTATGACGCCCACGCACCTGTTGGGAGCCCACTTTGTTGAACCTCTGAACGAGCTCAAGCGTTGGCTGGAAGAGCTCGTGCGCTCGCCGCTCGTAGGCGGTGAATCGTCCGACGAGTGCCGCGAGCTCGCCCAGCAGATTCTGGGCACATGCTACAAACTATTCGATACGGCGGTCTTAGAAGAGGGAAATTAGTTTAGATAAGTTTAAAGTTTTATTTTTAAAAATAATAATTGAGTGTTATATATTAAGTAAAAAATTAGGTTCTTATGCAAGCTACAAAGTTAAAAGAGATCAAAATTGTGTATAGTTCACATTAAGTTTCACATCGGCAAATGGAATTTACAAAGGTTTTTCAAATTATGAATTTTTAAGAAACAAAATATGGGCTTGGTTTTGTCTAAGAATCACTTGAATATAGGAAACAAGTTTGGTTGGAGCTGTAAACCCAACTTTCTAGGCTTAAGCTAATTTCTCTATGCAAGGCTTACACTTGTTAAGTCTACAAAAAGTTTTCTAAAAATATTGTAATAAATAACTATAAATTTAATACGATACTAAAAACAAAATTCTAGAATCTAGAGATATGTTCTTAATTCGCAAAAAAAATGCAGAATTGTTTAAAGAAGTAATTGAGTAAAACTTCAAACATGTTAGAAATAATCATTTATGGATTTATTTTATTGCTAACTGTTATCTATATACAATATATATTATCGTATACTCCCCATAAATATCTTAATAAATTTGAATACTTCCAAATAAAACCAAAAGTTAAACAAAAAAAATACTTCTTGGAATCGCAATACTTTATGCTAGATGCATGAAGAATACATATGTATATAGCTCGCTATATAGCTCGTTCGCCGTTACTAAACGATTTGATTTGAACAAATATTTTTACTTTATTTCTATTCCTTTTTTCCCTTTTTGACATTTTATATTGCAAACGCACAATTTGGATTTCATTTATAAATTATATATATATACTCTTGTGATCAACACAAATATCGAAAATATATATGTGTATAAATAACTGAAAGCTTTTCTCAATATACCGGGCATTGTGCCACAGCCGCGGACACACTAGGTAAACAAATAACAATAACATCATCAACAACAACAACAACAGCAATTGTTTACTGCTATGAAACAATTGTTTATGCAACTGCACTTAGCTGATTGAATTAGCTGCGCCTGTTTAACTAACAACAAATGCTTCCAATCGACACACACACACATTTCATTTTGTTTAACAACTAGACGCACACCCATACACACACACACACCCACACACACACATTCCAATGCTTTTCTATATTTCTTATGCCTATATCGTTAGATGCCTTAGCTTATGATTTGCGTATTCCCCAACTGATCCTGAACCGTTTGTGCGCTCTTTGCAGATAACATGTTGCCGCCAATCGCAGCTGTCGCCGGCGACAACCTGTTGCAGCCGATGTGCCTATCCAGCAATAATAACAACAACAACAACAACAACATCAGCACAAATGGCGCCACGACGTCGGCCAGCACACAGCCCACGAATGTGGGCGCCACCTGGTCGGGCAACCTGAAGGCCGGCAATTTGAACATTGATCTGGACAATCTGCTGATAAGCAAATCGGGCAAGACGAGCGCGCCGGCGCCGTCGATGAACACGCTGAAGACGCAGAGTCCGGCCAGGACGCAGGCGCCGCTGAATGTGCAGACTGGTGGCGGCTTTGCTGGGCTCGCGCCCTCCCCACTGACCAGTCCCAATCTTTTTGGGGCGCCGCAACAGACCATTCCACAGATGCAGGCACAGCCAGCAGCATTTGCCAACTTCGGTGCGTTCCAGCAACAACAGCAGCAGCAGCAGCAACATCACAACAGCAATAACAATTCCTCAGCGTTTGATTTGTTCCAATGATATTTATTAGCTTAATGACGTTCCACACAGACACACACACGCACACAAAGACACTAACACATCACACACACACACAGACACTCTTCTATGCTATCCCCCCTTGTATTAAATGTGCAAACTCTGTTTATTTGTTGCTAAATTGTTTGTTAAATCAAATTGTAATTCCAATTGTATTATTGATGATGCAGCTTGGCTCGCATTTTCCTCTGAAACTCCAAACCTCTACCCAAACCGAAAATATAAATTCCATATCCGTCCTGTTGTCACCACTCGGAATTTGAATACTTTTGTGTGTTTAAATGTTCGTCAGAAATGCAATAAAATATAAACAATTAATGGTTGTACTAAATCGATATTTAGCACAACAGTAGGAAGAATGGACGGTTGAATTATCATTGAAATTGTTACAAAAAATATGAATATAAAAATAATACAACAAAAATTAGCAATAATTAAACAATTATGTGTATGTATATAAAACGAATGTGTGAAAATAAAGAATGAAATCAAAAATATGCAAGATATCCGTCTAAAATTTGATTGTTTATTTATCATGAAATACAGAAAAGAATTGTAAGTAAAATAGATTTTGAACTTAAGACTAAAAAAAACTAAGCAATGTGTGGAATACCGTAGATGCCTAAGTGTCTTTACGCCTCCACGGCTTGCTTGTTCTTGTTCTTCTTCTTTTTCTTCTTCTTGGGCTCTCCATCGGCCTCGGCATTGCCATTGTCCGCCTCCTCTGCGGCTGCGGCTGTGCCATTGCCATTGCTGGTGCCATTTGTGTCGGCCTCTGCTTGGCGTTTCTTCTTCTTGTTCTTCTTCTTCTCGGACTGTGGAGCATCGGCGATTTCTTGGCTAGCCGCCTCCATGGCCTCCTTCATGACCTCGATGTTCTTGCGGGGCACATCACCCGACTCGTAGAATTTCAGGCGATCTTCCACTTGCTGCTTTAGGGTCTCGCCAAAGACGCTAGTCGGCTGCTCCAGGAAGCAATCGATGCGAGAGGCAATCGAACATTTGTTAGCCAGAAACCTGGAGATGCGGCCCTTGTTCTTGAGACCAGCACGTCCAATGAACGACGAGTGATAGATCAAGCCGTATTTGGGCGTATTGGAGCGCGTCTTAAGCGCACGGAACAGTGCCTTTTCGGCGCCCAGAATTTGTACTGTCGACGCGGGATACTTGGCCAGATTTGTCAAGCTGCCGGCGTGTGAAATGAGGCGGGCACCCACCTGGTCGCCGATGAGCGACTGCAGATTCGGTGCAACCAAGTTCATTTTGTTGTGCAAATAGGTGGAAAGCTTCTTGCGGTACTCGGAGAGCTTCACGACACGCTCGGCAAAGAGCTCGATGTTCATCAAATCCACTATAGATATGTCCATGCCCATGGACATTTTTCCGGCATCAATTATAGCCTGCGCCTTGGCAGAGTCCATGACAATCTGCTCCAGATCTTCAAGCTTGTCCTGAGTTAGATCCTTGCGGTCTTTAATAAATTTGGCGGCCTTGGCAAACATATAGTTGTCTGGGACAATTTTGACCAGCTCTGGGAAGTGGTAGGAGTACCATTCACGTATCCGCATGGAAAACGTGTTAACATCCTTGTCCAGCTGATCCAGCAGCGCTATCGACTGAATGATCATGTTGTCTGATCGATGCACATTGAACTTGACCTTGGCACGGGAGTAGCTGTGTCCCAGACCCAGTTGCGCCACTCCAGCGGACTTGTCAGTAAATCCTACCGATGGCAAAGAGTATGATTAGGTATTGAAAAGTCGATAGACACAAATTGACTTACCTTTGACCAGCTTGGCAAAGTGGAAGCGCACACCGCGCAATATCTCGGGCACGACACCAAAGTGACTGCATGCCACACCGATGGACTCTGTGATGGCAGCACCCAACTTGGCGTCTGCAATGCCTAGGGTGCACTTCTTCTTCTTTAGCTTGGCAAAGAAGTCATCAAGGAAATGCAGCAGGTCCTGCGGTACAATGCCCTCAGATATGGCATTGATGTTCTCGAGGGCCGCAATTGCCGTCTTAAACGGCGCAAATCCAGCCAGTTTCACAATCGAATTGAACTTCGAAATGTCCGTGACGGAGGACTCGACTTGCGGTAGGAACATGGACACCTCCTCGAACTCCTTAACGGAGAATAGCGCATAGCCTGCCGCATGCTCATACAGCACGTACAGATTCGACTGTAAGTGTAAGAAAACACATGTTAACACATACAAATTATAGAAATTTTAGTTTCATGCAGTCAATTTTTTCCACGTTGTCTCGGGCTCACTCCCGTAGGGTCTTACACTTAGGTTAGTTATATGTATACGGTACTGTTTTTGTATATATAACGAAAATTTGACATTGAATATGTGTGGAATATAATTACCATATTAAAGGCGATAATATGCCGTCAAAAAATAAAAGAAATTATCAATATTTCACGAAAAAGCTAGGCGCGTTGTTTTTCCACGTGCTAAACAGAAAGATCAGTGTTTACACACTCATCATTTTAAGTGTGTGCATATTTGAACCATCGGCATTTCCGAACATGTGGCAACACAAACTCTGCTGTCATAAATTTAATCGCGAGTGCCTATCGGATATCGAGTTCGAAATATCGATGTTGTCGGTGTTTATTGCCAGCCCTACACTTTGCCCTGCCAACAATTTCTTGGATTGGAAATAATTATAATTAAAAACTGTTTTATATTTATATTTTGTATTCTAAATCGTCCAAGACGGTTAACTTACAAGAAATAAATATTTTGCTGAAGAGGTTGTCGACAAGTTTACCTTCGTGGCAAGTGAACGGCAACAATAACTGCATGGCAATGGAATTTTTGTTGTAAGTATATATATATGTATGTATATGTATGTAGTAACTGAATCCCATACAAACATAAGTACGTATAATGTTCATTTTACATACGCAAGTTTGTATGTCGTGTGAACTGGAAACACTGTTGCACTTGCAACCGAAACAAAGAGCACTACCCTTTCGTGCTTTGTTCAACCAATATTGTGGGTGTGAGTCAGTGGCTCCACCGTTCGCAAGTCGCCTGGGGTTGTTTGTTGTGGCATACCAATACAAAATAACATTTCTTCTCTTTTTGTTTGTCGCCTGCAGCGGTTCACGTTCAAGCAAAACGTTTAAACCCAAAAAGAACATACCAGAGGGCACGCATCAATATGATCTCATGAAGCATGCAGCCGCCACACTTGGCTCTGGAAATCTACGCAATGCGGTCGCTCTGCCCGATGGTGAGGATCTCAACGAATGGGTGGCCGTCAACAGTGAGTAGTGTGGAATCAATGCCACCGAGCATAACTAATTATTTCTCCACTCTTCCCCCATAGCCGTGGATTTCTTTAATCAAATTAATATGCTCTATGGCACAATTACGGAGTTTTGCACAGAGGAAAGCTGTGGCATAATGTCGGCTGGCCCGAAATACGAATACCATTGGGCGGATGGTTTGACTGTGAAGAAGCCCATCAAATGCAGCGCACCTAAGTATATTGATTATCTAATGACCTGGGTGCAGGATCAATTGGATGATGAAACACTGTTTCCATCAAAAATTGGTGTACCATTTCCAAAGAACTTTCTTGCCTCCGCTAAAACCATACTGAAGCGACTGTTCCGCGTCTATGCGCACATCTATCATCAGCATTTCTCCGAGGTGGTGACGCTGGGCGAGGAGGCCCACTTGAATACGTCCTTTAAGCATTTCATATTCTTTGTCCAAGAGTTCAACCTGATTGAGCGACGCGAACTGGCGCCGCTGCAAGAGCTCATCGATAAGCTGACGGCAAAGGATGAACGGCAAATATAGGAATCACTGCAATCGGTGGACCATGCGACCACTGTCGATAGCGGCAATAGCTTGCAATTGGACTTGTGATGGGCGGGCGCAACTGCGCTTTACTTTCAATCGCATATTGCCGCTATATAATTCGCTTTAGTTAGTTACCGCCTTTCCTTTTCTCGTTTATAGCTTTTAAGTTCTGTTCAGTGCTTGATGTGGTCCCACTAAACCTATCCCCGATAGTGTGCTGTTTGCTAACGATACGATGAGCAACATCTACTATATATATTTTTATATGTGACACGTACTTTTAAGAGATATATAAAGCATATTTATATTTATATATGTATGTACATTCGAAGAAGCAATCAAAATAACAAACAAACAGCACGCATTGATATACACTAACAAAACCCGCTTATAAACAACATTCTGTTCACAAACTGTGCGTAATTCATTTGTTTATTACTGTATTTTGTATGTGTGTACGTATTTATTTTATATATCGATCAACGGATGAGAAATCTATTGCATTGCAAGCCCCTAGCAAAGTGAGACGACACTCGATAGCCCCAATAAATGATAATAAATATAGACTTGATAAACATTTTTGATATACTATTTTATACTAATAAAGAAACTGAAAATATAATGAAACAAGAAACCAGGCGTGAAGTTTACTTTATTCAATGATTTGTATATTTGATGATTAATATATTACGGCTCGAATTGATTCTACAAAAATGAACGATAAGAGAAAGCTAAACGCCTTCCAACAAAGCGAAAGCTAATGATAATGATAAAACATTCAATGAAACATAAATAATACTTGTAAATATGAAATGAGCATTGTTTAAAGCATGAGTGAACCCTACAGTAAAACAACGCCATTTGTACACATTATCGGACTAACAATCATAATTCGCATGCTTATACTATGTATGTAGTATATATATATAAATATATTGCATATACGACTGCTGGAAATCCTAATCATATTTGGCTAATCGGGCGCTTATCGCTTGACTAGGCTTTTGTATTTGCCTTGCTCCACATAGAAGTCAGCGTTCTGTTCGAGCAATTGCTTCCATTTCATAGCCAGCTCTTTGTAACTGGGTCCCTGGCCACCCAAGTCCACTGGCAGCTGCTTGCACTTCACCATGGTTCCCTCGCGGCGCACTACGACGCGGGATCGTATCTTTGTCGTCATGAAGACACTAAAACGTACACAAAATATATTCATATTTTCATAAACATAGTTATATAAGCCTTGGATTGCACTCACCGAAATGTGTTCAAAAATAGGTTGACGTGACGCGGGGCATTGGTGAACTCCAAGAGCTTGGGCTGGCATGGATATGCCGTCCAACTCTCAACGGAACGCTTGATGAGCTTTGGATTCAGCTGCAGGGCATGGCCCAACTGGACACCCTGCATATCCATAATGGCCACGATACCGCGAGCACAGCTATCTGGCTCGAAATGTAATAGCAAATCCAATATCATTTTGCTTGTCTACAAAAAGGGCAAAGGTTACCAACTGTTGCATAGAAATATATATTGAATTTGCTTTTAATATACCTTAAACACATTGTTCTGTGTGTGTCGTTTCGGATCGTGTGCTGCAGTCCGTATAATAACAACCTTTCGCTGCTGTTCGTCGACCCCGTCGACGGGTAGAAAGACACCCAGTGCGAGCAGTTCCTGTATTTCGGGCAACAAGGGATCGCAGTTGTCAAACCATTCGGTGCGCTCGGCGCGCATTTGGTAAAATGTTTTTAGCTTCTTTTTGGCGCGCTCCACATCGAATTTGCAGGTGCGGAGGAAGAAGTGCAAACTGTCATAGGTTTTACAGCCATTTATGTACGGGTTGGCGTCCAGCCATTCGCTTAGCTCCTGTACCTGCAGCTGCTCCTTTTCCAACTTCAAATCCTCTTCTGTTCCCAACAATACATCGAAATCTGGGAGATCGTCATCATTATTGTTGTCGCGTGAGCCCATGTCCGCTGCTGCTTGCACTGCCGCTGCTGCTGCTGCTGCACTTGCACTGATCGACCGTCTGTGAGCGACTGGCCATTGCAGTCGTAAGCTTTCGGCGCCTACAAAATTTATAGCTTTTGTTTTTGCGCCCCAATAGCAGGCGGAGGGCAAAGCATTTCAATTCTGGTCAATACTAGTAGGCAGCCAGCTAAATATAGTTATCCATTAAGCGGCTAAGTGTAGAAGAACATTGCATTTATCTTATATAAAGTGCCCAATTGGATTAGAGAAAACTATTCGTCAAAATACCGATTCAGCACATTTAAAACATTGGGATAGGTCAAAAGGCGCGATTAGTTTGCTCAAGTAGTGTTGGATAATGCAGAATGAGAATTGTGTCGCATAAAACTCAGTTTCCATTGAGTCGCATTTTATAACTTCATGCGCATAATATGCTAAACAACTGAATGTTATAAAATTTGTATTCATAATTTGTATACAAAACAGCAAAAATTCAACAAATTATTCAGTTTTTAGACTTTAAATTCTATGACAAGTATGTTCTTTTAAATTTGCGCCAAGACTATCGTTTTGTTATCGATAAGCGATATAATGCATATGTAAATATCAAAATATTTGTTTCTGATGTTTTTGGTGCACGTGCGAGTCCATTTTTCAAATTTGTAAATAAATTAAAATGGACGAATCTGAAGTAATGGAAATAGATCACATGGAGTGCGATGTTTGTGGCGAACGCACATTCCAGGAACGTGAAGGCTACTATTACTGCATCGAATGCGGCACCAAAAAGGAGCAACTGCGCGCTGTAGAGATCAGCGCCGAGGACACATTCAACGATTCAGCGAAACACCTTTCCCAGCGCACAATAAAGAAACCGAAAGTCAAAGCAGAAGAGAACGATATAACATCTTGGGAGTTTTATAATTATGTGTTGCGCGGTTTTCTGGAGGAGTTGCTGCACATGGGCGCCAAGCCAGAGCTTAAGCTAATGACACTCCAAGTGTGGGCCGCGTACATGTCACGCATGGAGGTGGCCTTCAACAAGGGCAATGAAATGGGCCTGCCAAAACTGAATGTGCGTGCCATAGCCAGGTAAGGAAAGAGTCCTTCGTTCTTACGCTTATTTTATTTATAATTTCCTTTGCCTTTCAGAGACGCCCGCATTATTTATAATTACAAGAAGATAAAGCGGAAGCGCGAACGCCAGGATAAGCAATCTCAAAATGAAACTGGCGATGAGCGTGCCAACTGGCGTGTGTGGAGGAAGACTAAGGTACTTTCATGCAACAAGTTTAAACTTTATTTTTAATTTCCTTTAAGTCTATTATGAAGACGTTGTGACATTGATTAGTTAGTAGTATTGATTGGGAAACAGCAGAGGCAACAATAGGACGAAAGTGCGCTGCTTTGGCTGCGCCGGCTCTGAGGACGGTGGGGATGGAGATGCAGCTAGTCCACCTTCGGGCAAGACACCAGCTTCCGCTAAAGCAGCTGTGTGGAAAAATGAAATTATTATTTTGATAATAGATCAGGCGCCTCCACTTACCCTCCAGGGGAGCCGCTGATGTGGGCTTCGGGGCGTAGACCAACACAAGAAGTGCTAGGCAGATCAGAGCGAAACGCAGAGACATTTTTAATAATTTGTAATTATGATGCTTCGAGCTAAAATGCTGAACTGCTGATTGCCTGGCTAAGCTGGCTATATATAGAGGGAACTGGGCGTTGACAAACGACTTAACCAATTACCTCAGCTAATCAATCACCTGGCTATCTACACTGCACTGACACCAAATGCTCTCATTTTGCTTTTCTGTGTTTCTAGCGCAAATTGGACGAGTCGGGCTACAAGGGGAAGAAAGGCGCGAATTCGGAATCCACGTTGCAAAGTAACCAAAATCTACGGCTCCAATGGTCAGTGAATGCTCGCAAATCCCTGAAAAAGCAAATGCCGCTCAAGCATCTGGATAAGCACAGCGTGGACAGTTTAGGCAGCATGCAGTGTCACGGCTTGCGTCCTAAGGCCGGTCTTCTATGCGCTTTTGATCGTCAAATTTATTGCTTGAATATAATCAAATTGTACACTGTGCTGGCCATAGCCCTTAACCAAGTCGAGGACGATATTCAGTTGACTGATCTCATTAGATTTATTGATGAGGAGCACCTGACTAGTCGCTATATGCTAAGTTATCTGCCTGAGAATGTGGCCATACACGGCAAGACGCTGATAAAGCAAATGGAGCTGAGTCACCATAGGGATAAGTGTGGCTATAAGGCAAGTTTGAAACAGATGGTTCAATTAATAACAGCAACTTATGATTATTATTCTGTTTCAGTTCTTGCGCGCTCAGATTGCAAATATGTCCCGCTTTATAGATCTAAATGGTTTCCAAAAGCCGGATCTGGAAGCGCTTACCAAGCGCTATGTGGTAGAACTGAATTTGCCACCACTTATAGCCAGCTATGTTAGCAGTTTAATGGATGTAATGCCACCTGCCTTCAATTCCATTCATGGACTTTGTATGTATCCTCGCTATGAGGCTCGTGTCATGGCCTACATTATATATGTCCTGAAGCTATTGTTCGGCCTGGATGATGTCAAGGAGCGCGCTATTTCGGAATCTGCCATGCTCATTAACCAACAGCTCTTGCAGCACACTGATGAGCAGGCACAGCCAGTGGAGCCACTTTTCGTCTATACCGAATGGATGCAATTTGTTGAGTTGCGTAAAGTTCTAGTCGCCCATTATAGCGAAAGCTTCGCGAAACGATTTGGTGTGACTACCGGAAATGGGCGCAAGATTGACGACTTTCTCAATAAGGAGAGGAAGCAGAAGGAGCAGGAATACAATCACAATGAGATGCAGATAACGCCAGCCATGCAGCGCATCCGCGAAAATATTTGTCTTATTTTCGAGACATTGCTGAAAAATAAATTCGGCGAGTCAAGCAACGAGAACTTCACACATGATCACATCGAGTTTCAGCCCAGTCTAACACCGGCGCATAGCTACTTCAAGCGAATTCTCCTGCACGCTAGCCAAGCGGAGGGGGGCGAGATGAGTGTGCAGATTCCAGACTTCATGAAAGTCGATCACACAGAGCGCAAACTCGAGCCCTTTAAGTATCAGACAGCAGAACTGGTTCAGCACCTGGCCGTGAGAGGGAAAACGCTGCGCGTGGAGGAGTTGGCGTGCCAGAAGGACTATGAGCAAATTGGAATATTTCAGATGTTGGCGTGCCTACCGAATCGTCAGAAGGAATTTCGGGCCAATTGCGACATAACTACGCAGAGGTGGCTTGACGAACTGCGACGCCGGGAGAAGCGACCCAATTTCGTATTCCGCCAGCCTGTTTCGACTTACGGTCGGCAATATCAAAATAAAATGATGGAACGCGCCGTACGCCGTGAGGCACTAGAGAAAAATAATCCATTTTGGAAACTACGTGATACGCCCACTTATATACTGACTATCAACAATGAGGATGTGTCGCTCAACAGCTTGACTTCGATGCAAACATTCGATGAGAGCAATATGGATCCGTTGCGTGTGCCGCTAAAGATGCCACGTCGTCAGATGCGGCCACCGATCGAAGAAACAGCAGCATCTGCTCAGCCCAAGCTGGAGAACCCGATTAGAGAGGGCGAAGACTTAACAGGAGAACAAGAGCAGCCGAATGAGCTTCTATTGAAAATATCCAATTTCGATTGCTGGCTACTGCATGGATTTTTGACAAAGATAACAGACTCCAGTAAGCAGAAACTCCGTTCGATTTTCCCCTGCTCGTTCCGCTGGTTGCTGGAAACATGCGCCGCTACCATTGGTGTCGAATGGGAAGTCGTCTACGAGCAGTTGCTGGTGCTGGAGGTGATATTCCATCATGGCATCGAGGATTGGAGCTGTCATAGCAATCACTTGCGATTGAAATATAATATACTAAATAAGGATATCAATTCGTTAACCAAATCTTTTCGAGATATGTGGTAGAAATGTTGTGTTGCAAGACTTCCTAATCTCATGCTTATTTTCTTTATCACTTAATAACCGACACAAGAATAAACAAGTCACACAAACGCGTAACATCAATATGCAAATTAGCGTTTATCAGAAGAATGCCGAGATGGCGACAGCGGCTACAACAGTAGCCACTCTTGTCGGCAGTGCCCGACTGGAAGATACCCTGAAATCCCTGTCGATCTTTCAGCTGCTTAGCTCTGTGAATGAAAGGGTTTTCGTATTAAAAATTTTATATTGTAAAATTGTTCTGGATACTGGGGAGGTAACTCTATATATATTCTATAGATATACTGGTATATATATTCTATAGACAGACTACTTGGCATTCCTTTTTCAATTTCTATACCCCTATATTACAACATGCTCATATATGCAGCCAGAGCTAGATCGAATTGAGTCCCTATTCACTGCATGTTACATGCATTTTATCAAAACTATTATACTCATTTTGCAATGAATTTAGGGTATAACAATAATAATAACATCAGTTACTCACACAACGTTTTGTTTACATTTTACAAAAAAAAAATCTTCAAAAAGAAAGAGCACTAACAGCCTCCTCACGGCCGCAGAAACACATGCATGAGAGAGGGGCTCTCTTCTCTCCACATTCGCTTTCACGAACACACACTTGCACACAGACAGACACACACACGCTCTCTGCAATAGCAGGTGCCGAGCGCCGCTGCAGAGAATAAGACACAGAAATAGAGCGCGTGAGCGTGCGTTTGTTTACAGTGGAGCACAGCATAGAAATCGAGCACGATTTTATACATTAAAATTAATTATTATTGTAATTGCAAAATTATAACGAATACTAATAATAATAATTTAGTCTGATAATATAAGTCATCATTTCATTGGTGATATGAATAAGAATTGTAAAAAAAAAGACTTCCTGACAAATCTTCTAATTTCATTAACTGAATAGAGCTTAATCAGGAAACTGTTTACTTTACTGCAATTACTTTACTCCACATATCTGAAGTTTGTCCGCATCGTTAAAGCTCCGCCCCACTGTACATGCTATGTGGAAATCATAGGCCGCACATTCGTTGGGCGACGCATGCGAGTTCAGTGCTAATTTTAACGACGCCGCGTTGACTGTTTTGCTTTTGCGGTTTTTTGATTTGCTTTGCGTTACGTTCAAGTTGAATAAAAATTTAAATCAGTTTCAGTGCCTTTGTCAAGCGCACGGCGTATGTATGTGCCAGACGCGTTTGTCGCTCCTTTTCAAGTTCAATTTCAATTTCGATTCGAAAGTGCAAGTGCTCATAAACAATAAACCAGTGTTGGTAACGGAACTGTTTATACCGTTAACTGTGACATTGTTTCCCATTTGACTGATAGCAAAACAAAACTGCAATTAAAATATAATACAAAACAAAATAAAGAATTTTTTTTGTTAAATACAAATTGATGAGGAACTGATAACAACAAATCGGCGGTAAAATCGAATCTGCTGGAACACAAGTCAGGTAGTTTATGACTTCAATAAAAGACATATCAAGACGATAAAAAAGAAAAAAAAAAACAAGAAAAAAAAACAAGAAAAAATATTAAACATTCAAATAACCTTTCTGTGATTTAGCTGTTTCAGCTAAAAGCGTCAAACGTTCTGCCATTAACATTTGACTAATTCAAAGCGTGTGGTGCTAATTTTTTTTCATTTTTGGCAATACAGCTGTTTCAATAAATATTGCCATACAAAAATAAAAACTTTACCAAGTTGCGTCAGTCTGCGGTAAACCTACTAATAATAAGTTACAGACATATGTGCGGATCTGTAATGAGTTCCTCCGTAACTTCATGTATTTAATGTATTTGTATGTGTGTGAGTGTGTACATAATGATATCATATAGCACATAACAAAGGTAACACCATACCGTTTTCGAGCCTAAGCGGCCCCCTTTCCCCTGCTCCGTCTCCTTGCTAGACGCTTCGTCGTTTCGTACGTGCGATCCAAGTTTTAGTTGTTGACGTTCTTGGCGGCTTTTGAGGTTAACAACATTGTTTCACCAAAAACAACAACAGTTGTATTTGCCATATAAATTCAAAAGTAAATTCATTGTATAACGACAATTAATGGCAGCTATTTTGTCACTAGCCAAGTTTTAAGCCAAAAACAACAACAAAAAATATATAGTTTTGCTAAGCTGTTTGCATCAATTACAACAACAACAAATTCATTCAAATTGCCTTTATCTCTCGACTGACTCTTCGTGTAATTTGTTTGGCTTAAGAGCTGTCATATAAAACGCGCATAAAGCCCGTTTAATTTGGTCAAATGTTTAATTAGTTGCGGCACTCATTCATTTAGTGCATTAATTAGACGAACTGCACGATAAAGCCAACAACAAATAAACAATATTGCCCGATCGATATCTATATATTATCTATAGACAGATAGGAAACTGCCACCGTCAATATATCTTTATCCTTTATCTCCAGTCTGAGTTCTTGTCAATAGACAACTGTGTCACGCATCCTGATGAAAGCGTCTATATTTAAACGCAGACCGAACTCATCTCTAAATTTGAAAGTAGCTTAAAATTGGAATTTAATTAACTTGTGTTTCGGTAGCAGCCAAAAATAGAGTTGGCCAGGTTAGAGCAGGTAGGTGCTGGTCTCGTGTTGCACGTGCGGCTGGACTTTCAAATTGTCGTCCAACTAACTTATTTTTAGAGACGACCCGCTCGTAGTGCTCTGCCTGCGTGTGTGTGTGTCTGTGTGTGTATTATGTGCAAGTGCGCGTGTGTGTGTGCGCTACCGAATTTTTAGCATTTCCTTCACATTCTTTTAAAAATAAACAAAACTTAGAGGGGAAGGAGCGAGCTACCTTCAATGTTTGCAATATAAGAATATGTACATACATATATACACATACATACGCATGCACTATACATATGTTAAAATAAAACAAAAAACATTACATTCGTTTTTATTAATTTGTTCATTCCAATATTCTTCCGTTGCGTTTGCTCTGATCGCACTGTCTCTTGTCTTCTGCAGTTCACCACAGCTGAATATAAACAAAAAGTTTGGCATATAGCGAAGTGTAGAATACCCTAACTCAAGTAATTTTTATTGTTATATTGTTTATTATTTACGCATATATTGTTTATTTACGTATATTCTTTATTTACGTATTTTTGCCTGGAAATTTTTGTATTCGTTATGTAATTTTATCAGTTAAGCATAATACAAATATTTTCCACAGATAAGACATGTTGCAAAACGACTAATGAATTCATGCAACTGTGCAGCGCCGTCAAAGCAGAGAGCAAAAGAAAGAAAATAAAGCACGCCACAAACACAGTTACATCTTTATGCAACTGTGCAAGTGTAAAGGCGCAAAGCAAAAGAAAGAAGAAGAAGCAGGCGAGTAAAAATAGAAAACAATGACAGCATAATTTGCTCTTTCTTAAACATTGGCCGCTGTTTATTTTGTTCCGTTGGATGTGTGACTAAGCCAAACGGAAAGCAAACAAAAACGTTTGTATTTGTATTTGTGAAATTTAATTTCGTTTTGTTTTGGTATTTGGCTCTTATTTTATTGTTATTTATTGCAGTGCATGTTGAATTTAGAACTTCAATGACATTTCCCCATTTCAGTTTTCTAATGTCGACGACGTTCTCCTAGGGCACTCTAAGAAAAGCAATTTGCCACATTTTCATTTAATGCTTGGGCCACTGGCTTACTCACGTTTCCCACCAAGTCATTTGACCCATTAATTGGATTAGAATAACATGTTGTTGCTGTTGTGTTTGTTTTTTGTGTTTTTGTTTTTGGTTTTTTCTTTTTCGATTTCGCACGTTGTTTTGTTGCTCATCTTAGGGCGCATGCCTCAGAACAACTTGTTGCACACGTACAGCACGCTGCATTAAAATAGGACTACATTAATAAAGTTGTAAAAATGAGCAAGAGAGTTATGCAAATTTATATTGTAATGAAAATGAATATAATGTTAAACACAAATCTAATAAATGTATATGATAATTCATATCAATAATATATGTACATATATATTTTCGTAAACGCTTCTATTTGAATGAACAGCACATTTGAATTCACTTGTCAAAGAAAGCAAAGCAAGGCAATGCAAAAGTAACGGTATTTATTTTTTTGCGATTTTGCCATTCACACATAAAATGTTTGTAAAGTACAAACATGTGATCGATTGAAAGAGAAGAAGAAGAATCGTATATGAGATTATTCCAAGCATTCATATTTTTGTGAACGCCACTGTGTGCTTGTACCGTTACATATGCATGGGTCACGTATGCATCCCTATACTATAATTAATAAACTGTGTGTATGTAAATGCGCCTCGATATTTCAGAATATTTCTATTGCATTTTTATTTACTTAAAAAACTTGCACTTTAATACAAATTTGATATTTGCTGGCGTACAATAAATTTTCCACTCTAACAAATTCGATTTTCACATAATGAATGTGTGATAAATATGTGTAAATGTGAAAATGCAATTGTTAATTGAAATGCAAACACATATTTTACATGTTACATTGAAGATATACATATATTTTAAGTTAATTTTTAATAATTTTCATTAAAAATATAGACCTTTAGCGCTAAATACACGCCAGACACACCTCTAAGCGTACCAAGTTTTGATATAGTAGGTGTTTTTTTTTTATGCTTTTTAAATTTGCACAGCCATAGTAAACATACATACGTAAGCCTAATGTCTAATGTAAACAAACGACAGGCTCATTTGCACAATTAATTTGTGCGCAAAAATCTGGGAAGAAAAAAAATATATCTAGTCGGTGCGACATTTAACTGATAAGTGCAAGTAGTCAGAGAGAGAAAGGCGATGTGTGTGCGAGGGAGACAGAACGGACAGACAGAGCAGAGAAGAGAAGACAGAGCGAGAGGGTGAGAAAGAGAGAGAGAGAGGGAGGCGGATAGAGAGGGGGAGGAGGACAGGTGTTAATTGCTTGACAAATTGAAAAACACGAAATTCGCTCATGTGCTAAGGCCTAAAGTAACCAAGTTTTAAGCAAATATCCATTATACAATAGGTCTTTGTGTGTGTGTGTGTGTGTGAGTGAGCGTGCTTTAAAATACATGTTAATAGATTCAATCATTTTGTTTTTTATTTACAGCTGGCAAACTGTAACAACAAAACACAAATAACTTAGACATCTAAATGGGTCGTTGGGGTCGACAGAGCCCGGTGCTGGAGCCGCCGGATCCGCAGCCGCCACCTATACCACCGCGCACATTTATGCGACAATCGAGCATAACAAAGATAGGAAATATGCTCAACACGGCCATCAATATAAATGGAGCGAAGAAGCCACAAAGTGAGTTTGTATTGATTTTGAAGTTTTAAATGTTTTGCGCGCCATATTGTGTTTTGAGATAGGTGACAACTCCAAACAGCTGTAGCGTTTCGATTTGTACAGCACTGAAAATACGCGCTGTCCAACACTGTGCGCAATGCGCAACGCCGTTCGTTTGCGGCAGTTTTAGTGGCCTGAAACTGCTGTTGTAAAGTGCGAAATTTGCAATACATTTTGTACTTCCATTTTATGTTGAAATTTTCATAACAAATTAGTCATAAATTAAGTTAAAATTGTTAACGACGCGTTGAAGTGTTATTGCCGCATTGAAATTGTATAATTGCAATGATGTACATAGTTTAAAAGTGCGTAAATTTTGGCCGCCGCTGCCGCATTCGCAAAAAAAAGACGACGCAACGCAACGACGACGGCGGCGACGAAGCAGTGCATCAAAAGAGGCGGCAAAAAGTGGAAGAAGAAGCAGTTGAACAAAGCAGCATTAGAATCTCGGTTTTTTTTTTCACTTTTGTATTTGCCATATTTGTCATGCGAGTTCAACCGCAAGCACAATACTAAGGTGATAAACTTTGTCGTGACGCGTTAGCCTGTGCAGTGTTTAGCCAAAACAAATATACATATACGAAAATAAATAAAATATAGAATTAAGTGCGAGGCGCATTTTAATCGAATATTGATTGTGCGTCGACGCCGTTGCCACTGTCAGCGCGCTTTTATAACAAAGCGTGCAAGCTGCAACTGCAGCTGAATGTCAAAATAAATATGAGTATGAAATTCGTGCCGTTGAATTTAGTGCTAAACAAGGAATATACATTTTGAAGGTTAGATTGTAAAGAAGAAATACATGTGTGTATATACATACGTACATACATGTATGCATACACACATTCATACATACGCGCAAAGAAATTGCGATAAAACAAAGCGCAAGACGTAAGGCGTTAGGCGAACGTAAAGCGAAGACGATTTGTTGTCGGTGTTTGTTTTGTGCCACAAAATAAATAATATTAATCGCATTGTTTAGCAAATACGCGGTCGTGTTAATATCGTTTTACAGTGGCTCGTTTATCACTTGGAATCCGCTCCGAATAGAATAGTGCAAAGTAATTTCGAGATAACTTTTGGCACAACCACCGGCTGCACGAACACACACACACATACAATACATACGCAGTTACTGCTGCTGCTGCTGCTGCTGCTACTTCTCATCGCCGTCGTCGCTTCGCTGTCATTGCTATGTTGCTGTCGGCGTATGTACAAAAGAAATACTCCCCTACTTTGCAGTTTCTTCCCCACATGTCGTCGACGTCACTGTCGTCACCAGTAATACGTATACGTGCTTAAGCAGCGACAGGAAAAACAAAAAACAACAAAAAATAACCATAAACACATATATATAAACCAAAAAAACAACAGCAAAAGAGAAGAGAAGAAACAAAAGCTACGAAAAGTTAAGCACTTTGCTTTTGTCTTTTGCTTTTGCTTTCGGTTGTGTTCGTCGTTTCTCTTTTGTATGCCAAGCTCAACTCCTGCGACATAAGAAACCGCGCTCAACACTCCTCCGCAACAACAACCACAGCAACAACAATAAAAGCACGTTTCTCAACACATGTACATTAAAAACACTAGGCCCACAGAGAGCGTTTCCAGTGTAAAGAAGTGAGTTAGTGAGTGAGTGAGTGAGCGAGCGAGTAAGAGAGGGAGAGAGCAAGCGCAACTCCTTGGCCTTAATATTTTGTTGCTTTTGTTGTGTGGTCGTTCGGTTGTGTTGTTGTTGCTACTGAGTGCTGCCTCCTGCTAACTTGCGCGCGCCGTTCAACGAAAGCTGTTCAACTGTCATGGCCGGTAAGTTGCTTTAATTCTGCTTCGCCTTCTTCTTGTTGTTGTCGCGGTACTTTCACACACACGCACACTAATGCACAAGTTGTGCTCTCGCTCTCTCGCGTTGTGTGCGTGCGTGTGTGCGTGTTTATCTTGTGATTTGAGTTTTGATTTTTGCATTAAATTTTTGCAACTAAACGTTTAAACAAATTGTACATGAAATAAACAAACCAAAACGAGGAAATAAAATAAAATGGCTGCCGCTCTAGTTTATTCGCACATAAACAACTCTGTCTGTCGATCAGTTGGCAATGATCTAAGCAATTGAGTGAAAAATCAAAATTTTACCCCTAAACAACACTAAACCAGATGTAAGCGCTCACATGCACATGTGTGTGTGTGTGTGTACGTATGGATGTATGTGTGTGTATGTGGGATATTTGATCACTAAGAATGTTGACTGAATTTGCTTCTAATGCAATTTGAGTAATTATGCGAACACTTTGGCAATAGGTAGGCAATTATACCTGTACAGCAACCCTTCTCTATCAGCCCACACGCTGTTCAATTGCAATTGCATTTGCATTATTTAAAAACCCAAACACTTTAATTAAATCATAAGCAATTGCGCAAACACAGACTTTGTAGGCATGGTCAACAGATAGATATACATACGTGTGTATAAATATATATATTTACATTGGCTCGTGGCGCGTTGCTGTTATTACACTAAGTTTGTATACATTTGTGTCTACGGGAAACATTTCTCTTGCTGTCTGTGCGCCTCTTACACGTTTAGTCATATAATCTGCTTCGAATTAGCTCAACATTTACTTTTATTATATTTCAATTCACTTAAAATTAGCACAGCTACAAAACTGTATGTAAGAATAATAATATAATAAGTAGGTATGCTCTTGTCGAGACTGCTTGACTAAGAGTTACCCTGGATTCAGCGAAGATCTTCTGATTCAAAATATGAAAATTACAAAATCTATTTACATAAAAAAACGGTAAAACCCCAAGCCACATTATCAATTATGATCGATAGTATACAATAGATAGTATAGTATTTAGTTCTTCCCAGTCTCTTGCTTTTATGGTCTAGATTCCATACGGATAGATAGATAGGATGGACAAATGGACATGGCTAGATTAAATCAAGTCGCTATAATCAACAAGTAAGAAAACTCTAGTAATAAAAAGAGCCGGTATCCAAAAAATAAAAAAATAGAAATTGCATAAAAATCACATTAATCTATATGCAAAATTTGAAGGGTCTAGCTCTAAAGGTGTGGGAGATATAATTTTATAACCTGTTTTCGATAAGGTTTAAAATCGATAACAATACAACAAAAATAGATATCGTTTTTTGGCAACAAATTTGACCTGCGCGTGCTATCCACGGACCCAACAAAAAAAAATTCAAGTCTCTAGCTTGTCTGGATGCTTCAATCGACGCGTTCAAACATACGGACAGACGAACGGACGGACGGACGGACAGACAGACGGACAGGGCTAAATCGACTCAGCTCGTCGCCCTGATCAAGAATATATATACTTTGTGGGGTCTGACACGCCTCCTTCTGCCTGTTACATAAATTTTAACAAATCCATTATACCCTGATTTTCCCATTTTCAATGGGTTAAGGGTATACAAAAATTCAATCTTGAATCTTTGGCACAACACTATCTTTATAGCTTATGTAATCCGCGAAGAATGTATCCCATAATTAGCAATTATTTAATTATAAAGATTAATTAAAATATTTCAAGTTAAAGGATGCTTTGCTTATTGTGTAGAGAACCTGGACCGGACCTATGAACGTGGCTAACAATGTTTGGCCTTAAAAAATGTTTATCAGTTATCTGACTAGATAAAGTTAAGACTTTATTTGAGTTGGGGGAACTTGAGCACACATACAACATAATAGTTTATTTGGGAAATGTGAGCATACAAATGCGACAATTACATACATATGTATGCATATATTTGTTAATACAGTACAGCCTGCCTAATGCAGACTTGACTGTTTCTTTAAATTTAAATAAAGTAAAATTTATTCAAATTAAATAATTCCTTACAAAAGATTGTATTTTAAGAGATTCCGTCTTCGCTGTAGGCTTGTTTCACTGTACACAATTCTATTACCAAGCCGTAACTTTTTAAATGGGATCTAATCTTGCTTAACGATTTCGATTCTATCTAATGACATAATTACGCCCAAATGCGAACACAATTTGAAACAGATTTTTGGGTTTTACTCGCATTTTGCCCGCCCAAGCGAAATAATGCTTATATATCTATATATACAATAGATATAGCATCTGAATGTTACTTAAATATTGACTAAATCATTTAACGCAACCACGCAATGTGGCGACAACCACCCCACGAACCACCCGAGCTTCTGGAACGCACGACCTCGAAGCGAGCGCTTTTGCCTGATTGACTGCCTCTGTCTCGATAGATGGAATGCGGAGTGACGATGGGGTGGAATGGTGGAAATGGAATTCCAAGTCGAATTGTGTATGTGTGTGTGTGTGTGTGCGCATTAAGTTGTAGGTGTGCACGAAATCCATTTTACGATAAGCAAACTCGCTCGAACTTCTTAAGATGACAAAGACAAACTTTGCAACTTGCTGACTGCGCAATTAAACACATTAGAGGCGAAACCCATTCGAACAACTATTTTCAGAACTCAGCAACAATGATCTAATAATGAGCGATAAATTAAATTATTGATAATGTATATCTCTGATAATACAAGCATAAATAAGTGAATGTAAATTTGTATGCGTTTTAGGTTTACATAAATATATATATATGTAAATAAACAAATATATATATATTCTATTATTATTATTATACATAAATATTATTTTGTTATACCATGAACCCATTCAATATGGAAAATCAGTTTATAATGGTTTTGTCAACATGTATGTAACAGGCGGAAGGAGGCGTGATAGATCACATAAAGTATATATATATATTCTTGATCAGGGCGACGAACTGAGTTGATATAGCTTTACTATGATATGTGATGATGAAAACAAATATTTTGTAATTTTATTATTTATGTTATTTTTCAGTACTTTATATTTTCTTGAACATTTTGCATACATATGGAAGATCTATTCCAATTCTGACTTAGTTTCTCCAAATCCTAGTTCAAAGCTCAGTTACCAAATTTTCCCTAATTTTGTTAGTCAGTGTTAATATCTAAAAACTGGGGAATTGCTCAGTTTGCGTTGCCTTGACCCGGAAAACACGGCGTTGTCGCTTTGGGCGTGTTGCGTGGTGCCATGTTTTGTTTTTGTTGTTTGTTGCGACTGTCTCGCAGAACAATATATATATTGTGCGCATTCTATTTCGGCTAGAACATATCTTAAGCACTTTCCTTTCAAACCAATCACAAAGAAATGAGTTCAATGACTGCCAAACTGTGTGACTGGGTCGCTGGGTGGGCGAGTGGTTGGGCGTGGATGTTCGTTCGTTTTTGGCAACGTAATCGTTACGAGTGTAAAAGTTTATCATATTCATTTGGGCTAAAAATAGACAGTCCTCCGCTTAATTGCCTGACCACCCAACTGACTAGGTGACTGAGTGACTGAGTGACTGTGTGACTGACTGATCCTATTATTGTCATTGGCTTAGAGCTCGGGCTCGTCAATCATATCATGACGTCGCCTGTGGCTCTTTGAACAATCGCGTAATAGGCACACAATGTGCTCTAGATAGACAGACATCATGTTCGAAGCAGACCAGTGATTGTCTGCCAGGACAGGCAACAGAACATATCGAAAGGGTAGTAACAAGGCATGCACGACTGCCATATACCCATTAGTATATGGTATATTCAATGTGAGTTTAAGAACATTCTCAAATTTGTTATATAGTGAAGGTAACAAGACGTAGTGAGGAAGCAGGGAATGCTCGACTAACATATACCCAGCACTATTACTGTATGCACTATATATGTAATATGGGTTTAACATACACTCGAATCGGTACCATAGGAAATACATTTTTAGACTACTTAAAACATGTTATGACTTAAGTCTGTAATTTATTGTATTATTTTAATTTATTTAACTCTTTATAATGGCAATACCTTAACAATACCAACAGATAACTATATAGTCTATATTATATTAAATATGCTCTATAATTTTATTTGAATTGAAATTGAATAAGAGCGAAAAGTTCTTCACGTTCCATTTGAAATAACATGCAATATGTGAAATTGATATTCGATGTTGCCATGCACATGGAAATTGTAAACAGTGCTCAGGACAGAAACAGGACGAGAAATTGTATATAAAATGAGAAAGAAAAAAAGTAGAGAAAAGCCAAAAACATTTGCCAAATGAAAACCTTTTGCACAACGTTTGCACAACGACGTGCAGCTGTAAACATGGCGAAAAAGGAGCAGCAGAGGGACATCGATGGGCGCATGAATAAGCTAGCCTTTGGGCCAGCAGCGGCAATGCTTAAAGCAATTTAAAGCCAAAAGCTGAATGCGGACAGTGGCTGGAAATGGCGTCATTAGTAAATATTTGAGCAGGGCAGGCAGGCAAGCAGGCGGGAAGGCGGGAAAGCAGGCAACCAGGACATACGCAGCAGACGTCATCGTTGTCCTCTGGCTGCTACAGCTATTGATTGTGTCTGGGCGAGAGGGAAAATCAGATGTAACAAGCACTTATTTGAGGCTTTGAGTTGGGCAATCTGATGTGATGTGATGTGATGTGATGGGAAATTGTGAAATTGAATATTTCTTTTTAATTTTGAAACATCTCTCTCTCTTTCTCTCTTTTGTTGCGGTCGACAGGTAATGGAGAGGCGTCCTGGTGCTTCTCACAGATCAAGGGCGCCTTAGACGATGATGTCACCGATGCGGATATCATATCCTGCGTGGAATTCAATCACGATGGCGAACTGCTGGCCACGGGCGACAAAGGCGGTCGCGTCGTCATCTTTCAGGTGAATATTCAAAATTCAATTATCAATTTTGATCTATTTAATTAATGAATTGACTTTTGCTTGCAGCGTGATCCCGCCTCGAAAACTGCGAATCCGCGACGCGGTGAATACAATGTCTATTCGACATTCCAATCGCACGAGCCTGAATTTGATTATCTTAAATCGCTGGAAATCGAGGAGAAAATCAATAAGATACGATGGCTGCATCAAAAGAATCCCGTTCACTTTCTGCTCTCCACCAACGACAAGACGGTGAAGTTGTGGAAGGTCAGTGAGCGCGACAAGTCGTTCGAGGGCTACAACACAAAAGAGGAGAACGGTCTGATAAGAGATCCACAAAATGTAACCGCCTTACGAGTTCCTTCTGTGAAGCAAGTACCGCTTATGGTGGAGGCCTCGCCACGTCGCACCTTTGCCAATGCACACACCTATCACATCAATTCAATTAGCGTTAATTCTGATCAAGAGACTTTCCTATCGGCCGACGATTTGCGCATCAACCTCTGGCATCTGGAGGTGGTCAATCAGAGTTACAATATCGTTGACATCAAGCCAACCAACATGGAGGAGCTAACGGAAGTGATTACCGCAGCGGAGTTCCATCCGACCGAATGCAACGTGTTTGTCTACTCCAGCTCCAAGGGCACAATACGATTATGTGATATGCGATCGGCGGCGCTATGTGATCGCCATAGCAAACAGTTCGAGGAGCCCGAAAATCCAACGAATCGCAGTTTCTTCAGTGAGATAATCAGCTCCATAAGTGATGTCAAGCTAAGCAATTCAGGCCGCTACATGATCTCCAGAGACTATCTAAGCATCAAGGTGTGGGACTTGCACATGGAAACAAAACCGATTGAGACCTATCCGGTGAGTAGCCATCAAGTTCTGTTTCCCGCTCCAATCAAATATATTCTATATTTGTTACAGGTACATGAATATCTGCGGGCTAAGCTGTGCTCTCTGTACGAGAATGACTGCATCTTCGACAAGTTCGAGTGCTGTTGGAATGGCAAGGATAGCTCCATAATGACCGGCAGTTACAATAACTTTTTCCGGGTCTTTGATCGCAACTCGAAAAAGGATGTCACGTTGGAGGCATCCAGGGACATCATTAAGCCCAAGACGGTGCTAAAGCCACGCAAAGTTTGCACTGGCGGCAAACGGAAGAAGGATGAGATCAGCGTCGATTGTCTGGACTTTAATAAGAAAATCTTGCACACCGCCTGGCACCCCGAGGAGAATATCATCGCAGTGGCCGCGACTAATAATTTGTTCATATTTCAGGATAAATTTTAGCTAAAACTTAATTCGCAAGCATTATACACATCCACACCAACTTCTAGGGCCTCGGCACAGCCTTGGCAAGAGTGTCTACAGTCGCCTCATTTAAATGTTAATTCGATTGATTTGTTTCAAAAGCGCTGTCAAATTTCCCATAAGTTGTTTATCTAACGTTTAATCAGGACCATACACACAAACACACACACACACACATACACCCACATGTTCACACTCATTTACACACACACACAAACTCATATACATAAATGCCATAGCAAAAGCTTTGTAACATTTTCCTTAGTGATACAAGATAAATAAAAAGTTTTATACATAGATAACATAAACAAACAAGAAAAAAGTGAGAAATATATTGAAGCAGATATTTAGTTGTCATTGTAGCGTAATCAAAGAAACAATCGAATTATCCAACGTAGTGCCCCGAAGATTTTTTATATGTATACATAATTACGCGCCCAAGTATTTCTAATAAACAACATAAAATAAACGGAAATAAAAATGATAAATGATAATAAAAGAAACACAAAATTCATATTGTAATACATTAGAAACCAGGTTCATTCGTTTTATGTTCGCTTGTTAAGTTTCAAAACAAAATCGGAAATCTAAAAAAAAAAAAACAAAAAGAAGAAGTAATGTCTTAAGCAACTGTTGTGCGCTTTATTTTGTTGTATATTTCTACTTTCGTTTTCAATCAAGTTCATTCCATGCTGTTAAAAACGAAAAAAACAAATATCTTAAATATATAATTCTAAATCTCAGTCAAGAAAACAACTCGAGCGCATGCCTTTACCTTTACCTTTACCCTTATCTGTTATCACTCATGAGAATCACGCAAAATATAAATAAAAATGCTCATTGAAAAATAAAATTAAAAAAAAAAAAAACAAAAAACAAAAAAAAAACTTAAATTTAATCTATTACAAATAAAAAAGAAAATGTAAAACAAACTAAAATTAAATAAAATAAAACATAAATTTGCTATCTCGCATAGAAGATGGATGAGAAAGCTTAAAAATCACAACATAATTTAAACATTTAATTAGTGTTCTCAATTTCTCTGAAAAGCCCATTTATTTTTATACGCTACGTTTAAGCTAAGTATTGCTATTTTTAGTTACTCTTTGCGTGCATGCGTCCAAGACCAACATTTATTAACATACACACACACACATACACATACACATACACATATATATAAGTCCCACTATCCACCACTGCAACTTGGTGTCTTCTTCTTTCCATAATCCCGAAGTCATATTTGTTTTGTAAAGTCCAATGCCCCATTTATTCGACTAGTTCACCGTCCCGCCATGCACAATCGGTCGACTTTCTTAGGTTATTTATAAAAAATAAACAAAAAAAGTAAAGAATATATATATATTTCTATACATATATGTATATATATATATTTATATATATGTGAATGAAATAGCAGGCATGGAAAGCGAGTTCAAAAGTGGAATGTAAACGCATAAATGATAACAAAAAAACAAAATGTGCTTCTTATGAAATAAATTATGTATTAAATAATATGTATTTTCAATGAACTAGTTATACAGTAATAGAATGCAGGAAGAATAACAGTTACATATATATAAATACATAAGCATTAAGCCCAAAATAATAAGAATAAAAAAAAAGAAAGAATAATAATTTGTTTGTAATAAAACCGTGTGAAATTCGTTTAAAACTTAAGCAAAAGAATTCTATTTTTAATACATAAAATGTACATTTTGTTTCAGACAAATACAACACAGACACACACACACACACACACACACAGAAACATACTGATAATTTCTCCACAGCAATGAAATGATTTGATTTGCAACAAATTTGTGGCCTATTTTGATGTTAGGCAATGTTCATTTTTTAAAACATAAAATCTAAACACGCCTTTTTGTAAATAAATCGCATTACAATTTTTGCAATGAACACACAGAGAGTTACAAAAGAATTACAATTAAAAAACCATTCATAAAATGAACTAAAATCCATGTGCGATTGCAGCTAAAAAAAAAAAATACTAAAATAAAAAAATAAAAAGCGAACAAAATGCAATTGATTAGTTTTAAAAAAAGATTTATTGAATTGCTACAAAAATGGTAAATCAAATAAAAGCAAACGTACGAAGTTTAGTTTTGCAAGCAAAATCGATTTCTTAACGGTTGTTTTACTATGGAATATGGGATAAGCGGAATAAAATTAACCTCTAAATGAATAATAAAAGTGTGTATACACGGGCCACATATTTTTTCAGTTATATTTACAATTGTATAGATGTGATCGCTTGGCAACACTTTTGCCTCACCTCGCATTTTCCATATAGCTCCAACGATAGAAACCGTTACACGCATAGCATGCTAAATTATAATGCAGAGCATGCGCAGCCCATAAGAGAGTGAGAGACAGTCGGAGAGCTTTGCGCGCAGACGCAGACAAAAAGAAACTCAAATTTAACGCCCGCTCAGCTCAGTCGATCTTGAGCAGCTGGAGTGTGCGGTTCGTTTTGTGGCTCCGTTGGTGGATTGTTTTTGGATCTGTTACCTAAACCAGTTTTCGACTATTTCAATAATAATAACATACAAGCAAAACGCATGCGAATGACGAAACGACCTTAAGAAAAAAGAAAGAAATCCGCGATAACAAATCCCAGTTGAGAATTTGTCACGGAAGCAAGAAAAGTGTCGCAAATGTAAAACCCAAATGCAAGCCAACAATAAGAAATAATTGATCAAAATGTTAGTGCGTGCATTTAATTAATTTTCAAATAATTAGAGTGTGAAAAGTAGCCAAAAACAAAACTAAGCAAAGCTTCGATTTGCAAAATAACTACGTGGATAACTGAGCGTGGAGAGAGAGAGCTGAAAGAGTGCAAGAGCGAGAGAGAGAGAGGGGGAGTGCAACGCAAACGCGAGCAATGACATTGACAAGACCAGAAGGCGTTCTTTGTCACTGCTGCGACTGCGCTGTCGCTGTTGCAGTTCCTGCTAGTGCTCCCACAGGTCGTCAGCAGGCAGCGCTGCCACAGCGACGTCGACTGCGGCAACAGCTATTATTAGCGCTTGTGGCGCTTTTCCTCTTTGGCTTCAACACGGCTGCATGTAAGTACGATGTAGTGTGTGTGTGTGTGTGTGTGTGTGTATGCAAGTGTAAGCCTAATGCAACCAAAAGAAAGAGAAATTTTCATGCCTGTTACGTTAAAGAAAAAAAATAAAATAAAAACTACAACAATAACAGCGGCGCGAAAACAAATTCACTTTCGTGAGAAACTAGCGAAACTGGTCTATGTGTGTGTGTGTCCACTGGTGTTTGCGCTGCTAACTGCTGCTGCTGCTGCTGCTGCTGCTGCTGTTGCTGCTGTTGCTGACTGCTCGCCGGCTTAACGGAACTGGGAACGCAGAGACAAAAGTTTTTGCCACTCTGCCCTAGTGGCAGTAAATTAAGCGCGTGAATAACTGAGGCATTAGTCAGCAGCGCTTTACAAATTTGGGGTTTTCTTAAAGACTTCTCGAGGTGTTTATACATAATTTTGTCAGACAATTTTATAGTTTCAAGCTAAATATTTGGTTACTAATATTTGACAGAGAATAAGAGTGATTTAGTCTAGGCTGACCCAACGAATGTCTCATACTCCAATAATTCTATGCTTCCTTTATGCATTGGGGAATATTTGGGAATTTATTTGTTGATAAATTTACGGCTAGATGGATTTTTGTAATTAAACTTTTATAATCTGAATTTGCGTCTAGCGGACTTCCTGCTCACGCCAACCAGAGCTGCGGCAATTCTAAGAAGAATTGCACAACGGGTCAATCTTGTGGATTGGGTATGGGATGACTGTGGTATGCATGAGTGTGCAAATTATCACATAGCACTCAACGTAATTCTTATGGGGAATATAAACAATTTCGATTTAACTCAAAATGCTTTCATCAAACACAATTCAAACACAATCAATCCAGCTTCAATATAAACACGATAGCAATAACGAATATGTTCTCGTAGTCGTTCTTGCTGTTTGTGAAACTTTTGTATGTGTGTACATGGGTGGGTGGGTGTTGGACAACCATTTACTATATAAAGTTGAAAGTTTTGTACAAAAAGGTCTTTAATACTCCCTCTGCTCAGTAGGGAAGAAATGCAAACTCTTGAAGAACAAATTTTACAATTTTTGTGAGCTGCTGCTTGTCGAGCTTACGCACACCCATGCACACATACAAAATTTCCTCAGCCATTCCATACCCAGGCCACAAGATCTAGCAACTGTAAATTCTACAGGCAGCAAGTTTCACATATAGGCACATGAATGTATGTAGTAAGGGACTGTAAGTATGTGTGCATGCTTGTCGTGAAATCATATTGTTAAGCGCACCAACGCTTTCATACCCTGCGTAAAAAAATATCATGAAAAAGCGAACATCTTGCATGGGCATGGCAAACGCTTTCAAGAATTCGGCATACTCTTCACTCAGCAGCAAAGAAATGTTTTTACCGATAATAAGAAAATAGGATTATTTATCGACATACAGATAAAATTGAACTGAGTATGGTATACACGAGTATGCATTTAGTCTGTTTCAAATCTCTAGTTTTTGTGCCTTACGAGATCTCAGCGTACATACGGACGGACATGGGCATGGCTCAGCTCGTCAGCAAGATTTCCCATTTTCTATCATTAACTTAAATGTTTTCCCATTTCTTTTACAGCCGCTGAGGGCGAGGATGAGGATGGTCCCTATCGGGGCAAATATTTGGGCAAACTGAATTCGTATCATCATCAGGTGTCCGGCGATGTGTACGCTGTCAATGAGTTTACCTTTCTGATTGTGGGCTTTAATTACGATGGCAACGGGGCAGATACGTTCTTCTGGTCCGGCGCCAGCAATCGACCGGGTCCACAGGGTTTCATAGTGCCGGACGAGTATGGCAAGTGAGTAAACAACGGTAAATATAATCAAAGTTAGAGTAAACTAATCAAATCTCTGTTTAATTTGAATGAACGCAGAACCAATATTTTGGATCGCTATCATAACAAGGACTTTACGCTAACGCTGCCCGATCGCAAGAAGATGACTGAGATCAAGTGGCTGGCGGTCTACGATCTGAACAATCAGAACAACTTTGGCGACGTTTATATACCCGAGGACTTCGAGCCGCCGCGCACTCAGGTAGGCGGCACCTTCTCGAAGCGCAATCACAATGTGAGCAGCAGCAGCATTGAGATCTTGGACTCAAAGACCATCAGGATCAAGGACTTTACGTACGATGGACGTGGCAAGCGCACGTTCTTCTGGACGGGCGTAGGCGCCCAGCCTTCGAGTCGGGGCAGTAAGATTCCGGACGAGCGGGGCTAGTGAGTCATCCATATGCCATCCAAATGCCATCCATATGCCATCCATATCTATTTTTGATTTTCCGCCTTAGCCTCGATCCCATTCGCACCTATAACAAGGAAACCATTGTGCTGGAGCTGCCTGGCGACAAGACGATCTTCGACATCGATTGGATTAGCATCTACGATGTGGCCGACAACGAGAACTATGGCCATGTGCTGATACCGGATGGTTTGAATGTGCCGCCGTCGCTGGTGAAGATTACGCCGTACGAGTTCTCGCTGCCCAATTGCCGGCAGTTGCACAAGGATTTGCAGGTGTCGTGGGAGGTGTTCGGCCCGCAGATAACGTTCCAGCTATCCGGCCAGGTGGCGCAGACGGATTACATGTCCTTTGGCATCTCGGGCTCGGATGTAGCCAGTCAAATGATTGGCGCCGATGTCGTGGTGGCCTATATAGACGACATCCGGGGCTATACGGTGGACTACAACATCACTTCGCTGGCGCCGTGCGTGCAGGTCCTGGGCCAGAACAAGGGCGTGTGCCGAGACGATGTCGTAGGCGGCTTGGACAGCTTTCAGCTGAACACATACGCCCGCAAGGATGGCATCAATACCATCAGCTTCAGGCGCACGCTGAAGTCATGTAGGTGGCTCCCTTATCCGATGTAAATTTGGATTCACGAATTTCTCTTTGCAGCCGACAATGGCGACAAGGAAATCTTTCTGGATCGCAGCAACTACGTGGTTTGGGCCTTTGGTCAGCTGGACTCCAACAATGAGCCGGCGTTCCACACGTACTATCCCAAGAGTGACATAATCATTGACTTTAACACCACGGAGCCGGTCAACGATTGCTTTAGCTTTACGAAACGAGCGGATACGCCCGTCCAGCTCTGGGAGCGCGCACGAATTACGGATGCGTAAGCAAATAACCGCCAGCCAATGCCTGAGTTATATAACTATATATATTTATAATCCCTTCTCCCAGTTCGGTGCGCACTTTCAACGCCTATCTGGGCCCCTCGGGTGGCCTGCGTGGATATCAGGGCATCACGGGACACGTGTCGAGCGGCTTGGCCTGGTACATCAATGGCTATATGATACCGGAGCTGTATCTGAAGCGCGGCTTGACGTACACGTTCAAGGTGCGCGGCGGCAACAATCCGCATTCGCCGGAGCACTATCATCCGCTGGTCATAACGGACGATCCGCAGGGCGGCTACGATCGTC